>CM065636.1:57222800-57822800 GCA_033220585.1 Dipteronia sinensis | reverse complement strand
AAGTAAATACTGGGCAATGTAACAAACTTGTCAATAGCACGGCTATTCAAGGTAACCGACCTAGGATGTATAGAGTCGGTTATTTATCCCTAGAAGGTGGACAACCTAGGATGTATAGTGCGGACCACCTATTAGGGATTAATCCTTGTAAACTACCAACCTAGGATGTATAGAGTTGGTGGTTTATCAGATTCTGGAAATGAAGCTTGTCTACCTTACAATGACTCAACCGATTACAAATAGTCACCCTAGGATGTATAGTGATGACTTCTAGCTCTCTCATGGATTTTGACCTAGGATGTATAGTGCCAGAAAACACGATCGAGGTTAGATTGAAACCGCGGTTCAAGAGTCGGAATTCATGACTTTCCATCTATTCTTTAGAGCGTTATACAACTAAATAGGATGTATATCTAGATGCAATACTCATACATAATACAAAGATATCTTGCAAAGAGGATGTATCTACACAAGAAATCAATGATAAACATTCACAACAAGAATAGATCAATGGAAGATAGACATGAATATCAATATAATATCAAGTTTATGTACAAGCCCAATATTCCACTAACTACTCCATCAACCCCTTAGAGGGGATTTAGCTACTCATTACAACTAGGAAACCAAGAGAGAGGAGATAGAAATAACCCTTGGAGAACATCTCCTTCCTTGTAGTGGAGATTAGTAGAGAATGTAAGGATGAGAGAGAGAGAGAAACTAGATCTAAGAGTGCTTAATCTGTGCTAAAACCGAGTCAAAAGCTCCTTAAAACGTTTCTATACTTTTCTATTTATACTAGATACAAAAATAGGTCACTTAAGCTTTGAAAATCAGACTGGCGCGCTCGGAGTGCGGGTGGAGTGCGGTTGATTTACCCGTACTGTACCCGCACTGTATGGGTTATCTGCAACTTCAGTTCTCGGATCAGGGAATTAGTGCGGGTGGAGTGCGGTTGAATTACCCGCACTTCGCATCGCACTGTGATCGCACTTGAATAGCACTTCCCTGTTAGGTGCAAAATCTACCTTATGTTTTAAGCAACAGTGCGGGTAGAGTGCGGTTGGATGACCCGCACAGTACCCGCACTCTAATGTCAGGTGCAATTCTGCTCTTCTGTTCTTGATGCAAGTGCGGGTAGAGTGCGGTTTGATGACCCGTACAGTACCCGCACTCTAATGTCAGATGCGGTTCTGCTCTTCTGTTCTTGGTTCAAGTGCGGGTGGAGTGCGGTTTGCTAGCCCGCACAGTACCCGCACTCTGATGTCAGGTGTATGATCAACTGCTCTGGATTGGCATTAGTGCGGGTAGAGTGCGGTTGGATTACCCGCACTGTACCCGCACTTTATATTTGTACTTGCATTCTGCCCCGGCTATGCATATGAGTGCTGCTGGAGTGCGGCTGGAGTGCGGTTGCGACCCGCACTGGACCCGCACTTGACCCATACTGTAGAGCAGTTTGTGCTCCTTTGCCTTCGCTTTCGCCCTTTTTCTGCTGGAATCACCACAATATGCCTCCAAGCCTGTCTCTGCATCATTTCCTACAAATAAGCACAAAACCACCCATAAGAGATACAAACACGCACGAAAACAGAACATAAGGTAAGGATATGAGGGACTAAATATACTACATATTTGGCCCGATCATAGAGGCATGCTTTGGATCCTAGAAGTCTCTAGCAACTAAAATGTGGCACTGGACCATGCTGGAAAGAATCGGGACACAATGGCTCACTTGGGCGTTGACTAGCCCGGTTAAAGAAGTGAGGAGCCTCTGGGCCATGCAACTAAGCTTCTGCTCCAGAGACTTGATAAACCATGTAGAAGGCCACAGCATTGTAGGAAGCCTTTGAGCTCTCCCTGAACAGATCAGGACTAGGGTGGCCGACTAAGGCATTATGGAGACCGGTACAAGAGGTATGGAGCCACCGGTGTGATACTGGTTCAGAGGCATGCTTGGGATTATAGACGTCCCCAGCAATTGAAATGTGGCCTTGGACCATGCAGGAAAGAATCGAGACACAGTGGCTCACTTGGGCGTTGACTAGCCCGGTTAATTAAGTGATGAGCCATTGGGCCATGCAGCTAGGCTGCTGCTCCATAGGCATGCTAAACCATGTAGAAGGCCACAGCAATATAGGAAGCCTCTGAGCTCTCGCCGAACGGATCAGGACTAGAATGGCTCACTAAGGCGTTGTGGAGCTTGGTACGTGAGGTAGGGAGCCACCGGTATGGTACTGGTTTAGAGGCATGCTTAGGATCCTAGAAGTCCCCTGCAACTAAAATGTGGTTGTGGACTATGCTGGAAAGAATCGGGACACAGTGGCTCACCTGGGCGTTAACTAGCCCGATTATAGAAGTGAGGAGCCAGTGGGCCATGCAGCTAGGATTCTGCTCCAGAGGCTTGCTAAACCACGTAGAAGGCCACAGCAAAGTAGGCAGCATTTGATCTCTCTCTGAATAGATCAAGACTAGGGTGGCTCACTAGGGCGGCTCACTAGGGCGTTGTGGAGCCCGATATGTGAGGTAGGGAGCCATCGGTATGATACTGGTGCACAGGCGTGCTTGGGATCCTAGAAGTCCCTAGCAAATAAAATGTGGCTCTAGACCATGCTGGAAAGGATCGGGACACAATGGCTCACTTGGTTGTTGACTAGCCGGTTAATGAAGTGAGGAGCCTCTACGCCATGCAGCTAGGCTTTTGCTCCAGAGGCTTGCTAAACCATGTAAAAGGCCACATCAATGTAGGAAGCCTCTGAGCTCTCACTGAATAGATCAGTACTAGGGTGGTTCACTAGGGCGTTGTGGAGCCCGGTATAAGAGGTATGGAGCCACCGGTATGATATTGGTCCAGAGGCATGCTGGGGATCATAGAAGTCCCCAGCAACTGAATTGTGGCTCTGGACCATGCAGGAAAGAATAGGGACACAGAGGCTCACTTGGGCGTTGACTAGCCCGGTTAAAGAAGTGATGAGCCACTAGGCCATGCAGCTAGGCTGCTGCTCCGGAGGCTTGCAAAAACCATGTAGAAGGCCACAGCAATGTAGGAAGACTCTGAGCTCTTCCTGAACAAATCAACTCGAGGGTGGCTCACTAGGGCGTTGTGGAGCCCGGTAGTGAGGTAGGAAGCCACCGGTATGATACTAGTCTAGAGGCATGCTTGGGATCCTAGAAGTCCCTAGCAACTAAAATGTGTCACTGGACTATGCTGGAAAGAATCGGGACACAGTGGCTCACTTGGGCGTTGACTAGCCCGGTTAAAGAAGTGATGAGCCACTTGGTCATGCAGCTAGACTACTGCTCCAGAGGCCTGCTAAAACCATGTAGAAGGCCACAGCAATGTAGGAAGACTCTGAGCTCTCCCTGAACAGATCAGGTCTAGGGTGGCTCACTAGGGCGTTGTGGAGCCCGGTAGTGAGGTAAGGAGCCACCGGTATGATACAAGTCTAGAGGCATGCTTGGGATCATAGAAGTCCCTAGCAACTAAAATGTGGCACTGGACCATACTGGAAAGAATCGGGACACAGTGGCTCACTTGGGCGTTGACTAGCCCGGTTAAAGAAGTGAGGAGCCTCTGGGCCTTGCAACTAGGCTTCTGCTCAGAGGCTTGCTAAACCATGTAGAAGGCCACAGCATTGTAGGAAGCCTTTGAGCTCTCCCTGAATGGATCATTTCCAGGGTGGCCCACTAGGGCATTGTGGAGCCCGGTACAAGAGGTATGGAGCAACCAGTGTGATACTGGTCCAGAGGCATGCTTGGGATTATAGACGTCTCCAGCAACTGAAATGTGGCTCTGGACCATGCAGGAAAGAATCGAGACACAGTGGCTCACTTGGGTATTGACTAGCCTGGTTAATTAAGTGATAAGCCACTGGGCCATGCAGCTAGGCTGCTGCTCCATAGGCATGCTAAACCATGTAGAAGGCCATAGCAATATAGGAAGACTCTGAGCTCTCACAGAACGGATCAGGATTAGGGTGGCTCACTAAGGCATTGTGGAGCTTGGTACGTGAGGTAGGGAGCCACCGGTATGGTACTGGTCCAGAGGCATGCTTAGGATCCTAGAAGTCCCCTGCAACTAAAATGTGGTTGTGGACCATGCTGGAAAGAATCGGGACACAGTGGCTCACCTGGGCGTTAACTAGCCCGATTATTGAAGTGAGGAGCCAGTGGGCCATGCAGCTAGTATTCTGCTCCAGAGGCTTGCTAAACCATGTAGAAGGCCACAACAATGTAGGAAACATTTGATCTCTCCCTGAATGGATCAAGACTAGGGTGGCTCACTAGGGCGGCTCACTAGAGCGTTGTGGAGCCCGGTATGTGAAGTAGGGAGCCACCAGTATGATACTGGTCCAGAGGCGTGCTTGGGATCCTAGAAGTCCACAGCAAATAAAATGTGGCTCTGGACCATGCTGGAAAGAATCGGGACACAATGGCTCATTTCTTTGTTGACTAGCCGGTTAATGAAGTGAGGAGCCTCTAGGCCATGCAGCTAGGCTTTTACTCTAAAGGCTTGCTAAACCATGTAGAAGGCCACAGCAATGTAGGAAGCCTCTAAGCTCTCCCTGAACGGATCAATACTAGGGTGGCTCACTACGGCGTTGTGGAGCCCGGTAGAAGAGGTATGGAGCCACCGGTATGATACTGGTCCAGAGGCATGCTTGGGATCATAGAAGTCCCCAGCAACTGAATTGTGGCTCTGGACCATGCTGGAAAGAATAGGGACACAGTGTCTCACTTGGGTGTTGACTAGCCTGGTTAAAGAAGTGATGAGCCACTAGGCCATGCAGCTAGGCTGGTGCTCCAGAGGCTTGCTAAACCATGTAGAAGGCCACAACAATGTAGGAAGACTCTGAGCTCTCCCTGAACAGATCAGGTCTAGGGTGGCTCACTAGGGCGTTGTGGAGCCCGGTAGTGAGGTAGGGAGCCACCAGTATGATACTAGTCTAGAGGCATGCTTGGGATCCTAGAAGTCCCTAGCATTTAAAATGTGGCACTAGACCATGCAGGAAAGAATCGGGCCACAGTGGCTCACTTGAGCGTTGACTAGCCCAGTTAAAGAAGTGAGGAGCCTCTAGGCCATGCAACTAGGCTTCTGCTCCAGAGGCTTGCTAAACAATGTAAAAGGCCACAGCAATATAGGAAGCCTTTGAGCTCTCCCTGAACGGATCAGGACTAGGGTGGCCCACTAGGGTGTTGTGGAGCCTGATACAAGAGGTAGGGAGCCACCGGTATTATACTGGTCCAGAGGCATGCTTGGGATTATAGACGTCCCCAGCAACTGAAATGTGGCTCTGGACCATGCTGGAAAGAATCGAGACACAGTGGCTCACTTGGGCGTTGACTAGCCCGGTTAAAGAAGCCACTGGGCCATGCAGCTAGGCTGCTGCTCCATAGGCATGCTAAACCATGTAGAAGGCCACAGCAATATAGGAAGCCTCTGAGCTCTCGCTGAACGGATCAGGACTAGGGTGGCTCACTAGGGCATTGTGGAGCCTGGTACATGAGGTAGGGAGCCACCGGTATTATACTGGTCCAGAGGCATGCTTAGGATCCTAGAAGTCCCCTGCAACTAAAATGTGATTGTGGACCATGCTGGAAAGAATCGGGACGCAGTGGCTTCCTTGGGCGTTAACTAGCCTGATTGTAGTAGTGAGGAGCCAGAGGGCCATGCAGCAAGGAGTCTGCTCCAGAGGCTTGCTAAACCATGTAGAAGGCCACAGCAATGTAGGTAGCATCTGATCTCTCCCTGAATGGATCAGGACTAGAGTGGCTCACTAGGGCGTTGTGGAGCCCGGTATGTGAGGTAGGGAGCCACCGGTATGATACTGGTCAAGAGGCGTGCTTGGGATCCTAGAAGTCCCCAGCAACTGAAATGTGGCTCTGGACCATGCTGGAAAGAATCAAGATACGGTGGCTCACTTAGCCGTTGACTTGCCCGGTTAAAGAAGTGATGAGCCACTAGGCCAGCAGCTAGGCTGCTGCTCCAGAGGCTTTCTTAACCATGTAGAAGGCCACAGCAATGTATAAAACCTCTGAGCTCTCCCTGAACGGATCAGGACTAGGGTGGCTCGATAGGGCATTGTGGAGCCCGGTATGTGAGGTAGGGAGCCACCGGTATTATACTGGTCCAGAGGCATGCTTGGGATCCTAGAAGTCCCCAGCAACTAAAATGTAGTTGTGGACTATGCTGGAAAGAATCGGGACACAATGGCTCACCTGGGCGTTGACTAGCCCGATTAAAGAAGTGAGGAGCCAGTGGGCCACGCAGCTAGGCTTCTGCTCCAGAGGCTTGCTAAACCATATAGAAGGCCACAGCAATGTAGGAAGCCTTTGATCTCTCCCTGAACGGATTCGGACTAGGGTGGCTCACTGATGAGAAGGTTTTTGTTGACAGAAAACCGTCCGTCAAAAAAATTTGAAAAACCTATGCGATGCGTTCACAAGTATAAATACAAGTAAAGCGGTAAGCACGGATGTCGTCCACTGAGATCGGGGTAACGGTGTTAAGATTAGGATTAATATAACTAGTATGCATAAAAGTAAAAGTCATGGTGAATGAAAATACAATATAAACTAAACTATGAAAGCAAATAAAATGGGATGATAATGGAGTGATGAATGAATGATGATGGGACTACGGAGTTGATGGACTCGTAGGTGAATATTGGGGCAATTGCAACAAACTCTCAATTAAGCACGTATTGACAAATGTAACCAACCTAGGGTGTATAGTGTTGGTATATATCTATAGCAAGAGGTCAACCTAGGGTGTATAGCGAAGACCTCCTACTAGAGATTAATCCCTCCTAAGCACCCAACAGTGGCTAGTTACTCAATTGGGACTTGTTCCATGAATGCTCATCTATCTAGCTATGGCTCAACCTATTACTAATGTAGCCATCCTAGGATGTATAGTGATGGCTTCCAATTCCCTCACAAGTGGCCGACCTAGGATGTATAGTGAAGGCCACCCGTTTGAGATTGGATGAGGATTTAGGTTATCAACCGAATTCTACTCGAAGGTTAGTTCTCGTAGAATCACTAAAGTAGCCAACCTAGGGTGTATAGTGGAGGCTTCTAATTCTCTCACAAGTGGCTAACCTAGGATGTATAGTGAAAATAACTAATTCAAGATTAGATTAAGGGCATGGTTTTAGAGCCGGATTTCTGGAAATCCTTCCATTCAATTGAGCATTAGATAACCTAATTGCCTACTCAAGTAATCAAAATCAATCATGCAAAGAGGGTGTATCCAAACAAATCAATAATGGAAATCAGTTCAAGCAATGGAATAAAACATAGAGATAGAATAAATGTAACACATAGAGTTTATTTACAAAGCCCAATATCCATCAAACAAATAACATCAACCCCATAGTGGGGTATTTTAGCTACTCATGTTTTATTACAAACAAATAAACTAAGAGAGAGAGTAGAGATAACCCTTGAAGATTGATCTCTTTCCTTGAAGCTTATATCCAAGTCTCCTAGTTGCCTTTGATTGAGTAGAGATGGTTTGGATGATATGGAGATGTGTTTCTAGCTAAAACTACAAGTGTTGGGAGGTGTGGTGATCTTTTGGTTCGTTCCCATCCTTTTCTATTTATAGAGGATGGAAAAATAGGTCACTTAAGCTTGAAACCAGAAGCTGTCGCGCGCAGAGTACGGGTGGAGTGCGGGTGAATTACCCGCACTGTACCCGCACTGTAAAGGTTTTCTTCATTTTCAGTTCTCTGATCTGGGCAACAGTGCGGGTGGAGTGCGGTTGGATTACCCGCACTTTACGCGCGCTTTACTCGCACTGTACTCGCACTCTGGTGTCAGGTGTAAATCCATTCCTCTGTCTTGAGCAACAGTGCGGGTAAAGTGCGGTTGGATTACCCGCACTTTACCCGCACTTTATCTGTCAGGTACAAATCAGCTCCTCTGTCTTGAGCAATAGTGCGGGTGGAGTGCTGGTGGATGACCCGCACTGTACCCGTACTCTAATGTCAGGTGCAATTCAGCTTCTCTTGCTTTGGCAACAGTGCGGGTGGAGTGCTGTTGCGACCCGCACTTGATCCGCACTGTAAAGCTGCTTACGATCCTTTGTCTTTCCTTTTGCCCCTTTTCTGTAGAATCACCGCAACATGCTTCCAAACCCAGAATTACATCTATTGCCTGCAATTAGCACTAATGAGCCTATTAGACATTAAATATATAGAAAATACACACAAGAACGAGACAAAGGAATAGGAATGAGGGCCGAAATATACAACAATTTAGGCACGATCAAACACCCCCAAACCAAACCTTTGCTAGTCCTCGAGCAAACATAAAATGAAACAAATAAAACACAAACTAAAAATGACTCGAACTAAAAACTTTCCTAAACACAAAGAAAAACTAGCTGCAGAACCAACTAGCAGAGAGATACGCAAAAGCAAATGGAAGTGAGGAATGAGCATATGCGAAATGTTCTAAACAACTCGAAGACACCCCAAGGGAAACTGGCACAACATGAATCCCACACTTAAAATGCCCGCGCCTCAGAAACTACTCACTCTCACACCTCGAGTATAATTCGCTTCGACACTAAGTTCTCACATGGATTTTCTCTTATCTTTCCTCTCAGAACCTAGGTTCACACTTATGCAACATGTATGCCAATGAATTTATGTAACTGAATCAACTTAGTTGCATACATTTAGTGTAGAATAAACGCTGTTTTCAGTGAGTGAGTCTCATGAAAGAATCACGTGTCATGAACGTGGAAAGAGCATTCATCAACTAATATTCCCAATCTAGACGTCCCCTAAGATTAACTAGGTCTTTTCCATTTGGTTGTAACATGGCCACGGTGAATGGTGATTAGAAGAATGAGAATTTAGGCACAAGCACTAATCAACCAAGTTAAGGCAATACATTCTACGCTTAAGCATTTAATTTCTCGTGCAACTCCACTTCCAAATACAATATGGCGTCCAGGCATACAATTAGACTCTACGTGCAATCTTTAACTACTCATGTTACCCGTTTGAGTAGCATTTACAATTTACACAAGGAATTTGATGCATATTTTTCTTTTGTTACTTTTTGCTTCTTTTCTTTTCTTTTCTTTCATGCCTTTTACTATGCACATTTTCACAACTCATTACTCTTGCCTAGGTACACGCCATTTATCAAATGAAAGCACAACTTTACATTCCTAAGCCTCAACAAGATCAATTAAGAGAGGGTTGGCTAAGTGTTTAGGTTGCTTGGGTTATGGATAACGTAGGTGTAGAAAGGAAAAGTCTATATGTGTTTGGCTTCAAAATTGGCTTGGGAGCACACATATTACGGGAATGGGAAGTATTTAGGCTTTCTTTTGGAGTGGCTAAAACACACATTGCCTAATATCACTTCAAAGGATCAATCTACCAAGGGAATAAAAGTTTCCGTCAAGCAATCCACATATATGATGCATGTTCAATGACAAATGATGATTTTTGATGTAGTGAGACTATACATGGTGTTTGAATAGTGTTTACAGATTTGAAAAACATTTTCCCTCAAATATACCCGCTTTTGGCTTGTGTTTGTGATCTCACAAGGGAAATCTCCACTATTAGAACAAGGCGCTTGAGCACCGAGTTCCCAAAACTTGGACACTAGAAGATGAGACTAGCCCATGAAGTGCAAGTGAGACCCTTAAAGTGACTAAGAGTTATTGAATAAGCACACAAAGCATACACACATTCGCCACAAACATTATGCTCCAGGTATCTCACCAGGCTAAATAAGCTCAAAATTCTGGCTAAGCAGCAACTTTTTCAAAAATAAGACACAAAAATGACTCAAGACACAAAAGACGACTCAAAAAGGCATCTACACCCCCAAACCAAAACCCAACATTGTCCTCCATGTTGAAGACAAGAGAATCCGGCCTAGCGGCATGCACCTAACATGACTCAAACAAACCTAGGCACTAATCAAACACAATCAATGCCCCAACAAAATGAAAATGACTCAAACAAGGCTCACAAATTAAAGGCAATTCATGCAATATATCATTGAAGCACAAGTCAAGCTTAACATCATGCATTTTATCAAAATTGACGGAATGGGGCATGAACAACCCCCAAACTGAATTAAACAATATAAAGCACATGCATTCAGACATGCACAAGAGCCTCCGGCTCTTTCATCCACAAATATAATCAATAAATTCAATGTGCAAATATCCACAAAATATAACATTCTAACCAAACTATCCCAACATCACAATTTATTGAATTTAAACAACATAAAACATAAAACTAACTACATGCATCAAAATCATTCAATGGGATGCATTCATGGAGAGGCTAGGGTCCTCTAAGGGTGGTTTGACCAAGTTAGGAAATTCCCTATTTTTCACT
Source organism: Dipteronia sinensis (assembly GCA_033220585.1). NCBI lineage: Eukaryota > Viridiplantae > Streptophyta > Magnoliopsida > Sapindales > Sapindaceae > Dipteronia > Dipteronia sinensis. The sequence continues at coordinate 57,812,415 of CM065636.1, read as the reverse complement.
ACCCAAATTAATTTAGGTGACTTCATTATCTTTTCCCTTTTCATGTTTCTATATAAGTGCACTTGGTCTTTCCTTACCCATATTTGCTTGACCCTAGGTCGACTCCACCTATTCCTAGGAACTTTAGTTTTCCTATGTTGATTTGACTTGTAATTTTTAGCCTTAAAATGCTCTATCCTAGAACATGCATAGCAAAAGATATTAGAGTTAGAGGAACTCCCCTTTGATGCGTGGTCTTGAGGACGTTTGATTTGTTTCACTTGTACCGTCTTGACCTCTGCCTCCTTTTTGCTTAGTGCTACCTTTGCATCCTCTAAGGCATTGGCTTTTTGATTAACCTACATTTGCATCTTCATTGACTTGTGAGCTATCTCATCTTTAAAATCTTTTGATAGCCTCACTAAGTTCTCCAAATCCTTCGATGCGGTACTCTTTTCGGCTTCAAATCTCTCAATTCGTTCTTCCAATTCTTTGTTCTTGTCGGAGACTTCTCCATTTGTCTTCTTGAGAGTACCATTCTCAACCCTGAGCATCTTCACTTCAGATAATAGTTTCTTGTTCAACTCTTGGAGATTACTCGCCTTTTCTATTCCCAAGGCTTCTCTCTCTTGAAGTGCTTCATTCTCTTCCTTCAACACACCCCTTTCCAACACTAGCTCTGTGCTCACGCTCATAAGCTCTTGGTTTATCTTGATCATCCTGTCCATCTCGTCCATTCTCTTGCTTCGCTCCACTTCAAATTATATTCGGAACTTATACATGTCTTCCTTTGAGAAATTGAAGGAATCCACCGACTTGGTTGCTTTAAGTTGGAAACAACTCTGATTTACTTGGGTGGACTGCTGGGCGGATTCAAGCATTTGGGTGGTTTTCTCTTCTATGAAGGCTTGAGTCTCTTGTTGAGAAGCTATCATCTGCTCAGTCTCCCGCACATGATTCTTCATGAAGTTTCTTAGTTGATCTTCAATGGAATTTGACTGGAATGATGAGATGTAGGTATTCTCGTTAGGCTCATAGCTTGACCCTGAATTTTGCCAAAAAGTAATCCCTAGAGTCCTGAGACAAACAAAAATAAAAAACTACCAAAGAAATAAAAAGAAACTAACAAAACTAAAAACAACTAATAAACTAATAGTATTAAAACTAATCTAATCACTACTACGCACATCGATCCCCGGCAGCGGCGCCATTTGATTGGAAGGTTTTTGCCGTCAGAAAACCGTCTGTCAAAACAATTTATAAAACCTATGCGATGCGTTCACAAGTATAAATACAAGTAAAGCGGTAAGCACGGATGTTGTCCACTGAGATCGGGGTAGCGGTGATAAGATTAGGATTAATATAACTAGTATGCATAAAAGTAAAAGTGATGGTGAATGAAAATACAATATAAACTAAACTATGAAAGAAAATAAAATGGGATGATAATGGAGTGATGAATGAATGATGATGGGACTACGGAGTTGATGGACTCGTAGGTGAATATTGGGGCAATTGCAACAAACTCTCAATTAAGCACGTATTGACAAATGTAACCAACCTAGGGTGTATAGTGTTGGTATATATCTATAGCCAGAGGTCAACCTAGGGTGTATAGCGAAGACCTCCTACTAGAGATTAATCCCTCCTAAGCAACAAACAGTGGCTAGTTACTCAATTGGGACTTGTTCCATGAATGCTCATCTATCTAGCTATGGCTCAACCTATTACTAATGTAGCCATCCTAGGATGTATAGTGATGGCTTCCAATTCCCTCACAAGTGGCCGACCTAGGATGTATAGTGAAGGCCACCCGTTTGAGATTGGATGAGGCTTTAGGTTATCAACTGAATTCTACTCGAAGGTTAGTTCTCGTAGAATCACTAAAGTAGCCAACCTATGGTGTATAGTGGAGGCTTCTTATTCTCTCACAAGTGGCTAACCTAGGATGTATAGTGAAAGCCACTAATTCAAGATTAGATTAAGGGCATGGTTTTAGAGCCGGATTTCCGGAAATCCTTCCATTCAATTGAGCATTAGACAACCTAATTGCCTACTCAAGTAATCCAAATCAATCATGTAAAGAGGGTGTATCCAAACAAATCAATAATGGAAATCAGATCAAGCAATGGAATAAAACATAGAGATAGAATAAATGTAACACATAGAGTTTATTTACAAAGCCCAATATCCATCAAACAAATAACATCAACCCCATAGTGGGGTATTTTAGCTACTCATGTTCTATTACAAACAAATAAACTAAGAGAGAGAGTAGAGATAACCCTTGAAGATTGATCTCTTTCCTTGAAGCTTGAATCCAAGTCTCCTAGTTGCCTTTGATTAAGTAGAGATGGTTTGGATGATAGGGAGATGTGTTTCTAGCTAAAAATACAAGTGTTGGGAGGTATGGTGACCTTTTGGTTCGTTCCCATCCTTTTCTATTTATAGAGGATGGAAAAATAGGTCACTTAAGCTTGAAACCAGAAGCTGTCACGCGCAGAGTGCGGGTGGAGTGCGGGTGAATTACCCTCACTGTACCCGTACTGTAAAGGTTTTCTTCATTTTCAGTTCTCTGATCTGGGCAACAGTGCGGGTGGAGTGCGGTTGGATTACCCGCACTTTACGCGCACTTTACTCGCACTGTACTCGCACTCTGGTGTCAGGTGTAAATCCATTCCTCTGTTTTGAGCAACATTGCGGGTAGAGTGCGGTTGGATTACCCGCACTTTACCCGCACTTTATCTGTCAGATACGAATCAGCTCCTCTGTCTTGAGCAATAGTACGGGTGGAGTGCTGGTGGATGACCCGCACTGTACCCGCACTCTAATGTCAGGTGCAACTCAGCTTCTCTGGCTTTGGCAACAGTGCGGGTAGAGTGCGGTTGCGACCAGCACTTGACCCGCACTTGATCCGCACTGTAGAGCTGCTTACGATCCTTTGTCTTTCCTTTTGCCCCTTTTCTACAGAATCACCGCAACATGCTTCCAAACCCAGAATTACATCTATTGCCTGCAATTAGCACTAATGAGCCTATTAGACATAAAATATATAGAAAATACACACAAGAACAAGACAAAGGAATAGGAATGAGGGCCGAAATATACAACAATTTAGGCACGATCAAACACCCCCAAACCAAACCTTTGCTAGTCCTCGAGCAAACATAAAATGAAACAAATAAGACACAAACTAAAAATGACTCGAACTAAAAACTTTCCAAAACACAAAGAAAAACTAGCTGCAGAACCAACTAGCAGAGAGATACGCAAAAGCAAATGGAAGTGAGGAATGAGCATATGCGAAATGTTCTAAACAACTCGAAGACACCCCAAGGGAAACTGGCACAACATGAATCCCACATTTAAAATGCCCGCGCCTCAGAAACTACTCACTCTCACACCTCGAGCATAATTCGCTTCGACACTAAGTTCTCACATGGATTTTCTCTTATCTTTCCTCTTAGAACCTAGGTTCACACTCATGCAACATGTATGCCAATGAATTTATGTAACTGAATCAACTTAGTTGCATACATTTAGTGTAGAATAAACGCTGTTTTCAGTGAGTGAGTCTCATGAAAGAATCACGTGTCATGAACGTGGAAAGAGCATTCATCAACTAATATTCCCAATCTAGACGTCCCCTAAGATTAACTAGGTCTTTTCCATTTGGTTGTAACATGGCCACGGTGAATGGTGATTAGAAGAATGAGAATTTAGGCACAAGCACTAATCAACCAAGTTAAGGCAATACATTATACGCTTAAGCATTTAATTTCTCGTGCAACTCCACTTCCAAATACAATACGGCGTCCAGGCATACAATTAGACTCTACGTGCAATCTTTAACTACTCAAGTTACCCGTTTGAGTAGCATTTACAATTTACACAAGGCATTTGAAGCATATTTTTCTATTGTTACTTTTTGCTTCTTTTATTTTCTTTTCTTTCATGCCTTTTACTATGCATGACAAGGACGCTTTTTCCCTTATGTCGTTTTAAAAGATCAGTCCGTCAATAATATTTTAAGAAACCACACAAGCCTAAATCAGTTTACAAACATAAATATAGCGGCAAGTGGGTGTCGTCCACAGGGAGCGGAGTTAGCCAAATTAGTTAAAGCTAAAGCAATGGTATGTATATATATATATATAATAGCAAAACATGAATTGGTGAAAATGTAGATTGTGAACCAACTCTCAATAACACTAAATTAAATAAGTAAATAAAATGAAAGGGGAATGTGGAGTGAAGGATATATAGATGATGGAAACTAAAGAGTTAATGGATTCGAAAGCAAATACTGGGCAATGTAACAAACTTGTCAACGGCACGGCTCTTCAAGGTAACCGACCTAGGATGTATAGAGTCGGTTATTTATCCCTACAAGGTGGCCAACCTAGGATGTATAGTGCGGACCACCTATTAGGGATTAATCCTTGTAAACTACCAACCTAGGATGTATAGAGTTGATTGTTTACCGGATTCTAGAAATGAAGCTCGTCTACCTAACATTGACTCAACCGATTACAAATAGTCACCCTAGGATGTATAGTGATGACTTCTAACTCTTTCACGGATTCCGACCTAGGATGTATAGTGTCGGAAACACGATCGAGGTTAGATTAAAACCGCGGTTCAAGAGTCGGAATTCATGACTTTCCGTCTATTCTTTAGAGCATTAAACTACTAAATAGGATGTATATCTAGATGCAATACCCATACATAATATAAAGACATCTTGCAAAGATCATGTATCTACACAAGAAATCAATGATAAACATTCACAACAAGAATAGATCAATGGATGATAGACATGAATATCAATATAGTATCAAGTTTATATACAAGCCCAATATTAAACTAACTACTCCATCAACCCCTTAGAGGGGATTTAGCTACTCATTACAACTAGGAAATTAGTAGAGAGGAGTAAGAAATAACCCTTGGAGAACATCTCCTTCCTTGAAGTGGCTCCAATCTCCTAACTTCCTTGAAGTTGAGTAGAGAATGTGAGGATGAGAGGTAGAGAGAGAAACTAGATCTAAGAATGCTTAATCTGTCTAAAACGGAGTTTAAAAAGCTCCTTAAAACGTTTCTATACTTTTATATTTATACTAAATACAAAAATAGGTCACTTAAGATTTGAAAATCAGACTGGCGCGCTCGGAGTGCGGGTGGAGTGCGGGTGGTTTACCCGCACTGTACCCGCACTGTATGGGTTACCTACAACTTCAGTTCTCGGATCAGGACATTAGTGCGGGTGGAGTGCGGTTGAATTACCCGCACTTGACCCTCACTTAGCCCGCACTTGGCATCGCACTGTGACCGCACTTCCTTCTCAGGTGCAAAACCTACCTTCTGTCTTGAGCAACAGTGCGGGTAGAGTGCGATTGGATGACCCGCACAGTACCCGCACTCTAATGTCAGGTGCAATTCTGCTCTTCTGTTCTTGATGCAATTGTGGGTAGAGTGCGGTTCGATGACCCGCACAGTACCCGCACTCTAGTGTCAGGTGCGATTCTGTTCTTCTGTTCTTGGTGCAAGTGCTGGTGGAGTGCGGTTCGCTGACCCGTACAGAACCCACACTCTAATGTCAGGTGACTGCGCAGCTTCTCTGGTTTGGCAATAGTGCGGGTGGAGTGCGGTTAGATGACCCGCACTGTACCCACACATTATCACTGTACTTGCATTATGCCCCGGCTATGCACATAAGTGCGGCTGGAGTGCGGCTGAAGTGCGGTTGTGACCCGCACTGGACCCGCACTGGACCCGCACTATAGGCCTGTTTGTGCTCCTTTTCTGCTGGAATCACCACAATGTGCTTCCAAGCCTGTCTCTGCATCATTTCCTTCAAATAAGCACAAAACAACCTATAAGAGACACAAAAACGCCCGAAAACAGAACATAAGGTAAGGATCTGAGGGCCTAAATATAGTACATATTTGGCCCGATCAATGCACATTTTCACAACTCATTACTCTTGCCTAGGTACACGCCATTTATCAAATTAAAGCACAACTTTACATTCCTAAGCCTCAACAAGATCAATTAAGAGAGGGTTGGCTAAGTGTTTAGGTTGCTTGGGTTATGGATAACGTGGGTGTAGAAAGGAAAAGTCTATATGTGTTTGGCTTCAAAATTGGCTTGGGAGCACACATATTACGGGGATGGGAAGTATTTAGGCTTTCTTTTTGAGTGGCTAAAACACACATTGCCTAATATCACTTCAAAGGATCAATCTACCAAGGGAATAAAAGTTTCCGTCAAGCAATCAACATATATGATGTATGTTCAATGACAAATGATGATTTTTGATGTAGTGAGACTATGCATGGTGTTTGAATAGTGTTTACAGATTTGAAAAACATTTTCCCTCAAATATACCGGCTTTTGGCTTGTGTTTGTGATCTGACAAGGGAAATCTCCACTATTAGAACAAGGCGCTTGAGCACCGAGTTCCCTAAACTTGGACACTAGAAGATGAGACTAGCCCATGAAGTGCAAGTGAGACCTTTAAAGTGACTAAGAGTTATTGAATAAGCACACAAAGCATACACACATTCGCCACAAACATTATGCTCCAGGTATCTCACCAAGCTAAATAAGCTTAAAATTCTGGCTAAGCAGCAACTTTTTCAAAAATAAGACACAAAAATGACTCAAGACACAAAAGACGACTCAAAAAGGCGTCTACACCCCCAAACCAAAACCCAACATTTTCCTCCATGTTGAAGACAAGAGAATCCGGCCTAGCGGCATGCACCTAACATGACTCAAACAAACCTAGGCACTAATTAAACACAATCAATTCCCCAACAAAATAAAAATGACTCAAACAAGGCTCACAAAATAAAGGCAATTCATGCAATATATCATTGAAGCACAAGTCAAGCTTAACATCATGCATTTTATCAAAATTGAAGGAATGGGGAATGAACAACCCCCAAACCGAATTAAACAATATAAAGCAGATGCATTCAGACTTGCACAAGAGCCTCCGGCTCTTTCATCCACAAATATAATCAATAAATTCAATGTGCAAATATCCACAAAATATAACATTCTAATCAAACTATCCCAACATCACAATTTATTGAATTTAAACAATATAAAACATAAAACTAACTACATGCATCAAAATCATTCAATGGGATGCATTCATGGAGAGGCTAGGGTCCTCTAAGGGTGGTTTGACCAAGTTAGGAAATTCCCTATTTTTCACTACCCAAATTAATTTAGGTGACTTCATTATCTTTTCCCTTTTCATGTTTCTATATAAGTGCACTTGGTCTTTCCTTACCCATATTTGCTTGACCCTAGGTCGACTCCACCTATTCCTAGGAACTCTAGTTTTCCTATGTTGATTTGACTTGTAATTTTTAGCCTTAAAATTCTCTATCCTAGAACATGCATAGCAAAAGATATTAGAGTTAGAGGAACTCCCCTTTGATGCATGGTCTTGAGGACGTTTGATTTGTTTCACTTGTAACGTCTTGACCTCCGCCTCCTTTTTGCTTAGTGCTACCTTTGCATCCTCTAAGGCATTGGCTTTTTGATTAACCTACATTTGCATCTTCATTGACTTGTGAGCTATCTCATCTTTAAAATCTTTTGATAGCCTCACTAAGTTCTCCAAATCCTTCGATACGGTACTCTTTTCGGCTTCAAATCTCTCAATTCGTTCTTCCAATTCTTTGTTCTTGTCGGAGACTTTGCCATTTGTCTTCTTGAGAGTACCATTCTCAACCCTGAGCATCTTCATTTCAGATAATAGTTTCTTGTTCAAGTCTTGGAGATTACTAGCCTTTTCTATTCCCAAGGCTTCTCTCTCTTGAAGTGCTTCATTCTCTTCCTTCAACACACCCCTTTCCAACACTAGCTCTATGCTCACGCTCATAAGCTCTTGGTTTATCTTGATCATCCTGTCCATCTCGTCCATTCTCTTGCTTCGCTCCACTTCAAATTCTATTCGGAACTTATACATGTCTTCCTTTGAGGAATTGAAGGAATCCACCGACTTGGTTGCTTTAAGTTGGAAACAACTCTGATTTACTGGGGTGGACTGCTGGGCAGATTAGAGCATTTGGGTGGTTTTCTCTTCTATGAAGGCTTGAGTCTTTTGTTGAGAAGCTATCATCTGCTCAGTCTCCCGCACATGATTCTTCATGAAGTTTCTTAGTTGATCTTCAACGGAATTTGACTGGAATGATGAGATGTAGGTATTCTCGTTAGGCTCATAGCTTGACCCTGAATTTTGCCAAAGGAATCCCTAGAGTCCTGAAACAAACAAAAATAAAAAACTACCAAAGAAATAAAAAGAAACTAACAAAACTAAAAACAACTAACAAACTAATAGTACTTAAACTAATCTAATCACTACTACGCACACCAATCCCCGGCAGCGGCGCCATTTGATGGCAAGGTTTTTGCTGTCAGAAAACCGTCCGTCAAAACAATTTGAAAAACCTATGCGATGCGTTCACAAGTATAAATACAAGTAAAGCGGTAAGCACGGATGTCGTCCACTAAGATCGGGGTAGCGGTGATAAGATTAGGATTAATATAACTAGTATGCAAAAAAGTAAAAGTGATGGTGAATGAAAATACAATATAAACTAAACTATGAAAGAAAATAAAATGGGATGATAATGGAGTGATGAATGAATGATGATGGGACTACGGAGTTGATGGACTCGTAGGTGAATATTGGGGCAATTGCAACAAACTCTCAATTAAGCACGTATTGACAAATGTAACCAACCTAGGGTGTATAGTGTTGGTATATATCTATAGCAAGAGGTCAACCTAGGGTGTATAGCGAAGACCTCCTACTAGAGATTAATCCCTCCTAAGCAACCAACAGTGGCTAGTTACTCAATTGGGACTTGTTCCATGAATGCTCATCTATCTAGCTATGGCTCAACCTATTACTAATGTAGCCATCCTAGGATGTATAGTGATGGCTTCCAAATCCCTCAAACGGGTGGCCTTCACTATACATCCTAGGTCTGCCACTTGTGAGGGAATTGGAAGCCATCACTATACATCCTAGGATGGCTACATTAGTAATAGGTTGAGCCATAGTTAGATAGATGAGCATTCATGGAACAAGTCCCAATTGAGTAACTAGCCACTGTTGGTTGCTTAGGAGGGATTAATCTCTAGTAAGAAGTCTTCGTTATACACCCTAGGTTGACCTCTTGCTATAGATATATACCAACACTATACACCCTAGGTTGGTTACATTTGTCAATACATGCTTAATTGAGAGTTTGTTGCAATTGCCCTAATATTCAATAAAGAGTCCATCAACTCCGTAGTTCCATCATCATTCAGTCATCACTCCATTGTAATCCCATTTTATTTGCTTTCATAGTTTAGTTTATACTGTATTTTCATTCACCATCACTTTACTTTTATGCATACTAGTTATATTAATCCTAATCTCATCACCGCTACCTCGATCTCAGTGGACAACACCCGTGCTTACTGCTTTACTTGTATTTCTACTAGTGAACGCATCGCATAGGTTTTATAAATTGTTTTGACGGACGGTTTTCTGACGGCAAAAACTCTTCTCATCAAATGGCGCCGCTGCCGGGGATCGGTGTGCGTAGTAGTGATTAGATTAGTTTTAATACTACTAGTTTATTAGTTGTTTTTAGTTTTGTTAGTTTCTTTTTATTGCTTTGGTAGTTTTTGTTTTTGTTTGTTTCAGGACTCTATGGATTCCTTTTGGCAAAATTCAGGGTCAAGCTACGAGCCTAACGAGAATACCTACATCTCATCATTCCAGTCAAATAACGTTGAAGATCAACTACGACATTTCATGAAGAATCATGTGCGGGAGACTGAGCAGATGATAGCTTCTCAACAAGAGACTCAAGCCTTCATAGAAGAGAAAACCACCCAAATGCTCGAATCCGCCCAGCAGTCCACCCCGGTAAATCTGAGTTGTTTCCAAGTTAAAGCAACCAAACCGGTGGATTCCTCCAATTTCTCTAAAGAAGACATGTATAAGCTCCGAATAGAATTTGAAGTGGAGCGAAGCAAGAGAATGGACAAGATGGACAGGATGATCAAGATGAACCAGCAGCTTATGAGCGTGAGCACAGAGCTAGTGTTGGAAAGGGGTGTGTTGAAGGAAGAGAATGAAGCACTTCAAGAGAGAGAAGCCTTGGGAATGGAAAAGGCGAGTAATCTCCAAGAGTTGAACAAGAAACTATTATTTGAAGTGAAGATGCTCAAGGTTGAGAATGGTACTCTCAAGAAGACAAATGGTGAAGTCTCCGACAAGAACAAAGAATAGGAGGAACGACTTGAGAGATTTGAAGCCGAGAAGAGTACCGCATCGAAGGATTTGGAGAACTTAGTGAGGCTATCAAAAGATTTTGAAGATGAGATAGCTCACAAGTCAATGAACATGCAAATGGAGGTTGATCAAAAAGCCAATGCCATAGAGGAAGCAAAGGTAGCACTAAGTAGAAAGGAGGAGGAGGTCAAGGCGTTACAAGTGAAACAAATCAAACGTCCTCAAGCCCACGCATCAAAGGGGAGTTCCTCTAACTCTAATATCTTTTGCTATGCATGTTCTAGGATAGAGCATTTTAAGGCTAAAAATTACAAGTCAAATCAACATAGGAAAACTAGAGGTCCTAGGAATAGATGGAGTCCACCTAGGGTCAAGCAAATATGGGTAAGGAAAGACCAAGTGCACTTATATAGAAACATGAAAAAGGAAAAGATAATGAAGTCACCTAAATTTATTTGGGTAGTTAAAAATAGAGAATTTCCTAACTTGGTCAAACCACCCTTAGAAGACCCTAGCCTCTCCATGAATGCATCCCATTGAATAATTTTGATGCATGTAGTTAGTTTATGTTTTATGTTGTTTAAATTCAATAAATTGTGATGTTGGGATAGTTTGGTTAGAATGTTATATTTTGTGGATATTTGCACATTAAATTTATTGATTATATTTATGGATGAAAGAGCTGGAGGCTCTTGTGCAAGTGTCAATGCATGTGCTTTATATTGTTTAATTCAGTTTGGGGGTTGTTCATGCCCCATTCCGTCAGTTTTGATAAAATGCATGATGTTAAGCTTGACTTGTTCTTCAATGATATATTGCATGAATTGCCATTATTTTGTGAGCCTTGTTTGAGTCGTTTTTATTTTGTTGGGGCATTGATTGTGTTTGATTAGTGCCTAGGGTTGTTTGAGTCATGTTAGGTGCATGCCGCTAGGCCGGATTCTCTTGTCTTCAACATTGAGGACAATGTTGGGTTTTGGTTTGGGGGTGTAGACGACTTTTTGAGTCGTCTTTTGTGTCTTGAGTCATTTTTGTGTCTTATTTTAGAAAAAAGTTGCTGCTTAGCCAGAATTTTAAGCTTATTTAGCTTGGTGAGATACCTGGAGCATAATGTTTGTGGCGAATGTGTGTATGCTTTGTGTGCTTATTCAATAACTCTTAGTCACTTTAGGGGTCTCACTTGCACTTCATGGGCTAGTCTCATCTTCTAGTGTCCAAGTTTAGGGAACTCGTTGCTCAAGCGCCTTGTTCTAATAGTGGAGATTTCCCTTGTGAGATCACAAACACAAGCCAAAAGCGTGTATATTTGAGGGAAAATGTTTTTTCAAATCTGTAAACACTATTCAAACACCATGCTTAGTCTCACTACATCAAACAGCATCATTTGTCATTGAACATGCATTATATATGTGGATTGCTTGACGGAAACTTTTATTCCCTTGGTAGATTGATCCTTTTAAGTGATATTAGGCAATGTGTGTTTTATCCACTCAAAAAGAAAGCCTAAATACTTCCCATTCCCGTAATATGTGTGCTCCCAAGCCAATTTTGAAGCCAAACACATATAGACTTTTCCATTCTACACCCACGTTATCCATAACCCAAGCAACCTAAACACTTAGCCAACCCTCTCTTAATTGATCTTGTTGAGGCTTAGGAATGTAAAGTTGTGCTTTCATTTGATAAATGGCGTGTACCTAGGCAAGAGTAATGAGTTGTGAAAATGTGCATAGTAAAAAGGCATGAAAAGAAAAGAAAAGAAAAGAAGCAAAAAGTAACAAAAGAAAAATATGCTTCAAATGCCTTGTGTAAATTGTAAATGCTACTCAAATGGGTAACATGAGTAGTTAAAGATTGCACATAGAGTCTAATTGTATGCCTGGACGCAACATTTTATTTGGAAGTGGAGTTGCACGAGAAATTAAATTCTAAAGTGTAGAATGTATTGCCTTAACTTGGTTGATTAGTGCTTGTGCCTAAATTTTCATTCTTCTAATCACCATTCACCGTGGCCATGTTACAACCAAATGGAAAAGACCTAGTTGATCTTAGGGGGCGTCTAGATTGGGAATATTAATTGATGAATGCTCTTTCCACGTTCATGACACGTGATTCTTTCATGAGACTCACTCACTGAAAACAGCGTTTATTCTACACTAAATGTATGCAACTAAGTTGATTTGGTTACATAAATTCATTGGCATACATGTTGCATGAGTGTGAACCTAGGTTCTGAGAGGAAAGATAAGAGAAAATCCATGTGAGAACTTAGTGTCGAAGAGAATTATGCTCGAGGTGTGAGAGTGAGTAGTTTCTGAGGCGCGGGCATTTTAAGTGTGGGATTCATGTTATGCCAGTTTCCCTTGGGGTGTCTTCGAGTTGTTTAGAACATTTCACATATGCTCATTCCTCACTTCCATTTGCTTTTGCGTATCTCTCTGCTAGTTGGTTCTGCAGCAAGTTTTTCTTTGTGTCTAGGAAAGTTTTAAGTTCGAGTCATTTTTAGTTTGTGTCTTATTTGTTTCATTTTATGTTTGCTCGAGGACGAGCAAAGGTTTGGTTTGGGGGTGTTTGATCGTGCCTAAATTGTTGTATATTTCGGCCCTCATTCCTATTCCTTTGTCTCGTTCTTGTGTGTATTTTCTATATATTTTATGTCTAATAGGCTCATTAGTGCTAATTGCAGGCAATAGATGTAATTCTGGGTTTGGAAGCATGTTGCGGTGATTCTGCAAAAAAGGGGCAAAAGGAAAGACAAAGGCTCGTAAACAGCTCTACAGTGCGGATCAAGTGCGGGTCAAGTGCGGGTCGCAACCGCACTCCACCCGCACTGTTGCCAAAGCCAGAGAAGCTGAGTTGCACCTGACGTTAAAGTGCGGGTACAGTGTTGGTCATCCAACCGCACTCCACCCGCACTGTTGCCAAACCAGAGAAGCTGAAGTTGCACCTGACATTAGAGTGCGGGTACAGTGAGGGTCATCCACCAGCACTCCACCCGTACTATTGCTCAAGACAGAGGAGCTGATTCGTACGTGACAGATAAAGTGCGGGTAAAGTGCGGGTAATCCAACCGCTCTCCACCCGCACTGTTGCTCAAGACAGAGGAGTGGATTTACACCTGACACCAGAGTGCGAGTAAGTGCGGGTAAAGTGCGGGTAATCCAACCACACTCCACCCGCACTGTTGCCCAGATCAGAGAACTGAAGATGAAGAAAACCTTTACAGTGCTGGTAAATCACCCGCACTCCACCCGCACTCTGCGCGCGACAGCTTCTGGTTTCAAGCTTAAGTGACCTATTTTTCCATCCTCTATAAATAGAAAAGGATGGGAACGAACCAAAAGATCACCATACCTCCCAACACTTGTATTTTTAGCTAGAAACACATCTCCCTATCATCCAAACCATCTCTACTCAATCAAAGGCAACTAGGAGACTTGGATTCAAGCTTCAAGGAAGATCAATCTTCAAGGGTTATCTCTACTCTCTCTCTTAGTTTATTTGTTTGTAATAGAGCATGAGTAGCTAAAATACCCCACAATGGGGTTTATGTTATTTGTATGATGGATATTTGGGCTTTGTAAATAAACTCTATGTGTTATATTTATTCTATCTCTATGTTTTATTCCATTGCTTTAATTGGTTTCCATTATTGATTTGCTTCGATACACCCTTTTTGCATGATTGATTTGGATTACTTGAGTAGGCAATTAGGTTGTCTAATGCTCAATTGAATGGAAGGATTTTCGGAAATTCGGCTCTAAAACCATGCCCTTACTCTAATCTTGAATTAGTGGCTTTCACTATACATCCTAGGTTAGCCACTTGTGAGAGAATTAGAAGCCTCCACTATACACCCTAGGTTGGCTACTTTAGTGATTCTACGAGAACTAACCTTCGAGTAGAATTCGGTTGATAAGCTAAAGCCTCATCCAATCTCAAACGGGTGGCCTTCACTATACATCCTAGGTCGGCCACTTGTGAGGGAATTGGAAGCCATCACTATACATCCTAGGATGGCTACATTAGTAATAGGTTGAGCCATAGCTAGATAGATGAGCATTCATGGAACAAGTCCCAATTGAGTAACTAGCCACTGTTAGTTGCTTAAGAGGGATTAATCTCTAGTAAGAAGTCTTCGCTATACACCCTAGGTTGACCACTTGCTATAGATATATACCAACACTATACACCCTAGGTTGGTTACATTTGTCAATACATGCTTAATTGAGAGTTTGTTGCAGTTGCCCCAATATTCACTAACGAGTCCATCAACTCCGTAGTTCCATTATCATTCATTCATCACTCCATTGTCATCCCATTTTATTTGCTTTCATAGTTTAGTTTATATTGTATTTTCCTTCACCATCACTTTACTTTTATGCATACTAGTTATATTAATCCTAATCTCATCACCGCTACCCCGATCCCAATGGACGACACCAGTGCTTACTGCTTTACTTGTATTTCTACTTGTGAACGCATCGCATAGGTTTTATAAATTGTTTTGACGGACGGTTTTTTGACGGCAAAAACTCTTCTTATCAGCTCACTAGGATATTGTGGAGCCCGGTATGTGAGGTAGGGAGCCACCGGTATGATACTGGTCCAGAGGCGTGCTTGGGATCCTAGAAGTCCCTAGAAACAGAAATGTGGCTCTAGAACATGCTGGAAAAAATCGGGACACAGTGGCTCACTTGGGCGTTGACTAGCCCGGTTAAAGAAGTGAGGAGCCTCTGGGCCATGCAGCTAGGCTTCTGCTCCAGAGGCTTGCTAAACCATGTAGAAGGCCACAGCAATGTAAGAAACCACTGAGCTCTCCCTGAACTGATCAGGACTAGGGTGGCTCACTAGGACGTTGTGGAGCCCGGTACAAGAGGTATGGAGCCACAGGTGTGATACTGGTCTAGAGGCATGCTTGGGATCATAGAAGTCCCCAGCAACTGAAATGTGGCTCCGGACCATGCTGGAAAGAATCGGGACATAGTGGCTCACATGGGCGTTGACTACCCCGGCTAAAGAAGTGATGAGCCACTGGGCCATACAGCTAGGCTGCTGCTCCAGAGGCTTGCTAAACTATGTAGAAGGCCACATCAATGTAGGAAGCCTCTGAGTTCTCTCTGAACGGATCAAGACTAGGTTGGCTCAATAGGGCGTTGTGGAGCCCGGTATGTGAGCTAGGGAGCCACCGGTATGATACTGGTCTAGAGGCATGCTTGGGATCCTAGAAGCCCCCAGTAACTAAAATGTGGTTGTGGACCGTGATGGAAAGAATCGGGACACAGTGGCTCACCTAGGCATTGTTGGAACCTAGGGTTACAGATTGCGCAGCGGAAGGTTTTAAAATTTTTTATGCAATCATTAAACTAACCCATTTGAACAGTAATAATCAAATGCAATAATAAAATGAAGGACTTTTTCATACCTACGTAGGAGGCTCCTTCACTTTGATACGAACTGCTCCTGATTTGAACCACATGATCTTCCTCGCTATCTCCCGGAATTGGTAACAGCGTGTGGGCGCGTCATGATATTCAGGACCTGTATGGAGGAAGAAGAGAAGAACACACATGCAAAAACAAAAAAAATAGAAGTGTAGCACTTGTGGTCTCACCACACACTAATTTTTTCTCTCTTTTTTGTTTTGCTCTTTTTATTTTTGTGTACGATCACTTTTCTCTTTTTCAATATCAATGTGTTTGTTTTCACTTTCGGTTTACAAGTAATCTAATTACTTGTGATTCGGTTTTTTCATTTTTTTTAATTAAATATATATCTCATATATATTCAAAAACCAACAAACCAAAATCTATTTGATTTTTAAAAAAAATTTCAAAGATATCTCATATCTTTTTAAAATAATTAAATATTTATTTTTGAATTCAAACATTTTAAATTCAATTTTCAAATATTTAATTTAAAATAAAATAATCATATTATCTTATTTTATTCAAAATCAAATATCAACTAACACCCTCCATTTAGTGATTAACAACATAATTAAATAATCTTATTATTTAATTTATTTAATCACCATTATTTATTAATTAAATAATCCCATTATTCAATTAATTCCCGAATAAATAAGTGTCACTTTCGTAACACAATTAATTGGACAATCCAATTAATTAACCGTGACCCTTGTTACCTAAATCGATTGGGCTAGCAAGGGGACCTAATGGACCCACAGTATTTTGAGCTCCAATAATCCTTTGAAATTATTAATTAAACTCTTTAATTAATATTTCATGATTATTAACTTCTGTGTTATTCCACTAAAAACCCGAAGCTGCACTCTCTCAACTGTAGACGTTTTTACACAAACCAATAACTCTCGGTGTCCATCGATATAGCTATTACATATGGTATAATCCTCCACAAGTAGTTCATAATTAGAGCTGGGTCATAATGTCCGTTATACCCCTCTAATCATATCTTTCCATTAAGTACCATTGATTCTCTAATGAACAATAAATCCTACATTCCTTACGGAATTAGGAGAGCGCTCATATTGTTCAAGCCCCGAATCAACCCTTAAGGGAACTACCATCTACTTCTCACAAGAAGAAGTGGATTCCTCTATTGTGTACAAACCTTCCCAGCCACAAGCCAAGCCGCGATCCCAACATACGGAGTATATTGATTGGGAATGCAACTCCGACCTCACCCATGGTATATCAAAGACCACAATCTAACCTTAAGGAGTCGATAAGACACTCAGGATTAAGATCACCCACATATAGCCATCATTAGTTGATATATATTAATCTCATCATTAAACGGATCTTAGTGAGAGATTCATATAGATCATGGCCCAGTCCTATATGATCACATCATACAAGGTGCCTCCATTCTCATATCTATATATGAATGATCCAGGATAGGATCACTGTACACTACGAAATGGACCGCAGCTGTGGATTAACCACAAATAAAGTACCCAGCTTTATTTGCTATCTACGGACTCTTTAAATTGCTCGTTTCAAACTGAATCCATCTATATATGACACTCATATACTCAGTTCGAAATTACATCCGGCAATTTTGGATGTTAAGTGCACATGTTATATAAAGTATGACACAAAATGAATGAATATACTACTTCTTTTATTTATGTTCAAAATACATTTACATATTACAAGCTATAGGGCAAAAACCCCAACAAAATCTCCCACTTGCACTAAAGCATGTGAGTCATGTCTTGTAACCCTAGACCTTCTAGGTGACCTTTAAACACTTTAGCCGATAAGGTCTTCGTAAATGGATCAGCATGATTGTCTTGTGAGGCTATCTTGGTGACGATCACATCTCCTCTCTGCACTATCTCTCTAATGAGATGATATTTTCTCTCTATATGCTTCCCTCTCTTGTGGCTTCTTGGTTCTTTGGAATTAGCCACAGCACCACTGTTATCACAATAAAGTGTGATATGCTTATCCAGATCTGGAACAACTTCCAGATCACTTAAGAACTTACGGAGCCAAACAGCCTCTTTAGCAGCTTCACAAGCGGCTACATATTCGGCTTCCATGGTGGAGTCAGCAATGCAAGATTGCTTTATACTTCTCCACACAATGGCTCCACCACCTAGGGTGAATACTGATCCAGACGTGGATTTTCTAGAATCCCTGTCTGACTGAAAATCAGAATCTGTGTATCCTAACGGGATCAAATCCTGTTCGGAATACACTAGCATATAGTTTCTCGTTCTCCGAAGATACTTGAGAATAGTCTTGACAGCAACCTAATGATCTAATCCTGGGTTGGACTGGTACCTGCTGACTACTCTCACTGCATAGCAGATGTCCGGTCTCGTGCATAACATAGCATACATGAGACTACCTACTGCTGATGCATATGGCACACGTCTCATATCCTCAACTTCTTGAGGTGTCTTAGGACACTGTTCCTTAGACAAGTGAACCCCATGTCTAGAAGGTAAATTACCTTTCTTGGAGTTCTGCATCAAAAATCGCATAAGAATCTTGTTGATATATGATGCCTAAGACAATGCTATGAGTTTGTTATTACGATCCCTTATAAGTTGGATCCCTAGAATATAACTCGCCTCTCCCAAATCTTTCATTTGGAATTGGCTAGCCAGCCAGCCCTTTACATCAGACAACACTCCCACATCATTCCCAATGAGTAGGATGTCATCTACGTATAGGACCAAGAAAACTACTTTCTTGTCAATGATGCGCTTGTAAACACAAGGCTCATCAACGTTTTGCTCGAAGCCATAGGTTTTGATCATATCATCAAACCTTATGTTCCAAGATCTAGATGCTTGCTTAAGTCCATAAATGGACCTTTGCAACTTGCAAACCTTTTGCTCTTGATCTGGAGACACAAATCCCTCTGGTTGCATCATGTATATGCTTTCATCAAGATTGCCATTCAAGAATGCAATCTTGACATCCATTTGCCAAATTTCATAATCAAAATAGGCAGTAATGGATAAGAGAATCCAAATAGACTTAAACATGGCTACTGGCGAGAAGGTCTCTTCATAATCGACCCCCCTCTTTCTGGGTATAACCCTTGGCCACTAGCCTTGCCTTGAAGGTCTCTACCTTCCCGTCTACTCCTCTCTTCCTCTTGTAGATCCACTTACATCCTATGGGTTTTACCTCATTCGGTAAGTCTACAAGTTCCAAGACAAAGTTAGAGTACATAGACTCCATCTCGAGATTCATGGCTTTAAGCCATTCCTCTTTATCAGGATCTTCCATTGCATTCTTAAATGTCAATAGATCATCCACACTATCAGCAGAGACAAGATCTTGTACCTCACTTACACCCAAATAGCGTTCAGGCTGTCTCACAACCCTCTCACTACGTCTAGGTGGTAGTGTATCCTAACTAGGAATTATCTGACTTTCAGATGTTAACGGATTAACAACTCTAGTTGACTGAGTACTGGTCTCACCAGGCTCCAACTCATTTAATACAATTTTAGAACGAGGTTTATGATCACTTATATAGTTATCCTCAAGAAACGTTGCATTTGTCGATACAAATACTTTGTTATCTTCAGGACTATAAAAGTATCCACCTCTGGTCTCCTTGGAGTATCCTGTAAACAAGCAGACCACAGACTTGGGATCTAGCTTTCCAGTTCTGTTCTTCAGCACGTGTGCTAGACACCCCCATATGCAAAAACGTCGTAAACTAGCTTTACGACCATTCCACAACTCTAGGGGAGTTTCAGGAACATATTTGGATGGCACTACATTCAAAATGTATGCCGCTGTTTGTAATGCATATCCCCAAAAGGAATTTGGTAATGATGAGAAACTAATCATAGATCTCACCATTTCCATTAGGGTTCTATTTCTCCTCTCCGCGACACCATTCTACTAAGGTGTACCAGGAGCTGTGAGTTGGGAAACTATCCCATGCTCGACCATGAAGTCTTCAAACTCTTGGTCAAGGTACTCACCTCCACGATCTGATCGTAGTGACTTGATAGTCCTACCTAATTGATTCTCAACTTCAGCTCGGAATTCTTTGAACTTTTCAAATGTTTCCGACTTTTGTTGCATTAGGTAGACATATCCGTATCTTGAGTAGTCATCTATAAAGGTGACATAATACTCATAGCCGCCCCTAGCTCTAACATTCATCGGTCCGCAGACGTCTGTATGTATGAGTTCTAGTGGCTCTATAGCCCTAAGCCCTTTTCCAGTAAAAGGTCTCTTAGTCATCTTACCTTCTAAACAGAATTCGCAGACAGGTAAGGTGTCAACCTTTAACTCACTTAAAAGTCCACTTTTTACTAGTCTGTCTATCCGGTCAAGGTTGATATGACCAAGCCTTAGATGCCAAAGATACGTGTCATTATCTGGAAAAATCTTATGTCGTTTAGTTTTAGGTTTTTCAACCTTTAACATTTCGGTGTTAAGAAGTGTAGTATGTATTAACGGTCTTAACACATACAAATTGTTTTCATTAATTCCTGAACAAATATTCAGACCATTCTTTTCAATAATAACAAACTTATTATTAAAAGAAACATAATACAATTGTTCTAACAACTTAGAAACGGAAATCAAATTCCGTGTAAATCCAGGAATATAAAAAAAATTGTTCAATAATAAAAAACTATTATTACAAAATTGCAATCTTATTGCTCCCACTGCTTTGGCCGAAACGACATCCCCCGACCCTACACGCATGGAGAAGGCTCCCTCCTCTAGCTGTGTCCAAGAATCAGTCCACTACAAAGAAGAACAAACATGGTTAGTGGCCCCCGAATCAACAATCCAAGGTGAAGAATCATCTTCCACTAAACAAGATTCGAGAACAAGTAAATCATATTTACCTTTCTTCTTCTTCTTGGCTACCTCCTCCAGGTACTGAGGATAGTTCCTCTTCCAGTGCCCGACCTTGTTACAATGGAAACATTTTCCTTTGTCTTGGTCGGTGGAGGTGCCTTTCTTTTTGCTTTGGGCTTTCTTGGGTTTGGGCTTACCCTTCGCCTTCCCAGCAGACCTCTTCCTCTTGTTGTTATTGGAGGAAGATGGTTCGGCAACATTTGCCTCATCGGTCTTACTTTTGCTGTCCTTGGTCAAGGACTCAAAAGTAGCGAGCTCATTGAGCAACTGTGTGAGACTAAACCTTAACTTTTTCATCCCGTAGTTGTTCTTAAACTGATCAAAACTCTTCGGAAGAGCCGTCAGTATGATGCTCACTTGACTGGGTTCATCAATGGCCCCGCCATTGACTTCTGCCATGTTGAAGTAGGACATCATGCTCAGGACATGTTCCCGAACTGATGTACCTTCCTTCATGCGAGCGAGCATAGCGGAACGAACAACTTCGTGTCGCTTTTGCTCGGAGGGCTGCCCGAACATAGCTTGCAATGACTCCATAATTTCGAATGGTGTAGTCATTGCTTCGTGCTTTGTGACAAGCACGTTTGTCATAGAAGCTAGCAGATATGTTCGGGCCTTCTCATCAGATGAGACCCATCGCTGGTATGCCTCACGAACAGTTCGTGTGGCATTGGCAGTAGGCACCGGAGGAAATTCCTCCGTAAGCACAAACTTGAGGTCTTTGGTGACCAGTATTGCATTAATGTTAAGTTTCCATTTTGTGTAGTTATCACCAGTTAATTTATCGTTTGCAAGTATTTGTAATAGTGCAGATGACATGGCTGAAAAAACATAAATTAAAGATTCATTAAGTCATACATTCTAAACATGTGCTAATGTTCGGTATAAAATTAAACATGATGCATGAAAATGTTTAATGAACAAGAACAACCCTAAAAACAAAGTTTCTATGCCACGACAATCCAACATACCACAAGCAAGTGCCGCCTTAGGGTCGGTCAAATTCTTGCATGTTGGATCGAGACCTTCTCAGTCAAAGGATATACCAGAATAACTCTTTTGCCAATATCATTCAACCATCGTTTATTAGGTCAGGTTTTTAATTAACCAATTTAATTAAAACCTTGTGAGTGTAACCCATCATTTCAGATCTCAAGAGCTTAACTCGAGAATTGCCACCTTAGGGTCGGTCAATCCCGAAATCCCCTCCGAAATCCTATATGTTAGGAAGTCAACCTTGGTATTGATTCTTATGGAAACCCTCCTTAGGGAGGACAAAAACAAAGCCGTCACGAGGCCCCACTCGAATCTCATGGTGTTGAACTAATGATGGAGACCGCGGGATATAATGTCATATATCCCTCTCCCACTCACTATTTTATATTAAGGGTTTTCTATTAATATTAATGCACCTAGATTAAACTAGATTAAACGGCTAATTTTAATCTAAGCGTCAAGTGCATTAATCATAAATTATTAGAATCCTATTCCAATAACTAATAAACTAAATTGATTTTTAACACTTAAAAAATCTAGTTCATTACTGATAATTCAAATCTATGTAAACCGTTTACTAAGACTAGAATTATTATAAATGTGTATTTACCAAGTTTTAACTATTAAAACTAAACACATTATTAGGTCCAATTATTATTAGGAGCTTAATCAAATTAATCCTAATAAATATTTTAAGGACCCTACTAATCTAAGTATTTAAACTCTTTAATTAAAAGATTAGTAATTAATGAGATTTACCAAGTTTTTACTCCTAAAAACTAATCCCATTAAAAATAGCCAATTATGTGAATAACCCATTTTAATCAAATTAAAAAAAATTAGACACATAATATAGATGGCTATAATGCATGTATGATATATCAACATATATATATATATATATATATATATATGTGTGTAGGCACAACTAATTTAAATGACATGTATATGCATGGCAATGATTAATTATCAAATAATTAAAACATACATGAGTTGACCGAGTGTTGTGGATTATTTAACCTAAAAATTGGAATCTGATTACAAAAAATATTCCCAAGGCATCCCTTGGTCTTCTTGTAATTTCCAAGACTTCCAATCTCTTCAGGTCATGTGCGCGGGTAGCATGCGTGGGTAGGCATCGCTGGTCTGGATGCGCGCATGTAGGTTGCGCGCTGGAGTCACGCTGGACAGGTTGCGCGCTGAGGCATCGCTGGACAGGTTGCGCATGCTGGTCTGCATGTGCGCAGGTGGAGGAGCAGGTGGAGGAGCGCTCGTCTGCATGCACGCTGGTATGCTGCGCTGGAAGGCATGCGCGCTGTTGCGCGCTGGTAGACGCTGCGTGGGAAGGTGGGTTGTGCGCTGGTGGTGAACATGCGCAGGTCTACGCGCGCAGTTCGTCAGCTACCAGGTCTGATATCTTGCGATTACACAATGTTTTTTTTTTTTTTAATAATACAACAGTAAAATATATATATATATATATATATATATAACAACATTATACAACCCAGAAACACTCTAAATCCACAACACCATAAAAAATTACGATCAACCATGTTTTTTTAAATTAAACAATTTAATTAAAAAACATCATACACTCATCAAAAAAAAATATGTGCCTATACATTCATACATATCAGGAGTAATCGAATTCGATTATACTGTACAAAAATCAGCTTTGATACCAATTGTTGGAACCTAGGGTTACAGGTTGCGCAGCGGAAGGTTTTAAAATTTTTTATGCAATCATTAAACTAACTCATTTGTACAGTAATAATCAAATGCAATAATAAAATGAAGGAATTTTTCATACCTACGTAGGAGACTCCTTCACTTTGATACGAACTGCTCCTGATTTGAACCACGTGATCTTCCTCGCTATCTCCCAGAACTGGTAACAGCGTGTGGGCGCGTCACGATATTCAGGACCTGTATGGAGGAAGAAGAGAAGAACACACATGCAAAAACAAAAAAATAGAAGTGTAGCACTTGTGGTCTCACCACACACTAATTTTTTCTCTCTTTTTTGTTTTGCTTTTTTATTTTTGTGTACGATCACTTTTCTCTTTTTCAATATCAATGTGTTTGTTTTCACTTTCGGTTTACAAGTAATCTAATTACTTGTGATTCGGTTTTTTCATTTTTTTTTTTAATTAAATATATATCTCATATATATTCAAAAACCAACAAACCAAAATCTATTTGATTTTTAAAAAAAAAATTCAAAGATATCTCATATCTTTTTAAAATAATTAAATATTTATTTTTGAATTCAAACATTTTAAATTCAATTTTCAAATATTTAATTTAAAATAAAATAATCATATTATCTTATTTTATTCAAAATCAAATATCAACTAACACCCTCCATTTAGTGATTAACAACATAATTAAATAATCTTATTATTTAATTTATTTAATCACCATTATTCATTAATTAAATAATCCCATTATTCAATTAATTCCCAAATAAATAAGTGTCACTTTCGTAACACAATTAATTGGACAATCCAATTAATTAACCGTGACCCTTGTTACCTAAATCGATTGGGCTAGCAAGGGGACCTAATGGACCCACAGTATTTTGAGCTCCAATAATCCTTTGAAATTATTAATTAAACTCTTTAATTAATATTTCATGATTATTAACTTCGGTGTTATTCCACTAAAAACCCGAAGCTGCACTCTTTCAACTGTAGACGTTTTTACACAAACCATTAACTCTCGGTGTCCATCGATATAGCTATTACATATGGTATAATCCTCCACAAGTAGTTCATAATTAGAGCTGGGTCATAATGTCCATTATACCCCTCTAATCATATCTTTCCATTAAGTACCATTGATTCTCTAATGAACAATAAATCCTACATTCCTTACGGAATTAGGAGAGCGCTCATATTGTTCAAGGCCCGAATCACCCCTTAAGGGAACTACCATCTACTTCTCACAAGAAGGAGTGGATTCCTCTATTGTGTACAAACCTTCCCAGCCACAAGCAAAACCGCGATCCCAACATACGGAGTATATTGATCGAGAATGCAACTCCGACCTCACCCATGGTATATCAAAGACCGCAATCTAACCTGAAGGAGTCGATAAGACACTCAGGATTAAGATCACCCACATATAGCCATCATTAGTTGATATATATGAATCTCATCGTTAAACGGATCTTAGTGAGAGATTCATATAGATCATGGCCCAGTCCTATATGATCACATCATACAAGGTGCATCCATTCTCATATCTACATATGAATGATCCAGGATAGGATCACCGTACACTACGAAATGGACCGCAGCTGTAGATTAACCACAAATAAAGTACCCAGCTTTATTTGCTATCTACAGACTCTTTAAATTGCTCGTTTCAAACTGAATCCATCTATATATGACACTCATATACTCAGTTCGAAATTACATCCGGCAATTTTGGATGTTAAGTGCACATGTTATATAAAGTATGACACAAAATGAATGAATATACTACTTCTTTTATTTATGTTCAAAATACATTTACATATTACAAGCTTTAGGGCAAAAACCCCAACAGGCATTAACTAGCCCGATTATAGAAGTGAGGAGCCAGTGGGCCATACAACTAGGATTCTGCTCCATAGGCTTGCTAAACTATGTAGAAGGCCACAGCAATGTAGGAAGCATCTGATCTATCCTTGAGTGGATCAGGACTAGGGTGGCTCTTTAGGGCGTTATGGAGCCCGGTATGTGAGGTAGGGAGCCACCGGTATGATACTAGTCAAGAGGCATGCTTGGGATCCTAGAAGTCCCCAGCAACTGAAATGTGGCTCTGGACAATGCTGGAGAGAATCGGGACACAGTGGCTCACTTAGGCGTTGACTAGCTCGGTTAATGAAGTGAGGAGCCTCTAAGCCATGCAGCTAGGCTGCTGCTCCAGAGGCTTGCTAAACCATGTAGAAGGCCACAGCAATGTAGGAAGCATCTGATCTATCCCTGAATGGATCAGGACTAGGGTGGCTCACTAGGGCGTTATGGAGCCCAGTATGTGAGGTAGGGAGCCACCGGTATGACACAGGTCCAGAGGCGTGCTTGGGATCCTAGAAGTCCCCAGCAACTGAAATGTGGCTCTGGACAATGCTGGAAAGAATCGGGACACAGTGGCTCACTTGGGCGTTGACTACCCCGGTTAATAAAATGAGGAGCCTCTGGACCATGCGGCTAGGCTTCTACTCCAGTGGCTTGCTAAACCATGTAGAAGGCCACAGCAATGTAGGAAGCCTCTGAGCTCTCCCTGAACGGATCAGGACTAGGGTGGCTCAATAGGGCGTTGTGGAGCCCGGTACAAGAGGTATGGAGCCACCGGTGTGATACTGGTCCAGAGGCATGCTTGGGATCATAGAAGTCCCCAGCAACTGAAATGTGGCTCTAGACCATGCTGGAAAGAATAGGGACACAGTGGCTCACATGGGCATTGACTATCCCGGTTAAAGAAGTGATGAGCCACTGGGCCATGCAGCTAGGCTGCTGCTCCAGAGGCTTGCTAAACCATGTAGAAGGCCATAGCAATGTAGGAAGCGTCTGAGCTCTCCCGGAACGGATCATTACTAGGGTGGCTCACTAGGGCGTTGTGGAGCCCGGTATGTGTGGTAGGGAGCCACCTGTATGATACTGGTCTAGAGGCATGCTTGGGATCCTATAAGTCCCTAGCAACTAAAATGTGGCACTGGACCATGCTGGAAAGAATCAGGACACAGTGGCTCACTTGGGCGTTGACTAGTCTAGTTAAAGAAGTGAGGAGCCTCTGGGCCATAAAGCTAGGCTTCTGCTCTAGAGGCTTGCTAATCCATGTAGAAGGCCACAGCAATGTACGAAGCCTCTGAGCTCTCCCTGAACGGATCAGGATTAGGGTGGCTCACTAGGGCGTTGTGGAGCCCGGTACAATAGGTATAGAGCCACCGGTGTGATACTAGTCAAGAGGAATGCTTGGGATCATAGAAATCAACAGCATCTGAAATATGGCTCTGGACCATGCTGAAAAGAATCAGGACACAGTGACTCACTTGGGCGTTGACTAGCCCGGTTAAAGAAGTGACGAGCCACTAGGCCAAGTAGCTAGGCTGCTGCTCCAGTGGCTTTCTAAACAATGTAGAAGGCCACGACAATGTAGGAAGCCTCTGAGCTCTCCCTGAACGGATCATGATGGGTCAGTTTTTGCCGTCAGAAAACCGTCCGTCAAAACAATTTATAAAACCTATGCGATGCGTTCACATGTAGAATACAAGTAAAGCAGTAAGCACGGGTGTCGTCCACTGAGATCGGGGTAGCGGTGATAAGATTTGGATTAATATAACTAGCATGCATAAAAGTAAAGTGATGGTGAATGAAGATACTATATAAACTAAACTATGAAAGCAAATAAAATGGGATGACAACGGAGTGATGAATGAATGATGATGGAACTATGGAGTTGATGGACTCGTAAGTGAATATTGGGGCAATTGCAACAAACTCTCAATTAAGCACGTTTTGACAAATGTAACCAACCTAGGGTGTATAGTGTTGGTATATATCTATAGCAAGAGGTCAACCTAGGGTGTATAGCGAAGACCTCCTACTAGAGATTAATCCCTCCTAAGCAACAAACAGTGGCTAGTTACTCAATTTGGACTTGTTCCATGAATGCTCATCTACTAGCTATGGCTCAACCTATTACTAATGTAGCCATCCTAGGATGTATATTGATGGCTTCCAATTCCCTCACAAGTGGCCGACCTAGGATGTATAGTGAAAGCCACCCGTTTGAGATTGGATGAGGCTTTAGGTTATCAACCGAATTCTACTTGAAGGTTAGTTCTCGTAGCATCACTAAAGTAGCCAACCTAGGGTGTATAGTGGAGGCTTCTAATTCTCTCACAAGTGGCTAACCTAGGATGTATAGTGAAAGCCACTAATTCAAGATTAGATTAAGGGCATGGTTATAGAGCCGGATTTCTGGAAATCCTTCCATTCAATAGAGCATTAGACAACCTAATTGCCTACTCAAGTAATCCAAATCAACATGCAAATAGGGTGTATCCAAGCAAGTCAATAATGGAAATCAATATAAGTAATGGAATGAAATATAGAGATAGAATAAACATAACACAAAGAGTTTATTTTCAAAGCCCAAATATCCATCAAACAAATAACATCAACCCCATAGTGGGGTATTTTAGCTACTCATGTTCTATTACAAACCAATAAACTAAGAGAGAGTAGAGAGATAACCCTTGAAGATTGATCTCCTTCTTTGAAGCTTGAATCCAAATCTCCTAGTTGCCTTTGATTGAGTAGATATGGTTTGGATGATAAGGAGATGTGTTACTAGCTTAGAATACAAGTGTTGGGAAATATGGTGACACTTTGGTTCGTTCCCATCCTTTTCTATTTATAGAGGATGGAAAAATAGGTCACTTAAGCTTGAAAACAGAAACAGTCACGCGCATAGTGCGGGTGGAGTGTGGGTGAATTACCCACACTGTAACCGTACTGTAAATGTTTTCTTCATCTTCAGTTCTCTGATCTGGGAAACAGTGCGGGTGGAGTGCGGTTGGATTACCCGCACTTTACCCGCACTTTACTAGGACTGTACTCGCACTCTGGTGTCAGGTGTAAATCCACTCCTCTGTCCTGAGCAACAGTGCGGGTGGAGTGCAATTGGATTACCCGTACTTTACCCGCACTTTATCTGTCAGGTACGAATCAGCTCCAATGTCTTGAGAAACAGTGCAGGTGGAGTGCGGTTGGATTACCCGCACTTTACCCGCACTTTATCTGTCAGGTATGAATCAGCTCCTCTGTCTTGAGCTATAGTGTGGGTGAAGTGCGGTTGGATGACCCGTACTTAACCCGCACTTTATCTTTCCTTCATGATTCAGCTCCCGGCTGTGGGAAGGGGTGCGGTTTAAGTGCGGTTGCGACCCGTGTAGGGAAAAATTGCTAAAAACCGCAGCGGAAGGCGAAAAAAAGATTTTCGTATAGTTTAAAAATTTTCTAAAGATTTGAACCTTAACCCTTTAATTAATTAAACTCAAATATACGGTTAGAGTTAAATACCTCTTGTCGCGTGATCCGATTGACTTACGTCGATGGTAATCCACAAGATCTTCAATCCTAGCACGTACGTGAATCGCCTAGGAGCGTGGTCTCCCCTTTTCTTTGAATTGCTTACCTTAGAATGGATGTATGGAATTTCTGATCTTGATCTTCAATAGTAAAACACCAAGAGCCTAAAAAAATAGTTCCGGTCACTTTTGAATTCATAATCAATATGATTGAAACTCGCGTAACCCTAAATCGAAAGTGTGCAAAAAACCTTTTGATGTTAAAGGCTTGTAAGTGCACTATCGAATGAGAACTTATTTTCTTTTTCTCTCTTGGCCGAAAATCTATGTGTATAGAGTAGGATTTTTTTTTTCAAAACAAACAAAAATCTCTCTCTATTTTGCTTCTTGGTGGCCGAAAATTCATAACCTTATATTTATAGGTTGGCCGAATTTTCTCCTTCACCTAGTAGGGTTGGCCGAATTCATTGAATAGGAAATCTAGGGTTAGTTAATTTCCTTACTTGAAAAGGAATTATCCTTTTCCCTAATTCCTATCAATTCAAGAATCCTAACCCTTGTAGGACTAGTGGTGGCCGAATTCTTTGTATAATAAGGAGTGTATGTGGACTTAATCCTTACCACATTAGGACTCCTATCACTTAAAACAATTCCAACCCTAATCCAACACGTAGTATTTAATTTACTGATCAGGAAAAGATTTTGGTTTAAACTATTAATTAATTAAATAATTAATTAATTCCCATTTAATCAAAACAATAAAATAAAATAATATCTTGGACTATTTTATTTAGCCTTGCCACCCACACCATGTATATATGGGCCCAATATTATTTTTCTTATTTTATTTAATCCATTAGACTTTAAATAAAAGCCCACATGTGAACCAGACTTATTCTTACTAAAGGAAACAAGCCTACCTGTCTCTTTTTAATATATTAATATAATAGTGCAGCCCATTAAATAAATAATAGACATATTATATTCTTAATATATTAAATGCAATTCTAGATGGACCCATAAATTGGTCCGGTAGAATATATCAAGTGATCCATGCAAGTACGTGTGGATTGTGGATCTTGGCGGGCTATCTAAATTTAAGCTTCAATAGACATAACCTAATCACAATCAACAAATGATTCACTTAGGTCCGATCTATTAATTTTAACTCATTCCACTAAAGAGCTAAAATTGAACTCTTAAATAAAGATAGAATAAGGAGATGTTTCTCATTCATACCCTAGACAATCTTCTAGGAGATGGTGTATCCTCGTGAATAATATCAGTAATCGCCAAGAGCTCATAGACCGCCTATAGCTCCCCAAGTTACCATATTTCCTCATATGACCATATTTTGAACTTGGATATTTTGACTTGTCCAGAAGCCATGTCTTCAATAATCATTATTGAAAACTCAACGTTGAGATTTAATATACAATACCTCAAAATATCCATATGATGATATTATACTCTCATTTAATAAATGGAGCCACGATGTCCATATCTATAAATGAAGTCCTCTATCGATTAACAAATGAATACCACCAAACTATCGAGGATAGACTATGCTATATAATCGTACTCATTGATAGCTCAAATGATAACACTTGCAACCATAAGTCCATCATTTATCTCAGGATTTAGATAGACTCTCCGATTGTCCTGATAATGAAAAGACTTATATCTAGTGACGGTTCAAGATAAAGTATTTCATTGTGATCCAGTTCAATGCACCCAGTGCACTAGATTCTTTTACTAGAAAACCTTTCGATGATTTTAGACTCATCATAACTCATTTGACTCAAATGCTAGTAAAAGAATTCTACAACTTTATCAAGATAGAGGTGCCCAACCTTTAACTTAAGTTGTGAATGTTATTCAAGACTAACTAAAGAATTGTGTCTACCTTATACATATCCGGATGTACAAACAATTCTTCATATCTCATAGTCTTTTGACATTATGATTATTTACCTTGACAATTATATTTATAAATGCTATAAGATTTTGCAGAATCAGAAATCACTTTATTTATATGAAAAGATTGTCAATTACAATATTACACTCTTGCTATTGAGCATAATCCTAACAATCTCCCACTTGCGCTATAGCAAATGTGTCATATCTCTCATTCCCATGTTCTCTAGGTGACCATCAAAACTCTTCTGAGGTAAAGCCTTTGTGAAGGGATCTGCTAGATTTTCTGCCGACGCGATTTTGGTAATCGTCACGTCTCCCTTATGAACAATCTCCCTCAAAAGATGATACTTTCTTTCAATGTGTTTTCCTCTCTTATGACTTCTTGGTTCTTTCGAATTAGCCACTGCTCCACTGTTGTCACAGTAGATAGTGATCTGCTTATTCGCACTAGGAACTACTTCTAAGTCAATCAAGAATTGGCGAAGCGAAACAACCTCCTTGGCAGCTTCGCATGCAGCTACATACTCTGCTTCCATGGTGGAGTCAGCAATACAAGATTGCTTGATACTCCTCCAAATGACTGCTCCTCCTCCAAGAGTAAACACAGATCCTGATGTGGATTTTCTAGAGTCAGAATCCAATTGGAAATCAGAATCTGTATACCCAACGGGGATTAAATC
Organism: Dipteronia sinensis; assembly: GCA_033220585.1. Lineage (NCBI taxonomy): Eukaryota > Viridiplantae > Streptophyta > Magnoliopsida > Sapindales > Sapindaceae > Dipteronia > Dipteronia sinensis. The sequence continues at coordinate 57,781,098 of CM065636.1, read as the reverse complement.
CCCTCCAGAGTATACAAGCATATTATCTTTCGTTCTCCTAAGATACTTGAAAATATGCTTGACTGCCGTCCAGTGATCAGGACCAGGTTTCGATTGAAACCTGCTAACTATGCCAACAGCAAAACAAATATCTGGTCTAATACAGAGCATTGCATACATGAGACTTCCAACTGCCGAGGCATATGGAATTCTACTCATGAATTGCTCTTCATGCTCATTCTTAGGAACTTGTTCCTTAGAAAGTTTGATTCCATGCCTAAAAGGTAACATACCTTCCTTGGAATCTTGCATGGAAAACCTAGACAAGATTTTGTCTATGTATGAAGCTTGGGATAGTGCAATCGTTTTATTCTTTCTATCCCTTATTACTTGGATACCTAGAATAAAACTTGCTTCTCCTAAGTCCTTCATATCAAATTGTTTTGCTAACCATTCTTTTACTGATGTCAATACTCCCACATCGTTTCCAATGAGTAATATATCATCTACGTAAAGAATAAGGAAAACCAACTTGTCACCTTTGATCCTTTTGTATACACAAGGTTCTTCAAGGTTCTGTAAAAATCCAAAACCTTTTACAGCTTGGTCGAACCTTATGTTCCAGGATCTGGATGCTTGCTTTAATCCATAAATTGATTTTTGTAACTTGCATACATTTTCCATTTGGCCCTTTTCAATGAATCCTTCTGGTTGCATCATATAGATGCTTTCGTCAAGACTTCCATTAAGGAAAGCTGTCTTGACGTCCATTTGCCAAATCTCTAAATCTAAAGATGCTGCAATGGATAAGAGTATCGTAATGGATTTAAGCATGGCCACAGAAGAGAAGGTTTCCTCGTAATCGATACCTTCTTTCTGTGTGTAACCTTTAGCTACCAATCTAGCTTTAAAAGTTTCCACCTTTCCATCCATACCTCTTTTCCTCTTGTATATCCACTTGCACCCAATGGGTTTTATCCCTTTAGGCAAGTCTACAAGGGACCAGACTTTGTTATCGAACATGGATTCAATCTAAGATTGCATTGCCTTTTGCCAATGGTGACAATCAACATCCTTCATCACTTCCTTGTATGTGTAAGGATCATCGTCATCAGGGAGATTCTCAACAGATTCTCCAAGACCGATGTATCTTTCAGGTTGGGTTCTAACCCTCCCACTATGACGAGGAATTGTAGGTTGTTGATTTTATGTTGGAGTGGAAATTACAATTGGGTTAGGTTGTGAAACCTCCTGTGGAATTGTATCTCCTGACATATCATTCAGGACAATTCTACTTTTGGGAACAAAATCATTCATATAGTCCTTTTCCAGAAATGTAGCATTTGTTGAAACAAACACTTTTAGATCTGAAGGACTATAGAAATAATATCCTTTAGTTCCTTTTGGATACCCCATAAATATGCATGTTTCTGAAAGGGACTCCATCTTTTCTGTCTTTCCTTTTAACACATGTGCAGGACAACCAAATATCCTTATGTGTTGTAAACTAGGCTTTCGCCCAGTCCACAACTCATATGGTGTTCCAGGAACCGACTTTGATGGTACCACGTTTAGAATATATATTGCAGTTTGTAGAGCATATCCCCAAAAAGAAATAGGAAGTGTTGAATAACTCAATATAGACCTAACCATGTTCAAAAGAGTTATATTTCTCCTTTCTGCTACCCCATTGTTTTGAGGTGTACCTGGTGCAGAAAACTGAGAAACTATCCCATTATCAATAAGATATTGCTGAAACTCACCAGATAGATATTCTCCACCACGATCAGATCTCAAGATTTTTATGCGTTTCTCAAGCTGATTTTCTACTTCAGCTTTGAATGCTTTGAACATGTCAAAAGCATCCGACTTATGTCTCATGAGATACACATAACCAAATCTTGAGTAATCATCTGTGAAGGTGATGAAGTACTCATATCCACCTCTAGCTTGAATGCTCATAGGACCACATACATAAGTGTGTATTAGTCCTAAACATTCAGTGGCTCTTGCACCCTTGGTATTGAATGGCCTTTTGGTCATTTTACCTTCCAAACAAGATTCACAAGTTGGTACATCATCAACCTTTAAGTCACTTAAAGGTCCGTCACATACCAATCTTTTAATCCTATTAAGGTTAATGTGACCTAGGCATAAATGCCAAAGGTAGGTTTCATCTTTTGATAATTCTACTCTTTTATGATTAGGTTCCGTTATTTCTGTGTCTAACGAGTGAGAGATATTTCTATGCAAAAAGAATAGACTGTTTTCCAATGTACCTTTGCAAACAATTTTGTCATTCTTACTAATAATAAAAGCTTTATTAAAAGTAACCGAATATCCAAATTTATTTAAACAAGAAACTGAAATTAAATTCCTCTTGAATTGAGGTACATAATAAACGTCTATTAAATCTAAATGCCTACTAGAATCTATAATAACTCTAATATCTCCCACTGCACTTGCAGACACCAACGATCCGTTACCCATGCGCAAATTGATTTCGTTCTTATTCAGCCTTCTCCTTTCTTGGAACCCCTGTAAGGAATAACAAACATGATTAGTGGCTCCAGAGTCTATGATCCAAGAATCTGTAGAATCTGCCATAAAACATGTTTTAAGATAATTAATATTACCTTCTTCCTTCTTGTTCTGGGACTTTGGGCAATTTCTTTTCCAATGTCCCTTTTCACCACAAAGGAAGCATTTCCCTTTGATCTTGGTTACTTTCTTGGTATCCTTTTTGGTAGGCCCAAGTTGCTTTTTCTTCTGTTGTTTCTTGACCTTCTGACGGGTCTTAACAGTAGCAACTTTACCAACCATATGAATCTCTTGACCTTTGCTTTTCACAAGGATCTTTTCAACGCTTTGAACATCTTGCATCAGGCCCTACAAGGTGTATTCCTTTTTGTTCAAGGTGTAGTCCAACTTGAACTAATCAAAGGAATCTGATAGTGAGTTGACAACCATATCAATTTTGGTCTCACCATCTATCTCAGCGCCATTTAATTCTGCAATATTTAGATGTGCTATGACTTTCATCATGTGATCTTTCACAGCCTATCCAGGTTTCATCCTAAGATTCATAAAAGCAGTCACTGCCTCTCTCTTAGTCGTCTTAGACCTCATAGCAAACATCTCTTCCAGAGACATCATAATATCAGCAGCAGACCCCATTCCTTCATGCTGCTGTTGCAACACGTCGGAGATAGTAGCCATAATGTAACATTTGGCCATATCATCCGAGGTCTTCCACTGCTCATACTCATCTCTTTGCAAAATACTTGATTCATTATTAGGAGCAGGTGGTTTAGGAGTAGTTAGAACAAACTTATGTTTTTCACTTTGCAGCAAAAACCCAATTTTCCTTTTCCATGTGACATAATTATCTTCAGTTAAAGTGTTATGTTTCAGGATGTTCATTAGTGATGGGGTCATGATTTCTGAATAAAACAAAAGGCATATATAAGTAAATAATCATGATAAAGCACTTTCGAATATTTATCTTGAATTAATTAAATAACTCAATCGTGAAAAATTCAACGGTTATCCAACACCTATAAATGTTACGCCTCCTTCGGGAGTTCGCACCATTTACTAGTTGGACTAGGTCCTACCTAATTGTTAACATAACAACCGGCGTTTTCAATTTTAGCCTTGAAATTTTATTAACAAGAACTCTCAGGAAGATATTAATAAAATTACATTGAGTGTGTTACCAAGATATCGACCCTCAATTTTCTCTCACGAAAATCCCTCCTCTGGGAGTAGATCTCGTTTGAGTCAATTGTCTAGTCTATCCTTGTTAGGAAGTATTTTGCTAAATTCCATTTATGGACGCCCCTCGGGGGGATTACCAATAAATAATAAAGCTCAACTAACCTTGGAGGCCATAGGTGTTCTAACACACCTTCTCCCACTCAATTATTTAAGGCGTGTGATTAAATTCCAAAGAATGATTTTACCAAGTTATCTAGATGCCAATTAGATACCTAAATCATTCAATGCATGTTCATACCAAAAGAGATATATGAGTGGCACTCCTATTCTATATGACATGTTATCATACAATAACAAATACTGTAATATTTATACATAAAAATAAATAGCCACAATTTTGGTCCGTCCTAGAAAAGCATGTAAATTACAATTGTACGGAATACAAAAAACTCCTTTCTTGGCGAACAAGACTTCAAGCGACCATCTCGCGCACGTAACTCATGCGCCCGAAGATCACCAAGCAGCCCGCATGCCTAGCCCATGCAAGGGCATGAGCCGCCGCATGGCCAGCCCATGCATGGGTTGCGCGCGCTGCTGCACCGCAACAAGAGCAGCTGCACGCTTGGTTACGTGCGCGCTTGTTGTCTCGGTGCGCGCGGGTGCCAAGCTCGGTTCCGGATGCTCCAATTTCTTTAAATCTTCGAGTCTTCGAATCTTGAATATATTACAACTTATTTTAAACAATAAAATACTGCAGAAATAATTTTTTTTTATATTTAAACTACTGCAGTATTTTTTTACAAATAAAAAACTGCACTTATTTTAATACAATAAAAACTGCAGTATTTTTACAATAAAATTAATAAGAACTTAGCAACTACCAAGAAGCAATTATGACGATAATAGACCACCTTTCTTGTTACAATTCCGAAACAAAAAATACATTGAAATTCTAGGACCAAAATCGAGCAATAACAATTCACTTTATGACAACATATATAAATCCATACATTCCACATGTAATTATATATGCGAATACCTAGAGTGCCATCTCTTTCTAAAACATGCATAATCACAATAAAAAGAAATAGATTCACGTGTATATACGTTAATTAATTAAAGGGTACAACCAAGGCTCTGATACCAATTGTAGGGAAAAATTGCTAAAAACCGCAGCGGAAGGCGAAAAAAAGATTTTCGTATAGTTTAAAAATTTTCTAAAGATTTGAACCTTAACCCTTTAATTAATTAAACTCAAATATACGGTTAGAGTTAAATACCTCTTGTCGCGTGATCCGATTGACTTACGTCGATGGTAATCCGCAAGATCTTCAATCCTAGCACGTACGTGAATCACCTAGGAGCGTGGTCTCCCTTTTTCTTTGAATTGCTTACCTTAGAATGGATGTATGGAATTTCTGATCTTGATCTTCAATAGTAAAACACCAAGAGCCTAAAAAAATAGTTCCGGTCACTTTTGAATTCACAATCAATATGATTGAAACTCGCGTAACCCTAAATCGAAAGTGTGCAAAAAACCTTTTGATGTTAAAGGCTTGTAAGTGCACTATCGAATGAGAACTTATTTTCTTTTTCTCTCTCGGCCGAAAATCTATGTGTAGAGTAGGATTTTTTTTTTCAAAACAAACAAAAATCTCTCTCTATTTTGCTTCTTGGTGGCCGAAAATTCATAACCTTATATTTATAGGTTGGCCGAATTTTCTCCTTCACCTAGTAGGGTTGGCCGAATTCATTGAATAGGAAATCTAGGGTTAGTTAATTTCCTTACTTGAAAAGGAATTATCCTTTTCCCTAATTCCTATCAATTCAAGAATCCTAACCCTTGTAGGACTAGTGGTGGCCGAATTCTTTGTATAATAAGGAGTGTATGTGGACTTAATCCTTACTACATTAGGACTCATATCACTTAAAAGAATTCCAACCCTAATCCAACACATAGTATTTAATTTACTGATAAGGAAAAGATTTTGATTTAAACTATTAATTAATTAAATAATTAATTAATTCCCATTTAATCAAAACAATAAAATAAAATAATATCTTGGACTATTTTATTTAGCCTTGCCACCCACACCATGTATATATGGGCCCAATATTATTTTTCTTATTTTATTTAATCCATTAGACTTTAAATAAAAGCCCACATGTGAACCAGACTTATTCTTACTAAAGGAAACAAGCCTACCTGTCTCTTTTTAATATATTAATATAATAGTGCAGCCCATTAAATAAATAATAGACATATTATATTCTTAATATATTAAATGCAATTCTAGATGGACCCATAAATTGGTCCGGTAGAATATATCAAGTGATCCATGCAAGTACGTGTGGATTGTGGATCTTGGCGGGCTATCTAAATTTAAGCTTCAATAGACATAACCTAATCACAATCAACAAATGTTTCACTTAGGTCCGATCTATTAATTTTAACTCATTCCACTAAAGAGCTAAAATTGAACTCTTAAATAAAGATAGAATAAGGAGATGTTTCTCATTCATACCCTATACAATCTTCTAGGAGATGGTGTATCCTCGTGAATAATATCAGTAATCGCCAAGAGCTCATAGACCGCCTATAGCTCTCCAAGTTACCATATTTCCTAATATGACCACATTTTGAACTTGGATATTTTGACTTGTCCAGAAGCCATGTCTTCATTAATCATTATTGAAAACTCAACATGAGATTTAATATCCAATACCTCAAAACATCCATATGATGATATTATACTCTCATTTAATAAATGGAGCCATGATGTCCATATCTATAAATGAAGTCCTCTATCGATTAACAAAAGAATACCACCAAACTATCGAGGATAGACTATGCTATATAATCGTACTCATTGATAGCACAAATGATAACACTTGCAACTATAAGTCCATCATTTATCTCAGGATTTAGATAGGCTCTCCGATTGTCCTGATAATGAAAAGACTTATATCTAGTGACGGTTTTAGATAAAGTATTTCATTGTGATCCAGTTCAGTGCACCTAGTGCACTAGATTCTTTTACTCGAAAACCTTTCGATGATTTTAGATTCATCATAACTCATTTGATCCCACTCAAATGCTAGTAAAAGAATTCTACAACTTTATCAAGATAGAGGTGCCCAACCTTTAACTTAAGTTGTGAACGTAATTCAAGACTAACTAAAGAATTGTGTCTACCTCATACATATCCGGATGTACAAACAATTCTTGATATCTCACAGTCTTTTGAACTTATGATTATTTACCTTGACAATTATATTTATAAATGCTATAAGATTTTGCAGAATCAGAAATCACTTTATTTATATGAAAAGATTGTCAATTACAATATTACACTCTTGCTATTGAGCATAATCCTAACACCCCGCACTTGACCCGCACTGTAGAGCTGGTTATGATCCTTTGTCTTTCCTTTTGCCCCTTTTCTGCCAGAACCACTTCAACTAGCTTCTAACACCAGAATTAGATCTATTGCCTGCAATTAACACCAACGAGCCTATTAGACATAAAAGACATAAAATATATAGAAAATACACTCAAGAACGAGACAAAAGAATAGGAATGAGGGCCGAAATATACAACAATTTAGGCACGATCAAACATCCCCAAACCAAATCTTTGCTCGTTCTCGAGCAAACACAAAGAACCAAACTAAGAAAATAAGACACAAACTAAAAACGACTCAAACTAAGAACTTCCTAGACACAAAGAAAAACTTGCTGCAGAACCAAATAGCAGAGAGATACGCAAAAGCAATATGGGAGTGAGGAATGAGCATATGCAAAATGTTCTAAACAACTCGAAGGCACCTCAAGGGAAACTGGCACAACATGAATCCCACACTTAAAATGCCCGCGCCTCAGAAACTACTCACTCTCACACCTCGAGCATAATTCGCTTCGACACTAAGTTCTCACATGGATTTTCTCTTATCTTTCCTCTCAGAACCTAGGTTCACACTCATGCAACATGTATGCCAATGAATTTATGTAACTGAATCAACTTAGTTGCATACATTTAGTGTAGAATAAACGTTGTTTTCAGTGAGTGAGTCTCATGAAAGAATCACGTGTCATGAACTTGGAAAGAGCATTCATCAACTAATATTCCCAATCTAGACGTCCCCTAAGATCAATTAGGTCTTTCCATTTGGTTGTAACGTGGCCACGGTGAATGGTGATTAGAAGAATGAGAATTTAGGCACAAGCACTAATTAACCAAATTAAGGCAATACATTCTACGCTTAAGCATTTAATTTCTCGTGCAACTCCACTTCCAAATACAATATGGCGTCCATGCATACAATTAGACTCTACGTGCAATCTTTAACTACTCATGTTACCCGTTTGAGTAGCATTTACAATTTACACAAGGCATTTGAAGCGTATTTTTCTTTTGTTACTTTTTGCTTCTTTTCTTTTCTTTTCTTTTCATGCCTTTTTACTATGCATATTTTCACAACTCATTACTCTTGCCTAGGTACACGCCATTTATCAAATTAAAGCACAACTTTACATTCCTAAGCCTCAACAAGATCAATTAAGAGAGGGTTGGCTAAGTGTTTAGGTTGCTTGGGTTATGGATAACGTGGGTGAGAATGGAAAAGTCTATATGTGTTTGGCTTCAAAATTGGCTTAGGAGCACACATATTACGGGAATGGGAAGTATTTAGGCTTTCTTTTTGAGTGGCTAAAACACACATTGCCTAATATCACTTCAAAGGATCAATCTACCAAGGGAATAAAAGTTTCCATAAAGCAGTCCACATATATGATGCATGTTCAATGACAAATGATGATTTTTGATGTGGTGAGACTATGCATGATGTTTGAATAGTGTTTACAGATTTGAAAAACATTTTCCCTCAAATATACCCGCTTTTGGCTTGTGTTTGTGATCTCACAAGGGAAATCTCCACTATCAAAACAAGGCGCTTGAGCACCGAGTTCTCTTAACTTGGACACTAGAAGATGAGACTAGCCCATGAAGTGCAAGTGAGACCCCTAAAGTGACTAAGAGTTATTGAATAAGCACAAAAACCATACACACATTCGCCATAAACACTATGCTCCAGGTATCTCACCAAGCTAAATAAGCTTAAAATTCTGGCTAAGCAGCAACTTTTTCGAAAATAAGACACAAAAATGACTCAAGACACAAAAGACGACTCAAAAAGGCGTCTACACCCCTAAACCAAAACCCAACATTGTCCTCAATGTTGAAGACAAGATAATCCAGCCTAGCGGCACGCACCTAACATGACTCAAACAAACCTAGGCACTAATCAACCAAAATCAATGCCCTAACAAAATAAAAGTGACTCAAACAAGGCTCGCAAAATAAAGGCAATTCATGCAATATATCATTGAAGCATAAGTCAAGCTTAACATCATGCATTTTATCAAAATTGACGGAATAGGGCATGAACAACCGTCAAACCGAATTAAACAATATAAAGCACATGCATTCATACTTGCACAAGAGCTTCCGGCTCTTTCATCCACAAATATAATCAATAAATTCAATGTGCAAATATCCACAAAATATAGCATTCGAACAAAACTATCCCAACATCACAATTTATTGAATTTAAATAACATAAAACATAAAACTAACTACATGCATCAAAATTATTCAATGGGATGCATTCATGGAGAGGCTAGGGTCCTCTAAAGGTGGTTTGACCAAGTTAGGAAATTCCTTATTTTTCACTACCCAAATAAATTTAAATGACTTCATTATCTTTTCCCTTTTCATGTTTCTATATAAGTGCACTTGGTCTTTCCTTACCCGTATTTGCTTGACCTTAGGTGGACTCCATCTATTCCTAGGACCTCTAGTTTTCCTATGTTGATTTGGCTTGTAATTTTTAGCCTTAAAATGCTCTATCCTAGAACATGCATAGCAAAAGATATTAGAGTTAGAGGAACTCCCCTTTGATGCGTGGTCTTGAGGACGTTTGATTTGTTTCACTTGTAACGCCTTGACCTTCTCCTCCTTTTTACTTAGTGCTACCTTTGCTTCCTCTAAGGCATTGGCTTTTTGATTAACCTCCATTTGCATCTTCATTGACTTATGATCTATCTCATCTTCAAAATCTTTTGATAGCCTCACTAAGTTCTCCAAATCCTTCGATGCGGTACTCTTTTCGGCTTCAAATCTCTCAATTCGTTCTTCCAATTCTTTGTTCTTGTCGGAGACTTCGCCATTTGTCTTCTTGAGAGTACCATTCTCAACCCTGAGCATCTTCACTTTAGATAATAGTTTCTTGTTCAACTCTTGGAGATTACTCTCCTTTTCCATTCCCAAGGCTTCTCTCTCTTGAAGTGCTTCATTCTCTTCCTTCAACACACCCCTTTCCAACACTAGCTCTGTGCTCACGCTCATAAGCTCTTGGTTCATCTTGATCATCCTGTCCATCTCGTCTATTCTCTTGCTTCGCTCCACTTCAAATTCTATTTAGAGCTTATACATGTCTTCTTTTGAGAAATTGGAGGGATCCACCGGTTTGGTTGCTTTAACTTGGAAACAACTCTGATTTACCGGGGTGAACTACTGGGCGGATTCGAGTATTTGGGTTGTTTTCTCTTCTACGAAGGCTTGAGTTTCTTGTTGAGAAGCTATCATCTGCTCAGTCTCCCGCACATGATTCTTCATGTAATTTCTTAGTTGATCTTCAACAGAATTTGATTGGAATGACGAGATGTAGGCATTCTCATTAGGCTCGTAGCTTGACTCTGAATTTTGCCAAAAGGAATCCATAGAGTCCTGAAACAAACAAAAACAAAAACTACCAAAGAAATAAAAAGAAACTAACAAAACTAAAAACAACTAATAAACTAATAATAGTACAACTAATCTAATCACTACTACGCACACTGATCCCCGGCAGTGGCGCCATTTGATAGGGATGTTTTTGCCGTCAGAAAACCGTCCGTCAAAACAATTTATAAAACCTATGCGATGCGTTCACAAGTAGAATACAAGTAAAGCAGTAAGCACGAGTGTCGTCCACTGAGATCAGGGTAGCGGTGATAAGATTAGGATTAATATAACTAGCATGCATAAAAGTAAAGTGATGGTGAATGCAGATACTATATAAACTAAACTATGAAAGCAAATAAAATGGGATGACAACGGAGTGATGAATGAATGATGATGGAACTATGGAGTTGATGGACTCGTAAGTGAATATTGGGGCAATTGCAACAAACTATCAATTAAGCACGTTTTGACAAATGTAACCAACCTAGGGTGTATAGTGTTGGTATATATCTATAGCAAGAGGTCAACCTCGGGTGTATAGCGAAGACCTCCTACTAGAGATTAATCCCTCCTAAGCAACCAACAGTGGCTAGTTACTCAATTGGGACTTGTTCCATGAATGCTTATCTATCTAGCTATGGCTCAACCTATTACTAATGTAGCCATCCTAGGATGTATAGTGATGGCTTCCAATTCCCTCACAAGTGGCCGACCTAGGATGTATAGTGAAGGCCACCCATTTGAGATTGGATGAGACTTTAGGATATCAACCGAATTCTACTCGAAGGTTAGTTCTCGTAGAATCACTAAAGTAGCCAACCTAGGGTGTATAGTGGAGGCTTCTAATTCTCTCATAAGTGGCTAACCTAGGATGTATAGTGAAAGCCACTAATTCAAGATTAGATTCAGGGCATGGTTATAGAGCCGGATTTCTGGAAATCCTTCCATTCAATGAAGCATTAGACAACCTAATTGCCTACTCAAGTAATCCAAATCAACATGCAAAGAGGGTGTATCTAAGCAAGTCAATAATGGAAATCAATATAAGCAATGGAATGAAATATAGAGATAGAATAAATATAAAACAAAGAGTTTATTTACAAAGGCCAAATATCCATCAAACAAATAACATCAACCCCATAGTGGGGTATTTTAGCTACTCATGTTCTATTACAAACAAATAAACTAAGAGAGAGTAGAGAGATAACCCTTGAAGATTGATCTCCTTCCTTGAAGCTTGAATCCAAATCTCCTAGTTGCCTTTGATTGAGTAGAGATGGTTTGGATGATAAGGAGATGTGTTACTAGCTTAGAATACAAGTGTTGGGAAATATGGTGATACTTTGGTTCATTCCCATCCTTTTCTATTTATAGAGGATAGAAAATAGGTCACTTAAGCTTGAAACCAGAAACTGTCGCGCGCATAGTGCGGGTGGAGTGCGGGTGAAATACCCGCACTGTAAATGTTTTTTTCATCTTCAGTTCTCTGATCTGGGCAACAGTGCGGGTGGAGTGCAGTTGGATTACCCGCACTTTACCCGCACTTTACTCGCACTGTACTCGCACTCTGGTGTCAGTTGTAAATCCACTCCTCTGTCTTGAGCAACAGTACGGTTGGAGTGCGGTTAGATTACCCGCACTTTACCCGCACTTTATCTGTCAGGTAAGAATCAGCTCCTCTGTCTTAAGCAACAGTGCAGGTGGAGTGCGGTTTGATTACCCGCACTTTACCCGCACTTTATCTGTCAGGTACGAATCAGGTCCTCTATCTTGAGCTATAGTGCGGGTGAAGTGCGATTGGATGACCCACACTTAACTCACACTTTATCTTTCCTTCATGATTCAGTTCGCGGCTGTGGGAAGGGGTACGGTTGGAGTGCGGTTGCGACCCGCACTTGACCCGCACTGTAGAGCTGGTTACGATCCTTTGTCTTTCCTTTTGCCCCTTTTCTGCCGGAACCACTGCAACTAGCTTCTAAAATCAGAATTACATCTATTGCCTACAATTAGCACCAACAAACCTATTAGACATAAAAGACAAAATATATAAAAAATACACTCAAGAACGAGACAAAAGAATAGGAATGAGGGCCGAAATATACAACAATTTAGGCACGATCACTACGATGGCTCACTAAGGCGTTATGGAGCCCAGTATGTGAGGTAGGGAGCCACCGGTATGATACTTGTCCAGAGGAGTGCTTGGGATCCTAGAAGTCCCAAGCAACTGAAATATGGCTCTAGACCATGCTGGAAAGAATCGGGACACAGTGGCTTACTTGGGCGTTGACTAGCCCGGTTAATGAAGTGAGGAGCCTCTGGGCCATGCAGCTAGGCTTCTGCTCCAGAGGCTTGCTAAACCATGTAGAAGGCAATAGCAATGTAGGAAGCCACTGAGCTCTCCCTGAACGGATAAGGACTAGGGTGGCTCACTAGGGCGTTGTGGAGCCCGGTACAAGAGGTATGGAGCCACTAGTGTGATACTGGTCTAGAGGCATGCTTAAGATCATAGAAGTCCCCAGCAACTGAAATGTGGCTCTGGACCATGCTGGAAAGAATAAGGACACAGTGGCTCACTTTGGCGTTGACTAGCCCGGTTAAAGAAATGATGAGCCACTGGGCCATGCAGCTAGGCTGCTGCTCTAGAGGCTTGCTAAACCATGTAGAAGGCCACAGCAATATAGGAAGCCTCTGAGCACCCCTTGGACGGATCAGGACTACGGTGGCTTACTAGGGCGTTATGGAGCCCGTTACAAGAGGTATGGAGCCACCGGTGTGATACTGGTCCAGAGGCATGATTGGGATCGTAAAAGTCCCCAGCAACTGAAATGTGGCTCTAGACCATGCTGAAAAGAATCGGGACACAGTGGCTCACTTGGGCGTTGACTAGCCTGGTTAAAGAAGTGATGAGCCACTGGGCCATGCAGCTAGGCTGCTGCTCTAGAGGGTTTCTAAACCATGTAGAAGGCCACAGTAATGTAGGAAGCCTCTGAGCTCTCCCTGAATGTATCAGGACTACGGTGGCTCACTAGGGCGTTGTGTAGCCCGGTATGTAATGTAGGGAGCCATCGATATTATACTTGTCCAGAGGCATGCTTGGGATCCTGGAAGTCCCCAGCAACTAAAATGTTGTTGAGGACCATGCTGGAAAGAATCAGGACACAGTGGCTCACCTGGGCGTTGACTAGCCCGATTAAAGAAGTGAGTAGCAAGTGGGCCATGCAGCTAGGCTTCTGCTCCAGACGCTTGCTAAACCATGTAGAAGGCGGCAGCAATGTAGGAAGCCTATGATCTCTCCCTGAACGGATCAGGACTAGGGTGGCTCACTAGGGCGTTGTGGAGCCCGGTATGTGAGGTAGGTAGCCACCGGTATGATACTTGTCCAGAGGCGTGCTTGGGATCCTAGAATTCCCAGGAACTGAAATATGGCTCTGGACCATCCTGGAAAGAATCGGGACACAAGTGGCTCACTTGGGCGTTAACTAGTCCGGTTAAAGAAGTGAGGAGCCTCTATGCCATGCAGATAGGCTTCTTTTCCAGAGGCTTGCTAAACCATGTAGAAGGCCACAGCAATGTACGAGGCCTCTGAGCTCTCCTTGAACGGATAAGGATTAGGGTGGCTCACCAGGGCGTTGTGGTGCCCGGTACAAGAGGTATAGAGCCGTCGGTGTGATACTGGTCAAGAGGCATGCTTGGGATCATAGAAATCCCTAGCAACTGAAATATGGCTCTGGACCATGCTGAAAAGAATCGGGAAACAGTCACTCACTTGGGCGTTGACTAGCCCGGTTAAAGAAGTGACGAGCCACTAGGCAATGCAGCTAGGCTGCTGCTCTGGAGGCTTGCTAAACCATGTAGACGGCCACAGTATTGTAGCAAGCCACTGAGCTATCCCTAAACGGATCAGTACTAGGGTGGCTCATTAGGGTATTGTGGAGCCCGGTACAAGAGGTATGGAGCCACCGGTGTGATTCTGGTCCAGAGGCATGCTTGGTATCATAGAAGTCCCCAGCAACTGAAATGTGGCTCTAGACCATGCTGGAATAAATCGGGACACAGTGGCTTACTTGGGCGTTGACTAGCCCGGTAAAAGAAGTGATGAGCCACTGGGCCATGCAGCTAGGCTGCTGCTCTAGAGGGTTTCTAAACCATGTAGAAGGCCACAGCAATGTAGGAAGCCTCTGAGCTCTCCCTGAATGTATCAGGACTACGGTGGCTCACTATGGCGTTGTGTAGCCCGGTATGTAATGTAGGGAGCCATCGGTATTATACTTGTCCAGAGGCATGCTTGGGATCCTGGAAGTCCCCAACAACTAAAATGTTGTTGCGGACCATGCTGGAAAGAATCAGGACACAGTGGCTCACCCGGGCGTTGACTAGCCCGATTAAAGAAGTGAGTAGCCAGTGGGCCATGCAGCTAGGCTTCTGCTCCAGACGCTTGCTAAACCATATAGAAGGCGGCAGCAATGTAGGAAGCCTATGATCTCTCCCTGAACGGATAAGGACTAGGGTGGCTCACTGGGGCGTTGTGGAGCCCGGTATGTGAGGTAGGCAGCCACCGGTATGATACTGGTCCAGAGGCGTGCTTGGGATCCTAGAAGTCCCCAGGAACTGAAATGTGGCTCTAGACCATCCTGTAAAGAATCGGGACACAAGTGGCTCACTTGGGCGTTAACTAGTCCGGTTAAAGAAGTGAGGAACCTTTATGCCATGCAGCTAGGCTTCTTTTCCAGAGGCTTGCTAAACCATGTAGAAGGCCACAGCAATGTACGAGGCCTCTGAGCTCTCCCTGAACGGATAAGGATTAGGGTGGCTCACTAGGGCGTTGTGGTGCCCGGTACAAGAGGTATAGAGCCACCGGTGTGATACTGGTCAAGAGGCATGCTTGGGATCATAAAAATCCCCAGCAACTGAAATATGACTCTGGACCATGCTGAAAAGAATCGGGAAACAGTCACTCACTTGGACGTTGACTAGCCCGGTTAAAGAAGTGATGAGCCACTAGGCAATGCAGCTAGGCTGCTGCTCCAGAGGCTTGCTAAACCGTGTAGACGGCCACAACAATGTAGGAAGCCTATGAGCTCTTACTGAACGGATTAGGACTAGGGTGGCTCACTAGGGCGTTGTGGTGCCCAGTATGTGAGGTAGGGAGCCACCGGTATGATACTGGTCTAGAGGCATGCTTGGAATCCTAGAAGTCCCTAGCAACTAAAATGTGGTAGTGGACCATGCTTTAAAGAATCAGGACATAGTGGCTCACTTGGGCGTTGACTAGTCTGATTACTGAAGTGAGGGGCCAGTGGGCCATGCAGCTAGGATTCTGCTCCAGAGGCTTGCTAAAAAATGTAGAAGGCCACAGTAATGTAGGAACCCTCTGAGCTCCCCCCGAATGGATCAGGATTAGGATGGCTCACTAGGGCGTTGTGGAGCCCGGTATGTGAGGTAGGGAGCCACTGGTATGATACTGGTTTAGAGGCATGCTTAGGATCCAAAAAGTCCATATCAACTAAAATGTGGCAGTGGACCATGCTGGAAAGAATCGGGACACAGTGGCTCACTTGGGTGTTTACTAGTCCGATTACAGAAGTGAGGAGCCAGTGGGCCATGCAGCTAGGATTCTGCTCCAGAGGCTTGCTAAACTATGTAGAAGGCCACAGTAATGTAGGAAGCATCCGATCTCTCCCTGAATGGATCAGGACTAGGGTGGCTCACTAGGGCGTTGTGGAGCCCGGTATGTAAGGTAGGGAGCCACTGGTATGATACTGGTCAAGAGGCGTGCTTGGGATCCTAGAAGTCCCCAGCAACTAAAATGTGGCTCTGGACCATGCTGGAAAGAATCGGGACACAGTGGCTCTCTTGGGCGTTGACTAGTCCGGTTAAAGAAGTGAGGGGCCTCTGGTCCATGCAGCTAGGCTTCTACTCCATAGGCTTGCTAAACCATGTAGAAGGTCACAACAACGTAGGAAGCCACTGAGCTCTCCCTGAACGGATCTGTACTAGGGTGGCTCACTAGGGCGTTGTGGAGCCCGGTACAAGAGGTATGGAGCCACCGGTGTGATACTGGTCCAGAGGCATGCTTAGGAGCATAGAAGTCCCCAACAACTGTAATGTGGCTCTGGACCATGCTGGAAAGAATCGGGACACAATGGCTCACTTTGACGTTGACTAGCTCGGTTAAAGAAGTGATGAGCCACTGGGCCATGCAGCTATGCTGCTGCTCCGGAGGCTTGCTAAACCATGTAGAAGGCCACAACAATATAGGAAGCCTCTGAGCTCTCCTTGGATGGATCAGGACTACAGTGGCTCACTAGGGCGTTGTGGACCCCGTTACAAGAGGTATGGAGACACCGGTGTAATACTGGTCTAAGGGCATGATTGAGATCATAGAAGTCCCCATCAACAAAAATGTGGCTCTGGACCATGCTGGAAAGAATCGGGACAAAGTGGCTCACTTGGGCGTTGACTAGCCCGGTTAAAGAAGTGATGAGCCACTGGGCCATGCAGCTAGGCTGCTGCTCTAGAGGCTTGCTAAACCATGTAGAAGGCCACAGCAATGTAGGTAGCCTCTGAGCTCTCCTTGGACGGATCAGGACTACGGTGGCTCACTAGGGCATTGTGTTGCCCAGTATGTGAGGTAGGGAGCCACTGGTATTATACTGGTCCAGAGGCATGCTTGGGATCCTAGATTTCCCCAGCAACTAAAATGTTGTTGTGGACCATGCTGGAAATAATCGGGACACAGTGGCTCACCTTGGCGTTGACTAGCCTGATTAAAGAAGTGAGGAGCCAGTGGGCCATGCAGCTATGCTTCTGCTCCAGAAGCTTGCTAAACCATGTTGAAGGCCACAGCATTGTAGGAAGCCTCTGATCTCTCCCTGAACAGATCAGGACTAGGGTGGCTCACTAGGGCGTTGTGGAACCCGGTATGTGAGGTAGGGAGGCACCGGTATGATACTGGTCCAGAGGCGTGCTTGGGATCCTAAAAGTCCCCAGCCACTGAAATGTGGCTCTGGACCATGCTGGAAAGAATCGGGACACAGTGGCTAACTTGGGCGTTGATTAGCTCGGTTAAAGAAGTGAGGAGCCAGTGGGCCATGCAGCTAGGCTTCTGCTCCAGAGGCTTGCTAAACAATGTAGAAGGCGGCAGCAATGTAGGAAGCCTCTGATCTCTACCTGAACGGATCAGGACTAGGGTGGCTCAGTAGGGCGTTGTGGAGCCTGGTATGTGAGGTAGGTAGCCACCGGTATGATACTGGTCCAGAGGCGTGCTTGGGATCCTAGAAGTCCCCAGGAACTGAAATGTGGCTCTGGACCATGCTGGAAAGAATCAGGACACAAGTGGCTCACTTGGGCGTTAACTAGTCCGGTTAAAGAAGTGAGGAGCCTCTATGCCATGCAGCTAGGCTTCTTTTCCAGAGGCTTGCTAAACCATGTAGAAGGCCACAGCAATGTACGAGTCCTCTGAGCTCTCCCTGAACGGATAAGGATTAGGGTGGCTCATTAGGGCGTTGGTGTGCCCGGTACAAGAGGTATAGAGCCACCGGTGTGATACTGGTCAAGAGGCATGTTTGGGATCATAGAAATCCCCAGCAACTGAAATATGGCTCTGGACCATGCTGGAATGAATCGGGACACAGTGGCTCACTTGGGCGTTGACTAGCTCGGTAAAAGAAGTGATGAGCCACTGGGCAATGCAGCTAGGCTGCTGCTCCAGAGGGTTGCTAAACCATGTAGAAGGCCTTAGCAATGTAGGAAGCCTCTGAGCTCTCCCTGAATGTATCAGGACTAGGGTGGCTCACTAGGGCGTTGTGTAGCCCGGTATGTGATGTAGGGAGCCATCGGTATTATACTGGTACAGAGGCATGCTTGGAAACCTAGAAGTCCTTAGAAACTAAAATGTCTGTAATGAAAACTAAGTGGGGGTAGTCTGCTTGAGAACTCCTTTCAAGGGTTGAATTTCTTCAAATGGTCTGCATTCCAAGTGTGGTTGATGGGTCGTCCGTCCATGTCTTCGAGTTTATAAGATCCATTGCGAACAACTAGCTTTATCAAATATGGCCCTTCCCAATTTGGACTTAAGACTCCATCCGATCTTTTCCGAGTATTCAGTGTTACTTTCCTAAGTACTAGATCCCCTTCCTTGAATTTTTGGGCTCTAACCTTTTGGTTGAAGTATCTAGCGAGCCTGCGCTGGTATATCGCTACTTTCTCTGCTACCCGGTCTTGCTTTTCTTCTAAGAGGTCTAGACTAGCCCGGAGCTTGACTTCGTTACTTTCAGGCTCAAAGTGTTGTACCCTGAACGAGGTCAATTTATGCTCGATGGGGAGGACTGCTTCAACCCTGAAGGCCAAGGAGTAAGGCATTTCTCCAGTGGCTGTTCTTTTTATAGTCCGGTAAGCCCAAAGGACTTCTGGTAGCTCTTCGGCCCATTTACCTTTCCTCTGCTGAAGCTTCTTCTTCAGAAGTTTCTTGATTGTCTTGTTGGTGGATTCCACCAGCCCGTTAGTCTGGGGATGAGCCATTGAAACGAGCCTGAGGTCGATCCCCAATCCCTTGCAGAAGTCTTTGAATCGAACGTTGTCGAATTGCTTTCCTAGGTCAGCTACAATAATGAGAGGGGTCCCGAACCTGCATACCACGTTAGTCTTGATGAACTTGGTTGTATTCTTTTCTGATATTCGAGCAATAGGCCATGCCTCGACCCATCTTGTGAAGTAGTCAATAGCCACGATAGCATGTTTCATCTGTCAAGGAGCGGTAGGAAGTGGCCCAATTAGGTCGATTCCCCACATGGCAAAGGGGTAAGGTGAGCTGAGGGACAACAGTCGCTCAGGTGGCTGGTGGCTCAAGTTTGAGGTTCTTTGACAAGGTTCGCAGGATTGCACAAAACTCTTTGCATCTTGATGGATGGTCGGCCAGTAGTACCCCATACGAAGCACCTGATAGGCTAGAGCTTCCCCACCTATGTGGTTCCCACAGTCCCCAGAATGGACCTCTCTCAATGCCCACTTAGCATCATCGAGATGCAAGCACCTAAGTAAGGGGAGGGATCTGCCCCTCTTTTAGAGGTATCCGTCCACCATACAGTATCGAACTGAGAGTCTCTTAACTCTTCGGGCTTGGTCGGGCTCTTCAGGAAGCTCTCCTTCAAGGAGATAGGTGACGATTGGGTCCATCCAGCAAGGTAGGCGATCCAGGGAACAAATTTCTCCATTTGTGGCTATGCTTGGCTAGGTGATTACTTGGGGGGGAATTCCCCTTGGTAGGGATTGGCCTCCGTTCGCCGCTATTTTAGCCAGAACATCTGCGCGATGGTTTTGGTGTCGAGGCACCTGATCGATCTTGAGTCCCTAAATTTACTTTTCAGCAACCGAGCTAGATTTAAGTAGGCAACCATATTATCTCCCTTTGCCTGGTAGACCCCAGTCACCTGGTTTACAACAAGCAACGAATCGCTCTTGACATGCAGGTAGTCAGCCTTTAGCTCGATGGCTACCTTCATCCCGGCTAGGAGGGCTTCATATTCCGCTTCGTTGTTGGTAGCTTTAAACTCGAATCTGAAACAGTGACAGAATTCAGTCCCCTCTGGATCTATCAAAAATATGCTAGCTCCTCCCCCAGCTCGTCCGGATGCTCCGTCTGAAAAGAGGATCCATGGCTTGCAGCCCTCCGGTAATTTTTCCACCTCGGATATCTTCTCAGGGGCCTCGTTTGATACTGAGGGATCAACTGGATCTGGGATCGCTGAGAATTCTTCCACGAAGTCGGCTAAAGCCTGTGCCTTAATCATAGTCCGGGGCTTATACTTTAAGTCGAACTGAGTGAGCTCTAGTGCCCATTGAACTAACCTTCCTGACACATCTGGTCTTTGCAAGAATTGACGGAGGGGTTGGTCTGTCACCACTGCTATTGTGTGAGCTTGAAAATAGGGACGGAGTTTCCAAGCTGAAATCACCAGAGCATAAGCGAGCTTCTCCAGGAGAACGTAGTTCCTTTCTGACTTGGTCAAGGCATGACTCACATAGTATATGGTTCTTTGAAAACCGTCGCTACAATCCTTGGCCAAAGCCCCGCTTACTGCAGTTTCTGATATAGCCAGGTAAATCTGCAGCTCCTCTCCGAGAACCGGCTTGACTAACAAATGGGGGCTTGTTAGGTATTCCTTCAAAGCTTGAAACGCCTGCTCGCTTTCCTGGCTCTATTTCATGTTCTTTCCTTGTTTGATGGCCTTGAAGAAAGGGAGGCATTTATCGGTGGAGCGAGAGATAAACCTGTTGAGTACTGCCACCCGTTAAGTCAGAATCTGTACTTGCTTGAGCGAGGTCGGGGATTCCAAGTCCAGGATAGCTTTGATTTTTTCCGGGTTGGCTTCGATACCTCTCTCATGAACCATGAAGCCCAGGAACTTTTCTGCCGTTACCCCAAAAGCACATTTGGAGGGGTTCAAACGCATCTGGTTTTCCCTCAGTATGAGGAAGGTTTTGCGAAGGTCTTCTTGATGTCCCTTTGTGGTTGGGGATTTCATGATCATGTCGTCGATATATACTTCCATCGTCCTTCCTATCTCGGGCTTAAACAATTTGTTAACCAGCCGCTGGTATGTGGCCCCTGCATTCTTCAAACCAAACGGCATCACCTTGTAGCAGTATAAGCCCTGCCCAGTAATGAAACTAGTCTTATCTTGGTCAGCCGGGTGCATTTTAATTTGGTTGTATCCTAAGAATGCGTCCATAAAACTTAAAAGTTTATTTCTGGATGTGGAGTCAACCAGCTGGTCGATCTTTGGCAAAGGAAAACTGTCTTTCGGACAAGCCCGGTTGAGGTCGGTGTAGTCGATACACATACGCCATTTTCCATTCGCCTTGGTGACCATGACTACATGGGCGATCCATTCGGGGTAACGTACCTCTCTGACGAACCCCGCTTTGATCAATTTATCAACCTCTTCCTATACCGCCGCGTTCCTATCAGTGTTGAAATGACGCCTCTTCTACTTGACGGGCTTGACTGTTGGATCTACTGCTAGCCGGTGGGTGACCAACGATGCCGGGATTCCAGGCATTTCATTATGGTTCCAGGTGAAGATGTCGCTGAATTCCCTGAGAAAATCAATCAGTCCTCTTTTTACTTCTGGATCAAGGGCGGCTCCGACCTTGACGACCTTGGAGGGATTGTCAGTCCTGACGGATATCTCTTCTAGTTTATCCACGAGCTGCCCACTGGCCCATTCCTTACCCCTTTCTTCCTCGTAGGGCATGATAGGTTCATCCTCCGGATGCCCAGTATGTTCTGCGGGCTCCTTCTCCTCCTGGATTATCCGGGATGTATCCATGTCTTCCTGAATTACTGTCACCTGTACACACTGCTTTGCTAGGGCTGTAGGATTGGCAGATACTGGGTAGCATTTCCGAGCTGCCTGTTGGTCTCCGCGTACCTCTCCTACCTTGGTTCCAACTGGGAATTTCAAAACGTTATGGTATATGGACAAGACTCCCTTCAAAGAGGACAGGAAAGGTCTCCCTAAGATGGCGTTGTAGGCCGATGGGGTGTCCACCACAACAAAGTCGGTCATTACGTTCTGTTGGAGCGGGGTGACCCCGATGATTACTAGGAGGATCATTGACCCCACTGGTATGATCGAGTCCCCAGTGAAACCGTAAAGTGGAGTGGTACAGCTGTTGTAGCAATGTTGCTTCAGGTTCTGTTTTTCCAGGGTATCTTTGAAGAGGATATCTACACTGCTTCCTGTATCCACGAGCACGCGAAGGACCAGACAGTTGGCGATCTGTATCGTGATGACCATAGGATCATCATGAGGGTGCACAGTGTTGAAGACATCTGCTTCGGTGAACACGATCTGAGCTGACTGGGCGGGCTTTGTCGGGCTCTGGCTGACATCGAAGATCCCCCGGCTCTCTCCAAGGTGGAGAACCTTTCTTGCGTGGTTTTTCCGGGAGTTATTGGAAACGCCAGCCAATGTAGGACCTCCGCTGATAGTGTGTATCACCTGGATCTGTTGCATTAAGTCAGCATGTTCCCCTTTCCTCTTTTTTGTGTCCTGGTGGATTTCAGCTTGTACCTCCCTTCCAGTTCTGATATTATCTCTGACCTGTTGTAAAAATTCAATCAGGCATCCTCCCCTTATCAGGGCCTCAATCTGGTTGCGCAAGTTATAGCACTCCGAAGTGTTGTGGCCCACGTCTTCGTGAAAGTCGCAGTACTTGTACCGGTTTCTCCTGTCAGCTGGGGCCTTCATGGGAGCGGGCTTTTGGAGCAACCCTTTATCCCGTATGGCAAGGTAGACCATTTCCCTGGATGAATTCAATGGGGTATAGTGGTCAAACCCTTTTTCCCCTTGCATTACTGGAGCCACGGTCCTGGGAGGCGGCGAAGCCCGGGGAGGGGTTCATTTTACTGGATATCTTTCTTGCCTATGTGGAGGAGCAGGGGGGCGATAGATCGACCTGTTGGGAGGTTTATTCTGAGCTCTCTGCACCGGCTCAAATTTTAGGGCTTCTTTCTTCAAACGTTTTGTCGTTCTCATGTCGTCATGTTCTATCTTGACCTTGAGTTGTTCATCGATCTCGACCTGCTCAAGAGCCCGGTCATAGGCCTCCTGGTAAGTCTCGGGAGGTCTTTTGGCAAAAGAACGGAAAAGCTTTCCTACCCAGAGGTTTCGTCTGAAGTTGGCGAGGGTTTCTTTTTCAGTGAAAACTCTCATCTGTATGACCTCCTTGTGAAACCGCTCCACGTATGATCGAAGAGTTTCTCTCCGTTCCTGGATCACATATTGGAGGTGTATGGGATCTTTCGGGCGAGGTTTAACTCCCTGGAATTGTGAGCAAAAATCGGTTGACAATTTTGTGAAAGAATCCACGCTACCAACGGGTAGTTTCCTGAACCAGGTTTTCGCATAGTCGGTCAAGGTTGTTGGAAACATTCTGCACATAGCTGCTCTGGTAGTGTTCTGGACCTCCATCTGTTGAACGAAGCTCTCTAAATGGCTTAGAGGATCTTTCGTTCCAGAGAACTTATCTGCTGACATTTTGAATTTTGGGGGGAGCTCTGCTTCCCGGATCCTCCTAGTGAAGGGAGCGTTCATCTCGCTCAGGGGATTCTTTTTGTCCTCCTTACTCTTTCCCTTCCTTATCTGCTGGACCTCTTTTTGTAGCTTTGCCAGCTGATCCCTCAGTCGCTTATTTCCAGGTCTCTTCGAGTTAGCCTCAGATTCCTCACTGTCGAACCTTTCTGATGAACCGGCAATTTCTATCTGGTCCTCCTCCTGGACATGATCCATTCGGGGAGTTTGTCTACTTTCCTCCTCTAGGGCCTGGGTAGTTCTCCTAGATGTAGTTGGATGAGATAGCCCTCATGGCTTCTGGGTAAAAACATCCGCGACAGACTTAACTAGCCGGGGTTGATATTGTGAAAGTCTTTTAGGAACTGGGGGCATGGGTCCCAGCCTATCCCGGATCGAACGTTGGGGCCCTGATCTATCTCGAGCCGGCTCGGGAGGAGGAGGGCCTAGGCGATCGAAAGCAGGTGGTCTAGCTCCGAGCCTGCTTGGCTCTCCCTGATCATTCAGGTTGGTCGGCTGGACTGTGATGCCTTCACCAAGGAGGCGGACGCGGATGGATTCTACGAAGGCCGCCGCTTGTTGGTCGAGCGCTGCCTGGCTCACTATGGGGTGGCCAGCAGTCCGTGTATTGGTTGTCTGGATCGGAGCTTGACTACTATATCCAGACTTTCTCCCCCTTCTAGGAGCCTTTCGGGTTGGCCTCGTCGGAGATTGCTCTGGGACTCTGTGTTGGCCTTGGGAGGAGCGGAGCCTCATAGTTCCTATAAAACAATGAAAATATAAATACAAAGGGTTGGTTAGTTGGGTGTAGGATTTGTTCCCACAGACGGCGCCAGAAAGTGTTAACGGAAATTTTGCTCGGGATGAGAAATCTCTGTTAACGCCCTCGAGACCACTACCACGTAGGTGGTGGCCAAAATTCTTTATATATGTGACAGTGGTTTATATAGTGAGAAATAAACATGAACGTTTTTATTTAGCATGCATGGTACACGAATACAAAGATTCTTCTCTCTTTTCTCTCAACTCTCTTTGGTGAATGGTCGATTGCTAGTCGTATGCCTGTCGAATAGTAGTCTCCTCTTTTCATTTCTTTTCTTTTCTATTTATACATGGTTTGTAGGTCAACAGACTGATTCTCCCTTGATTGTCTCAGTGATTGTCTCAGTCTCTTCCTTATCGGGCTGGATTTCTTGCGTTAATATCATTTCACTTTTAGATTGACGCCCGAATTGAGAGTATCGTGGTAGAGATCAGTTTGTTTCCTTTTTTGGATTTCATTACTTGTTCTGCATGTAGATAACGCTTCCAGGTATGATTTAATGCATTCCTCGTATCCTTTCAGTATGATCCTTATAGAAGTCGCGGGACATGACGATATGGTATAATGCATCAACCAGGGAGGTTGTTTAGTATTTCGACCTTGATGTCTGAGAAGTTTCATCCAGCTTGGAGCCAGATCTGGCTTCTCTTGACTTTTTCGAAGCTAGATATGGCCTCGACTGACCTTTTTGAAGCTAGGTGTAGCTTCGACTGACCTCACGGCCTTCTAGGGACATTCTTCTGTGTCAATCGAGGTACAAACGAGTTTCTTGAGCATTTGCGAGATGACCTTGACTTCGGGGAGCTTCTAGTTTTGATGATGCGGATTAAGTCTGATCATTCTGGGCTCTATCCCGGATGTTTCCGGAGCCCACCCTTGTTCCTGGGGTGGTATCGTAGTTCGGCCCTGGATAGAGAGGTCTCCTGGTGGAAGCTCTCGGGTCCGGGCTTTATCCCAGATGTTTCTGGAGCCCGCCCTTGTGCCTGGGGTGGTATCGTAGCTTGGCTCTGGATATATAGGTCTTCACGTGAAACTTTCGGGTATGGAACCAGGTCTAGGAAGTGGAAAATTTCCCTTTGGTCCTTAGCCAATTTTAGCTATTAACACTCTCACAAGTGGCTAACCTAGGGTGCATAGTGAAAGCCACCAATTCAAGATTAGATTAAGGGCATGGTTATAGAGACGGATTTCCGAAAATCGGTCCATTCAGTGGAGCATTACACAACCTAATTGCCTACTCAAGTAATCCAAATCAATCATGCAAAGAGGATGTATCCAAGCAAATCAATAATGGAAATCAATTCAAGCAATGGAATAAAACATAGAGATAGAATAAATATAACACATAGAGTTATTTACAAAGCCCAAATATCCATCAAACAAATAACATCAACCCCATAGTGGGGTATTTTAGCTACTCATGTTCTATTACAAACAAATAAACTAAGATAGAGTAGATAGATAACCTTTGAAGATTGATCTCCTTCCTTGAAGCTTGAATCCAAGTCTCCTGGTTGCCTTTGATTGAGTAGAGATGGTTTGGATGAGAGGGAGATGTGTTCCTAGCTTATATTACAAGTGTTGGGAGATATGGTGATGATTTAGTTCCTTCCCATCCTTTTCTATTTATAGAGGATAGAAAAATAGGTCACTTAAGCTTGAAACCAGAAACTGTCGCGCGCAGAGTGCGGGTGGAGTGCGGGTGAATTACCCGCACTGTACCCGCATTATATGGGTTTTCTTCATCTTCAGTTCTCTGATCTCGGCAACAGTGCGGGTGGAGTACGATTGGATTACCCGCACTTTACCCGCACTTTAGTGTCAGGTGGAGCTGTCTTGAGCAATAGTGCCGGTGGAGTGCGGGTGTAGTGTGGGTGGAGTGCGGGTGAGTGCGGGTGGATGACCCACACTTTAATGAATCCAACTCTGTCTTGACCCGCACTTGACCCGCACTTGATCCGCACTTTATCTGTCAGGTACGAATCAGCTCCTCTGTTTTGAGCAATAGTGCTGGTGGAGTGCGGTTGGATGACCCACACTTTACCTGCACTTTATCTTTCTTTCATGATTCAGGTCCCGACTGTGGGAAGGAGTGCGGTTGGTGTGCGGTTGCGACCCGCACTTGACCCGCACTGTAGAGCTGCTCATGATCCTTTGTCTTTCCTTTTGCCCATTTTCTACCGGAACCACTGCAATTAGCTTCTAGCACCAGAATTACATCTATTGCCTGCAATTAGCACAAACGAGCCTATTAGACATAAAATATATAGAAAATACACAAAAGAACGAGACAAAGGAATAGGAATGAGGGACGAAATATACAAAAATTTAGGCACGATCAAACACCCACAAACCAAACCTTTGCTTGTCCTTAAGCAAACATAATCTAAAACAAATAAGACCAAACTAAAAATGACTCGAACTAAGAACTTTCCTAGACACAAAGAAAAACTTGCTGCAGAACCAACTAGCGGAGAGATATGCAAAAGCAAATGGGAGTGAGGAATGAGCATATGCAAAATGTTCTAAACAACTCGAAGGCACCCCAAAGGAAACTGGCACAAAACGAATCCCACACTTAAAATGCCCTTGCCACAGAAACTACTCACTCTCACACCTCGAGCATAATTCGCTTCTACGCTAGGTTCTCACATGGATTTTCTCTTTGCTTTCCTCTCAGAACCTAGGTTCACACTCATGCAACATGTATGCCAATGAATTTATGTAACTGAATCAACTTAGTTGCCTACATTTAGTGTAGAATAAATGCTGTTTTCAGTGAGTCAGTCTCATGAAAGAATAAAGTGTCATGAACGTGGAAATAGCATTCATTAACTAATACTCCTAATCTAGACGTCCCCTAAGATCAACTAGGTCTTTTTCATTTGGTTGTAACGTGGCCACAGTGAATGGTCATTAGAAGAATGAGAAATTTAGGCACAAGCACTAATCAACCAAGTTAAGGCAATACATTCTACACTTAAGAAATTAATTTCTTGTGCAACTCCACTTCCAAATACAATATGGCGTCCAGGCATACAATTAGACTTTACGTGCAATATTTAACTACTCATGTTACCCATTTGAGTAGCATTTACAATTTACACAATGCATTTGAAGCATATTTTTCTTTTGTTACTTTTTTCTTCTTTTCTTTTCTTTTCATGCCTTTTTACTATGCACATTTTCACAACTCATTACTCTTGCCTAGGTACACGCCATTTATCAAATTAAAGCACAACTTTACATTCCTAAGCCTCAACAAGATCAATTAAGAGAGGGTTTGGCTAAGTGTTTAAGTTGCTTGGGTTATGGATAACGTGGGTGTAGAATGGAAAAGTCTATATGTGTTTGGCTTCAAAATTGGCTTGGGAGCACACATATTACGGGAATGGGAAGTATTTAGGCTTTCTTTTTGAGTGGCTAAAACACACATTGCCTAATATCACTTCGAAGGATCAATCTACCAAGGGAATAAAAGTTTTCGTCATGCAGTCCACATATATGATGCATGTTCAATGAACAATGATGATTTTTGATGTAGTGAGACTATGCATGGTGTTTGAATAGTGTTTACAGATTTGAAAAACATTTTCCATCAAATATACACACTTTTGGCTTGTGTTTGTGATCTCACAAGGGAAATCTCCACTATTAGAACAAGGCGCTTGAGCACCGAGTTCCCTAAACTTAGACACTAGAAGATGAGACTAGCCCATGAAGTGCAAGTGAGACCCCTAAAGTGACTAAGAGTTATTGAATAAGCACACAAAGCATACACACATTCGCCACAAACACTATGCTCCAGGTATCTCACCAAGCTAAATAAGCTCAAAATTCTGGCTAAGCAGCAACTTTTTTTTGAAAATAAGAGACAAAAATGACTCAAGACACAAAAGACGACTCAAAAAGGCGTCTACACCCCTAAACCAAAACCCAACATTGTCCTCAATGTTGAAGACAAGATAATCCAGCCTAGCGGCACGCACCTAACATGACTCAAACAAACCTAGGCACTAATCAACCAAAATCAATGCCCTAACAAAATAAAAGTGACTCAAACAAGGCTCGCAAAATAAAGGCAATTCATGCAATATATCATTGAAGCATAAGTCAAGCTTAACATCATGCATTTTATCAAAATTGACGGAATAGGGCATGAGCAACCGTCAAACCGAATTAAACAATATAAAGCACATGCATTCATACTTGCACAAGAGCTTCCGGCTCTTTCATCCACAAATATAATCAATAAATTCAATGTGCAAATATCCACAAAATATAGCATTCGAACAAAACTATCCCAACATCACAATTTATTGAATTTAAATAACATAAAACATAAAACTAACTACATGCATCAAAATTATTCAATGGGATGCATTCATGGAGAGGCTAGGGTCCTCTAAAGGTGGTTTGACCAAGTTAGGAAATTCCTTATTTTTCACTACCCAAATAAATTTAAATGACTTCATTATCTTTTCCCTTTTCATGTTTCTATATAAGTGCACTTGGTCTTTCCTTACCCGTATTTGCTTGACCTTAGGTGGACTCCATCTATTCCTAGGACCTCTAATTTTCCTATGTAGATTTGGCTTGTAATTTTTAGCCTTAAAATGCTCTATCCTAGAACATGCATAGCAAAAGGTATTAGAGTTAGAGGAACTCCCCTTTGATGCGTGGTCTTGAGGACGTTTGATTTGTTTCACTTGTAACGCCTTGACCTTCTCCTCCTTTTTACTTAGTGCTACCTTTGCTTCCTCTAAGGCATTGGCTTTTCTATCAACCTCTATTTGCATCTTCATTGACTTGTGAGCTATCTCATCTTCAAAATCTTTTGATAGCCTTGCTAAGTTCTCCAAATCCTTCGATGTGGTACTCTTTTCGGCTTCAAATCTCTCAAGTCGTTCTTCCATTTCTTTGTTCTTGTCGGAGACTTCGCCATTTGTCTTCTTGAGAGTACCATTCTCAAATCTGCGCATCTTCATTTCAAATAATAGTTTCTTGTTCAACTTTTGGAGATTACTCGCCTTTTCCATTCCCAAGGCTTTTCTCTCTTGAAGTGCTTCATTCTCTTCCTTCAACACACCCATTTCCAACACTAGCTCTGTGCTCATGCTCATAAGCTCTTGGTTCTTCTTGATCATCCTGTCCATCTCATCCATTCTCTTGCTTCGCTCCACTTCAAATTCTATTCGGAGCTTATACATGTCTTCTTTTGAGAAATTGGAGGAATCCACCGGTTTGGTTGCTTTAACTTGGAAACAACTTAGATTTACCGGGGTGGACTACTAGGCGGATTCGAGCATTTGGGTGGTTACTTAAAACAACTAATAAACTAATAGTATTAAAACTAATCTAATCATTACTACGCACACCGATCCCCGGCAGCGGCACCATTTGATGAGAAGGTTTTTGCCGTCAGAAAATCGTCTGTCAAAACAATTTATAAAACCTATGCGATGCGTTCACAAGTATAATGGCTAGTTGCTAAATCGGGACTTGTTCCATGAATGCGCATCTATCTAGCTATGGCTCAACCTATTACTAATGTAGCCATCCTAGGGTGTATAGTGATGGCTTCCAATTCCCTCACATGTGGCAGACCTAGGATGTATAGTGAAGGCCACCCGTTTGAGATTGGATGAGGTTCGAGGTTATCAACCGAATTCTACTCGAAGGTTAGTTCTCGTAAAATCACTAAAGTAGCCAACCTAGGGTGTATAGTGGAGGCTTCTAATTCTCTCACAAGTGGCTAACCTAGGGTGTATAGTGAAAGCCACTAATTCAAGATTAGATTAAGGGCAAGGTTATAGCGCTGGATTTCTGAAAATCCGTCCATTCAATGGAGCATTACACAACCTAATTGCCTACTCAAGTAATCCAAATCAATCATGCAAAGAGGGTGTATCCAAGCAAATCAATAATGGAAATCAATTCAAGCAATGGAATAAAACATAGAGATAGAATAAATATAACACATAGAGTTATTTACAAAGCCCAAATATCCATCAAACAAATAACATCAACCCCATAGTGGGTTATTTTAGCTACTCATGTTCTATTACAAACCAATAAACTAAGAGAGAGTAGAGAGATAACCCTTGAAGATTGATCTCCTTCCTTGAAGCTTGAATCCAAGTCTGCTAGTTGCCTTTGATTGAGTAGAGATGGTTTGGATGAGAGGGAGATGTGTTTCTAGCTTATATTACAAGTGTTGGGAGATATGGTGATGATTTTGTTCGTTCCCATCCTTTTCTATTTATAGAGGATGGAAAAATAGGTCACTTAAGCTTGAAACCAGAAACTGTCGCGCGCAAAGTACGGGTGGTGTGCGGGTGAATTACCCGCACTGTACCAGCACTATATGGGTTTTCTTCATCTTCAGTTCTCTGATCTAGGCAACAGTGCGGGTGGAGTGCGGTTGGATTACCCGCACTTTACCCACACTTTACTCTCACTGTACTCGCACTCTGGTGTCAGGTGTAATCCACTCCTCTGTCTTGAGCAACAGTGCGGGTGGAGTGCGGTTGGATTACCCGCACTTTACCCGCACTTTAGTGTCAGGTGGAGCTATCTTGAGCAATAGTGCGGGTGTAGTGCAGGTGGAGTGTGGGTGAGTGCGGGTGGATGACCCGCACTTTAATGAATCCAACTCTGTCTTGACCCGCACTTGACCCGCACTTGACCCGCACTTTATCTGTTAGGTACGAATCAGCTCCTCTGTCTTGAGCAATAGTACGGGTGGAGTGCGGTTGGATGACCCACACTTTACCCGTACTTTATCTTTCCTTCGTGATTCAGGTCCCGGCTGTGTGAAGGAGTGCGGTTGCAACCCACACTTGACCAGCACTATAGAGCTGCTTATGATCCTTTGTCTTTCCTTTTGCCCCTTTTGTGCCAGAACCACTGCAATTAGCTTCTAACGCCAGAATTACATCTATTGCCTGCAATTAGCACAAACGAGCCTATTAGACATAAGTTATATAGAAAATACACACAAGAATGAGAAAAAGGAATAGGAATGAAGGCTGAAATATACAACAATTTAGGCACGATCATGATACTGGTCCAGAGGCATGCTTTGGATCCTAGAATTCCCCAGCAAATGAAATGAGGCTCTGGACCCTCCTGGAAAGAATCTGAATCTGAATTCTAGTGGCTCACTTGGGCATTGAGTCACCCGATACACAAAGTGAGGATCCACTAGGCCTCTATCGGTCATGCTACTCATACATTTGGGTTGGCTTCTCCGGTACATGGTTTGACCTGCTAGCTAGGAGCTTTCGAAGAGTGGATCTGGTGACATGAGGAGATCCATATGAATAGGCGAAAGTATAATGGATATGCTGGATAGGAGATCTTCTGCTAGTAGAGCAAATCTTCTGTAAGGAAACAGGATAGGTGCATCTCTACTGCATAGGAGCTCTAGATGTACCGGAGCGGATCTACTATATACGAGATCGTAGCGGATCTGCTGCATAGGAGATCTGTTGCTAGCGGAGCAAACCCCTCTGTATGGTAACAGGAGATGGACAACTCTACTACATAGGAGCTCTAGATGTAACAGATCGGATCTGTTGTAGAGGAGATCGTACTGGCACAGAGCTGCTGTAGTGGAGCTCTATAAGTGTATGAGCAGGTTCGCTACATAGGGGCGCTATAGTAGACAGGTTCTACCAGGAGTCCCACGTACCATCTCGATAGTAGAAAGTAGAGCTTGCATGTAAAGATAAGGAAGCCACATCAGTGAGCTTCCTACAGACGGCATCAAAAAGTGTTAACGGAAAAATTCACTCGGGGTGAAAATCTCAATTAACACCCTCAACCCGCTACCCCGAAGGTCACAGCGGGGGGTAGGTATTTCGTATCGTGGTTCTAACAAGGTGATACAGCAAGGTATGGTAGGTACCTTTAGGTACCGTGGCTCTTGTATAGCTGAGAGAGGCAAGGTGAGGGTGAGGTATGTAGGAGAACCATCATCCCGCCCATCTGGTGTAGTAGGCTGGTAACCGGTCTAGGTATCTGATCCAGGTACCTGGTTACCTCTCTAGGTGCCCACCATAACTCCCTGACCTAGATAACGTGCAAAGAGAGGTATATGAGGGCTAGGACCAGTGAGGTCGGTACCTAGCTCATATACTTGCATAATGAATGAGATAAAAGGGAGAATGACAACTCATTTGGTAGAGGTGGACTGACCTAGGGGGAAAAAGCATCACAATTGATCACATGCTGAAAAACCCCCAGGCAGTATCCATAGAAAGGAGAAAGATCCTTCTTTATATTTATATATCTCGAGAGGTGCTCCGGAGAGCTTACATAAATACAATCCGGGACCTGGTAGGTCACTGTTGGAGGGATACCACTAGGTACCGATACATTCATAGAGAAAATTGACATGTACAATAGTCGATACAATGGTAGGAGATGTCGAACTATATTTCTGGTGAAGAAGTGGGCGAAATCTAGGATCGGAGACACCTTGGAGATATGAGAGAGCTTACAGGTATATTGTTGACCATCAGAGAGTGGAGATATCGGACATGAGTTCTGCGATTGGAACCCGAGCATGGTGGCGAAGTTAGACCTTGAGCTGGTAAACTCTCTTTATCGTTCGAACCCAGCTATAGGCTGTCGTTACTGTCTTTTGGACTCAACACCTTCCTTAGAGAGAACTCGATCATATTTATATGTCTGATTCTTGTTGCCCACTCCATTAATTAATACGTAATCAAAGGAATGTTGATACGGCCTTAATGGAGTTGAATATTCTCTTATTAATGGCTTTATGAATGGCCATTAATGTAGTTGACTGCTTCCTTCATTAATGGCGTTGTGAATGGCCATTAATGGATTTGACTGATTCCTTCATTAATGGCGTTGTGAATGGCCATTAATGGAGTTAACTGATTCCTTCATTAATGGTGTTGTGAATGGCTATTAATGGAGTTGACTGATTTCCTCATTAATGGAGTTATGAATGGCAATTAATGAGGTCAGATGGTGTTGCATGCTTCTTCCCTTCAGGCGAGGTATTCTGGTATATGATGAGAAGGTTTTTGCCGTCAGAAAACCGTCCGTCAAAATAATTTATAAAACCTATGCGATGCATTCACAAGTAGAAATACAAGTAAAGCGGTAAGCACGGGTGTCGTCCACTGAGATCGGGGTAGCGGTGATAAGATTATGATTAATATAACTAGTATGCATAAAAGTAAAGTGATGGTGAATGAAGATACAATATAAACTAAATTATGAAAGCAAATAAAATGGGATGACAATGGAGTTATGAATGAATGATGATGGAACTACGGAGTTGATGTACTCGTAAGTGAATATTGGGGCAATTGCAACAAACTCTCAATTAAGTATGTTTTGACAAATGTAACCAACCTAGGGTGTATAGTGTTGGTATATACCTCTAGCAAGAGGTCAACCTAGGATGTATAGCGAAGACCTCCTACTAGCGATTAATCCCTCTTAAGCAACTAACAATGGCTAGTTACTCAATTGGGACTTGTTCCATGAATGCTCATCTATCTAGCTATGGCTCAACCTATTACTAATGTAGCCATCCTATGATGTATAGTGATGGCTTCCAATTCCCTCACAAGTGGCCGACCTAGGATGTATAGTGAAGGCCACCCGTTTGAGATTGGATGAGGCTTTAGGTTATCAACCAAATTCTACTCGAAGGTTAGTTCTCGTAGAATCACTAAAGTAGCCAACCTAGGGTGTATAGTGGAGGCTTCTAATTCTCTCACAAGTGGCTAACCTAGGATGTATAGTGAAAGCCACTAATTAAAGATTAGATTAAGGGCATGGTTTTAGATCCGGATTTCCGGAAATCCTTCCATTCAATAGAGCATTAGACAACCTAATTGCCTACTCAAGTAATCCAAATCAACATGAAAAGAGGGTGTATCCAAGCAAGTCAATAATGGAAATCAATATAAGCAATGGAATGAAATATAGAGATAGAATAAATATAACACATAGAGTTCATTTACAAAGCCCAAAATATCCATCAAACAAATAACATCAACCCCATAGTGGGGTATTTTAGTTACTCATATTCTATTACAAACAAATAAACTAAGAGAGAGTGTAGAGAGAACCCTTGAAGATTAATCTCCTTCCTTGAAGCTTGAATCCAAGTCTCCTAGTTGCCTTTGATTGAGTAGAGATGGTTTGGATGAGAGGGAGATGTGTTTCTAGCTTAGACTACAAGTGTTTGGAGGTATGGTGATCCTTGGGTTCGTTCCCATCCTTTTCTATTTATAAAGGATGGAAAAATAGGTCACTTAAGCTTGAAACCAGAAGCTGTCGCGAGCAGAGTGCGGGTGGAGTGCGGGTGATTTACCCGCACTCTACCCGCACTGTATGGGTTGTCTGCAACTTCAGTTGTCGGATCAGGGCATTAGTGCAGGTGGAGTGCGGTTGCATGACCCGCACTTGGAATCGCACTGTGATCGCACTTGAATCGCACTTCCCTGTCAGGTGCAAAATCTACCTTCTGTTCTTGGTGCAAGTGCGAGTGGAGTGCAGTTTGGTGACCCGCACAGTACCCGCACTCTAATGTCAGGTACAATTCTGCTCTTCTGTTCTTGGTGCAAGTGCGGGTGGAGTGCGGTTTGATGACCCGCATAGTACCCGAACTCTAACGTCAGGTGCATCTTCAAATTCTCTGGTTTGGCATTAGTGCGGGTTAAGTGCGGTTGGATGACCCGCATTGTACCGGCACTTTATCTCTTCACTTGCATCCTGTCGTGGCTATGAATATGAGTGCGGCTGGAGTGCGGTCAGAGTGCGGTTACGACCCGCACTTGACCCGCACTGGACCCGCACTGTAGAGCTATTTGTACTCCTTTGCCTTTACTTTCGCCCCTTTTCTGCTGGAACACTGAAATAAGCTTCCAAACCCAGAATTACATCTATTGCCTACAATTAGCACTAATGAGCCTAGTAGACATAAAATATATAGAAAATACACACAAGAATGAGACAAAGGAATAGGAATGAGGGCCGAAATATACAACAATTTAGGCACGATCAAACACCCCCAAACCAAACCTTTGCTCGTCCTCGAGCAAACATAAAACGAAACAAATAAGACACAAACTAAATATGACTCGAACTAAAAACTTTCCTAGACAAAAAGAAAAACTTGCTGCAGAACCAACTAGCAGAGAGATATGCAAAAGCAAATGGGAGTGAGGAATGAGCATATGCAAAATGTTCTAAACAACTCGAAGGCACCTCAAGGGAAACTAGTACAACATGAATCCCACACTTAAAATGCCCGCGCCTCAGAAACTACTCACTCTCACACCTCGAGCATAATTTGCTTCGACGCTAGGTTCTCACATGGATACTCTCTTATCTTTCCTCTCAAAACCTAGGTTCACCCTCATGCAACATGTATGCCAATGAATTTATGTATATGAATCAACTTAGTTGCATACATTTAGTGTAGAATAAATGCTATTTTCAGTGAGTGAGTCTCATGAAAGAATCACGTGTCATAAACGTGGAAAGAGCATTCATTAACTAATATTCCCAATCTAGACATCCCCTAAGATCAACTAGCTCTTTTCCATTTGGTTGTAACGTGGCCACGGTGAATGGTCATTAGAAGAATGAGAAATTTAGGCACAAGCACTAATCAACCAAGTTAAGGCAATACATTCTACACTTAAACATTTAATTTCTCGTGCAACTCCACTTCCAAATACAATATGGCGTCCAGACATACAATTAGACTCTACGTGCAATCTTTAACGACTTATGTTACCCATTTGAGTAGCATTTACAATTTACACAAGGCATTTGAAGCATATTTTTCTTTTGTTACTTTTTGCTTCTTTTCTTTTCTTTTCATGCCTTTTTACTATGCACATTTTCACAACTCATTACTCTTGCCTAGGTACACGCCATTTATCAAATTAAAGCACAACTTTACATTCCTAAGCCTCAACAAGATCAATTAAGAGAGGGTTGGCTAAGTGTTTAGATTGCTTGGGTTATGGATAATGTGGGTGTAGAAAGGAAAAGTCTATATGTGTTTGGCTTCAAAATTGGCTTGGGAGTACACGTATTATGGGAATGGGAAGTATTTAGGCTTTCTTTTTGAGTGGCTAAAACACACATTGCCTAATATCACTTCAAAGGATCAATCTACCAAGGGAATAAAAGTTTCTGTCAAGCAATCCACATATATGATGCATGTTCAATGACAAATGATGATTTTTGATGTAGTAAGACTATGCATGGTGTTTGAATAGTGTTTACAGATTTGAAAAACATTTTCCCTCAAATATACACGCTTTTGGCCTGTGTTTGTGATCTCACAAGGGAAATCTCCACTATTAGAACAAGGCACTTGAGCACCGAGTTCCCTAAACTTGGACACTAGAAGATGAGACTAGCCCATGAAGTGCAAGTGAGACCCCTAAAGTGACTAAGAGTTATTGAATAAGCATATAAAGCATACACACATTCGCCACAAACACTATGCTCCAGGTATCTCACCAAGCTAAATAAGCTCAAAATTCTGGCTAAGCAGCAACTTTTTCAAAAATAAGACACAAAAATGACTCAAGACACAAAAGACAACTCAAAAAGGCGTCAACACCCCTAAACCAAAACCCAACATTGTCCTCAATGTTGAAGACAAGAGAATTTGGCCTAGCAGCATGCACCTAACATGACTCAATCAAACCTAGGCACTAATCAAACACAATCAATGCCCCAACAAAATAAAAATGACTCAAACAAGGCTCACAAAATAAAGGCAATTCATGCAATATATCATTGAAGCACAAGTCAAGCTTAACATCATGCATTTTATCAAAAATGACGGAATGGGCCATGAACCCCCAAACCGAATTAAACAATATAAAGCACATGCATTCATACTTGCACAAGAGCCTCCGGCTCTTTCATCCACAAATATAATCAATAAATTCAATGTGCAAATATCCACAAAATATAACATTCGAACAAAAATATCCCAACAACACAATTTATTGAACAACATAAAACATAAAACATGAAACTAAGTACATGCATCAAAATTATTCAATGGGATGCATTCATGGAGAGGCTAGGGTCCTCTAAGGGTGGTTTGACCAAGTTAGGAAATTCCCTATTTTTCACTACCCAAATAAATTTAGGTGACTTCATTATCTTTTCCCTTTCCATGTTTCTATATAAGTGCATTTGGTCTTTCCTTACCCATATTTGCTTGACCCTAGGTGGACTCCATCTATTCCTAGGACCTCTAGTTTTCCTATGTTGATTTGGCTTGTGATTTTTAGCCTTAAAGTGATCTATCTTAGAACATGCATAGCAAAAGATATGAGAGTTAGAGAAACTCCCCTTTGATGCGTGGTCTTGAGGACGTTTGATTTGTTTCACTTGTAACACCTTGACCTTCTCCTCCTTTTTGCTTAGTGCTACCTTTGCTTCCTCTAAGGCATTGGCGTTTTGATCAACCTCTATTTGCATCTTCATGGACTTGTGAGCTATCTCATCTTCAAAATCTTTTGATAGCGTCACTAAGTTCTCCAAATCCTTCGATGCGGTACTCTTTTCGGCTTCAAATCTCTCAAGTCGTTCTTCCAATTCTTTGTTCTTGTCGGAGACTTCGCCATTTGTATTCTTGAGAGTACCATTCTCAACCCTGAGCATCTTCACTTTAGATAATAGTTTCTTGTTCAACTCTTGGAGATTACTCACCTTTTCCATTCCCAAGGCTTCTCTCTCTTGAAGTGCTTCGTTCTCTTCCTTCAACACACCCCTTTCCAACACTAGCTTTGTGCTCACGCTCATAAGCTGCTGGTTCATCTTGATCAATCTGTCCATCTCGTCCATTCTCTTGCTTCGCTCCACTTCAAATTCTATTCGGAGCTTATACATGTCTTCTTTTGAGAAATTGGAGGAATCCACCGGCTTGGTTGCTTTAACTTGGAAACAACTCTGATTTACCGGGGTGGACTGCTGGGCGGATTCGAGCATTTGGGTGGTTTTCTCTTCTATGAAGGCTTGAGTCCCTTGTTGAGAAGCTATCAATTGCTCAGTCTCCCGCACATGATTTTTCATGAAATTTCGTAGTTGATCTTTAACGGAATTTGACTGGAATGATGAGACGTAGGTATTCTCGTTAGGCTCGTAGCTTGACCCTGAATTTGGCCAAAAGGAATCCATAGAGTCCTGAAACAAACAAAAATAAAAAACTACCAAAGAAATAAAAAGAAACTAACAAAACTAAAAACAACTAATAAACTAATAGTATTAAAACTAATCTAATCACTACTACGCACACCGATCCCCGGCAGCGGCGCCATTTGATGAGAAGGTTTTTGCCGTCAGAAAACCGTCCGTCAAAATAATTTATAAAACCTATACGATGCGTTCACAAGTAGAAATACAAGTAAAGCGGTAAGCACGGGTGTCGTCCACTGAGATCGGGGTAGCGGTGATAAGATTAGGATTAATATAACTAGTATGCATAAAAGTAAAGTGATGGTGAATGAAGATACAATATAAACTAAATTATGAAAGCAAATAAAATGGGATGACAATGGAGTGATGAATGAATGATGATGGAATTACGGAGTTGATGTACTAGTAAGTGAATATTGGGGCAATTGCAACAAACTCTCAATTAAGTACATTTTGACAAATGTAACCAACCTAGGGTGTATAGTGTTGGTATATACCTCTAGCAAGAGGTCAACCTAGGATGTATAGCAAAGACCTCCTACTAGCGATTAATCCCTCTTAAGCAACCAACAGTGGCTAGTTACTCAATTGGGACATGTTCCATGAATGCTCATCTATCTAGCTATGGCTCAACCTATTAATAATGTAGCCATCCTAGGATGTATAGTGATGGCTTCCAATTCCCTCACAAGTGGTCGACCTAGGATGTATAGTGAAGGCCACCCGTTTGAGATTGGATGAGGCTTTAGGTTATCAACCGAATTCTACTCGAAGGTTAGTTCTCGTAGAATCACTAAAGTAGCCAACCTAGGGTGTATAGTGGAGGCTTCTAATTCTCTCACAAGTGGCTAACCTAGGATGTATAGTGAAAGCCACTAATTAAAGATTAGATTAAGGGCATGGTTTTAGAGCCGGATTTCTGAAAATCCTTCCATTCGATAGAGCATTAGACAACCTAATTGCCTACTCAAGTAATCCAAATCAACATGCAAAGAGGGTGTATCCAAGCAAGTCAATAATGGAAATCAATATAAGCAATGGAATGAAATATAGAGATAGAATAAATATAACACATAGAGTTCATTTACAAAGCCCAAAATATCCATCAAACAAATAACATCAACCCCATAGTGGGGTATTTTAGCTACTCATGTTCTATTACAAACAAATAAACTAAGAGAGAGTGTAGAGAGAACCCTTGAAGATTAAATAATCTCATTATTCAATTAATTCTCGAATAGACACGTGTCACTTTCGTAACACAATTAATTCGACAATCCAATTAATTAACAGTGACCCTTGTTACTTTAATCAATTGGGCTAGCAAGGGGACCCAATGGACCCACAGTATTTTGAGCTCCAATAATCCTTAGAAATAATTAATTAAACTCTTTAATTAATATTTCATGATTATTAACTTCGGTGTTATTCCACTAAAAACCTGAAGCTGCATTCTCCAACTGTAGATGTTTTTACACAATCCAATAACTTTCGGTGTCCATCGATATAGCTATTACTTATGGTATAATCCTCCACAAGTAGTTCATAATTAGAGCTGGGTATGTCTGTTATACCCCTCTAATTACATCTTTTCCATTAAGTATCATTGATTCTCTAATGAACAATAAATCCTACATTCCTCACAGAATTAGGAGAGCGATCATATTATTCAAGCCCCGAATCAACCCTTAAGGGAACTACTGTCTGCTTCTCGCAAGAAGGAGTGGATTCCACTTTTGTTTACAAACCTTCCCAGCCACAAGCCAAACCGCGATCCCAACAAACAGAGCATATTGATCTGGAATGCAACTCCGACCTCACCCATGGTATATCAAAAACCACGATCTAACCTGAAGGAGTCGATAAGACACTCTGGATTAAGATCACCCATTTATAGCCATCATTTATCGATATATATGAATCTCAGTGTAAACAGATCTTAGTGAGAGATTCATGTAAATCGTGGCCCAGTCCTATATGATCACATCATACAAGGTGCATCCATTCTCATATTACCATATGAATGATCCAGGATAAGATCACCGTACGTTACAGAATGGACCGCGACTGTAGATTAACCACAAATAAAGT
Source organism: Dipteronia sinensis (assembly GCA_033220585.1). Lineage (NCBI taxonomy): Eukaryota > Viridiplantae > Streptophyta > Magnoliopsida > Sapindales > Sapindaceae > Dipteronia > Dipteronia sinensis. Next base: position 57,740,393 of record CM065636.1, on the reverse strand, counting down.
ACCCAGCTTTATTTGCTATCTACATACTCTTTAGATTGCTCGTTTCAAAATGAATCCATCTGTATATGACAATCATATACTCAGTTTGAAATTCCATCTGGCAATCTTGGATGTTAAGTACACATGTTATATACATAAATGTATGAGATAATTTGAATGAATAAACTACTTCTTTTATTTATGTTCACTTCACATTTACAAATTACAAGCTTTACGGCAAAAACCCCAACAATCTCCCACTTGCACTAAAGCATGTGAGACATGTCTCATAAACCTAGACCCTCTAGGTGACCCGTAAAAACTCTTTAGCCGTTAAGGTCTTCATAAATTGATCAGCATGATTGTCCTGTGACGCTATCTTGGTCACGGTCACATCTCCTCTCTGCACTATCTATTTGATGAGATGATATTTCCTCTCTATATGCTTCCACCTCTTGTGGCTTCTTGGTTCTTTAGAGTTTGCCACAACACCACTATTATCATAATAAAGTGTGATGGGCTTATCCAGATCAGGAACAACTTCAAGATCACTCAAGAATTTTCAGAGCCAAACAGCCTCTTTAGCAGCTTCACAAGCGGCAACATATTCTTCTTCCATGGTGGAGTCAGCAATACAAGATTGCTTAATACTCATCCACACAATGGCTCCACCACCAAGGGTGAATACTGATCCAGACGTGGATTTCCTATGATCCTTATCTGACTAAAAATCAGAATCCATATATCCTAACTGGATCTAATTCCATCCAGAATACACTAGCATATAGTTTCTCGTTCTCGGAAGATACTTGAGAATAGTCTTGAAAACAAACCAATGATCCAGTCCTGGGTTGGACTGGTATCTGCTAGCTACTCCCACTGCGAAGCAGATGTCCGGTCTCGTGCATAACATAGCATACATGAGACTACCTACTATTGAAGCATCGGGAACACTCCTCATATCCTCAACTTCTTGAGGTGTCTTAAGACACTGTTCCTTAGACAAGTGAACTCCATTCCTGGAAGGTAAATTACCTTTCTAGGAGTTCTGTATCGAAAATTGCACAAGAATCTTGTCGATATACGATGCTTAAGACAATGCTAGGATTTTGTTCTTACGATCCATTAAGAGTTGGATCCCCAGAACATAACTCACCTCTCCCAAATCTTTCATTTCGAATTGGCTAGCCAACCAGGCCTTTACTTTCGATAATACCCCTACATCATTCCCAATTAGTAGGATATCATCTACGTATAAGACTAAGAAAATTACTTTCTTATCAAGGATGCGCTTGTAGACACAAGGCTCATCAACATTTCGCTCGAAGCCATAGGTTTTGATCACATCATCAAACCTTATGTTCCAAGATCTAGATGCTTGCTTAAGTCCATAAATGGACCTTTGCAACTTGTAATCTTTTTGCTCTTGAATTGGAGACACGAATCCTTTTAGTTTCATCATGTAAATGCTCTCATCAAGATTGTCATTCAAGAATGCAGTCTTGACGTCCATTTGCCAAATTTCATAATTGAAATAGGCAGCAATGGATAAGAGAATCCTAATAGACTTAAACATGGCTCTTGGCAAGAAGGTCTCTTCATAATCAACCCCCTCTTTCTAGGTATAACCCTTGGCAACTAGCCTTGCCTTGAAGGTCTCTACCTTCCCATCTACTCCTCTCTTTCTCTTGTAGATCCACTTACACCCTATAGGTTTTACCCCATCCGGCAAGTCTACAAGTTCCAATACTGAGTTAGAGTACATAGACTCCATCTCGAGATTCATGGATGTAAGCCATTCCTCCTTGTCAGGATCTTCCATTGCATTCTTAAATGTCAATGGATCATCCACACTGTTAGTAGAGACAACACATTATCCCTCTTCTATACCCAAATAACGTTCAGGTTGTCGTACAACCCTCCCACTATGTCTAGGTGGTAGTATGTCCTGACTAGGAATCATCTGACTCTCAGATGTCAATGGATCAACAACTCTTGTTGATTAAGCACTGGTCGTACCAGGCTCTATTTCATTCAATACAATTTTACTACGAGGTTTATGATCACTAATATAGCTATCCTCAAGAAATGTTGCATTTGTCGATACAAACACTTTGTTCTCTTCGGGACTATAGAAGTATCCACCTCTGGTCTCCTTGTAATATCCTACAAACAAGCAGGCCATAGACTTGGGGTCCAGCTTTCCACTTCTGTTCTTCAGCACACATGCTAGACACCCTCATATGCGGAAATTTCACAAACTAGCTTTACGACCATTCCACAACTCTAAAGGAGTCTTAGGAACATATTTGGATGGCACTACATTCAAAATATATGGCGCAGTTTGTAACACATATCCCCAAAAGGAATTTGATAATGATGAGAAACTAATCAAAGATCTAACCATTCCATTAGGGTTCTATTTCTCCTCTCCGAGACACCATTCTGTTGTGGTGTACCAGGAACTGTGAGTTAGGACACTATCCCAAACTCGACAATAAAGTCTTCAAAATCTTGGTCAAGGTACTCACCTCCACGATCCGATCGTAGAGACTTGATAGTCTTTCCTAACTGGTTCTCAACTTCAGATCGGAATTCTTTGAACTTTTCAAAAGTTTCTGACTTCCATTGCATTAGGTAGACATATCCGTATATAGAGCAGTCATCTATAAAGGTGACATAATACTCATAACCACCCCTTGCTTTAACATTCATCGGTCCATAGACGTCTGAATGTATAAGCTCTAGTGGTTCTTTAACTCTAAGCCCTTTTCCAGTAAAAGGTCTCTTGGTCATTTTACCTTCTAAACAGGATTCGCATACAGGTAAGGTGCCAACCTTTAACTCTCTTAAAGGTTCGCTTTTAACTAGTCTATCTATCATGTCAAGGTTAATATGGCCAAGTCTAAGATGCCACAGATACGTTTCATTTTCTGGAGAAATCTTTTGTCGTTTTGTTTTGGGTTTTTCAATTTTAATCATTTCAGCGTTAACTAGTGTAGTATGTATTAACGGCCTTAAAACATTCAAGTTGTTTTCGTATAATCCTGAACACATATTCAAACCATTCTTTGCAATAATAATAGACTTATTATTAAAAGAAACATAATATAATTGTTCCAACAATTTTGAAACTAAAATCAATTTTCGAGTAAATCCAGAAATTAAAAATACATATTCAAAATAATGAAACAACTTCAATAATGTAGTCTAACTACACCTACTGCTCTTGCTGACAAGACATCCCCCGACCCAACAAGCATAGAGAAGGCTCCCTTCTCAAGCTGTTTCTAAGAATCAGTCCACTGCATAGAAGAACAAACATGGTTAGTAGCCCCCGAATCAACTATCCAAGAGTAAGAATCATCTTCCACTAAACATGACTCAAGAACAAGTAAATCATATTTACCTTTCGTTTTCTTCTTCTTGGCAACCTTCCCTAGATACTGACATTTCCTCTTCCAGTGTCCAACCTTGTCACAATGGAAACATTTTCATTTGCCTTGGTCGGTAGAGGCGCCCTTCTTCTTGCATTGGGCTTTATTGGGCTTGGGTTTACCCTTTGCCTTCCTAGCAGACCTCTTCCTCTTTTTACTTCTAGAGGAAGATTGTTCAGCAACATTTGCCTCACCGGTCTTACTTTTCCTGTCCTTAGTCAAGGACTCAAAAGTAGTGAGCTCATTGAGCAACTGAGTGAAACTGAAATTTAGCTTGTTCATCTCATAGTTACTCTTAAATTGATCTTAAACTTTTCGAAAGAGTCATCGGTATGATGCTCACCTAACTGGGTTTATCAATTGCCCCCCCCCCCCCCCCCCCCCCCTCATTGATCTCTACCATGTTGAAATACGAAATCATGTTCAGGACATGTTCCCGAACATATGCACCCTTTTTCATATGAGCAAGCATCAGTATGATGCTCACCTGACAAGGTTTATCAATGGCCCCCCCATTGATCTCTACCATGTTGAAATGGGACATTATGCTCAGGACATGTTCTCAAACAGATTCGCCCTCTTTCATCCGAGCAAACATTGCGAAACGAACAACTTTGTGCCGCTTTTTCTCAGAGGGCGGCCCGAACATAGCCTACAATAACTCCGTTATTCCAAATGTAGTACCCATTGCTTCATGCATAGTGACAAGCACGTATGTCATACTGGCTGACAGATATGTTGAGGGCTTTCTCATCTGACCAGATCCATTTTTCATATGCCTGATCGAGCCGAAAATGTCATACATTTTGGCCCTCATATCCTTTCTCTTTGCTTTGTTCTTGAGCGGTTTTATGTGTATTTATGGCTCTTTTGGTCGTTATCACAGGCATTAGGTAAAAAGGCATGAAGAGGGGCAAAAAGGACAAATTGATGCACAAAAGAGATGAAAAAGGCAATAGTGCACGAGTAGCATGTAGGGAAAATACGAAAACGCAGCGGAAGCGAGACTAAAAAACGTATTTAGTATAGTTTAAAATTTTTCCAATATTTGAACCTTAACCCTTTAATTAATTAAATATACATATATTCAAAAGATATCATACCTCTTGTCGCGTGATCCGATTGACTTAGCGTTGATGGTAATCCGCAAGATCTTCCAATCCGATCATGAACGTGATTCACCTAGGAGCGTGGTCTCCCTATTCTTTGAATTGCATACCTGAGAATGGAAAAACGAAATCTTCTTTTCTGATCGTTAATCACAAAAACTCCAAGAGCCTAGAAAGATCGTTTCGGACACTTTTGAATTCACAATCGTTATGATTGAAACTCGCGTGAACCTAAATCGAAAGTGTGCACAAAACCTTTTTATGTAAAGGCTTGCAAGTGCACTGTCGAATTTAGAACTATCTTTCTCTCTTCCTCTTAGCCAAATTTTCACTATGTTCTAGAGTTGGAATATTTTTTTTTTTCAAAAGCAAAAGAATAAAAAATTCTTTCTCTAAAAAAAAAAACTTTTTTTCTTTCTTCCTTGTTCTATTAATTCCGAAATTAATAATATATATAGGTATACAAATCCTTTCCTAAAGAGGATTTACTTGGTGGGCAAGAATCATATCTCTAGGTGGATTTACTTGGTAACAAAGAATCGGTTTTCAAAAAAATATTTCTTTTCCACACCAAGACTCTTAATCCAACTCAAATAGTGTATTTGTGATTATATTAAAGACTTCCTTATTTGATTAGATAAATAAATTCTTTATTTATCTACTTACCAAATTAAGTCTTTTATATTTATTATACTACTATAATAGTATACTACTAGGAAACATAATTTCTAGTCAGAAAAAGATTTTGATTTTTAATTAAATAATTAATTAATCAATTAATTAATTTCCATTTAATCAAACAATAAAATAAAATAATATTTTAGGCTATTATTATAGCCTTGCCGCCCACACACAAAAAATATGGGCCAAATATTATTTTCTTATTTTATTTAATCCATTCGGACTTTAAATAAAAGCCCACATGTGAACCAGACCCATTCTTACTAAAAGAAACAAGCCCATATGCCTCTCATTAATATATTAATATAATTTGAGCAGCCCATTAAATAAATAATGTGCAAATTATATTCTTAATATATTAAATACAATTCTAGATGGACCCATAAATTAATCCGGTAGAATATATCAAGTGATCCTTGCAAGTCCGTGGGGATTAGGGATCTTGGCAGGCTATCTAAATTTAAGCTTCAATAGACATAACCTAATCACAATCAACAAAATGATTCACTTAGGTCCGATCTATTAATTTTAGCTCATTCCACTAAAGAGCTAAAATTGAACTCTTAAATAAAGATAGAATAAGAAGATGTTTCTCATTCATACCCTAGACAATCTTATTGGAGATAGTGTATCCTCGTGTATAATATCAGTAATCACCAAGAGCTCATAGACCGCCAATAGCTCTCTTAGTTACCATATTTACTCATATGACCATGTTTTGAACTTGGATATTTTGACTAATCCAGAAGCCATGTTTTCAATAGACATTATCGAAAACTCAACGTTGAGATTTAATATCCAATACCTCAAAATATCCATATGATAATATTATACTCTCATTCAATAAATTGAGCCACCATGTCCATATCTATAAATAAAGTCATCTATCGATTCACAAATGAATGCCACCAAACTATCGAGGATAGACTATGCTATATAATCGTACTCATTGATAGCTCAAATGATAACACTTGCAATCATAAGTCCATCATTTATCTCAGGATTAAGATAGACTTTCTGATTGTCCTCATAATGAAAAGACTTGTATCTACTGACGGTTTAGATAAAATATTTCATTGTGATCCTGTTCAATGCACCCAGTGCACTAGATTCTTTTACTCGAAGACTCTTCCGATGATTTTAGACTCATCATAACTCATTTGATCCCACTCAAATGCCAGCAAAAGAATTCTACAACTTTATCAAGATAAAGGTGCCCAACCTTTAATTTAAGTTGTGAACATTTATTCAAGACTAACTAAACAATTGTGTCTACCTCATACATATCCAGATGTACGAACAATTCTTCCTTTCTCATAGTCTTTTTACCTTATGATTATTTACTTTGACAATTATCATTATAAATGCTATAAGATTTTGTAAAACCAGAAATCACTTTATTAATATGAAAGGATTGTCAATTATAATATTACACTCTTGCTATTGAGCATAATCCTAACGTAGCACATCCGTGCACTACCCGTGCACTCAACCGTGCACCGAAAGTTGGAATTTGGGAAGATCTCAGTGCACGGGTAACTGCACGGTTAACACCCGTGCAACCACCCGTGCAACCACCCATGTAATCCACCAGACTAGGGAGCAAAGCCTCGGGAGAAGATCAACTGCACGGGTACCGCACGGGTCACCTACCCATGCACTAACCTGTGCACATTGCACAAGTCAGGAAGGAAATAAAGATTGCACAGGTAAATGCATAGGTAACTCACCCGTGCTACACGGGATTCTCAGCTCGCCACATCAGCATTTTGGCCTAATTTGGAAGGAAGTATGTATAGTTCATATCTGATTTATCAAGGGAGACCCACGACCATACACCCATTCACTTCATATTTTCTCTCTCTAAATCTCAAAAACCATTCTCTCCCAAAAACCCATCAAATCCTATCCATTTACTTCATCAAATTGCTACTCACAAGGACATTGGAGGTGTGATCAAGCATGAAAAAAAAAGGTCTCATATGGGTTTCTTCTATTCCTTTTCTCTTATTCATTGTGTTTCATTTTTCATGAGTAGCTAAACCCAAATTTGGGATTGATGTAATTAATTCATAGATTGTGGGATTTCCACCACTTGATTAATATATTTCCATTCAATTTACTTAATTGTGTTTGATTGTCCCTTGAATTAAGTAGGCATTCCAACTCTTGATTTTTGTGAATTAGTTGAAGTTATTAGAGTAATTAATCTTTAAATGTAATCTTTGTGAAAATGAGTAGGCATTCCAACTCTCATTTAACTTAGTGGTTGAATTTGCTCTTAATTGCATTTAATACTCACTTTGGGTTTGGTAGGCATTCCAACTCCTAACCCTTTGTAGAGGTTGAAGTGTGGTTCATTTGTGAGCCAAGTAGGCATTCCAACTCTTAGTTTATATTGGTTACCAAACTTTATTCTTGACCATCTACACTCTAGGTGTTTAATTAAGCTCAATTGAGTTGGAAAAGGTATGTGGTGAGAATTCCAATCCTACATATCTTGGCTAGGAAAAAGTGGTGGATTGTGAGCATTCCAATCCAAGCCATCCCGACTTCCCTATATCTATCCAAAGCAAAGGTGAAAGGGATGGATTGTGAGCATTCCAATCTGAGCCATTCCGGAAACTTGAGCTAGGAAGACAAGCCATATGTTTCAATCGAGTCGGGCTTCAACAGTGGAACTCCCATGATTTGTGTCTAGATTGCATCGATTCCCAAATCAATCAGCATACATTACACACACTTTTCCTATCTTAGTTTATTTTAGCATTCTTAGTCTAGTATTAATTGAATGTTCAAACTAATTTCTATCAACATCAATTCAATTTTCCTTCATTGTATTCAGTGTTAGAATAGAATTTAGTCACAATTAGTTCACGATCTCTGTGGAACTATCCCCATACTTGCCATATACTAGTTTTATACTTGTTTGAGTGCATCTTGGGATTTATAAATTTATTTGAATATTGCATACCACGGCAAAATGCACGTTCAATGCCTCACGAACAGTTCGTGCGGCATTGGCAGTAGGCACTGGAGGACATTCCTCTGTAAGCATAAACTTTAGGTCCTTGGTGACCAAGATTGCATTTATGTTATGTTTCCATTTAGTGTAGTTATCACCAGTTAATTTGTCATTGGCAAGGATTTGTAACAGTGCAGATGACATGGCTGAAAAACATAAATTAAGAATTCATTCAATCATACATTCAAAACATGTGCGAATGTTCGGCAAAAATTTAAACATGATGCATGAAAATGTTTAATGAATAAGAAAAACCCTAAGAAAACAATGTATCTATGCCACGACAATCCAACATACTATAAGTACGTGCCGCCTTAAGGTCGGTCAAATTCTTGCATGTTGGATCGAGACCTTCTCAATCAAATGATATACCATAATAACTCTTATTCCAATATCATTCAACCATCGTTTATTCAGTCAGGTTTTTAATTAAAACCTTGTGAGCGTAACCCATCATTTCAGATCTCATGAGCTTAACTCGAGAATTGCCGCCTTAGGGTTGGTCAATCCTGAAAACCCCCTCAGAAATCTTATCCGTTAGGAAGTCAACATTGGTATTGATTCTTATGGAAACCCTCTTTAGGGAGGACGAAAGCAAAGCCGTCACGAGGCCCCACTCAAATCCCACGGTGTTGAACTAATGATGGAGACTGCAGGATATAATGTCATATATCCCTCTCCCACTCAATATTTTATAATTAGGGTTTTCTATTAATATTAATGCATCTAGATTAAACAAGATTAAACGACTAATTTCAATCTAAACGTCTAGTGCACTAATCATAAATTATTAGAATCATATTCCAATAACTAATAAACTAATATGATTTTAACTCTTAAAAATCTAATTCATTAGTGATAATTCTAATATATTTAAACTATTTACTAAGACTAGAATTATTAAATGTGTATTTACCAAGTTTTAACTATTAAAACTAAACACATTATTAGGTCCAATTATTATTAGGGGCTTTATCGAATTAAACCTAATATTTATAATGGACCCTACTAATCTAAGTAATTAATCACTTTAATAGATTAGTAATTAATGAGAATTACCAAGTTTTTACTCCTAAAAACTAATCCCATAAACTTATAGCCAATTATGTGAATAACTCATTTTAATCGAATTAAAAAATAAACACATAATATAGAATGCTATAATGCATGTATGACATATCAACATATATATGTGTAGGCACACCTAATCTAAATGATATGTATATGCATGGCAATGCTTTTATTATATCATAATAAAAGCATACATGGGTTGACCGAGTACATTGAGTTATTTAACTTTAATATATATATATATATAATTACAAAAGTTATCCAATGCATTCTTTGGTCTTCGAGTAATTCCTATATTCTTCAAATCTTTTTGAATTCTTCTTATTTTGGGCTTCTAACCAAGTCCAACTTGATTAATTTTTTTTTTTTAATGTTATGATCCTTCTCATGAATCAAACATAAAGCTCAAGTGTTACTTTAACACTGTACTTGTGGCCCAAGGTAAGAAAAAATAAAATTCAGCCCAAAATCTTTTTGCAAATTCGGAAACCCTAACGTTGCGAATTTTCATTCCATAACGCTTTCGCGCATAGCCGTCATTCGTGCACGTAGGCTGCCTGCACCAGTACTGCGCGAACAATACCGCGGGAACAATACCGCATGAATAGAGCCGTGAACAGTACTACGTGAATAGCACTGCATGAACTGTATGCGTGAACACTGCCCCTAGTGATTAGTACCTGTCGCGCGTTTTTCTGATTTCGCTCTTTCGCCATTCGTCTTCTTCGTTGGATTTCTTCATACATATTTTACAATAAAATACATAGCAGAAAAAATACAACAAAGAAAATACAGCAGAAATAAAATAAAAATAATAAAAATACATCCCGGCATTAATATTACATTGAAAAAAATATATTACAACCTTTAATAAGAACCCTAAACCCATTGTACCACACAATTAATGATCAACCATGTTTATAAAAAAAATAAACATCATACAATCACAAAAAAGCTCTGATACCATTTTGTAGGTTCTAGATTTTGGATTGCGCAGCGGAATGAGGTTTTTAAAATTTTAATGCAATCATCAATTAAACCAATTGTACAGTAATAATCGAAAACAATAAGAAAGAGATGAAACTATTTCATACTAATGTTTGTAGGCTCCTTCTTCTTTCCGATCTACTTCCTGATATTAACCACAAGATCTTCTTGGCTATCTCCCGGTATTGGCAACGGCATGTGGGCACGTCACGGTACTCAGGAACAAGGAAGATGAAGAAAAAAGAAATTTTCTTTTCTTTGGCCGCAAAATACCTAGAACACTTTATAGGGTTTTTTTTTTCTTTTCTCTTCTTTGGTTCTATACGCTCAAAAAATTGACTCTCAATTCTGAACATATATTGTGTTTTAAAAAAAAACATATATCATATATATTTTTTTAATAAAACTAATTAAATCAAATCTTTTAAGATATATGATATCCTTAAAGATATTAATTAATATTAATTTATTTGATTTTATTTGAATTCAAACTCTTTTAAATTCAAATTCAAATCTTTTAAGATATCTGATATCTTTAATTAATATTAATTTATTTGATTTGATTTGAATTCAAACTCCTTTAAATTCAAATTTAAATATTTAATTTAATGGAAATAAAATAATTAAATTATCTTATCTTCATTCAAAATTAATTATGTCCATCGATTTTTTTTTCTTTTCTCTTCTTTGGTTCTATACGTTCAAAAAATTGACTCTCAATTCTGAACGTAAGTTGTGTTGTCTTAGTTTCCAAAACATATATCATATATATATTTTTAATAAAACTAATTAATCAAATCTTTTAAAGATATCTGATATCTTTAAAAGATATTAATTAATATTAATATCTTGATTTGATTTGAATTCAAACTCTTTTAAATTCAAATTTAAATATTTAATTAAATGAAAATAAAAATAATCAAATTATCTTATCTTCATTCAAAATTAAATATCAATCAAGACCCTCCATCTAATTATTAATTACACAATTAAATAATCTAATTATTTAATTAACATAATCATTAATATTCATTAATTAATAATCTCATTATTCAATTAATTCCCAAATAGACACATGTCACTTTCATAACACAATTAATTGGAAAATCCAATTAATTAACCGTGACCCTTGTTACCTTAATCAATCGGGCTAGCAAAGGGACCCAATGGACCCATAGTATTTTGAGCTCTAATAACCCTTAGAAATAATTAATTAAACTCTTTAATTAATATTTCATGATTATTAACTTCGGTGTTATTCCACTAAAAACCCGAAGCTGCATTCTCTCAGCTGTAGATGTTTTTACACAAACCAATAACTTTCGGTGTCCATTGATATAGCTATTACTTATGGTATAATCCTCCACAAGTAGTTCATAGTTAGAGCTGGGTCATAATGTCAGTTATACCCCTCTAATTACATCTTTTCCATTAAGTACCATTGATTCTCTAATGAACAATAAATCCTACATTCCTCATGGAATTAGGAGAGTGCTCATATTGTTCAAGCCCCAAATCAACCCTTAAGGGAACTACTGTCTACTTCTCGCAAGAAGGAGTGGATTCCACTATTGTGTACAAACCTTCCCAACCACAAGCCAAACGTGATCCCAACATATAGAGCATATTGATCGGGAATGCAACTCTGACATCACTCATGGTACATCAAAAACCATGATCTAACCTGAAGGAGTCGATAAGACACTCAGGATTAAGATCAGCCATTTATAGCCATCATTTGTCGATATATATGAATCTCAGCGTTAATGGATCTTAGTGAGAGATTCATATAAATCGTGGCCCAGTCATATATGATCACATCATACAAGGTGCCTCCATTCTCATATCACCATATGAATGATCCAGAATTAGATCACCGTACATTATGGAATGGACCGCAACTGTAGATTAACCATAAATAAAGTACCCAACTTTATTTGCTATCTACGGACTCTTTAGATTGCTCATTTCAAAATGAATCCATCTGTATATGAAAATCATATACTCAGTTTGAAATTACTTCCGGCAATCTTGAATGTTAAGTACACATGTTATATATAAATGTATGAGACAATTTGAATGAATAAACTACTTCTTTTATTTATGTTCAATTCACATTTACAAATTACAAGCTTCAGGGTAAAAACCCCAACACGGGCAGCCTACGTGCACGAATGACAGCTATGGGCAAAAGCGTTATGGGCTGAAAATTCACGACGTTAGGGTTTCGAATTTGCAAAAAGCTTTTGGGCTGGATTTTATTTTACTTTTTTATATACGCCTTGGGCCTCTAATAAGTGATAGAAACACTTGGGCTTTAGGTTTGATTCATGAGATGGGTCATAACATATAAAAAAAATATTATTTAATCAAGTTGGACTTAGTTAAAAGCCCAAAATAAGAAAAATCCAAAGACTTGAACAATATTGGAATTACTTGGAGACTAAGGAATGCCTTGGATAACTTTTGTAATTAGATTTATTTTTTAAAAGTTAAATAACTCATTGTACTCGGTTAACTCATGTATACTTTTATTATGAGATAATTAAAGCATTGCCATGCATATGCATATCATTTAGATCAGGTGTTCCTACACACACATATATATATATATATAAATATATATATATATATATATATATATGTTGATATGTCATACATGCATTATAGCCTTCTATATTATGTGTTTATTTTTAATTTGATTAACATGGGTAATTCACATAATTGGCTATAAGTTAATAGGATTAGTTTTTAGGAGTAAGAACTTGGTAATTCTCATTAATTACTAATCTATTAAAGTGATTAATTACTTAGATTAGTAGGGCCCTTTATAAATATTAGGTTTAATTCGATTAAGCCCCTAATTATAATTGGACCTAATAATGTGTTTAGTTTTAAATGTTAAAACTTGGTAAATACACATTTAATAATTCTAGTCTTAGTAAATAGTTTACATAGATTAGAATTATCACTAAGGAACTAGTTTTTAAGAGTTAAAAATCATACTAGTTTATTAGTTATTGGAATAGGATTCTAATAATTTCTTATTAATGCACTAGACATTTAGATTGAAATTAGCTGTTTAATCTTGTTTAATCTAGATGCATTATTATTAATAGAAAACCCTAATTATAAAATAGTGTGTGGGAGAGGGATATATGACATCATATCCCGCGGTCTCCATCATTAGTTCAACACCGTGAGATTCGAGTGGGGCCTCGTGACAGCTTTGCTTTCGTCCTCCCTAAGGAGGGTTTTCATAAGAATCAATACCAAGGTTGACTTTCTAAATGGATAGGATTTCAGAGGATTTTTCGGGATTGACTGACCCTAAGGCGGCAATTCTCAAGTTAAGCTCATGAGATCTGAAATGATGGGTTACACTTATAAGGTTTTAATTAAAATAGTTAATTAAAAACCTGACTGAATAAACGATGGTTGAATGATATTGGAATAAGAGTTATTCTAGTATATCATTTGATCAAGAAGGTCTCGATCCAACATGCAAGAATTTGACCGACCCTAAGGCAGCACCTACTTATGGTATGTTGGATTGCCGTGGCATAGAAAATTGTTTTCTTAGGGTTGTTCTTGTTCATTAAACATTTTCATGCATCATGTGTAATTTTATGCCAAACATTCGCACATGTTTTGAATGTATGAATGAATGAATTCTTAATTTATGTTTTTCAACCATGTCATCTGCACTGTTACAAATCCTTGCCAATGACAAATTAACCAGTGATAACTACACTAAATGGAAACATAACATTAATGCAATCTTGGTCATCAAGGACCTAAAGTTTGTGCTTACGGAGGAATGTCCTCCAGTGCCTACTACCAATGCCGCACGAACTATTGCCAATGTTGTACGAACTGTTCATGAGGCATATGAAAATTGGGTCTCATCAGATGAGAAAGCCCGAACATATCTATTAGCAGTATGACAGACATGCTTGTCACTAAGCACAAAGCAATAGGTACTGCATTTGAAATAATGGAGTCATTGCAGGCTATGTTCGGGTAGCCCTCTGAGCAAAAGCGGCACGAAGCAGTTCGTTTCCTAATGCTTGCTCGGATGAAAGAGGGCGCATTTGTTCGAGAACATGTCCTGAACATGATGTCCTATTTCAACACAGTAGAGATCAATGGTGGGGCCATTGATGAACCCAGTCAGGTGAGCATCATATTGACGACTCTTCTGAAGAGTTTCGATCAGTTTAAGAGTAACTATGAGATGAACAATCCAAAGTTCAGTCTCACTCGGTTGCTCAATAAGCTCACTACTTTTGAGTCCTTGACTAAGGACAGCAAAAGTAAGACCGGTGAGGCAAATGTTGCCAAACCATCTTCCTCTATAAATAAAAATAGGAAGAGGTCTGCTGGGAAGGCAAAGGGTAAGCCCAAGCCAAAGAATGCCCAAGGCAAGAAGAAGGGCACCTCCACCGACCAAGGCAAAGGAAAATGTTTCCATTGCGACAAGGTTAGACACTGGAAGAGGAACTATCCTCAGTATCTAGAGGAGGTTGCCAAGAAGAAGAAAACGAAAGGTAAATATGATTTACTTGTTCTTGAGTCATGTTTAGTGGAAGATAATTGTTCACCCTAGATGGTTGATTAAGGGGCCACCAACCATGTTTGTTCTTCTATACAGTGGATTGATTCTTGGACACAGCTTGAGGAGGGAACCTTCTCTATGCGTGGTTGGTCAGGGGATGTCCTGTCATCAAGAGCAATGGGTGTAGTTAGACTACATTTTGGAAGTTGTTTCATTGTTTTGAATAATGTATTTTTAATTCCTGGATTTACTCGAAATTTGATTTCGGTTTCAAAGTTGCTGGAACAATTATATTATGTTTCTTTTAATAATAAGTCTGTTATTATTGTAAATAATGGTTTGAATATATGTTCAGGATTAAATGAAAACAACTTGTATGTTTTAAGGCCGTTAATACATACTACACTACTCAACACAGAATTGTTTAAAGTTGAAAAACCTAAAACAAAATGACAAAAGATTTCACCAGAAAATGAAACATATCTGTGGCATCTACGACTTGGCCATATTAACCATGATAGGATAGATAGACTAGTTAAAAGCGGACATTTAAGTGAGTTAAAGGTTGGCACCTTACCTGTCTGCGAATCCTGTTTATAAGGTAAAATGACCAATAGACCTTTTACTGGAAAAAAGGTTAGAGCTAAAGAACCATTAGAGCTTACACATTCAGACGTATGTGGACCGATGAATGTTAAAGCAAGGGGTGGTTATGAGTATCATATCACCTTTATAAATGACTACTCGAGAAACGAATATGTCTACCTAATGCAACGGAAGTTAGAAACTTTTGAAAAGTTTGAAGAATTTCAAGCTGAAGTTGAGAACTAGTTAGGAAAGACTATCAAATCTCTACCTTCAGATCGTGGAGGTGAGTACCTTGACCAAGAGTTTGAAGAATTTATGGTTGAGTATGGGAGAGTGTCCCAACTCACAGCTCCTGGTACACTGATCGTGCCTAAATTGTTGTATATTTCGGCCCTCATTCCTATTTCTTTGTCTCGTTCTTGTGTGTATTTTCTATATATTTTATGTCTAATAGGCTCGTTGGTGCTAATTACAGGCAATAGATGTAATTCTGGTGTTAGAAGCTAATTGTCGTGGTTCCGGCAGAAAAGGGGCAAAAGGAGAGATAAAGGATCATAAGCAGCTCTACAGTGCTGGTCAAGTGCGGGTCGCAACCGCACTCCAACTGCACTCCTTCCCACAGCCGAGACATGATTCATGAAGAAAAGATAAAGTGCGGGTCAGTGCGGGTCATCCAACCGCACTCCACCCGCACTGTTGCCGAATACAGAGGAGTGGATTTACATCTGACACTAAAGTGAGGGTAAAGTGCGGGTAATCCAACCGCACTCCACCCGCACTGTTGCTCAAGACAGAGGACCTGATTTTCACCTGGCACTAAAGTGCGGGTAAAGTGTGGGTAATCGAACCGCACTTCACCTGCACTGTTGCTCAAGACAGAGTAGTGGATTTACACCTGACACCAGAGTGCGAGTAAAGTGCGGGTAAAGTGCGGGTAATCCAACCGCACTCCACCCGCACTATTGCCCAGATCAGAGAATTGAAGATGAAGACAACCCGTATAGTGCGGGTACAGTGCGGGTAATTCACCCGCACTCTGCGCGCAACAGCTTCTGTTTTCAAGCTTAAGTGACCTATTTTTCCATCCTCTATAAATAGAAAAGGATGGGAACGAACCAGAAAATCACCATATCTCCCAACACTTATATTTTCTATCTTCTTTACATAGTATAAGCTAGGAGCACATCTCCCTATCATCCAAACCATCGCTACTCAATCAAAGGCAACTAGGAGACTTGGATTCAAGCTTCAAAGAAGGAGATCAATCTTCAAGGGTTTTCTCTTTACACTCTCTCTTAGTTTATTGGTTTGTAATAGAACATGAGTAGCTAAAATACTCCACTATAGGGTTGATGTTATTTGTTTGATGGATATTTGGGCTTTGTAAATAAACTCTATGTGTTATATTTATTCTATCTCTATGTTTTATTCCATTGCTTGAATTGATTTCCATTATTTATTTGCTTGGATACACCCTCTTTGCATGATTGATTTGGATTACTTGAGTAGGCAATTAGGTTGTCTAATGCTCAATTGAATGGAAGGATTTTTGGAAATTCGGCTCTACAACCATGCCCTTAATCTAATCTTGAATTAGTGGCTCTCACCATACATCCTAGGTTAGCCACTTGTGAGAGAATTAGAAGCCTCCATTATACACCCTAGGTTGGCTACTTTAGTGATTTTACAAGAATTAACCTTCGAGTATAATTCGGTTGATAACCTCGAGCCTCATCCAATCTCAACCGGGTGGCCTTCACTATACATCCTAGGTCGACCACTTGTGAGGGAATTGGAAGCCATCACTATACACCCTAGGATGGCTACATTAGTAATAGGTTGATCCATAGCTAGATAGACGAGCATTCATGGAACAAGTCCCAATAGAGTAACTAGCCATTGTTGGTTGCTTATGAGGGATTAATCGCTAGTAGGAGGTCTTCACTATACACCCTAGGTTGACCTCTTGCTAGAGATATATACCAACACTATACACCCTAGGTTGGTTACATTTGTCAGTATGTGCTTAATTGAGAGTTTGTTGCAATTGCCCTAATATTCACTTACGAGTCCATCAACTCCGTAGTTCCATCATCATTCATTCATCACTCCATTGTCATCTCATTTTATTTGCTTTCATAGTTTAATTTATATTGTATTTTCATTCACCATCACTTTATTTTTATGCATACTAGTTATATTAATCCTAATCTTATCACCGCTACCCCGATCTCAGTGGACTACACCCGTGCTTACTGCTTTACTTGTATTTCTACTTGTGAACGCATCGCATAGGTTTTATAAATTGTTTTGACGGACGGTTTTCTAATGGCAAAAACTTTCCCATCATACACCACAACAGAATGGTGTCGCGGAGAGGAGAAATAGAACCCTAATAGAAATGGTGAGATCTATGATTAGTTTCTCATCATTACCAAATTTCTTTTGGGGATATGCGTTACAAACTGCGGCATACATTTTGAATGTAGTGCCATCCAAATTTGTTCCTAAGACTTCCTTAGAGTTGTAGAATGCTCGTAAAGCTAGTTCGTGACATTTACGCATATGGGGGTGTCCAGCACATGCGCTGAAGAACAGAAGTGGAAAAATGGACCCCATGTTTGTGGTCTACTTGTTTATAAGATATTCCAAGGAGACCAGAGGTGGATACTTCTATAGTCCTGAAAAGAAAAAGTGTTTGTATCAACAAATGCGATGTTTCTTGAGGATAGCCATATTAGTGATCATAAACCTTGTAGTAAGATTGTATTGAATGAAATGGAGCCTAGTACGACTAGTACTCAGTCAATAAGAGTTTTTGATCCATTGACATCTGATAGTCAGATGATTTCTAGTCAGGATACACTACCACCCAGATGTAGTGGGAGGGTTGTGAGACATCCTGAACCATATTTGGGTATAGGTGAGGGACGATATGTCATCTCTACTGATATAGTGGATGATCCATTGACATTTAAGAATACAATGGAAGATCTTAACAAAGAGGAGTGGCTTAAAGCCATGAATCTCGAGATGGAGTCCATGTACTCTAACTCAGTCTGGGAACTTGTAGACTTACCAGATGGGGTAAAACCCATAGGGTGTAAGTGGATCTACAAGAGAAAGAGAGGAGTAGACGGAAAGGTAGAGACCTTCAAGGCAAGGCTAATGGCCAAGGGTTATACCTAGAAAGATGGGGGGTCGATTATGAAGAGACATTCTTGCCAGTAGCCATGTTTAAGTCTATTAGGATTCTCTTATCCATTACTACCTATTTTGATTATGAAATTTGGCAAATGGACATCAAGACTGTATTCTTGAATGGCAATCTTGATGAGAGCATCTACATGATGCAACCAGAGGGATTCGTGTCTCCAAATCAAGAGCAAAAAGTTTGCAAGTTGCAAAGGTCCATTTATGGACTTAAGCAAGCATCTAGATCTTGGAACATAAGGTTTGATGACGTGATCAAAACCTATGGCTTCGAGCAAAATGTTGATGAGCCTTGTGTCTACAAGCGCATTCATGATAAGAAAGTAGTTTTCTTAGTCTTATACGTAGATGATATCCTACTAATTGGGAATGATGTAGGGGTATTATCGGAAGTAAACGGCTGGCTGGCTAGCCAATTCCAAATGAAAGATTAGGGAGAGGCAAGTTATATTCTAGGGATCCAACTTATAAGGGATCTTAAGATCAAACTCATAGCATTGTCTCGGGCACCATATATTGACAAGATTCTTGTGTGTTTTTCGATGCAGAACTCCAAGAAAAGGTAATTTACCTTCCAGGCATGGGGTTCACTTGTCTAAAGAACAGTGTCCTAAGACACCTCAAGAAGTTGAGGATATGAGACGTGTTCCATATGCGTCAGCAGTAGGTAGTCACATGTATGCTATGTTATACACGAGACCGGACATTTGCTTCGCTGTGGGAGTAGCCAGCATATACCAGTCCAACCCAGGATTGGATCATTGGGTTGCTGTCAAGACTGTTATCAAGTATCTTCAGATAACGAGAAACTAAATGCTAGTGTATTCTCGACAGGACTTGATCCCGTTAGGATACACGGATTCTAATTTTTAGTCAGACAGGGATTCTAGGAAATCCACATCTTGATCAGTATTCACCCTTGGTTGTTAACCAAATTAGATAGTACTTCTGATCAAACGAATGCTCTAGAATCTTTCTAGCAAAGAATTAAATCACGTCTACACATTAATAATCATAACAATCAAGATCCTTTCAACGTCGGGTAACTCAATCAAGACTAGGGATGTCAAAATTACTAATTGGTTCGGGGACTCGTGGGGATCTGTCCCATTAGGGGTAGTTTTAATCGTACCATTTAAGTTGTGGTATGGGGCCGGTATTTTTTTTTTAATTCTCGATTTAATTTTGGTACGGCTATGGGATTTCAAGTCTCAGTCCCGCCCGGTCACTGTACCCGCTATCAATACATATATATATATATATATATATAGAGAGAGAGAGAGAGAGAGAGAGAGAGATAATTTCCCCTCACATTTTCCCCTCCCACTAACATAATTTCCCTATCTTTTTTTCCCAATTTTTTCCCGCCATTGAAACATTACTCAATTCCAAATCATTATATATAATATAACTCTCACACTATTATTTTCATATTATTGATCAATAATATTTATATGATATTTATCAAAAAGTCATAAATAAAATACCTTAATGGGATGAAGATGGTATAGGGCAAAAAACCGATCCCCTATTAGGGAATCCATGTACCCGTGCCGTTTATTTTATGGTGGGTATTCATCGGGGATGGTATTTCTTATACAAATTGGTATTGGGGCCCATCCCCGACCTGTACCATTGACATCCCTAATCAAGATGTTAAACCATTAATTATGGTGTGGTTTTTTTTTTTTTTGGATGGGCAATTATGGTGTAGTTTAGAATTAAATTTATAGCAAATTGCATTAAACCTTCGAGGTTTACTCTCTTGGACCCAAAAAAAACTTTATCATAAATTAACTGTTGATCATGTTTCACTGTTAAAGATAAAGGTATTTTTGAAATTTCAAACATTTTTGAAAAAGTATTAAAAATTAAACAAAACATGTTAAAAATACAACTTAATTAAAAAAATAACATAAAATAAATATTCGAAAAAAAAAACAAAAATAGATCTCCACCATCCATTTTTGAGATAGATGGATGGTAGAGATCAAATAGATCTTTTAAAAAAAATACAAGAGAGAGAGGTGGAGATTCATATTGGATCTCCACCGTCCATCAAGATAGATGGATGGTGGTGGATCTCCACAACGATCCATGGAGGTCTTCATCAATGAAGATCTCCATGGATGTCTCCATCAATGAAGATCTCCATGGATGTCTCATGCAGATGTTGTGCACACACCGGGATTTGGTGGTGTTCCTCCCCGTTTCCGATCATTCTTCCTCATTCGTCTCTGTCTCTGTCGTCGTCCTCCTTCGTCTTCGTCTATGTCGTATCCCCGCGGCTTCCGATCATTCTTCCTCATTAGTCTTCGTCTTAGTCGTCGTCAGAGTCAAACGAGAGGTTTTCGTGGTCTGTCATCATTCTCCTTTGACTTCTTCTCCATCGTCTCCCTACTGCAAATAGAGGGACTCGAGACCTCCCTAACCACGCCTCCCCCATTCGCAGCTAGGGAGGATGGAGATCCATGGAGATCTCCACGATCTCCATGGATCCCTGTGGGGATCCAATCTCCAAATTAGATCTCTATCATCCATCTATCTTGATGGACTGTAGAGATCCAACCTGGGATTAGATCTCCACCTCCCTCCTTTTTTGTTTTTTCGTTTTTTTTTTCATTTTTGCTTTTTTGAAAAAAAAAACTATTTATTCTTCACCATCCATCTTTGAGATGGATGGTGGAGATCCATTTTTAAAAAGGATGTTTTTTTCAATCATTTAATTTTATTATTATTTTTTAAATTTCTTTGTTTTTGTATTTTATATTTTTTTAATTCAATTTTTTAAAATTGTATTTGATCTCCACCATCCATATTGGAGATGAATGGTGGGGATCCATTCAAAAAAAAGTATATTTTTTTGTTTTTTAAATTTAATTTAAGGATCAGAGGTAGTTTAGTATTTGGACGGTCAAATTAAACTTGGTCAACAGTTAATTTTGACCAAATTTTTCTAACAGCAAGGGATGTGAGTGCCAATTTATAATAAAATTGTTTGTGTTTAAGAGGAAAAACCTCAGAGGAGTTTGGTACAATTTACTCTTAAATTTATATACGGATATTGAATACATATGGATTTTCGTGATGTAGGTGTGAGGGGTATACCGAACCGACCTTATCTTTATTGAATACATATGGATATTGAATACATATATGAAAAAATTATTTGGACAAACGTTTATATAACAAGTGGAGTGGAAACATAAACACAATATTGTTGTTTGACAGAGTTAGTTGTGCAGGTGTCTGAACTTCTCGGGCCATCTACTTGTAAGTCATGAACTCAATCTAACACCCATAAAGAATGCAACCAGTGCTTTTGAAGACAGAGAGAAAGAGAGTGAAAAGATGGTACGGGCATGCCAACACTAAACTCGTTTAAAATAAAAAATTAAGATTGTTAATATGCCTCACAGTCACATAAAATGAATCAACAAGCTGCACTCACACCACACAAAAACGAAAGTTTTTTTTTTTTTTTTAAGGTTTATAACTTCGCATTAATGCCCAGTTCATTCAGTCACAAGAGTGCTCTCAATATTATCTTGTAAAAAGTTGAATTAGTGACCACTATGGGAGTCCAATTTCAAACCCTAGTTGACGATCACGATCATGATCAACCACAATTTTTATACATTAAATAGCATTAATTTCATCGGATTTGTTGTTAAGATTTAGTGCTCCACCAACTTCCCCTATAAATTAAGAAATCATTTGGTTAATTAATTAATTAATTAACTAATTATCTCTTAAGCTTGGCCCTTTGAACCCTTTAAGAGATACTAACCACCAGACAATTATTATAAAAAATAAAAAAATAAAAAAATAAAAAATAAAAAAAAATCAAAGGTGAGCCCCCCTCCCCCAAAGGCCCAAACCCAGCCCAACAAATGATTAATTAAACATGAAAGAATAAGCCTGCTATAAAATGCCAATAGTCAAAAACTCAAAAGATAGATCATGAGGATCTACACAAATACATATTCTGATCAAATAAAATGATTCCATATCAAATTTTCCCCACTATCATCTAGTATATATATGTATACGCATGTGATGACTATATATACTACGATGCATTTTTATATGCGAGACTTGCTTACCTAGTAGACTGGTAGTGGGCGTGTTTGAGTGTCTCTATCTGTTTAACACAGAAAACAGAAAGAGACAGCCTTCCTAATACCTTCATCGCTGATCATTCTTTGATGGTCTCGGCTGTGCTCATGGTCATGACTGCAGCCTGCAGTTTACACCGCGAAGAGGGTTGGAGTGCATACAAGCCTCCCTAGCTATGAAATGAATTGAGTTGCTGATGTCCAGCACGCGCCCAACTGACAGGTACTTGAGTTGGGATCAAGCAGTGCTCACTTCTCGTAAATCTGTCAACCTTCATTTTTTTCCTCTGCTGCAGTTTGTGAGTTCATCCACATATATACATATATATATATATATATATATGTGTGTGTGTGTGTGTTCTGCTGCAGTTTGTGAGTTCATCCACATATATACATATATATATATATATATATATATATATATATATATAGATATGCACAATTGTGAGTGTTGCAAATGTATTGTATATATACGTATGTATTGTATATATACGTATGTATTTTATTTTATTTTTTTACTATGGTTGCTGATTTATGCTTCTGGGGAATGTTAATTAATGTCTTGTCTTGTAAGCTGGTCTGCTGTCAAAAACCCAATCAGGCAAGTGTAAGAATTTCTATTTCAAAGGAATTTTGTGAAGGCGTGGCTCATTTCATAGTTTTGTGGACATAGCACACGTAATTGACGTTCTCCTTGATACAAGATTTCATTTCTTTTCTTTTGATAGACGGAAATAGTGTGTTCATCCACTGTCACGTGACAGAGGTTAAGAGTGCAATGTGTAATTGGATGATCATATTTGCATTCATATCATGTGGCATATTGCACCCGCCTCACCTATGATTTTCTCCCTTTGATCGATAAGATGTTTAAAGAAGTTTAAACCTAAATATATTTGAGAAAGTAAATTTGGAAACAAAAGCAAACAAGAAACAGGGCTCATTACAAACAAATTCCCCTCAACTTCGACAGGAGTTAAACCTAACCCATTAATTAATGGGGTATTAGATTATCATTTTTAGTTCACTTTTAGGTTGTGTTGAGTTTGCTACTTGTCACTTTCTAGGACATGCCACTTGTTGCATTTGTAGATGGCCAGGGAGATTCAGTGATGAATGGCAATCACAAAAGTTGATTTTCTTTTTCCAGTTTTGATTGAAGTTGTCGTACTAATTATTTTGTTTGGAACGAATATAGCAAATTAACTTCAATGTTGCTACAGCTTTAGTGGTATTGGCTTATATATAAGATGTAGACTGCCAAATTAACTTCAATGTTGCTACAGCTTTAGTGGTATTGGCTTATATATAAGATATAGGCTATGTTTGAGATTGCTTTTACTTCAGAAATAATCACTTATTTCTCAAGTTTTGAGTAAATGGGTGTTTGGTAAACTCTCCAAAAATAGCTTATTTTCTAATTTGCTCCTTCAATGATTAGCTTTTGAGAAGCTGGTTGGAGGTTGCTTTTTAAGACAGAATCTAGCTTATTGTTTATGCAATGTCTACAATACGTTCACTATTTAATTAAAAGACAATATTACCATTATATTTAATAATAATATAATAAAATCTAAAAATAAAAAATAAATAAAAAAATTTGATCCGTTGGTTGCCACCGTTAAGGTGGCCACTGCTGGTCGTCGAAGGAGACGCCATAGAATCAGGAAACAGCATCTCGCCTCCTCCAGTGACGGAGAAGGATCGATCTCCTTCGGCGACTTCGAAGGTGGCACAAAGCAGCGCCAAAAACCACCATCCCGAAAACAGAGTCATCAGCCGAGAAAACTGAGGTCGATGACGGCTGACAGAGACAGGACGAGCGACGGCAAGGGACAAGGGACGGCACGGGATGGGCAACGGCACGGGACGAGCGGCGACACAGGATGAGCGGCGCACCTGTGCGAGGTTGAGTAGCGGTTAGGCGTGGGCGGCGGCGAGTAGGGCTCAAGGAAACCGGGTTGAAGTCACGGGTCAGGTTTTGTTTGGGCCTTTGGTATGCAAAGAGCCCATTCTCACTACAGCTATATTTTTTTTTTAAAAAAGCCCAAAAATACCATTTTAAAATTGCTTGGCAATGTTAGTACAAATACATTACTAAAATGATGTCTATTTTTGTCATTTCATCAAATACATTTTCTACATTTTCAAAAACAAAGCAATTTTAAAATTTAGTTTACCAAACACTTATCCATTTTTTTTTAAGCTGATTTTTTCTAAAGTTAAGCTATAAGCGGATTATCTTTTAAGTAAAACAATTTCAAACATAGTTGTAGACCGCCGTATCATATGATATGAAAAACCAATCGGATAGGACCGTACCACCTAAAATTCTCTTCATAGATTGATCTATCAAACAAGTAATTGAACCCTACAGAAGCTAAAATCCACAAGCAAGAGCAACCCACCTTAGAGGTTAGACATTGAAGCTTGTATGTCATCCCCAAAAGTCAATTAATTGAACTCAAATAAAATCAATGGTATATGAACTATCATCGCATAATAAGATTATTAGGCCCCGTCCTGCAGCTGTTTTTTTGCCAGTTTTCGTTTTTGTTTTCCAAAAATAATTACGAATTCGCATTCGTTAACAGTTTTTTATTTTATTTTAAAAAAATGAAAAAAATGAAAAACAAAACTAGTGTTAACAGTGAAATATTTGAAAAACAAAAAAAACTTATTTTTCGTTTTTGTTTTTGTTTTTCATTTTTTTTATGTGATTTTTTTTTACTTTTCTCTTCTTCTTCACATTTCCCATCACTGTTCATCTTCATCTTCTTCCAGACTTTTTCATTTTCTTCTTCTTCTTGACTTCTTCTTCTTCTCCGGCGACACCCTTCTTCTTCTCGTCGATCATCCCGCCGATATGCTCTTCTTCTTCGCCGCCAATCGGCCCCCCGATCTACTCTTCTTCGCCGCCGATCTGCTTTTCTTCTTCGCCGCCGATCTGCTTTTCTTCTTCAACTGATGTGCTCTTTCTTCTCAAGATCTCATCCCCAAGTTCTTGAATTTTTGAGTTTACTGTTGAAGGTTTAATTGATTTTAGATGTTAGGGAGTTTGATTTGAATGGGTTTTTTAGTGTTGTAGATGTTGGGGAGTTTTATTTGAATGAGTTGCTTTTTTGAAAATTGAAAATAAATTAGAAAACCAGAAACCCAGATTAATTGAAAACCATATCTTAGTAGTGGACCAAAGTCCACTTATTAGTCATCCAGCGAAGTTAAAAATTTATTTTCCTTGAAATTTTACTGAACTTTGTTTGAATATCAGCTTTTCAATTTCCTTTCCTTTCACTTACTGTGTAAAAGACCCATTCAAGCTTAAAAATTTCAGCCTCTCAATGACATCTATGGTCAGTGAACCTATTCCTTCAAAAGTTGTATATACACTGTTCGATAGAAGTCCTAAACGAATTGGTGTTTCAACAATTGATCTCAATTAACTACGCTGGATATGTGATTGATGTTGAAAAAAGTGTGGTTAAAAATGGTTATTTTACAGGTAATGGTACTTCTCATGATGATTGCAGTGACGATGTGTGTACTAATGATGCCCCTACATGTTCTTCTTCAGGGAGTTTACTAGATAGACGTTTTGTGATTGGTGTTTTAAAATTTTGTATCAATGAAAGATGTCTTGAACTGGGAAGAAGATACCATGCATTGATTATAAAGAGTGAAGTTAGTGTTAATCAGTTTGTAGGAACTAGTCTTGTTGGTAGGGGTGGGCGCGGTTCGGTTCGGTTTTGGCCAAAACCGTATTGAACCGTTATATTTTAGGTTTTTGAAAACTTGAATCAATTTGAACCGTATTGGACCACATAACCGAATTGAACCGAACACCTTTATCTCGGTTCAGTTCGGTTCAATTCGGTTTTGAGCCTATTGGGCTTTGAAGTTTTTTTTACATATTTTTTCAATTTGTGTATCCTTTAACAGTCCTATTTTTGTAATTAGACTTTTGGTCTTTGGGCAATTGGCTTTGGGCTATGTTTTTTTAACAATCTCTTACATTCAAAACACATCTAAATAGACCACATTATTATTTAACTAATCAAATTTAGTCCAATTCAATCATAAGTACCTGCTTAATAGTTACTATTCTACCAAATTCAGTCCATACATTGCATAGAATGATAGAAGTCAAAAATAAAATAAGATCATACATAAATAATCCACCATACAATCCATAATAAAATTTGTATTTTTTTTTATATTTATAGATCGGTTCGTCGGTTCGGTTCGGTTCGGTTTTGAAAGGTCCAAAACCGAAACCGAATCATATTCTATGTGGTTCATTCGGTTCAAACCGAATTGAACCGAACTCAACCTTAAAACCGAACCAAACACCATATTTCGGTTCGGTTTGGGTCGGTTCGGTTCGGTTCAATGAACCGTGCCCACCCCTACTTGTTGGTATGTTTGCTAAATGTGGAGATATGAGTTTACTAGTAGCATGTTTAACTCCAGATTTTGTTAACTTAACTCCAGTTTACTGAATTTCATATGTAATGTTCTAGTGACTCACTTTTATTCAAATTATATATATATATATATATATGTATTCAGTGAATCAATTTTCTTCTCTGATTCAATATTATATTTTTCTCTTTATTTTTACAAAAAATTTTAAATTATGAATAATTTAATAATTATTTGGGATGAATAATTTAATAATTATTTGGGATGAATAATTGATTCCCTTTTATTCAAATTAAAAATTGCAATAGAAAAAATATAAGAAAAATTATAATTTTTGATATTTTTTGATTAATCTACCAGACGGGTGTTTTACGTTTTCATTTTCAAAATACAGTTTTCAGTATATACTACCAGACGCGTTTTCAGATTTCGAAACTGAAACCAAAAACACTGTTTTCATTTTTATTTTTCTTTTCCAAAAACAACAAATCAAAAACGCTTACAGGTCAGACCCTAAGGGCCCTTGAGATTCTTCTTCAATTCCTAACCAGACATTAATTAGTCTGAAATGTTCTTTTCAGATCATATAAAATAGAAAAATAGAGTTTAAAGTAAAATTGAAAAAGATAAAAAGAGACTTCTCCGGTTAGCACAGATATTGTCACCTGCACTTTTCAATTGAGCTATTGGTTGTACACTGCATACAACACAACCCCTTCTTCCTATAGTGTTCTAGAAAACAAAACAAACAGTACCAGCTAAATTTTCTATTTCTTACCATAATAGTTTTTCTTTTTTTCTTTTTTCTTTTTTTTTTCCATATTTTTTGTTTTTCTTCTATTCACATGCCAATTTGGTGTCGAAACTGCTCAAACAGATTGCGAACGCCTGAAATGCAGAAAGAGGATATCGGTAATCCATTGTGAACATGTCCTTGCCAACTTTGCCGAATTGAAGGATAATCTTGTCATGATCTGGCTGGGCTGGCTGTGATGGTGTCGGTGCACCAGCAGCAGGCTGAGTTGCAGCAATTAGCTGGAAATTCTTGACAGATGCAACAGTCACCCTTCCACGAAAGTTGAGGCACCAACACTGCAGCTGCTCATGCCATCTTGGTGCCTTGTTCCGAAGAATCAAGGGTCTCTCCTTTCCCTCTTCTTCTTCATCACGAGGTCCAACAATGTCAGAGAATCGGGAGCTGCTAAACTCAGTTGAAGCATCAATTGATTTTGAGAAGTTACGGAATGAATCTTCAAGGGAGCGAGGGTTAAGCTCAGCCTGGCCAGGGACACTGCCCCCAGGCTCAAGGGATGAGGCAGGAACTGAATACATGGTACAGTGCATCCTGCGAGGGCCCCTAGTGCCCAAAACATTGAGCTCATATGTGACCTGAGCAATGTTGTAGCTGCCAGAGGGAACCTTTGGTGAAACTTTTTTTGAGTAGAACCTGCGGCTTCGACCAGGTGGGGAAACCTGAGCATTGTTGTAAGGAGGCTGTGTGTCATAAATTATGAATTTGGTGCCAAGAAAATTTGACCTGAAACAAAGAAACGTTTGCATTTAAAGACTACTCAGGTTATGAGCATACAGCTATAAAATTGCCAACTGAGCCCATACCATACTAACTGTGATGAAAAATTCAAGTAGAATTGTCCATTTGTACGTTTATTGTACATTTCTAAACTTGCGACAAAGGTATTCACAGAAATATAAGTTTCATTGTAGAGGGTTGCGATTTGGAGCAGACAAGTTTTGTAAGTTACTAAAAGTATATAAATGTGATATATAAAGAATAAAATAATTATAATGACATCCATACACATTTTCAAAGTATGTAAACGTGCTATATAAAGAATACAATAATTATAATGACATTCAAAGACATTTTACTTTTCTTTCATTTCAAGATTCTGCTATACAAATAGAATGGAATTAAGTAACGGTAAATTGTGTCGAAATATGGAACTCCAATTACTCTCTCGTTGTCTTGATTATCCTATCCATATACCAATTCTAAATACATGACAGACCTCAAACAGGACAACGGTGAAGACAACAAATTGATTGAAGAACCAAAAAAATAAAATAAAATAAAAAAATAAATAATAACAATCAAGATAAAATAAAATAAAATAACCGAGTCTAGAGGCCTCAAATGTGTTCAGAACCAAATTTCAAGACATTTTCCTCTTCGAACAATCCAAATATTGATTTGCATGATAGGATAATCTCCAAACTCTTAAGGATATTTTCTTTAAGATTCATAACTAAAAAATTAACAAAAATTAACAAAAATTTGCAATTCTTGAGCTCTTCCCTACAAATATACAATTTAAAATAGTATAGGAAACTGCAGGAAAATCCTACCTCAGTTTTCCAATGTAAGTGCTGCTTGATCTTGATATATTATCTGCGTCCATAGAGATCACATACTCTGTGCAGGTGGTTCTCCGGGTCCGTTTTGCAGAAAGAAGAAACTTCCCATTTTCAACAAGCAAAGCTGCAAAAGTAAGCAATATATTAAGGGCACATACAAACTCCAAAGATACAATGATTATAATAGTGATGCAAATAAGGAGAAAAATTTATCAAGCTACCTAGATAATTCATGCATTGCAATACAATCATAACCAATGTATTGAGAACTAGTGAGTTACAAGTTAGGCGTCCCATGGCAAGCTTTACGGTTATGAAAATAAATAGATAAAACTAGTTATCAGCGAGGAAAAAGAAAATGAGAAAGAGATATGCCGACAGTACAATCCTAAAGTTTCAAGAAATAGAAAGCGGAATTATTATTTTAAACTCCTTTGTAGTAATTGCAGATAAGGAGCATTGATTCAATATAACGCCACATTAAGTAACCGCAGATCCCGTGATAAGCAAAATAGCTTATTAAAGCATTCACATAAATAACTTTCTAAGAGACGCAACTTCAAATCCATGCATAATGAAAGAAGACATTCTTTTTCTCTCTTTTCTTTCTTTTTAAATTTTTGACTAACACTGTCAGCAAGAAGCAGCTTGAAGAGTCTAGAATAGAGTGGCTGAAGCCATACATCTAGCTTATTAAAGCATTCAAATAAAGAACTTTCTAAGAGAAACAACTCCAAATCTATGCTCGCTCTCAAAAAAAAAAACACTTCAAATCCATGCATAATGAAAGAAGACGTTCTTTTTCTCTCTCTTTTCTTCCTTTTTCAAGTTTTTACTAACAAAGGTCAGCAAGAAGCGGCTTGAAGAGTCTAGAGTAGTGGCAGAAGCTATACCCAAATCCATACGTCTACACAGAGGGGGGAATTACCCCAACAAGATATCTGAACTTAAAAGACATTGCGAAACATATATTTCAGGCATTTGATCGGATTGCTATCAAACCAAAGTACATCAAAATACAGTAATTATTTTTCGAACAACCCCCAACGATGTTTCATGTGACATTCAAAATTGTAGTCATCAAAGTGAAGCCTCCATTGGTAGGAAAAACTTAGTTATGAGAAGCCTAGAGAGTTCATTAAACATCGGTTAGCACATCAATTGGAAATTGCATTAAGAGATTGATGCTACATGCATGTTATTTACACAGCAATGCAGCATGTCAGCGATGGCAATGCTCCATACTTGTATCACCATTGCATAAAAAATCAATAATTACTGATTAGTCATGACCATGTGTCCAAGCTTTAGTAAATGGTAGCAAAAGCAAATCTTAGTGTTAGAATCAATCTCTTTTTTTCCCTGCTTTCTCTTACCCTCGTATTTTTCTTTTTCTTTTTTAACACAGTGTGCCTTTGATTCTTTGAATAAGACAATAAGCCAAAGTTATCATTTGATCATTTACATTCATGTGCCACATAACAAGGAAGATCATATTAAAGTCATGCAAATTGAGGCGACCAAAATACTGAAAGAGAAGGCTACCTGGACTAAGGCAAAGGAAAAGATGGTAAGTCAAATTAGATTTGTCCCTCTTAATAAAGCACTGCATGGCTCCATCCCTAGGCCCTGGCTGTAAATGCCAAATAAAAAAAACCTTGTCAGTTTGCATCCCAGGTCACCAAAAACATTGCATTAAAAATGAAACTAAAAGTCTAAAACACATGCATTCACGTGTCTATACTACGATTGACAATTCAACAGACATGAAGCCAATCAAATGTGTATAAATGAGATAATTATGCGGTTATTCCATAAGTAGTCTTTTAAGCACAAAAGTAGATCAGGGAAATCTCACCTGCTTCAGGGAAACCGGAAAGGTAATCTTCCCTGAGAATTCAGGGCTTTGTACAATTTCTTTGCACATTTCCCTCCATGACCTACAAACAGCGGCACATGCAACAACATGCTTGCGAGCAGGCCACGTACTCTCACTTGCCTCCAATCTCTTGATCACATCACGCAAAAGCTCAGGTGGGAGGCCAGCCCAACGGCTATTCTGTATAACCACAGGCTGGTCATGCATTTCATGCACTGAGCCATGAGATTTCCCCCTGTGATGATGACCTGGCAGCCTCACCTCAAAACTGCGCCTCGATAAGCTCCCAAGACCATCCCTCACATCACGAACTATACTACGGAAAGACATTTACTCCGGTATACTGATAGTCACAATAACTTAATATAGACTAAAATGATTGCATAAATACTATTCCACTGAAGTTAACGACGATCCAGAAAGTGAAATCAAGTATAACTGCAAATCAGCGAAAAAGACAAAGCAAAAAAAAATGAGCTTCATTTCATATTCTAAGATAGAATGCTTAATAACCAAGAAAAAGAAGAGGAAGAAAACATAGAAGGAAAAGCACAAAGCTAGAAAAGAAGATTCCCACAAAAGAAAAGCCTCACATGGACCAAAAGCACCTAAAATACCAGTCTTTTATCAGAAACCATCTTTTGGCAGGTTTTAAACCCGATTTCAGAAACCTAACTAAATCACTACTTATTCAAAATTTAAATGCCACTTTTGTATAATCTCATTCAAAAGAAGAATCTTATATCTAAAAGCAGAAGCAACACCACCTAAAATATAACACATAAATGTCAAATAAGTAAAGGAAAACCAGAAATTTCCAATTTCTCAAACCCTACTCAAGCTAAGAAAATTTAAAAAGAAACCCATTAATCATTTCTTTTAAAAGAATTACACCATTATTGAACTCTAACTAACAAGCAAAATTAACACAGAAGTCAAGAAATTAAACAAAATGAATCATGAAAAACAAAACAAGCGTACATCAAACTATTCAATTCATACACCATTAGTTTAGTTTCCGCCCTAGAAATGAAAACTCAGGTCTAAACATCTCAGACTAAAAAATTTACCTTTAAATCAGAAACAATGTTTAGAATCTAAAAGGAACCTCTCATCGCATGTCCAAACACTGATCAACGATCCATTGTTTCTCCTCCAAACAAAGATCAAAGCTTTTCACATTGTATCTACCAAAACAAAACAAACCATACAAATTATTTAGTAGGAGCAAAAGCAATGAAGTGTAGCGTCAGAAACTAAACAAAAATTACAACATAAAAAGATGAAGAAAACAAGTAGAAATGCAGAGTTCTCTACACAACAAAAGACAAAAAGCAAAAAAACAGAAACCTGAACAGCACTCAAATGAAGTGAAAAAAAATTAAAAATTGAAACTTCTGTTCATGAGTTGGAGGCAAACCCAGAAAAACAAACCCCATAACAAACCGATCAGATACCCAGAAAGAATATTAATAAAAAAAAATTAGTCAATTTCTGAAAATTCTCTCCACAACCAAACAGAAAATGTGCAGCAAAATGAAAATAAGAAGAGATCTAAAAAAACCCACAGAAGATGACATAAAAGAACGATAAAAAAAAAAAGAGATCGCATTCACAGGTAGCTCACCATCTTCTCTATGTCAGATCCTTAACCTTTTTCACCACACACATTCAGTGAAGACACCAAAATCCAAATCCAGTTTCTACTAAAGTTTTGTCTCTGTGAAGACCCGGACTTGAAAAACTTATCAAATCGACTTCACGAACTAACCGTATAAGAAAGAGGGAGAGGGTGCTTAGCTTAGATTTTTATAGTAATAATCCTATTCATTAATTTAATTAATTAATTAATTAAATTACAATGATAATATAATATTATAATATACGGTACCACCTTAAATGTACATGTACATGTACTCTCATTATCTCCATTTTTGGGTTTACTGTCAAATTACTGTCCTGCCCTTAAGGGTTGACTTTTCCTACCTTAGCTAATAAACGGGCGCGTGTGGTGTTACCTAAGCACGCAACGCATGTTATCAGGTTCAGATGACACGTATAAAATATGTTCTTAATCTCTGTACAAAATTTTTTAAATAAAACGTGACCGTTGATCAATAAGATCATCTTCAATACTATTATATATTTTTAAGTTTTTAAATAGTGTCATATCAAAAATTTTATTCGATTTGGGCCCACTTTTGAATCTTTTTTAAAGAAATGCATATTCACATCTCCAATGCAATTATCTAAAATCAAATATATATATATCTATTTTTTAACCAATAATAATAAAACAATTATTACATTTTCTTTCTTCTTTATTTTACAATTAAATGAGTTTCAATATTATTGGTGGAAATAGTTAGAAATCATAGTCAGCATTTCTAAGAGAGTTTCTAAACTCAACTCTATATTCTCTAACTTTCTTTTTGCCACATCATCTTTATATTCAACATAGATAATTGTATTGGAGAGGGTTTTTCTAACTTTTTTAGTATCTATCCTATGTGGCACTCTATTTTCTCCAAATGCATAATAACATTGGAGATACTCTAATAAAATTTTACAAAAATTAATAAGAGTTTCCATTTAATTTATAAATGATAATACTGTAAAATAAATTAAATAATACATATTCTTTTAGGTGCCCATATTGCAGTAATGCACTCGGTAGTCGTTACACATTTATACACCCATGATATGTCCACTCGTAGAAGTCCTAAAAAATGATATTGACAATCCACTAATTATCTATTTAACCTCTATTTTAAATTTTTTTATTAATAGCAATTTTAACCTGAATTAAAATTATTAAACAAGACCAAAAAAATTTAAAGAAACTCCAAACTATTTTTTTCCATATTTAGTTTTTTTTCCTTATTTTGTGTTTTTTTTTCCTGTTTTACAAACCTTAAAATATCTTCTTTTTTTCAAAATAATTTTTTTCTCAATCACCATCAAACCCTCCATCATTATATATATATATATATATATATATATATATATATATATATATATATATAAGGTTTTTTAGTTTTCCGATTCAACCAAATTTGAAATCATTTTTTCCTCAAATACCACTAACGTTCAATTATCACCATCAGTGCATATACTTTGAGTCAAAGTATGTAAATATAATGATCTACATTCTTCGTCCTGATATAAAATATATCAGGACAAACTGATAATAGAAAAGTTGTATATATATATAATAAAAATTCTTTTTTCTAGAAAAATATATTTAAAATTATTTTCTTACTCATTAGAATGTTGTAACACAACTAAAACTCCAAAAAAGAAAATCAAATATCGATCTCCTAAACAGTTTTCTTATTGTTTCGATCTCCTCACTTTTGTTCAGTTTTATTTTTATTTGATTACTTCACATCTCTTTTCCATTTCCTGTTTCAAATTTTCTAAAAAAAGGTATTCAAAATGGGTAACACTAAAATAAAATAGAGTATCTTTAGAAATTTAATTTTTTTTAAAATGTTGTGTCTTTTTAGCATATTAGAAATTTAATTTTTTTTAAAAATAGAGTGTTTTTTTAGTATAGAAGTGCCAAAAGATAAAATGGGTAATTTTGAAAAAAATAAAATGCCTTTATAATTTTTTTAAAAATTTAAATTTTGAGATTGAAATGTTTTTAGACATGATGTGTAAAAGGAAAAACGTTGAATAGTAAGGAGAAGCTCTCATCAGTCATATCCTCATATCTAACCTTTGAAAAATAAACCAATAGGATATTTACTATAATATTTATTTTAATATATTTTATTTGTAAATCCTCTTAAATTATTAATACATTAAATTTAATATTTACATCACCATATTAATTGAAAGATGACATAATTGATTTCTTTTTTGAATTATCAAAGAGACTTTTAAAAAAAAAATTAAATTAAATATCACAAAAATTCAATCATTATCCAACTTTATACCGATTAACAAGTCATTATTGGTAATACTAAAAAATAACAACATACTTGATTTTTCTCAAAAAAAAAAATCTCATAAATAAACATCAATCTATGCCTCATCTTAAGAAAAAACATCACACACCACTTCTTGTTTGAAAAAAACACACCACTTCTTGTTTATCAATAGAATTAATAAACTAGACAAAAAAATATAAAATAAAGTTTAATGAAATATATACATTTGTATGATCATAGTCTTTTTAAAATTCGTTTTCATTATTTTGTTATATGATAATCATATATTTCATGAGAAAATTTGATATTTGGAATAGAACTAGAGTTTATTATATCGGCACCCATTCTTTTTAGTTGCAGAAATTTGTATTTGATGTGCTTGATGTGTAAAATCGTGTTATTAAATACTCACTCGCAAGTGCACGAATCGTGAAGATAAGTACAGTACCAAGTAAGGATCGTTCCCAATAGAAAAAGAGATTTATTGATTGAAAACTAATTTTAATTAAAGTTAAATTAAAAGTAACCAAGAGATTGTTGATTGATTGATTAATCTAAACTAAATTAAATTAAACTAAAGAAAACAATTAAAAAAAATATGGTTGTGATCAATGGAGAGAAAGTACTAGGTCATCAATTATCCCCAATTATGAACACTCAATGTATAGAATTAATTTGTAAACAATATTCAATCAATTCTAAGGTTCATTCTTTGTCTTTAATGTGACTATTACCGTATGGTCATGGGATGGATCACGTGTTCCCAACCACTATTCACCCTTGGTCTATGGTGTGAACAGTGATCGGAAACCCTTTAAGCTTAAGAATTAAGAACCAAATTTTATACTTTGTTTGACCTATGCTAAAGATTAAATTTATTCATTCAAAAGAGCATTAATCAAGATTAGGTTTGGTCTATACTCTAACCCTAATTCTCATACAGTCTTAACCCTAAAATCATGCCAAATAATTATCCACCCTTGGTCTATGGTGTGAATAAATATTAAAACTAATGAGGATTAAGCAATTAAGCATAATGAATAAATCAAGAATTAAATTGATGAAATAATAATTAATCCATATATGAACATTCACAAAAGGTTCACATTGATTCCCTAGTTATGAGATTAGTTACACATGTTGAAAATAAAAAGAGAAGAGAAAGAAAAGATCACTGTTCACGCGGGTACTGTTTACGGGCATCGGAAAAGATTTTACGGATTACCAATTGACGTAAGTCAATCAGATCACGCGTCAAGAGGTATTTAACTCTAACCGTATATATTTGAGTTTAATTAATTAAAAGGTTAAGGTTCAACTTTGAGAAAAATTTTAAAACCATACGAAATCTATTTTTCGTTTCTTCCGCTGCGTTTTATATCGATTTTTCCCTACAATTGGTATCAGAGCCTTGGTTGTACCTTTTAATTAATTAACGTATATATACGTGAATCTATTTCCTTTTTTATTGTGATTATACATGTTTTAGAAAGAGATGGCACTCTAGGTATTCGCATATATAATTACATGTTGAATGTATGGATTTATATATGTTTTATAAAGTGAATTGTTATTGCTCGATTTTGGTCCTAGAATTTCAATGTAATTTTTGTTTCGGATTTGTAACAAGAAGGGTGGTCTATTATCGCCATAATTTCTTCTTGGTAGTTGTTAGGGTTTTATTTTTTTTTGTATGTAAAATAAGCGCAGTATTTTTTTTTTGTAATCAGGTGCAGTATTTTTTTTTGTAAATCTTACTGCAGTTAAAAAAAAAAAATTTGCTGCAGTAATTTATTCGTAATATGAAGTAATGTATTCGGGTATTGAAAATTCGAAGACACGAAGCAAAACGAAGCAACCGGAACCGAGAACGAGCACCGTGCGCACCTTAGGACTGGATTGGGCTGCGCATGGCAAGCCCAATCCTTGGTGGGCTGCGCACGGCAGCCTTGTGTGGCCTTATGGGCTGCGCAAGGCAGCCCCGTTGTGGGGTTGTGGGCTGTGCACGTCCATGAGAGGAGGCCGAGGGATGAGCGTATGGTTGATGGCCACCTGAAGATCTTGTATTCCTAACAATTGTAATTTACTTGCTTTTCTAGGATGGGCCAAAATTGTTGCTTTTTAATTTTTGCTTAAATATTACAATATTTGTTGTTGTATGATAACATGACATTTTAGAATAGGAGTGCCACTCATATATCTCTTTTGGTATGAACATGCATTGAATGATTTAGGTATCTAATTGGCATCTAGATAACTTGGTAAAAATCATTCTTTGGGATTTAATCACACGCCTTAAATAATTGAGTGGGAGAAGGTGTGCAAGAACGCCTATGGCCTCCAAGATTAGTTGAGTTTTATTATTTTTGGTAATCCCCCCAAGGGGCGTCCATAAATGGAATTTAACAATATACTTCCTTACAAGGATAGACTAGACAATTGACTTAAACGAAATCTACTCCCCAAGGAGGGATTTTCGTGAGAGAAAATTGAGGGTCGATATCTTGGTAACACACTCAATGTAATTTTATTAATATCCTCCCAAGAGTTCTTGTTAATAAAAATTACAAGGCTAAAAATTAAAAACGCTGGTTGTTATGTTAACAATTAGGTGGGACCTAGTCTAACTAGTAAATAGTGCGAACTCCCAAAGGAGGCGTAATATTTATGGGTGTTGGATCACCGTTGAATTTTTATGATTGAATTATTTATTTTAATTCAAGATAAATTTTTAAAAGTGCTATTATCATGATTATTTACTTATATATGTTTTTGTTTTAATCAGAAATCATGACCC
Source organism: Dipteronia sinensis (assembly GCA_033220585.1). NCBI lineage: Eukaryota > Viridiplantae > Streptophyta > Magnoliopsida > Sapindales > Sapindaceae > Dipteronia > Dipteronia sinensis. The sequence goes on along the minus strand of CM065636.1, from coordinate 57,702,215 downwards.
CATCACTTATGAACATCCTGAAAGATAACACATTAACTGGAGATAACTACGTAACATGGAAAAGGAAAATTGGGTTGTTGCTGCAAAGTGAAAAACATAAGTTTGTTCTAACCACTCCTAAACCACCCATTCCTAATAATGAATCTAATATGATGCAAAGAGATGAGTATGAGCAGTGGAAGACTTCTGATGATATGGCAAAATGTTCATTCAACCTTCTCATACTCATCTCTTTGCATCACACTAGATTCATTATTAGGAAGGGGTGGTTTAGGAGTAGTCATAACAAATTTATGTTTTTCACTTTGCAGCAACAACCCAATTTTTCATTTCCATGTGACATAATTATCTCCAGTTAAGGTGTTATCTTTCAGGATGTCCATAAGTGATGGGGTCATGATTTCTGATTAAAACAAAAACATATATAAGTAAATAATCATGATAAAGCACTTTTAAATATTCATCTTGAATTAAATAAATAATTCAATCGTAAAAATTCAACGGTGATCCAACACCCATAAATCTTACGCCTCCTTTGGGAGTTCGTACTATTTACTAGTTGGACTAGGTCCCACCTAATTGTTAACATAACAACCAGCGTTTTCAATTTTAGCCTTGCAATTTTATTAACAAGAACTCTTGGGAGGATATTAATAAAATTACATTGAGTGTGTCACCAAGATATCGACCCTCAATTTTCTCTCACGAGAATCCCTCCTTGGGGAGTAGATTTCGTTTAAGTCAATTGTCTAGTCTATCCTTATAAGGAAGTATTTTGTTAAATTCCATTTATGGACGCCCCTTGGGGGGATTACCAAAAATAATAAAACTCAACTAACCTTGGAGGCCATAGGCGTTCTAACACACCTTCTCCCACTCAATTATTTAAGGCGTGTGATTAAATTCCAATGAATGATTTTACCAAGTTATCTAGATGCCAATTAGATACCTAAATCATTCAATGCATGTTCATACCAAAAGAGATATATGAGTGGCACTCCTATTCTATATGACATGTTATCATACAATAACAAATATTGTAATATTTATACATAAAAAATAAATAGCCACAATTTTGGTCCATCCTAGAAAAGCATGTAAATTACAATTGTACGGAATACAAAAACTCCTTTCTTGGTGGACAAGACTTCAAGCGACCATCTCGCGCACGAAACTCGTGCGCCCAAAGATCACCACAGCAGCCCCATGCGCACGCCTAGCCCATGCAAGGGCATGAGCTGCCGCACGGCCAGCCTATGCATAGGTCGCGCGCTGCTGCACCGCAACAAGCGCAGCTGCAAGCTTGGTTGCGTGCATGCTTGTTGTCTCGGTGCGCGCGGGTGCCAAGACGGGTTCCGGATGCTCCAATTTCTTCAAATCTTTGAGTCTTCGAATCTTGAATATATTACAGCTTATTTTACACAATAAAATACTGCAGTAATTTTTTTTTATTTTTTTTATATTAACCACTGCAGTATTTTTTAATATATTAAAAAAAACTGCACTATTTTATACAGCAAAAAAAATTAAGCAACTATCAAGAAGAAACTTGTGACGATAATAGGCCACCCTTCTTGTTACAATTCCGAAACAAAAATTACATGGAAAATCTAGGACCAAAATTGAGCATTAACAATTCACTTTATAACAACATATATAAATCCATACATTCGACATGTAATTATATATGCGAATACCTAGAGTGACATCTCTTTCTAAAACATGCATAATCACAATAAAAAGAAATAGATTCATGTATATATACGTTAATTAATTAAAGGGTACAACCAGGCTCTGATACCAATTGTAGGGAAAAATTAACTAAAACCGCAGCGGAAGGCGAAAAGTAGATTTTCGTATAGTTTAAAATTTTTCTAAAGATTTGAACCTTAACCCTTTAATTAATTAAACACAAATATACGGTTAGAGTTAAATACCTTTTGTTGCGTGATCCGATTGACTTACGTCGATGGTAATCCGCAAGATCTTCAATCCTAGCACGTACGTGAATCACCTAGGAGAGTGGTCTCCCTTTTTTCTTTGAATTGCTTACCTGAGAATGGATGTATGGAACTTCTGATCCTGATCTTCAATCCCAAAACACCAAGAGCTTAGAAAAATAGTTCCTGTTACTTTTGAATTCACAATCGATATGATTGGAACTCGCGTAACCCTAAATCGAAAGTGTGCACAAAACCTTTTGATGTTAAAGGCTTGCAAGTGCACTATAGAATGAGAATTTATTTTTCTTTTTCTCTCTTGGCCGAAATTCTATGTGTATTGAGTAAGATTTTTATTTTTCAAAGAAAACAAAAATCTCTCTCACTCAAGTTTTTTTGTGGCCGAAATTTATCACCTTATATTTATAAGGTGACCGAAATTTCTCCTTCTCAAAATAGGGTTGGCCGAATTCTTTGTGTAGGAAATCTAGGGTTGGCCAATTTCCTTGCTTGAAAAAGAATTGTGCTTTTCCCTAATTCCTATCAATTTAAGAATCGTAACCCTTATAGGACTAGGGTGGCCGAATTCTTTGTGTGGTATGGAGTGTATGTGGACTTAATCCTTACCACATTATGACTCCTATCACTTAAAAGAATTCTAACAGTAATCCAACACATAGTATTTTATTTACTGATCAGGAAAAGATTTTGATTTAAACTATTAATTAATTAAATAATTAATTAATTTCTATTTAATAAAAACAATAAAATAAAATAATATCTTGGGCTATTTTATTAGCCTTGCCGCCCACACCATATATATATATGGGTCTAATATTATTTTTCTTATTTTGTTTAATCCATTAGACTTTAAATAAAAGCCCACATGTGAACCAGACTTATTCTTACTAAAAGAAACAAGCACACATGTTTCCTTTTAATATATTAATATAATAGAGCAGCCCATTAAATAAATAATAGACATATTATATTCTTAATATATTAAATGCAATTCTAGATGGACCCATAAATTGGTCCGGTAGAATATATCAAGTGATCCATGCAAGTACGTGTGGATTGTGGATCTTGGCGGGCTATCTAAATTTAAGCTTCAATATACATAACCTAATCACAATCAACAAATGATTCACTTAGGTTCGATATATTAATTTTAACTCATTCCACTAAAGAGCTAAAATTGAACTCTTAAATAAAGATAGAATAAGGAGATGTTTCTCATTCATACCCTAGACAATCTTATAGGAGATGGTGTATCCTCGTGAATAATATTAGTAATCACCAAGAGCTCATAGACCGCCTATACTCTCCAAGCTAGGATGAAGGTAGCCATCAAACTAAAGGCCGACTACCTGCATATCAAGAGCGATTCGTTGCTTGTTGTAAACCAGGTGACTGGGGTCTACCAGGCAATGGGAGATAATATGGTTGCCTACTTAAATCTAGCTCGGCTGCTGAAAAGCAAATAGATCTGGAGGGGACTGAATTCTATCACTGTTTCAGATTCGAGTTTAAAGCCACCAATAATGAAGCAGAATATGAAGCCCTCCTAGCCGGGATGAAGGTAGCCATCGAACTAAAGGCCGATTACCTACAAATCAAGAGTGACTCATTGCTTGTTGTCAATCAGGTGACTGGGATGTACCAAGCAAAGGGAGATAATATGGCTGCTTATCTAAAGCTAGCCCAGTTGCTAAAAAATAAATTTAAGGGGTTCAAGATCGATCAGGTACCTCGACACCAAAACCATCGCGCAAATGTTCTGGCTAAAATAGCGGCAAACGGAGGCCAACCCCTACCATGGGGAATTCCCCTCCAAGTGATCCCCCAACCAAGCATAGCCACAAATAGGGAAATCTGCTCCCTGGATCGCTAGCCTTGCTGGATGAACCCGATTGTTGCCTACCTCATTGAGGTAGAGCTTCCCGAAGAGCCAGACCAAGCCCGAAGAATTAAAAGACTCTTAGTCCGATATTGTATGGTAGACGAGTATCTTTACAGAAGGGGCAGATCCCTCCCCTTACTTAGATGCTTGCATCCCGATGATGCTAAATGGGCACTGAGAGAGGTCCACTTTGGGGACTGTGGGAACCACATAGGTGGGGAAGCTCTAGCATATCAAGTGCTTCGTATGGGGTACTATTGGTCGACCATCCACGAAGACGTAAGGAGTTTTGTGCAATCTTGCGAGCCATGTCAAAAAACTTCAAACTTGACCCACCAGCCACCCGAGCGACTGTTGTCTCTTAGTTTGCCGTACCCCTTTGCCATGTGGGGAATCAACCTAATTGGACCACTTCCTACCGCTCCCGGATAGATGAAACATGCTATGGTGGCTATCGACTACTTCATAAGATGGGTCGAGGCAGGGCCTCTTTCTCGGATATCAGGAAAGAGTACGACCAAGTTCATCAAAACCAACGTGGTATGCAGATTTGGGACCCCTCTCATAATTATAGCTGACCTAGGGAAGCAGTTCGACAACGCCCGATTAAAGGACTTCTGCAAGGGATTGAGGATGGACCTCAGGCTAGCTTCAGTGGCTCATCCCCAGACTAACGGGCTGGTGGAATCCACCAACAAGACTATCAAGAAACTTCTAAAGAAGAAGCTACAGCAGAAAAAAGGCAAATGGGCCGAAGAGCTACCAGAAGTCCTCTGGGCATACCGGACTACAAAGACAACAGCTACCGGGGAGACACCTTACTCCCTGGCTTTCGAAGTTAAAGTGGTCCTCCCCATCGAGCATAAATTGACCTCATTCAGGGTACATCACTTTGAGCCTGAAAGTAACGAAGTCAAGCTCCGGGCTAATCTGGACCACTTAGAAAAAAATAAGACCGGGTAGCGGAGAAAGTAGCGATCTACCAGAGCAAGATCGCTAGATACTTCAACCGAAAGGTCAAAGCCCGAAATTTCAAAGAAGGGAATCTGGTGCTTAGGAAAATGACCCTGAGTACTCGAAAAAGGTTGGATGGAGTCTTTAGTCCCAATTGGGAAGGGCCATATTTGATAAAGCTAGTTGTTCGCAATGGAGCTTACAAACTCGAAGACATGGAAGGACGATACATCGACTAAACTTGGAATGCAAATCATTTGAGGAAATTCTATCCTTGAGTAGGGAGTTCTCAAGCAGACTACCCCTATTTAGTTTTCATTAGAGTCCCTAATAAAAATGTACTACATCTCGATCATCAATAAAGTCATTTTCTCTTCCATCTTTATCTCCAACTATGTTCAACATTAGTGACTACACCCTTTAGTGGGAAACTCAACATGAACACTTCGAGACCAGGAAATAGATAAATAACCCTCCTGATGCCTTGGTCGGGCTACCACCCCGAAAAACGATCTCAGTGTAAGAGCATAGTTGCCATCCAGATCTCGAGACCAGGAAATAGCTAAATAGCCCTCCTGATGCCTTGGTTGGGTTTTCCACCCCCAAGAAATGTCTGAGTGTAAGAGCATAGTTGCCATCCAGATCTCGAGACCAGGAAATAGCTAAATAGCCCTCCTGATGCCTTGGTCGGGCTACCACCCCCAAGAAGGGTCTAGGTGTAAGAGCATAGTTGCCATCCAGATCTCGAAACCAGGAAATAGCTAAATAGCCCTCATGATGCCTTGGTCGAGCTTCCACCCCAAAGAAGGATCTGAGTGTAAAAGCATAGTTGCTATTCAGGTCTCGAGACCAGGAAATAGCTAAACAGCCCTCCTGATGCCTTGGTCGGGCTACCACCCCCAAGAAAAAAAATGTTTGTTTTCGTGTGCAGAATCAAGATCATCATAATTCCTTACCAAAGTTTTAATGAAGTATGAACAAATTGTTGCTGCGGATGCAATTCTGGTTCCTATTCAAGACCAGAAATGAAACAAGAGTTCTCAAAAGCGATTCGATTTCTCATTAAAGATAAGAGGAGCCTATCCCCCGGTAAGGCTACATCCATCCAACGGGGAGCCTAACACCCGAGCTCGGGCTATAAAGAAAAAGGGAAAGCTAAGCTAAATAAGAGTAAAACGAGGTGCTCACCCCCTTTTCCGGGCAATCAAAACAAGCCATGAACGAACTGCTTCAAGCTTTGAGACTCTCTTCATTTTCCTCTGTCGGTCCTCCTCCTTTATGCTGATCTTCGCCATCGACCCCTCCTTCAGGTGGGATAGCCGCATCAAGAAGGGCAGCCATAGACCCTGTCTGGCTCCTGTCGACCTCCATCTCTATTATACAGGGTTCTTCAGACGGGCTCCTAACCTCTTCCCCAGCTCCTAACTGGTCCTCCTCGGATCGAGAAGGCAAAACTTTACTCGAAGACTCCCCAGGACCTGAAGTAGTAAAGGTAGGAGGAGGAAATGGAATATGTGTCTGGACGGGCTGTTTTCCAGCTCCTGCTTGGCTCGAAGGAACTGCCTCATCGCCAACAGGGCGAGATAGCTCAGCAGCCTTAATCATTATTTCCTGTCTATCCCAGCCGGTAATAGATGACAAGTCAAAGGGAAGAGGGAGAGCTTTTGCTGCCTAAAAAGAAGCATAGAAATATCCATCGCTGAAAGAGGTCTCCGCGTCAGCTTGCAGCTTGGTCATCTGAGTAATCAAAGCCTGATTCTCGAGGTCCAACTTCTTGGCCTCAGCTTTCCAGGAGTCCCTCTATCTGGCCTGCCGGGTAAATTGAAGACGCTCCTGATCATAAGATTGCTTCATCCTCTTATGGTCACAGCGAAGCTCAGCCATCTCGGCTTTCTCGGCTTCTGAGCCTGCTTGAGCAATCCCCTCATGATGCCTTGGTCCTGAGCCTGCTTGAGCAATCCCCTGGCTTTCTCAGCTTCGGCTTCGGCTTTTGCAGCCCGATCACGAAGGAGAGCTACTTGCTGGCCCATCGCTACATTAAATTTGAAGGCCTACAAAATACAGAGCCAGAGTTAGAAACTGAACAAATTAGCAAGAGTAGTACGAAGGAAATGCAATTACCTCAGCTAAAATAGCAGACCCATTGGTAATAAGGACATCCACAGGCATGGAATCCATCATGGAGATCCCACCGCCTGGACAAGACGCGATGAATAATTCTAGGACTTCGTCTTGCCCTGTCAAGCTCGACTGAGGCCAGGAACGGCTGGAAGGAACCCTTGCAACACCCCTTCCAGAATCCTCCGAAGCTTGGGGGGTTGGAAGTACAACTGAATCAGGAGGGCGAATTTAGGGGGTAGAACCTTTAGTGACCGCAGCAGAAGGTGCAGAAGCAGTCTGACCAACAACCTGGGGAGCTTTACCCAAAGCCCGGAAAGCCCACGACGCCAGATTGGCCATCTTGGACCCAGCTGGGGAGGTAGATGGAGCAAGATCTGGTTCGACCTCAGTGAAGGGAAGAGAAATTCTGGCTTAAAGAGAGCGTGAGACGTTGCGGGAAGCTGGTTCAATGACAAAGACTGTGAATAAACAAATTAAAAAGGAAAATTGTCAGAACCAAGCTGATCAACAAGGCAAGGCAAGGCAATCAAATGACACTTACGAGGAGTAGCGTCTGAGATCCACATGTATTGGTTCACCCTACGAGGATCAAAGGCTTCAGCAGTTGGGAACTTCAGGTTCAAGTAATTCCTGGCTAAAGTAGCCTTCAAAATGGCTTCAGATTCAGAGGGCAGGGAGTCCCGGTCCCATGAGGGTTTATCACTGAAGGCTGTGGGAACCTCAAACTCATGCCCTCCAATGAAAATCGAGCTCCCCCAGTCATTGCCCGCAAGAATCCATTCTTCCTTCCAGGCGGGGTCCTTCTTCGAAGCACCAGGAATAACAAAGTTTAGCTTGTTCTTGGCCTTAGCATAAAACTGGCCTCGAGGAGCGCCAGACAGGCTCCCAATCTGGAAAAGATAGGCCAACTCCTTTGCTCCCGGCTCTCTCATCACCTTACTCAACTGACATTGTTCCCTCCATAGCATGAGGAAACCAATCAGATGCCTCCAAAAGCCAGGCATCAACTGGAGGGGAGCAAGCTGGATGGCGTTAAGAGCCCACCGAAGAGTCGGATGAAGGGGAAGCCTAACCCCATTTTCGAGAGCCGCCACATAAATTGGAAGCACGCCTTTAGGGGGGTTGAAGAACTCGTAACCCTTGGGGGGCTCCGAGATGGAAACGCTGTCAGGGATGCCATACTTCGACCTCAAACGGTCAATCCCGACTAGATCGATGATGGAATCAGGGACAACCTTGAAGTCATAAAAAGGGAGCCTCTCCAAAAGGGGGCCAGAAGCCGGGACCAGATGTTCTCCCGCGGCATCGCAGCCCACTTCTTTGTCGGAATCTTCATCGGCGATATCCAAAGGATGGTTAGGGTGGTTAGAAAACCCAGTCCCAATGGACACATTCCTATTTGACTACTGACGTTGCGGGTTGGGCAGAGAATCATCGCTGTATAAGCTCCTCCTAGCCCGTTTCCCCAGGGCAAGGCTAACCACCTCCTTGCCGTCAACTATGGAGTCAACTGAATCATGACTTGTTTTCGACATGGTGAAGTCAGTAAGGATGAAGAATGAAGAAAAAGATAAGCTTAAGAGAAAGGTTATGAGAGAGAATATATCTTGGGAAAAATTTGAGTTTGAAAGATGTGAAGAAGTTGTTAAGATAAATAGATATATATAGGCAAGAGGGCAGCAGCATGAGCTAACGAGATCTTCGGTTGAGATCGTAAAGAATCTCGGGGACTACCGTAACGTAACCAGATTAACTCAGAAACAAGCTAGTCAGCTCACGCCACGTCACTTACCTAGTTAATGAGGAGATCTCCCCAAGATTCTGGTAACGGTAAAGAGCCTCGGGGACTGCCGTATCGCAACTGGATTAATTCAGAAGTAAATTGGTCAATTCACACCACGTCACTCACGCAGTTAAAAGAGAAGATTTCCCTAATATTCTGGTAACAGTAAAGAAGGGAAGATTTCCCAAATAAAATAAAAAATCCGACCCCAACCCCAAGCTCGACGTTTGGTGTTCAAGTCAGAGGGGACTTCTGTTAATAGCCAAAATTGGCTAAGGACCATAGGGAAATTTTCCACCATCCAGACCTAGCTCCATGCCCGAGATTTTCCACCAGAAGACCATGTTACCCAAAGCCGTGCTGCGATACCGCCCCGCAGGAGCAAGGGCAGGCTCCAGAAACATCTAGAATAGAGCTCAGAATGGTCAGATCAAGCCCGTGTCACCAAATCCCCCCGAAGTCGAGGTTACCTCGTAATTTCTCCAGAAGCTCGCCTATACCTCGCTGATACAGGGAGGTGTCCATAGGAGGCCGCACCTAGCTTCAAAAAGTCAAGAGAGGCCAGACCTAGCTCCTAGCTGGATGAAGCTTCTCAATATCGGGGCCGGGACAATGATCGACCTCACTAACTGATGCACCACACCTTGATACATTCGACGACCCCAATGGGAATCATGCTAGACCCAAAGATACATAGTATCACATCTACAGACATTATACATGTGCAAAACAAATAATAGAGTCTAAATGGGAAACAAATTGATTTCCACCAAGATATCCTCAACTGAGCAATTAACTCAAAGTCAACGACATTTAAAGGTTAAAATCCTGTCCGGTAAGAGGGGGATGAGAAAATCAAGGGGAAATCAATGAGTTTAAACCTATGAAGACATTATATAAAGGAGGGACTTCCTCCTTCAAAAAGAGGAGATTACTATTCGACATAGACACGACAAATACCCAACTATCCCCAGAGAAAAGTGAGAGCAATTTGAAAGAACGAAAGAGAGATGTATACCATATGTTATCAATAAAAAAGACTTTTATTTCGTTTGAATAGCGAACAATATCGTTGCCTCCTTGTCATTTCACTCGGCACTAATATATATATATATATATACATTCTACCTTGGTCATTACCTACGTGGTAATGATCTTGAGGGTGCTAACTGAGATTTATTGCCCCGAACAAAATTTCTGTTAACAGGTAGTTTTCTTGGTCCTATACGTGGACGATATCCTACTCATTGGGAATGATGTGGGAGTGATATCTGATGTAAAGGGCTGGCTGGCTAGCTAGCCAATTCCAAATGAAAGATTTGGGAGAGGCGAGTTATGTTATAGGGATCCACCTTATAAGGGATCGTAAGAACAAACTCATAGCACTGTCTCAGGCATCGTATATCGATAAGATTCTTATGCGATTTTCAATGCAGAACTCCAAGAAAGGTAATTTACCTTTTGGGCATGGAGTTCACTTGTCTAAGGAACAGTGTCCTAAGACACCTCAAGAAGTTGATGATATGAGACGTGTACCCTATGCATCAGCAGTAGGTAGTCTCATGTATGCTATGTTATGCACGAGACCAGACATTTGCTATGCAGTGGGAGTAGTCAGGAGGTACTAGTCCAACCCAGGATTAGATCATTGGGTTGCTGTCAAGACTATTCTCAAGTATCTTCGGAGTATGAGAAACTATATGCTAGTGTATTCCGGATAGGATTTGATCCCGTTAGGATACACATATTCTGATTTTCAGTCAGACATGGATTCTAGGAAATCCATGTCTAGATCAGTTTTCACCCTAGGTGGTGGAGCCATTGTGTGGAGAAGTATAAAGCAATCTTGCATTGCTGACTCCACCATAGAAGCCGAATATGTAGCCGCTTGTGAAGCTGCTAAAGAGGCTGTTTGGCTCCACAAGGTCTTGAGTGATCTTGAAGTTGTTCCAGATCTGGATAAGCCCATCACACTTTATTATGATAACAGTGGTGCTGTGGCTAATTCCAAAGAACCAAGAAGCCACAAGAGAGGGAAGCTTATAGAGAGAAAATATCATCTCATTAGAGAGATAGTGCAGAGAGGAGATGTGATCGTCACCAAGATAGCCTCACAAGATAATCATGATGATCCATTTACGAAGACCTTACCGGCTAAAGTGTTTTTGGGTCACCTAGATTGTCTAGGGTTACAAAACATGCCTCACATGCTTTAGTGCAAGTGGGAGATTGTTGGGGTTTATGCCCTAAAGATGTAATTTGTAAATGGATTTATGAAATAAATAAAAAGAAAAGTTCAATTTATTCTTGTTGTGTTGTTTATTTTATAACTTGTGCATATATTAGCATCCTAGATTGCCAGATGTAAACTCGAACTGTGTATATGAGTGTCATATACTGATGGATACAGTAAGAGACGTGCAATCTAAATAGTCCATAGATAGCAAATAAAGCTGGGTACTTTATTTGTGGTTAATCTATAGCTGCGGTCCATTCCGTAATGTACGGTGATTCTATCCTGAATCATTCATATGAGATATGGGAATGGAGGCACCTTATATGATGTGATCATATAGGATTGGGCCATGATCTATATGAATCTCTCACCAAGATCCGTTTACCGATAAGATTCATATATATCAACTAATGATGGCTATATGTGGGTGATCTTAATCCAGAGTGTCAAATCGACTCCTTCAGGTTAGATCGTGGTCTTTGATATACCATGTGTGAGATCAGATGCAGTTCTTGATCAATATACTCCGTATGTTGGGATTGTGGTTTGGCTTGTAGCTGGGAAGGTTTGTACACAATAGTGGAATCCACTCCTTCTTCTGAGAAGTAAATGGTAGTTCCCTTAAGGGTTGATTCGGGGCTTGGAAAATATAAGCGCTCTCCTAATTCCGTGAGGAAATAGGATTTATTATTCATTAGAGAATCAACGGTACTTAAAGGATATATGTAATTAGAGGGGTATAACCGACATTATGACCCAGCTCTAATTATGAGCTACTGTGGAGGATCACACCATGTGTAATACCTATATCGATGGACACCGAGTTGTATCGGTCTGTGTAAAAGCGTCTACAATTGAGAGAGTGCAACTTCGGGTTTTTAGTGGAATAGCACCGGAGTTAATAATCAAGGAATATTAATTAAAGAGTTTAATTAATGATTCCGAGGATTATTGGAGCTCAAAATACTGTGGGTCCATTAGGTCCCCTTGCTAGCCCGATCGATTTAGGTAACAAGGGTCACGGTTAATTAATTGGTTTGTCCAATTAATTGTGTTACGAAAGTAACACGTATTTATTCGGGAATTAATTGAATAATGAGATTATTTAATTAATGAATAATGGTGATTAAATAAATTAAATAATAAGATTATTTAATTATGTTATTAATCACTAAATGGAGGGTGATAGTTGATATTTGATTTTAAATAGAATAAGTTAATATGATTATTTTATTATAGACTAATTGGCACTGGACCCCCTGAAGTATACACGAAATCGCAAACTGCCCCTTGAATGTTTTTTTTGGCGGTAAACCCCTCAAATTGTTTGAAATTGGCAGAAGGTGACGGAAAACGGACAGAACCCTTATTCCGTCTGATTTTCCTCTCACGCGTGCCGCATGTGCAAACATACAAAGGGCAATTTTGTCATTACACATCTTTAATGTCTGAAAGTATATTTTTCTTCTTTTTCCTTCTTGTTCGAAACTTCATTTTCATGTACCAAAACTTCTTGTTCTTCTTCATCTTCGAAAGGTTGTTGTTCATCTTCAGAAACTTCATCTTCATCATCTGAACTTCTTTTGTTTTTCTTCCCAGGGCAAACATGAATATGAATGAAGGGTTGGATTTTGTGGATTTTGACTCAAAATGTTTCTATGGAAGAAGAGCTATGTGTTTCACATCTTGGACGGAATCAAACCCAGGAAGATGTTTTTGGGGTTGCTCAAATTTTCGGGTTTGTGGTTGTTTAATATGTGCTTTATTTCTGAGCTTGTTAATAGCTCCAAATGTCATTTCACATCTTCCTCAATATCTGAAAAAATTGAAGAGCTGATTAGTTTTTTTATTTGCTTGTTAGAGAGATGTAAATTGTGGATTCTTCAGGTGGTATGACCCCCCGATGTGTGCACGGTCCAAAAAGATTATTCCTGGATTGCTTAGAAGAATACAAGAGCTTGAGATGCAATTAGGGGAAAATAATGGTTTACACAGTATTGATACAACCCAAACAGCATTGGAAGATGAAGAAGTTAGTTCTTCTGCAGCAAGAGTGAAGAGAAACCCTCGCAACAGAAGAAGAAATTAGTTTCTTGTTTTGGTTCTAGCAGTAGCGATTTTGTGTGTTTTAGGAAAAAAAATGTCTGGAAGATATGTGACAAGTTTGGAACATATGTGACAAGTTTGGCAAAAAGTGTACGTTTCATCTAGGTTTTTTTGGTTTGGTTCTTAGCAATAAGAGTCAAGTTTGGTTGTACTTTAATGTTAATCAATGAAGCTTTTGTAAGCAATTATGTTAGTTGTTGCACATGAACATATGTTATATTATCCACTGTCAATTGTGTTGGTTTGATTATTAAAATTATGTTGAGCAAAAGCTAATCTGTGTAACAATACATACTCTACTAGTTCATTAACAATAATAATACAATTGTTCACTGTTGATAACAACACAATATGCTAACCTTGTGTCCATAACATAACAATAGTTAAAGCAAATAGCTTGATAACATTGAATGTGTTAACAACAGTACAAAAGTAGAGTAGCATATCCAACATTACAAACTTAAGCATAGGATCAGTGTTCACAACATAACAAAAGCTAACTAAACCTGTTAATAGGGTTGTTTATGGTATAACAACCTTTAACACAAAAAATACAGGCACCAATGAAATAAGCATCCCAAATACATTCACACAAAATATAGGCACCAATAAAATATCCCAAACACATTCAGTATCTTACAAAACCAACTAATCAATCTAAGCATGTTGAGTTTGAGTTGAAGCCTGTCTTGGTTGCACAGGTTGAGGTCCTCCACCATTTGCATTCCCAGCTTCAGACCCTGCTACATTTCTTCCACCCATTTTATCACACGTTGTCTTGTTGTGCCCTCTCTGCCCACCTTTGCTGCACCTAACCACTATGTAATTCCTCCCCAGCTTTGCTTTCCCTTCTATCATAACCTCATTGGACTGGAGAATCCTTTCTTTCTTTGGTCTACCCCTCTGTTTTTTGAAGTGTGGGCATTCAATAAGTATATCATTGGTTTTTGGCCACATGCTTGGGCCATTAATGCCATAAATCACTAGGGTATAAGCCTTAAGAAAACTTTCCTTCTTATACTTGTTGTCTATGAAATCTACAGAGTCGCGGTTGGAAGTCAATAGAGCTGCCATTCCATGAATGCATGGAATCCCAATCAGCTGCCACTTGTTGCAAGCACATGACTTCTGCTCAATGTTAACCACAAATTGCTCACCTCCATTTTCCTTCACTTGATATACGTAGTTCCCACTGTACTCAGGGCTGCAGCTGCTACTGTCCATCTTAATCCTCTCAACAAACTTCATAACTTTTGGACCTATTTGATGATGCCATTTCTCTGCTGCAGCTCTCTTTGTCACTAACCTTTTCATCAAATAGACCTTTATCATCTCCATAAGTGTGATCATGGGCTTGTCACGAGCTTGTAGTATTACTGAGTTGAAGGCTTCACACATGTTATTGCATAACATGTCACAGAGAGCAGTGTCTTGAAGAAGGCTCTTGACCAGTGCAAAGGATCTTTATCAGCTAACCACAGATAGGTAGCTTCACTCTCAATCCTCAACCTCTCCATAAACTGTGTAAACCTGACAAGTGAAACACAAAAGATGTACAATTAAACACAAAACACATAAGCAAATAAGATAAAACAATTTAGTGTTATTACCCTTGTTTAGTTGTAGACTTTGCAGCACCCCATAGAAGCTGTTTCAGCATCAATCCCCTATGTGGAGCTTTGAAATTGTTGTAAAAATGTTTGACACAAAACCGGTGCTCAGAATGTGGAAACATTTCCCTGATGGCATCTATTAATCCCTTTTGTTTGTTGGTAATCCACACGATTCCATGAGAGTTGTTGAGTTCCAAATCTACACCTAGTAGCTCTAGAAACCATAACCATGTTTCCTTACACTCAGACTCCACTAATGCATAAGCTACTGGGTATATTTGGTTGTTTGGATCAACCCCAACGGCTGTTAAAAGCTGCCCCACATGATATCCTTTGATGAAACAACCATCCAAACCTAAAATGGGCCTATATCCTTCTTTCCATCCCTTCTTCAAAGCACAAACGCAAATGTATAGCCTCTGGAACCTTGGATTTGCACCACCAGCTGCCGTAGAACACTTTATTATAACCGAACTATCTGGATTCATCCTTTTAATCTTTGCATAGTACTCCCAAAGTTTGGAGTATTGCTCATTCACACTACCCTGGATCATCTCTCTAGCAGCACTTCTAGCACGATAGTATTGCCATTTCGATGCATCCACATTAGTGTCATTCCACAATTGCTCAGCCATACCAGCAAAGTTCCAGTCTGGGTTTGCCCTCCACTGACCTACATATTTCTCTGCAAATTTAGAAGTAACAAACTTATTCTTAAAGGACATAACACATGTGTGATCATCTAATAAAGACTTAATCTTGAAAGTCTTATGATCACTTAACCAAGATGCAAATACAAACCACTTACATCCCTCATCCTTGCAAACTACCCTAATCTTGTTGGGATCATTTTTTTTTAAACTTAACAACCCTTCTATGTTTCACAGAATGTGCCCTAATGGCCTTTCTAAACACAGCAACACTGGAAAACTCCATCCCAAGTCTAAAAACTGGATCTTGCATATCATGTCTTGGATTGAACTCATGGTACCTTCTCATGATCAACTTCCTCACTGATCGTGCATCATCCTCTTCACCATTAGATCCATCCAAACTCCTCAAATCCTCAGATCCAGATCCAGATCCACGAGGTAGGTCTGAAACTTGTAAACAATCCCAATCCTTTGTAGGATCTACACAAGTTTTAGCTGCTATATCTTCTGCATCTTGATCATAATTAGACTCTACTAGTTCATCACCCTTATCAGCTTCTGCCTCTTCTACCTTTTCTTCTGCCTCTTCTTCCTTTTCTGCTATGTATTTACCCTTGTTTTTCCTCTGAGATTTAGCTCTCTCAGCATCTTCTACAATCAATTCTTCCTTACCCTATTCATTAAAACCAGCAGGTAACATCACCAAAAGCAGCGGACCCAACACCTAAAGCAGTATGCCCATCACCAAAACCAGCAGGCCCATCACCAAAACCAGTAGGCCCATCTTCAGTATCTGCTGCTGCTGATGCCCTATTAACTTCAATATCTGATGCTGCTGCTGATGCCCTATTGTCTTCATCATCACTGGTGTCATACATTAAATCCTGAGACTCTGGTTGCTGAGATGGAATCAATTCATCTCATTTGAAAGCCTGCAATGGTTGTATACACTCAAGGTAGAGATCTATCACCCTATTCTTAGGAATTTTATACCCAAACCACAACAATTCCTCATCACGCACTATTTGATAGGGCTTTCCATACCCTAGCAGCTGAATCCAATACCCCATAAGGAGCTTATACTTCAACTTTATAGCAATTTCATCAAGATCCAACATAGATAGTTCATCTATATTAATATAATCAAAATAATTAATTCTTCCCCCATTATCGTTATCCATTGTGACGTCAAAGTGTCCACCATGATGCACCTTAAAGCTAAAGAATATGTCAAGGTCATTAGAACCTAAAACCAAAGTGAAAAAAAAGGTCGAATTAGCACAATCAAATACTGTAAACAGCATTTGCAAAACAAAACAAAAACAACAAAAAGAAATAGTGTCATCGGGACCTACAACCATTACAAATGAAAAGGGGGTCAATATTTAATTAACAAAGTTATTTCACCAAACAAAAGATTCCTCATACAATTCACTGGACCACAGCCAGTCAAAGGATCCCACAAACAATTAACGGGACCACAGGCAGTTAAACATTCATCATACAATTCCAACAAATACCGTAAAAACACAACCCACAACAACACAACCAAAACAAAGAAAGAAAACCCAAAAGAGCTTACCATATTCTGGCACTTCATGTGGGTTTTCCCTTTCTCCAACCATTTATGTTTCAGTTTTAACAAAGAAACCAACGCAGCAACACCACATGACCAAATTCTAGAACACGGACACACCAGACCACCCTAATTGAGTTACCAACACCACACCAGACAACCAAATCAAAAACGCAATCTTCGTAAACAGTTGACTTTCGATTTCTCAAACTGATAACGACAGAGTAGATGCGATGATTGAGAGATTAAGAATTTTGGCAAATTTGGGGAGAATTAAAATGTGTTGAACCCTAAACATTAAAGATGTGTAGTGACAAAATTGCCCTTTGTACGTTTGCACGTGCAGCACGCGTGTGAGGAAAATCAGACGGAATAAGTGTTCCATCCCTATTCCGTCACTTTCTGCCAATTTCAAATAATTTGAGGGGTTTACTGTCGAAAAAAAACATTCAGGGGGCAGTTTGCGATTTCGCGAATACTTCAGGGGGTCCAGTGCCAATTAGTCTTTATTTTATTAAATTAAATATTTGAAATTGAATTTAAAATGTTTAAATTCAAAATAAATATTTAATTATCTTTTAAAATAAAAGATATGAGATATCATTTTAAAAGATTTAGTTTTAAAATAAAAAAGATATCAATTAAAAAGAGTTTTAGTTATAAGAATTGTTAGTTCCAGGTTTTGGATTGCGCAGCGGAATGGTGTTTTAAATTTTTTTTATGCAATCAACAAGTAAACCTATTTGTACAGTAATAATCGAAAACAATAAGAAGGAGAATAAATTATTTCATACCAGCGTTTGAAAGCTCCTTCTTTCTTTTTCGATCTGCTTCCTGATTTGAACCACAAGATCTTCCCGGCTATGTCCCGCGATTGGCAACAGCGTGTGGGCGCGTCATGGGTTTCAGGAACTTAAGTGGAGGTAGAAGAAACTAACGAAAACAACTCTTGTTTTCTAGGTGTGTAATTCGGCCACCATGAATCAAAGAAATTTTTTTTTCTCTTTCTCTAGCAGCACACCTCTCTGATTTCTTCTTTTTGTTTCACACAACCAATTGTATTCAATACAATTGAGAGAACTTAAAAGCAATTGAATCAAACGATTTGATTTTATTCTCTTCTATTAATTTCAAGCAATTAATTCATTCAATGCAATTGAATCGAGAGAATTGATCTATTCAATTCTATGCGTGTATCAGTTTTCAAAAACAAATAAATATCTTATATTCATTTATTCTTTTAACTGATAACCTTTATTAATTAATCCTTTAATTAATAAAAGATAATTAATGGTTTGAATTTAAACCTTTTAAATTCAACTTGTATAACACCCTCCAACTAACGAATCGTATAATTAAATAATCTATTTATTTAATTACATAATCATTAATATTCATTAATTAAATAATCTCATTATTCAATTAATTCTCGAATAAACACGTGTTACTTTCGTAACTCAATTAATTGGACGATCTAATTAAAAAACCGTGACCCTTGTTACCTTAATCAATCGGGCTAGCAAGAGGACCTAATGGACCCACAGTATTTTGAGCTCCAATAATCCTTAGAAATAATTAATTAAACTCTTTAATTAATATTTCATGATTATTAACTTCGGTGTTATTCCACTAAAAACCCGAAGCTGCATTCTCTCAACTGTAGATGTTTTTACACAAACCAATAACTTTCGGTGTCCATCGATATAGCTATTACATATGGTATAATCCTCCACAAGTAGTTCATAATCAGAGCTGGTAATGTCCGTTATACCCTTCTAATTAAGTCTTTTCCATTAAGTACCATTGATTCTCTAATGAACAGTAAATCCTACATTCCTCACGAAATTAGGAGAGCGCTCATATTGTTCAAGCCCCGAAACAACCCGTAAGGGAACTACTATCTACTTCTCGCAAGAAGGAGTGGATTCCACTATTGTGTACAAACCTTCCCAGCCACAAGCCAAACCGCGATCCCAACATACGGAGCATATTGATCGGAAATGCAACTCCGACCTCACCTATGGTACATCAAAAATCACGATCTAACCTGAAGGAGTTGATAAGACACTCAGGATTAAGATCACCAATTTATAGCCATCATTTGTCGATATATATGAATCTCATCATGTAACGGATCTTATTGAGAGATTCATATAGATCGTTGCCCAGTCCTATATGATCACATCATATAAGGTGCCTCCATTCTCATATCACCATATGAATGATCCAGGATAAGATTACCGTACATTACGGAATGGACCGCAGCTGTTGATTAACCACAAATAAAGTACCCAGCTTTATTTGCTATCTACGGACTCTTTAGATTGCTTGTTTCAAAATGAATCCATTCGTATATGACAATCAGATACTCAGTTTGAATTACATCCGGCAATCTTGGATGTTAAATACACATGTTATATAAAAGTATGAAACAATTTGAATGAATAAACTACTTCTTTTGTTTATGTTCATTTCACATTTACAAATTACAAGCTTTAGGGCAAAAACCCTAACAAGAATATATATGATATATATTGATAACAAAAACACAGCACACAAGGATATACACAAGTGTTTGTATAAGATACAAACTTACTGTGCGTGTAACAAAAAAAAAGCATCAGGTGTGTGTTAATTATTGAAGAGAAAAAGAGAAAAGTTGTGTGCACTATTAAAAAACAAGAAGAGAAAAAACACATAGGAGTGCATGAAATATTTTTTCTTTTGAGAAACTGGAATTGTTCTAGTTTTTTGTTTTCTCTTGGAAGAAATATTTTCTTCTTCATTTCTCTAGATCCTCCTAAGTTCCGAAGTACGTGATGAAAATACACTCTTAACGTGTGTCTACAACCTAGAGGGGGGGGGGGGGGGGGGTGAATGGGTTGTTAATCGATTATTACCAATTTTTTTTTGATTAGTCAATATTAAGCAATTAACCCAATACAACCATACATACAAAATCAAGTAAAGTGCGGAAATATAAAGAACACTTGATTTTGACATGGAAACCCTTCGACAAGGGAAAAACCACGGGCTATCCTTCTAGCCACACACGATCCTCAAATCCACTATTGTAATGATGTTTACAACCTAGGTTGACCTCTAGTCACACCATTCTCGGTCACTAACCCATCACCACTACCCAACGGGCCTATATAGTGAATCCTTGATCACTTTGCTTGCCAACCACACCTTGGTTGCAAGACTTCACTTGCTTGTGCACTACACCTAGTAGTCACAAGACTTAACTCTCAAAGAAGAGATTAACAACCTAAGTGAATATCTGAATATTCAAAATGCAAATAATGCTAGGCAACACTAAATGCTTATCTAGGAATTAAAGATGACACTAAGTACAAATCCTAGATATCAATGTCTATATGAATGCTCATAAATACCTAACTAGTTATAGATATGCAAGTCTAAACTCTAGTCATCAAACAAAGCCATATCAACACATGTTGTCACATAAAATGGCAAGGACAATAAATGCAATTAACAAATGCAATCAATGAGTCCTAATTAGCTAGAGGGAAAATATGTCCTAAATATTAGCTATCACAATACAAACCCAATCATACAAAGGAACTCATAAATAGATGCATTAAATAGAGTCCTAGCATTTAATCAACTAATAAATGCAATAAAAACACAATCTTGGAAAGTATGAACAAATGATAAAGATGGGGTTTTTGTTCAACTTACCAAGTCAACTAATGATGAAGACTCATGCCTTAAAGATGCTTAGAAATGCATGAAGATGATGAGTTTTTGGGTTTGGAGAGTCAAGGAACAAAGCTTGAAGCTTTCTCTCTCTAAGGGTTGCTCCCTCTCTCTTAAGAATGGGTTCTTGAAGGTCTAAGATAAGTTGGGGAAGAAGAGAACATATATATAGAAACCCTAGACAAAACTGCATCGTTTTGAGCTTGGGAATCAAAATCCCGTCAATACCGCTCGGTGGACCGCGGCTCGGGTAAGTGCCTAGACCGCGGTACATACAGCAGTGCGCCTACTGGACAACACCGCGACTCGGACCGTTGTGTGTGCAAGACCACATGCCGCGGTATAGGTAACATGGGCCTACAGAACTTTACCGCTCTGTATACTGCAGTGTAAGCGGAGCTTGCCAAGCGGTCTGGACCGCGCTAAGAGAGGAAATTCTCTTATCCAGGCAAACTGAAGACACTAAGTCTAATATGCAAAAAAGTGCAAGTGTGGAGTGTGAAGAATGCACACATGAGCAAACATGAAACAAATGCATAACAATTCAAATGCACGTAAGTGTGTGAGTGTACAACAATTAATGCATGTCAATACAAATGCATAAGATGTGAGTGTGTGCAACTAAATCCCTTCAAGAGTTAAGGACAAGTGAACTACCTCTCTTGAAGCTCTTTGGGATGACCGAAAGCATGTCTTCGAGAAAACCACACTTGGAGAACCTATGCTACCCGTTACATAAACATCTCCAATGTGATTTGTCATGAAATAAGCCAATCATAAAAATGAGGTTCTTACACGTGACACGCCCACATGCAGTTACCAGTTCTGGAAATAGCTAGGAAGATCAGTGGTACAGACCAGTAGCATATCGTAAAGTGAAGGAGCCTCCAAATGTTGGTAAGGTTCTAAATTTTCTTTTAATATATTGATTACAATTTCCTGTGTTTAGATATTGTATGTATTAGTTCCAGAAAAATAATTACGATCCTATGTTCACTGGTTCCAGATCGTTTATGATCTATATAAAATTTTTAAAAACCTATTTCCGCTGCGTTACCAGTGAACGAGGTTCTAACATGAGTAGCTCTGAGTCAAGATGGAGCATGATAAAGCTAGGACTTCGAAACGACCTAAGAAAGACTTTCCCAAGATTGAGCCTCCCCCGAGGCACAATGATCGCCCTCCAAATAGATCCTCCTTTTGTCTGCCACCGCTTCCCCTAAATAGGAAATTGTTCCCACATAGAAGATCCTCGATTCGTGATCGTGCCAAAATTGTGCTACATTTTGGCCCTAAATTCCATATCCTGTAACTTGTTTTCAAGTATGTTTTGTGTCTAATGGCTCTGTTCTAGTCCATTTCAGGCAATCAGTGTATTTTAGGTATTGGAGATGTAGAGCAGGATTTTCAGGCACGAAAGAGCAAAGAAATCAAGAAATGCAACTCAATACGCGTTACTGCGCGGATGACTATATTTGTGCACTTCTAAGACTATGCTGGTTCATATTAGCGCAACAATCCACGAACAGGGGACCAAAAATCCTCTAGAAAATACCAAACTGCCTAGATCGCGGGTACTGCGTGGGGCTCTACATGCGCAGTTACCAGAGAATAGAAGATTGAAGTGCTGAAGAGTGTCAGTGCATGGGGCACTGTACGGGTCCCCTACCCGCTCACTGCGTACCCAGGCTCACCACGTGAGGATGTTTTAGACCTATTTTTGGTACCCTATAAATATATCTTGTTCATATTTTCTAAGGGGGGCTTGACATGCCTAGGAGCACTCTCTCAAACCCTTTTGACATAACTAACCACTAACCTAGATATAGGAATCACTCTACCCAATCTAAACCCATTCACATCCATTTCTTGATTCTCTATTCAATAAAGGACACTTGGAGATTGTATTTGAGCTTGAAGAAAGGAGTTCTCTACATGGGTCTTCTCTATCTCTCTTCTCCTAGTTATTTATTTGTATTTGTCATGAGTAGTTAAATATCCCACTAAAGGATTGGTGTGGTAACCGAAGGACAGAGGTGGAGAATTCCATCGCAGCCTAAACCGTGACCTGTGCATAACGACCTATGTAGCGGCCTGAGTAGTGGAACATTCCAGAATAGCACTGCGGTTTGAACCGCAGTTGACCTATGGAGTGACCCAGGCTGCGATTTTACTTATTTTTGGCAGATTTCCACCCCAAATTGATTCAAAATTGTTCTGTAAGTTTTCCAAATCAAATCCTAATGACTTTAGAAGATCAAGACATGTTTGGGAAACTTCCTTAGCTCAAATTAGAAGTTAATCATCCAAAGAGGAAATCCAAGTTAGGAAAGGATTCTCATTCCTTATTTCATTCTACTTTCCTACTTGGTGAGCTTCCTACAACAAAGCAAATTGGGAGTCCATAAGGAGAAGTCACCTATAAATACCAAGGGTTTTCTATAAAAGGGTGGTGGAGAGTGGAGAGTGGAGAGTTGAAGATTGAAGATTGAAGACTCCATCAACATTCTCTTCTTCTACCTTCCTTTAAATTAGATGTTTTTATTTATTTTTCTAGTTTTTATGTCTAGCTAATTTTCTTATTAGTTAGGGCGAGCTTGAAGCCCTAAACATGATTTCAATTCCATGGACAAGTTTTGTTTTAATGAAGTATTATTTTTCTTACATGATGATTTCGCTTTCTCCATAATAATTGTTTTTCCATTATCTTTGTTTCTTTGATTGGCCATCCTAGGAGCATGATTTTAGGATCTATGTTGTAGGATAGAGTTCGAGTACCTGACGAACATATTCTTACAAGCAACAATTAATTGGAATAAGACCTAATTAAGGGAAATTGATTCATGAATAGCCTAAAATAAATGCCATGTTTTAGGGTTTATGTGATATTCATATTCTCTTGGTTCTTAATGGGTTCCGATTATTAAATCTTGTAAATACCCATGCTAGGTTGTAATTTGGAATACAAGTATTTATGTAAATACCATGCAATCTACATACTAACCAAGAGAGAATTGATACAACTTGAGTGGAATACTCACAGCCTTGTTGTGAATATCTTCATCATATTTGATATCTTTAACTTCATTATTGTCTGTGGATTGGATGATTGTTTAGTGGTGGATATGAGGTCCTTACTATTGTTTTCCACATATTTTTCCTAATTAATTTTTTGCTATGTTTTAGTTAGTTGTTTATTTAATTTTCTTTATCTTTAAATTCAAAACCCCCCTTTCGTGTGTGTGCGTTAAGTGATTTTGTTTTCTTATTTTTAGTTAGATTTGAGTCCCAGAGTGTCATAGATATAAACTTATTATTTAAGTAGGTAATTAATTCTCTATGTAAACGACCGTTGCTTTTCCATTGTGCTATCGTGAAATTCCCTTTAATATTATAGTGTCAAATATACCTGGTGGGGGGGGGGGGGGGGGGGGGGGGGGTGTTAGGATTATGCTCAATGGCAAGAGTGTAATATTGTAATTGACAATCTTCTCATATTAATAAAGTGAATTCTGATTCTTACAATTACTTATAGCATTTATTATTATAATTGTCAAGGTAAATAATCATAAGGTCAAAAGACTATGAGACATGAAGAATTGTTCATACATCCGGATATGTATGAGGTAGACACAATTCTTTAGTTAGTCTTGAATAACGTTCACAACTTAAGTTAAAGGTTGGGCACCTCTATCTTGTTAAAGTTGTAGAATTCTTTTACTAGCATTTGAGTGGGATCAAATGAATATGATGAGTCTAAAATCATCGAAAGGTTTTCAAGTAAAAGAATCTAGTGCACTAGGTGCATTGAGCTGGATCACAATGAAATCCTTTATCTAGAACCGTCACTAGATATAAGTCTTTTCATTAAAGAGGACAATCGGAGGGTCTATCTTAGTCCTGAGATAAATGATGGACTTATGGTTGCAAGTGTTATCATTAGAGCTATCAATGAGTACGATTATATAACATAGTCTATCCTCGATAGTTTGGTGGTATACATTTGTTAATCGATAGAGGACTTCATTTATAGATATGGACATCGTGGCTCCATTTATTAAATGAGAGTATAATATCATCATATGGATGTTTTGAGGTATTGGATATTAAATCTCAACGTTGAGTTTTCAATAATGATTATTGAAAACATGGCTTCTGGACAAGTCAAAGTATCAAAGTTCGAAATGTGGTCATATGAGGAAATATGATAACTTGGAGAGCTATAGGCGGTCTATGAGCTCTTGGCGATTACTGATATTATTTACGAGGATACACCATCTCCTATAAGATTGTCTAGGGTATGAATGAGAAACATCTCCTTATTCTATCTTTATTTAATAGTTCAATTTTAGCTCTTTAGTGGAATGAGTTAAAATTAATAGATTGGGCCTAAGTGAATCATTTGTTGATTGTGATTAGGTTGTGTCTATTGAAGCTTAAATTTAGATAGCCCGCTAAGATCCCCAATCCACACGTATTTGCATGGATCACTTGATATATTCTACCGGGCCGATTTAAGGGTCCATCTAGAATTGTTTTTAATATATCAAGAATATAATATGTCTATTATTTAATTAATGGGCTGCACTATTATATTAATATATTAAAAGGAGACATGTGGGCTTGTTTCTTTTAGTAAGAATGGGTCTGGTTCACATGTGGGCTTTCATTTAAAGTCCAATGGATTAAATGAAATAAGAAAATAATATATGGCCCATTTATATAAGTGGGGAGGCAAGGTGTATATATTAACCTAATATCTTATTTTGTTTCATTGTTTTAATTAAATAAGAATTAGTTAATTTATTAATTAATTGTTTAATTATGAAACAAATCTTTTTGTGATCAGGAAATATATTTCCTAAAGTTATACTATTGGTAGTAGTATATTAAAAGTAAAAGACTTGTTTGATAAGAAAATTAATAATTAATTTTATTTATTTAATCAAATAAGAAGTCTTTTTATTTAGTCAATAAAAGAATAAAAATATCAATGAGTTGGATTAGGTTTTGAAGTCTAAAGGTTGATGGAAATTAGGGTGCAACACAAACTTTTATTGGTATGTGATTTGCGGCAACCCTAGTCCATTTAGAGGAAGATTTCGGCAATCCTAAATAGAAGAGGAAGCAAAATTTCGGCCACCTATATAATACCACATATAGAATTCGGCCACCATGGTTGATTGGATGATTCAATTTTTCTTCTTCTTCTCAATTCATAGAAAAGGATAATTTTTATTCTACTAAACATGAAAGAGAGAAGAGATTATTCTTTGATAGTACACTGATTGCTTGTTCATCAATAAGCTTGTGTGTACAACATCAAATTAGGTTCACGCGAGTTTCGATCATTAGATTGAGAACTCAAAAGTGACCGGAATAATTTTTGTCTTCTTTTGATTGTTTTGTGACTAACAAAAGAAAAAGAAAACTTTGTTCATCCATTCTCAGGTTTGCAATCCAAAGAAAAAAGGAGACCACGCTCCTAGGTGATTCACGTACGTGTTCGGATTGGAAGATCTCGCTGTACTGTTCACAGGGGGGGGTGGGTACTGTTCACAATAACTGTTCACGCGCTACTGTTCACGATCACTGTTCACGCGGGTACTGTTCACGGGCATCGGAAAAGATTTTACGGATTACCAATCGACGTAAGTCAATCGGATCACACGTCAAGAGGTATTTAACTCTAACCGTATATATTTGAGTTTAATTAAAAGGTTAAGGTTCAACTTTGAGAAAAATTTTAAAACCATACGAAATCTATTTTTCATTTCTTCCACTGCGTTTTATATCGATTTTTCCCAACAATTGGTATCAGAGCCTTGGTTGTACCTTTTAATTAATTAACATATATATATATATACGTGAATCTATTTCTTTTTTATTGTGATTATACATGTTTTAGAAAGAGATGGCACTCTAGGTATTCGCATATATAATTACATGTTGAATGTATGGATTTATATATGTTTTATAAAGTGAATTGTTATTGCTCGATTTTGGTCCTAGAATTTCAATGTAATTTTTGTTTCGGATTTGTAACAAGAAGGGTGGTCTATTATCGCCATAATTCCTTCTTGGTAGTTGCTAGGGTTTTATTTTTTTTTGTATGTAAAATAAGTGCAGTAATTTTTTTGTAATCAGGTGCAATATTTTTTTTTTGTAAATCTTACTGCAGTAAAATAAAAAAAAATATTTGTTGCAGTAATTTATTTGTAATATGATGTGTTGTATTCAGGTATTGAAAATTCGAAGACACGAAGAAAAACGAAGCAACCGGAACCGAGAATGAGCAACGTGCGCACCCTAGGACTGGATTGGGCTGCACATGGCAGCCTTGTGTGGCCTTATGGACTGCGCAAGGCAGCCCCTTTGTGGGGTTGTGGGCTGTGCACGTCCATGGGAGGAGGCCGAGGGATGAGCGAATGGTTGATGGCCACCTGAAGATCTTGTATTCCTAACAATTGTAATTTACTTGCTTTTCTAGGATGGGCCAAAATTGTTGCTATTTAATTTTTGCTTAAATATTACAATATTTGTTGTTGTATGATAACATGACATTTTAGAATAGGAGTGCCACTTATATATCTCTTTTGGTATGAACATGCATTGAATGATTTAGGTATCTAATTGGCATCTAGATAACTTGGTAAAAATCATTCTTTGGGATTTAATCACACGCCTTAAATAATTGAGTGGGAGAAGGTGTGCAAGAACGCCTATGGCCTCCAAGATTAGTTGAGTTTTATTATTTTGGGTAATCCCCCCAAGGGGCGTCCATAAATGGAATTTAACAATATACTTCCTTACAAGGATAGACTAGACAATTGACTTAAACGAAATCTACTCCCCAAGGAGGGATTTTCGTGAGAGAAAATTGAGGGTCGATATCTTGGTAACACACTCAATGTAATTTTATTAATATCCTCCCAAGAGTTCTTGTTAATAAAAATTACAAGGCTAAAATTAAAAATGCTGGTTGTTATGTTAACAATTAGGTGGGACCTAGTCTAACTAGTACATAGTGTGAACTCCCAAAGGAGGCGTAATATTTATGGGTGTTGGATCACCGTTGAATTTTTATGATTGAATTATTTATTTTAATTCAAGATAAATTTTTAAAAGTGCTATTATCATGATTATTTACTTATATATGTTTTTGTTTTAATCAGAAATCATGACCCCATCACTTATGAACATCCTGAAAGATAACACCTTAACTGGAGATAACTACGTAACATGGAAAAGGAAAATTGGGTTGTTGCTGCAAAGTGAAAAACATAAGTTTGTTCTGACCACTCCTAAACCACCCCTTCCTAATAATGAATCTAATGTGATGCAAAGAGATGAGTATGAGCAGTGGAAGACTTCTGATGATATGGCAAAATGTTACATTATGGCCACTATCTCCGACGTGTTGCAACAGCAACATGAAGGAATGGAGTCCGCTGCTGATATAATGATGTCTCTAGAGGAAATGTTTGCTATGAGGTCTAGGACGACTAAGAGAGAGGCAGTGACTGCTTTTATGAATCTTAGGATGAAACCTGGACAATCTGTGAAAGATCACATGATGAAAGTCATAGCACATCTCAATATTGTTGAACTAAATGGTGCTGAGATTGATGGTGAAACCAAAATTGATATGGTAGTTAACTCACTGTCAGATTCCATTGATCAGTTCAAGTTGGACTACACCTTGAACAAAAAGGAATACACCTTGCAGGGCCTGATGCAAGATGTTCAAAGCGCTGAAAAGATCCTTGTGAAAAACAAAGGTCAAGAGATTCATTTGTTTGGTAAAGTTGCTACTGTTAAGACCCGTAAGAAGGTCAAGAAACAACAGAAGAAAAAGCAACTTGGGCCTACCAAGAAGGAAACCAAGAAAGTAACCAAGATCAAAGGGAAATGCTTTCTTTGTGGTGAAAAGGGACATTGGAAAAGAGATTGCCCAAAGTCCCAGAAAAAGAAGGAAGAAGGTAATGTTAGTTATCTAGAAACATGTTTTCTGGCAGATTCTACTGATTCTTGGATCATAGACTCTGGATCCACTAATCATGTTTGTTATTCCTTGCAGGGGTTTCAAGAAAAGAGAAGGTTGAATGAAGATGAAGTCAATTTGCGCTTGGGCAACAGAACGTTAGTGTCTGCAAGTGCAGTGGGAGATATTAGAGTTATTTTAGATTCTAGTAGGCATTTAGATTTAATAGACGTTTATTATGTACCTCAATTCAAGAGGAATTTAATTTCAGTTTCTTGTTTAAATAAGTTTGGATATTCGGTTACTTTTAATAAAACTTTTATTATTAGTAATAATGACAAAGTTGTTTGCAAAGGTACATTGGAAAACAGTTTATTCTTTTTGCATAGAAATATCTCTCACTCGTTAGACACAGAAATAACGGAACCTAATCATAAAAGAGTAAAATTATCAAAAGATGAAACCTATCTTTGGCATTTACGGCTAGGTCACATTAACCTTAATAGGATTACAAGATTGGTATGTGATGGACCTTTAAGTGACTTAAAGGTTGATGATCTACCAACTTGTGAATCTTGTTTGGAAGGTAAAATGACCAAAAGGCCGTTCAATACCAAAGGTGCAAGAGCCACTGAATGTTTAGGACTAGTACACACTGATGTATGTGGTCCTATGAGCATTCAAGCTAGAGGTGGATATGAGTACTTCATCACCTTCATAGATGATTACTCAAGATTTGGTTATGTGTATCTCATGAGACATAAGTCGGATGCATTTGATATGTTCAAAGCATTCAAAGCTGAAGTAGAAAATCAGCTTGAGAAACATATAAAAATCTTGAGATCTGATCATGGTGGAGAATATCTATCTGGGGAGTTTCAGCAATATCTTATTGATAATGGGATAGTTTCTAAGCTTTCTGCACCAGGTACACCTCAACAAAATGAGGTAGCAAAAAGGAGAAATAGGACTCTTTTAGAGATGGTTAGATCAATGTTGAGTTATTCAACACTTCCTATTTCTTTTTGGGGATATGCTCTACAAACAGCAATATATATTCTAAACGATGTACCATCTAAATCTGTCCCTAAAACCCCACATGAATTGTGGACTGGGCGAAAGCCTAGTTTACAACACATGAGGATATTTGGTTGTCCTGCACATGTGTTGAAAGGAAAGACAGAAAAGATGGAGTCCCGTTTGGAAACATGTATATTTGTGGGGTATCCAAAAGGAACTAAAGGATATTATTTCTATAGTCCTTCTGATCTAAAAGTATTTGTTTCAACAAATGCTTCATTTCTAGAAAAGGACTATATGAATAATTTTATGCCCAAAAGTAAAATTGTCCTGAATGAGATGTCAGGAGATACAATTCCACAAGAGGTTTCACAACCCAGCCCAATTGTAAGTTCCACTCCAACACAAGATCAACAACCTACCATTCCTCGTCGTAGTGGAAGGGTTAGAACACAACCCGAAAGATATATCGGTCTAGGAGAATCTGTTGAGAATCTCCCGGACGACGATTATCCCTACACGTACAAGGAAGCTATGGAGGATGTTGATTGTCGTCATTGGCAAAAGGCAATGCAATCCGAGATTGAATCGATGTTCAATAACAAAGTCTGGTCCCTTGTAGACTTGCCTAAAGGGATAAAATCCATTGGGTGCAAGTGGGTATACAAGAGGAAAAGAGGTATGGATGGTAAGGTGGAAACCTTTAAAGCTAAACTAGTAGCTAAAGGTTATACACAGAAAGAAGGTGTCGATTACGAGGAAACCTTCTCACCTGTGGCCATGCTTAAATCCATTAGGATACTCTTATCCATTGCAGCATCTCTAGACCTAGAGATTTGGCAAATGGACGTCAAGACAGCTTTCCTTAATGAAAGTCTTGATGAGAGCGTCTACATGATGAAACCAGAGGGATTCATTGAAAAAGGCCAAGAAGAAAGAGTATGCAAGTTGCAAAAGTCCATATATGGACTAAAGCAAGCATCCAGATCCTGGAACATAAGGTTCGATCAAGCTGTAAAGGGTTTTGGATTTATTTAAAACCCTGACGAACCTTGTGTATACAAGAGGATCAAAGGCGACAAGTTGGTTTTCCTTATTCTTTATGTTGATGATATACTACTCATTGGAAACAATGTAGGTGTATTGACATCAGTGAAAGAATGTTTAGCAAAACAATTTGATATGAAGGACTTAGGAGAAGCAAGTTATATTCTTGGTATCCAAGTAATAAGGGATAGAAAGAATAGAACGATTGCATTATCCCAAGCTTCATATATTGATAAAATCTTGTCTAGATTCACCATGTAAGATTCCAAGAAAGGTATGTTACCTTTTAGACATGGAATCAAACTTTCTAAGGGTCAAGCACCTAAGAATGTGCATGAAGAGCAATTCATGAGTAGAGTTCCATATGCCTCCGCAGTTGGAAGTCTCATGTATGCAATGCTCTGTACAAGACCAGATATTTGTTTTGCTGTTGGCATAGTTAGCAGGTTTCAATCGAAACCTGGTCATGATCATTGGACGGAAGTCAAGGATATTTTCAAGTATCTCAAGAGAACTAGAGATTATATGCTTGTATACTCTTGAGGGGATTTAATTCCCGTTGGGTATACAGATTCCGATTTCCAGTCGGATTCTGACTCCAGAAAATCCACATCAGGATCTGTGTTTACTATTGGAGGAGGAGCAGTCATATCAAGGAGTATCAAGCAATCTTGTATTGCTGATTCAACCATGGAAACTGAGTATGTTTCTGCATGCGAAGCTGCCAAAGAGGCTGTTTGGCTCCGCCAATTCTTGATTGACTTAGAAATTGTTCCTAGTGCGAATAAGTAGATCACTATACACTGTGACAACAGTGGTGCAGTGGCTAATTCGAAAGAACCAAGAAGTCATAAGAGAGGTAAACACATTGAAAGGAAGTATTACCTTTTGAGGGAAATTGTTCATAGGGGAGACGTGACGATCACCAAAATCGCGTCAGTAGAAAATCTAGCAGATCCTTTCACAAAGGCTCTACCTCAGAAGAGCTTTGATGGACATCTAGAGAACATGGGAATGAGAGATATGACACACTTGCTATAGAGCAAGTGGGAGATTGTTAGGATTATGCTCAATGGCAAGAGTGTAATATTGTAATTGACAATCTTCTCATATTAATAAAGTGAATTCTGATTCTTACAATTACTTATAGCATTTATTATTATAATTGTCAAGGTAAATAATCATAAGGTCAAAAGACTATGAGACATGAAGAATTGTTCATACATCCGGATATGTATGAGGTAGACACAATTCTTTAGTTAGTCTTGAATAACGTTCACAACTTAAGTTAAAGGTTAGGCACCTCTATCTTGTTAAAGTTGTAGAATTCTTTTACTAGCATTTTAGTGGGATCAAATGAATATGATGAGTCTAAAATCATCGAAAGGTTTTCGAGTAAAAGAATCTAGTGCACTAGGTGCATTGAACTGGATCACAATGAAATTCTTTATCTAGAACCATCATTAGATATAAGTCTTTTCATTAAAGAGGACAATCGGAGAGTCTATCTTAATCCTGAGATAAATGATGGACTTATGGTTGCAAGTGTTATCATTAGAGCTATCAATGAGTATGATTATATAGCATATTCTATCCTCGATAGTTTGGTGGTATACATTTGTTAATCGATAGAGGACTTCATTTATAGATATGGACATCGTAGCTCCATTTATTAAATGAGAGTATAATATCATCATATGGATGTTTTGAGGTATTGGATATTAAATCTCAACGTTGAGTTTTCAATAATGATTATTGAAAACATGGCTTCTGGACAAGTCAAAGTATCCAAGTTCGAAATGTGGTCATATGAGGAAATATGGTAACTTAGAGAGCTATAGGCGTTCTATGAGCTCTTGGCGATTACTAATATTATTCACGAGGATACACCATCTCCTATAAGATTGTCTAGGGTATGAATGAGAAACATCTCCTTATTCTATCTTTATTTAAGAGTTCAATTTTAGCTCTTTAGTGGAATGAGTTAAAATTAATAGATTGGACCTAAGTGAATCATTTGTTGATTGTGATTAGGTTGTGTCTATTGAAGCTTAAATTTAGATAGCCCGCCAAGATCCCCAATCCACACGTATTTGCATGGATCACTTGATATATTCTACCGGGCCGATTTAAGGGTCCATCTAGAATTGTTTTTAATATATCAAGAATATAATATGTCTATTATTTAATTAATGGGCTGCACTATTATATTAATATATTAAAAGGAGAAATGTGGGCTTGTTTCTTTTAGTAAGAATGAGTCTGGTTCACATATGGGCTTTTATTTAAAGTCCAATGGATTAAATGAAATAAGAAAATAATATATGGCCCATTTATATAAGTTGGGCGGCAAGGTGTATATATTAACCTAATATATTATTTTGTTTCATTGTTTTAATTAAATAAGAATTAGTTAATTTATTAATTAATTGTTTAATTAAGAAACAAATCTTTTTCTGATCAGGAAATATATTTCCTAAAGTTATACTATTGGTAGTAGTATATTAAAAGTAAAAGACTTATTTGATAAGAAAATAAATAATTAATTTTGTTAACGGAAATTTTGCTCCGGACGAGAAATCCCAGTTAACGCCCTCAAGACCACTACCACGTAGGTGGTGGCCAAAATTCTTTATATATGTAACAGTGACTTATAAGATGACAAGTAGGCAAGAATGTTTTTATTTAGCATGTATGGTACACGAATACAAAGATTCTTCTCTCTTTTCTCTCAAATCTCTCTAGGAAATGGTCGATTGTTAGTCGTATGCCTGTCGAATAGTAGTCTCCTCTTTTCATTTCTTTTCTTTTCTATTTATACATGGTTTGTAGGTCAACAGATTGATTCTCCCTTGATTGTCTCAGTCTCTTCCTTATCGGGCGGGATTTCTTGCGTTAATATCATTTGACTTTTAGATTGACGCCCGAATTGAGAGTATCGTTGTGGAGATCAATTTGTTTCCTTTTTGGATTTCATTACTTGTTCTGCATGTAGATAACGCTTCCAGGTATGATTTAATTCATTCCTCGTATCCTTTTAGTATGATCCTTATAGAAGTCGCGGGACATGACGATATGGTGTGATGCATCAACCAGGGAGGTTGTTTAGTATTTCGACCTTGATGTAAGAGAAGTTTCATCCAGCTTGGAGCCAGATCTGGCTTCTCTTGACTTTTTCGAAGCTAGATGTGGCCTCGACTGACCTTTTTGAAGCTAGGTGTGGCTTCGACTGACCTCGCAGCCTTCTAGGGACATTCTTCTGTGTCAATCAAGGTACAGACGAGTTTCTTGAGCATTTGTGAGATGACCTTGACTTCGGGGAGCTTCTAGTTTTGATGATGCGGGCTAAGTCCGATCATTCCGGGCTCTATCCCGGATGTTTTCGGAGCCCGCCCTTGTTCCTGGGGTGGTATCTGACAGGTATGTTTTTTCCCTTATGTCGTTTTAAAAGATCAGTCCGTCAATAATATTTAAAGAAACCACACAAGCCTAAATCAGTTTACAAACATAAATATAGTGGCAAGTGGGTGTCGTCCACAGGGAGCAGAGTTAGCCAAATTAGTTAAAGCTAAAGCAATGGCATGTATATATAAATAGCAAAACATGAATTTGTGAAAATGTAGATTGTGGACCAATTCTAAATAACACCAAATTAAATAAGTAAATAAAATGAAAGGGGAAAATGGAGTGAAGGATATATAGATGATGGAAACTAAGGAGTTAATGGATTCGAAAGCAAATACTGGGCAATGTAACAAACTTGTCACTAGCACGGCTCTTCAAGGTAACCGACCTAGGATGTATAGAGTCGGTTATTTATCCCTAGAAGGTGGCCAACCTAGGATGTATAGTGCGGACCACCTATTAGGGATTAATCCTTGTAAACTACCAACCTAGGATGTATAGAGTTGATTGTTTACCGGATTCTAGAAATGAAGCTCGTCTACCTAACATTGACTCAACCGATTACAAATAGTCACCCTAGGACGTATAGTGATTACTTCTAACTCTTTCACGGATTCCGACCTAGGATGTATAGTGCCGGAAATACGATCGAGGTTAGATTAAAACCGCGGTTCAAGAGTCGGAATTCATGACTTTCCGTCTATTCTTTAGAGCATTAAACAACTAAATAGGATGTATATCTAGATGCAATACCCATTCATAATATAAAGACATCTTGCAAAGATCATTTATCTACACAAGAAATCAATGATAAACACTCACAACAAGAATAGATCAATGGAAGATAGACATGAATATCAATATAATATCAAGTTTATGTACAAGCCCAATATTAAACTAACTACTCCATCAACCCCTTAGAGGGGATTTAGCTACTCATTACAACTAGAAAATCAGTAGAGAGGAGAAAGAAATAACCCTTGGAGAACATCTCCTTCCTTGAAGTGGCTCCAATCTCCTAACTTCCTTGAAGTTGAGTAGAGAATGTGTGGATGAGAGGTAGAGAGAGAAACTAGATCTAAGAATGCCTAATCTGCCTAAAAACGGAGTAAAAAGCTCCTTAAAACGTTTCTATACTTTTATATTTATATTAAATACAAAAATAGGTCACTTAAGCTTTGAAAATCAGACTGGCGCGCTCGGAGTGCGGGTGGAGTGCGGGTGGTTTACCCACACTGTACCCGCACTGTATGGGTTGCCTGCAACTTCAGTTCTCGGATTAGGACATTAGTGTGGGTGGAGTGCGGTTGAATTACCCGCACTTGACCCGCACTTAGCCCGCACTTGGCATCGCACTGTGACCGCACTTCCTTCTCAGGTGCAAAATCTACCTACTGTCTTGTGCAACAGTGCGGGTAGAGTGTGGTTCGATGACCCGCACAGTACCCGTACTCTAGTGTCAGGTGCGATTCTGTTCTTCTGTTCTTGGTGCAAGTGCGGGTGAAGTGCGGTTTTCTGACCCGCACAGAACCCGCACTCTAATGTCAGGTGACTGCACAGCTTCTCTGGTTTGGCAATAGTGCGGGTGGAGTGCGGTTAGCTAACCCGCACCGTACCCGCACTTTATCTCTGTACTTGCATTATGCCCCGGCTATGCACATAAGTGCGGCTGGAGTGCGGTTGCGACCCGCACTGGACCCGCACTATAGACCTGTTTGTGCTCCTTTTCTACTGGAATCATCACAATGTGCTTCCAAGCCTGTCTCTGCATCATTTCCTTCAAATAAGCACAAAACAACCCATAAGAGACACAAAAACGCACGAAAACAGAACATAAGGTAAGGATCTGAGGGCCTAAATATAATACATATTTGGCCCGATCAAACACCCCCAAACCAAACCTTTGCTCGTCCTCGAGCAAATCTATTCAAAACAGTAAGACGCCAGCTGAAAGTAATTTCTAAATACCCACACAATACATCAACAATGTCGCAAGTCCCATGCGTGATATGATACAAATAGATGTGATCGAGAGGAGAAAAACATATGCACAAGATCAAGAGCAATTTGGAGACACCCAAGGGAGGCTCGTACGAACACGAATCCCACACCTAAAGGCATTCATGAATTTAGGACCACTTACTCCCATACCTTGAACATAATTCGCTTCAATTCTAAAGCTCACGTGGATTCCCTCTTTTCTTTCCTCAAGAGTCCTAAGTTCCACACAACAAGTATGCAAAGAAGATTCTGCATAAGATTTAAGCAATGAACTATCCTAGGAACGAGTCACCATGCCATAGTTGCGAAAGATCGTGCTTCAACCTACATTCCCAAACTAGACTTACATGGATCAAATAGGGCTTTTCAACCGGTTATAGTGTGGCTGTGGGGGTGAATGAGTTTACACAAAACAGAATATGGAATTTTTAGGAGTTCAACTCACCAATCATGCTAGAATAAAATCCCTACTCCCACACCATGTTCTTTTCTTGCTTTAAATGCAACCCTCTAGGAAACCATTTAACCTACATTTTTCCCTCAACATTTGCATTCCATTTGGGTGTGTTTAGCATAAAACACTCTCATTATGGCACTTCAAGTACAATCATTCTTTAAATTTTTCTTTTGACAATTTCCAAATAACAATGTTGTACTCCATTTGAGTTGTTACCATCTTCCCTTTTTTGTTAGGCATTTAGAGTGCATAACTTACCCTTTTCTTTCATATTTTCAACATCTATCTCATTTTACCCACTATGGGACCATTTTAACCCTTATTTTCACTACCATTTCCCATCCTAACATGATTAGTACAAGGGTAGGCATGTGTTTAGGCTATTGGGTATATTGTTGAATGTGGTACCAATGAAGAGGTAAGTGTTTGGCCTCAAATCGGCTTTGGAACACACAATATGGTAAGTGGTGTTTAGGCTATAGAGGTACTTCAATAAACATGCATTCCCTACTATCACTTCCAAAACCATCTAAAAAAGGGAATGAAAACATCCATCACGCATTCACAAAATAATGCAAGTCCTATGGCACATGACATACATGACGAGAGGCGTGTTTAAGAATAATCAATAATGCACTCGGAAAACGCACTTTCATGCTTGTGTTTGTGATCTCACAGGCATCTCCACTATTAGAACAAGACATGGGAACAATGAGTCCCCAATACTTCATACCAACGGGTGGGACTAACCCATGATGGTGTAAGCTAAGCCTTAAGTGGCACCAAACAATATCACAAGGTCAGAGCACATATAAGAGACTCGTCAAAAACACATTCTAGAAGCATCATACCCATACTGGATTACAGTTTAAAAAATGGACAAGCGACAAAATTGAAAAATTGGACACTAAACTGTACACGGCGGAGGCGTGATGCACCCCCAAATCAAAACTCAACAATGCCCCCATTGTTGGTAAGAATAAGCATAATCGCAATAAATGGCGGAATGAGGGATTAACACCACCAAACCGAATCTAGACATACATTCGACCAAGCTCATTCATCATAACAAAAACTAAATCGCATTTATAAAAAATTTTAGTACAAAACCGAAGGTAGAAAACTCCCTTTAGAAGGAAGATCGGTCGATGTCCATTCGTGTTGTTGTGTGCTTCCCAAAAGATGCACAACCTAGCTTAAAACCACACAACCACTCTACCAACGAAAATTAAATGCGAAAAGAAAAGAAAAAATAAGTCTAAGCTGTTTAAAAGATAATACAAATATAAATACAAGCAGTAAAAGTTCTGATCAATAATGAAGAAAAAGAAAGGATGGTCAATCATCGTCGGAAAACTCCCTCTCCGGTTCACTGGCGATCCCTTTGCCTTTGGGGTCGATCTCTGATCTGATCCGCTCTTCCTACTCCCTCCTGGATCTCTCCATAGCAGCTCTGAGCTCGTCCCCATATGGGTCAATGGCTGGGCCCCCTGAAGGAGGTGAGAAAGCAGCGGACCTCTTCTTTTTCTGTGGATAACTCGGAAGACTGAGTGCCTCCCTCATGTCTGTGAGGTTACCCCAAATGTCCGTGAAGTACTCATTTGCTTCTGCCTTGCTCTTAGTGATCTGCCTCCTATTTTTGGTGACCTCAGTCCTGAGGTTCTCCAATCCAGTAAGCAAAGTCTGCCAAGGAACCTCTCCATATGTCTCCTGCGGGGGTGAGAAAGCTGCGGGCCTATAATCACCATAATCGATGTAAACCGGCTCCACATCCGGTGGTTCCGGGATGTCTTCCGGCTATCTGCTCGTGCTGCCCCCTCGAGCAGGTTTTCTCCTCCCTGTTCGGACCTTGACACCAGAGGGGTCTCGCTCTCTGATCTGGTCATTCCATGTGAATCGCCCAACCAGCCCCAAACCGCATTCGAAAGGATCGGATCCGAAATCTACTCCGGCGGTTCTGCAGAATGCGGTGATGAGGCTAGGGAAAATGAGTTGCTGCTTGTCCACCCTGACCCCTCCCATCTCAAGGATCTCTCTCTTGATCAGAAAGCCGATGTCGACCAACTGATTATGCAGTATACAGTACAGAATCATGGCAGCATTGAAGTTCACTGAGGTCCTGTGCTTTCTGGGAATCAAGGAATGGGAGATAAAGACATGCCAGAACCCCAACTCACTCCTTAAGTTGGTGTGCTTCATACGGTGATCAGGGGCCACCCAAAAATCCATCGGACGGATCACTAACTGATTTGCAAAGTCCACATTTTAGGTCACAAAGAATTCGCTCCAAGTCACCCATTGCCTTAGACGTCCTACTGCTTCGGGATCAACTGGAAGCTCAGTCCTATAATACCTGTTTATGTCCGCTATAGTCATCCGGACTTCTATCCCACGGACCAGAACCGAGGAAGAGCGTTGAAAAGCTTCAGGTACCAACCCAACAAAGAACTCTTCGACCACACGTCGACAATATATCGGAGGGGGGGGGGGGGGGGGGGGGGGGGGGCTAACAAAGGTTTCCCATCCCCTTGCTACAATCATTGGTGGAATTGGGGTGCCTTCCAGTTCTTCAACCGCTATTCCCCTCTCTACCACTATGTCTCGCTCCTTGAAATATTCTAAGCGTTCCTCGAAATCCGGGTGCCTGATGCACGGTGGAGGAACTTGGGGGCTCGCCTCGGTCTTCGTTCGGAACCCTGACTGCTTTGCCTAGGCGTTCTTCTGGGTCTCCCTGACATCTGCATATTAAACATAGTTGTAAGGCAATATTCGGATCAAAGAAACACAAGGTTATGATGCAGGAATATGAAAGGACAAAAATTCTGCCAAGAGGATAAAGTGCGGGTGGAGTGCGGGTGAGTGACCCGCACTGTACCCATACTCTAACTCGTCACCAGACACCAGCAAATGCAGAGTTCAATTCATGTATACATCTCAAAATTCCGGTTCATCATCGAACGAATCAACAACAAAATGACTCTAACTCATGTATCGGCTTCCATTCAACCATATAAACCCAATTCATAGTTTGAAAATCTAATTGCAAAATAGAAAATCAATTAACAATGAATACCTCACATGAAAAATAGATAACACACAACATTCCACTCTCTTAGACATTAGCAAAAGCAAAAACAAGGGTCAAAACCCTAACGAATGAAGTTCATGCATAAGAGGCAAAAAAATCGTGATAAAGAGGGTTAGGGTTTTGGATTAGAGATATGTGAAATGAAATTAGAGTAAGAATTCATACCTTAATTGCCGAAAAATCGAAAACGTGGCACACACGGAATACCTTTAGTAGGGAAGAGGGAAAAATTTGAAGTTTACAGTTGGTTTTGCTTTTTTGTGGCAAGTGGAGCCCTAGAAAACGACAGGCATATATATATTGCGCGACAAAAGTGCGGGTGTAGTGCGGGTGACTGACCCACACTTTACCCGCACTTTATTACCTGATGCCCTCATAGTGCGGGATGAGTGTGGGTGACTGACCCGCACTCTAACCGCACTATTCCCCTGGACAGACTCCTGAATTCTGCCCTGCAACTGTATCTGTACCAAAACAAACTCAAACAGTCTCAAAAGTTTACAACAACAAAACTAACCATCCGAAAAGTAAAAATAAAAATAAAAACAATAAAATAAATTCAAAAATGAGTGCAATGCACTCAAAGTGGGCCCCGGTCAACCAAAGGAGGTTTGACCTGAATGGGGAGCATATTCAACTTGGCCACCCAAACCGGTGCCAAATGCCTATGCACTGCATCTCTCCCCGCTCTCCTCATTTGTCCCACTAAGTCCTTTCGAACCCATATTTGTTTAACCTTTGGTGGGTTTGTCCTAGAACTAACTCTACTTGCTTTTAATCTTTGGAAACTAAAGCAATAAGCTTTAGTGTGCCCTTTTTTTGGCACAAAAGTAGCAAGTAATAGGACGGTTAGGGAAACTCCCTGTTCGATCGTTGGCGTGGGCCACTTTTTGTTGTCCGAATCTGAGGGATTTGACATTGTTTTCCATCACGGCGAGTTGTTCAATCAAATCCCCCTCCTTGACCTTAGCCCGTTTCAACTCCTCATCTTTTGAGCTCAACTGTTCATGCAATTCCCTTACCGCTTTTGTGGACTCCTCCACACCTAGTTGAAGTTTCCTTGTCCTTCTCCCATAGTCTTCCTCAAACTCTTCGGAGAGTCTTGCCAATGCATCTAAGTTCTTGGAGACTAACTCCTTTTTGGTGGCAAGCTCCACTACTTGTTCAATTAACCTGTTGTTGACTGATGAGAGATCATGCAATTTAGTCTTCAACTGTACATTCTCTGTCTTCAGCAAATAAACCTCCAGTTTGAGCTGTGTTGTCTTGTTCAAGCTCACCCAATTGATCGAAGAGTTCAGTATTTGCTTCCTCCTCTTCGAATTCTGATTCTTGCCTCTCCTTGATGCAGTCTTGGTTTCCCAATTCCATCTCCTTGACACCTTCA
The DNA here is from genome assembly GCA_033220585.1 of Dipteronia sinensis. NCBI lineage: Eukaryota > Viridiplantae > Streptophyta > Magnoliopsida > Sapindales > Sapindaceae > Dipteronia > Dipteronia sinensis. The sequence goes on along the minus strand of CM065636.1, from coordinate 57,661,218 downwards.
AAGGCTTGCACAAGGGTGAGCACCCGGCTCCTTTTCTTTCTGGAATTTTGTGCCTCAAAGACTAAACAATCTCTAACTTGGCTTGTTCTGGGGGATGTTACCTTAAAGTTCACACTCTGCCCTCCACAGCTGAAGGAAATGTCCCTAGAACAAATATCGATCACCATACTTGCTGTGGCCATGAACGGCCTCCCCAACAGTAGTTTCCAGTCTCTACCGCTGGATTCTCCTCTTTTGCAATCCAACACAACAAATTCTGCCGGCACCATCAAACCGTACACATTCACATAAATTTCCTCCATAATACCTACTGGGGTGATGGGAGAATTGTCAGCCATGAGGAGAGTCTGGGAGGTGGGCTTGATTGACTGAATCGTCAGCTGTTCGTAGATCTCTAATGGCATCATATTGATGCTAGCCCCCATATCAAGGACCGCTCCCATCTTTGGTGAATCCTCAAGTTGTAAATCTATGACGAAACTCCCCGGGTCTTCAAGTTTAATGGGGGAGCCTATGTTACTTCCCCTATCTTCCTTATCCGCGACCTCTACCATACTTCCTTCGGTTTCCTCACCTCCTAACTGAACAACCTCTAACATGTTAACATGTTCATCGGAGCTTGATGCCTTCTCCTTGTTCTTCATCAATGCATCAAAAATCTGTGCCAACTGAGTTTCCATCTTCTTCAGTGATGCTCCATGACTGTTGGCTCTCTGATCATTGGACTGCATGTAAGCTGACATTCGTTGCTCAGAGGAATGCAAGGTGTTCTTGAGGGCTTCCGACCCGATACCAACAGTTTTGATAACTGTACTCACTATCTCCTCTAGAGACTTGTCCTTTGGTTGGCTAGCGGAAGCGTGGGAATTGAAGTTTGATGGTGGGTTACTACTTGAACCTCCCCATTGATTGTTGTTGTTTCCCCCTTGATTGTATCTATTGTACCCCCGGTTTTGGTACCCTTGGTTGTTGTTTCCACCTTGGTAATTGTTGTTGCCACCTTGGTGAGTGGTTGCTCCTAGGTGGTTGTTGTTGGACCAAGACAAGTTTGGGTGATTTCTCAACCCTGGATTGTATGTATTCGAATATGGGTCATTCCTAGGCTGCCTTGGGAATTCTCCAAGGGCTTGGGCTTGCTCTTCCTGACTGAAATGCCTTTCTCCCCCTTCAATCTCCCCCATGACTTGACTAACTCCTTGGGGGGGTCCTGGTTTTCCGGTTATCAGCTCCCTGATTGATTGAAGCTCCTTGTTCATTCTAGACATCTGGATTTGCACTTGGGTATCCTGACCCACTTCTATTCTTCCACCCCTCCTCACATGTGATGTCCTCTGTTGTGAGTTCTGGGCAATCTTCTCCAGAATGTCATAAGCTTCAACCGCCCTCTTATCTGCAATGGTACCTCCGCATGCATTATCCACCATCATTTGGGTTATTGATGAAAGTCCACTATAGAAGGAGTTAACCTTCAGTTCTGGATGGTATGTATGCGGTGGCATTTGTGCTAACAATAAGTTGAACCTCTCTCATGCCTCATGGAATGGTTCACCGTCCTCTTCGACAAAAGAAGCTATCTTCAACCTTAGGTCTTTAGCCTTCTGTGACGAAAAATAATTGTTGAAGAAAACCTTGCAGACTTGGCTCCATGTCACCAGTGATCCCGGCCTCAAGTTCATGTACCAAGTCATGGCTGCATCTTTCAGACAATATTGGAAACACCTCAGATAAAGCTGCTCCCTTGTCAATACTGCTTGGCGAGCCATTACAGGGAAGGTTTCTAGGGTGGCTCCATATTGTTTCATAAATTGGAGGCAATCTTCGGTACTTCGTCCACTAAACGACGGTAGGAGGCTGATGTGCATAGTTTTCAACTCGTACTGCTTTGTTACATCATCCAGTACTATAGCAGTGGGCACATTCCCTACAAACTGGAGAGTGTACTCGCCCATGGTGAGGCCTAGCTCTTCATCCCCATGTACACTTCCCTCATTCTCTCGAGCCTGTTGCTCATTCTTTCTAGCATGCTGCTCATGTTGATTATGCTCATCCATATTTCCCTCTAACTGCTCTATCCTTCTACCCAACCGATTGATGTTATCGCTAACTGGCAACATTGTTCCTCTTAACGATCTTCGTCCGGGCATATACCTAAAATCCTAAAATTTCACAACAAATAAAGCACAACGTAAACGAGGAACAGATAGGGCAGAGCAGGAATATTACTAGACTAGCCTTACTCATGCATAACTAATTAAACTAACATGCCGCTCCCCGGCAGCGGCGCCATTTTGATAGGTACGTTTTTTCCCTTATGTCGTTTTAAAAGATCAGTCCGTCAATAATATTTAAAGAAACCACACAAGCCTAAATCAGTTTACAAACATAAATACAGTGGCAAGTGGGTGTCGTCCACAGGGAGCAGAGTTAGCCAAATTAGTTAAAGCTAAAGCAAGGGCATGTATATATAAATAGCAAAACATGAATTTGTGAAAATGTAGATTGTGGACCAATTCTAAATAACACCAAATTAAATAAGTAAATAAAATGAAAGGGGAAAATGAAGTGAAGGATATATAGATGATGGAAACTAAGGAGTTAATGGATTCGAAAGCAAATACTGGGCAATGTAACAAACTTGTCAATAGCACGGCTCTTCAAGGTAACCGACCTAGAATGTATAGAGTCGGTTATTTATCCCTAGAAGGTGGCCAACCTAGGCTGTATAGTGCGAACCACCTATTAGGGATTAATCCTTGTAAACTACCAACCTAGGATGTATAGAGTTGATTGTTTACCGGATTCTAGAAATGAAGCTCGTCTACCTAACATTGACTCAACCGATTACAAATAGTCACCCTAGGATGTATAGTGATGACTTCTAACTCTTTCACGGATTCCGACCTAGGATGTATAGTGCCGGAAATACGATCGAGGTTAGATTAAAACCGCGGTTAGATTAAAACCGCGGTTCAAGAGTCGGAATTCATGACTTTCCGTCTATTCTTTAGAGCATTAAACAACTAAATAGGATGTATATCTAGATGCAATACCCATTCATAATATAAAGACATCTTGCAAAGATCATGTATCTACACAAGAAATCAATGATAAACACTCACAACAAGAATAGATCAATGGAAGATAGACATGAATATCAATATAATATCAAGTTTATGTACAAGCCCAATATTAAACTAACTACTCCATCAACCCCTTAAAGGGGATTTAGCTACTCATTATAACTAGGAAATCAGTAGAGAGGAGAAAGAAATAACCCTTGGAGAACATCTCCTTCCTTGAAGTGGCTCCAATCTCCTAACTTCCTTGAAGTTGAGTAGAGAATGTATGGATGAGAGGTAGAGAGAGAAACTAGATCTAAGAATGCCTAATCTACCTAAAAACGGAGTAAAAAGCTCCTTAAAACGTTTCTATACTTTTATATTTATATTAAATACAAAAATAGGTCACTTAAGCTTTGAAAATCATACCGGGGCGCTCGGAGTGCGGGTGGAGTGTGGGTGGTTTACCCACACTGTACCTGTACTGTATGGGTTGCCTGCAACTTCAGTTCTCGGATTAGGACATTAGTGCGGGTGGAGTGCGGTTGAATTACCCGAACTTGACTCGCACTTAGCCCGCACTTGGCATCGCACTGTGACCGCACTTCCTTCTCATGTGCAAAATCTACCTACTGTCTTGAGCAACAGTGCGGGTAGAGTGCGGTTGGATGACCCACACAGTACCCGCACTCTAATTTCAGGTGCAATTCTGCTCTTCTGTTCTTGATGCAAGTGCGGGTAGAGTGCGGTTCGATGACCCGCACAGAACCCGCACTCTAATGTCAGGTGACTGCGCAGCTTCTCTGGTTTGGCAATAGTGCGGGTGGAGTGCTGTTAGCTGACCCGCACTGTACCCGCACTTTATCTTTGTACTTGCATTATGCCCCGGCTATGCACATAAGTGCGGCTGGAGTGCGGTTGCGACCCGCACTATAGACCTGTTTGTGCTCCTTTTTTGCAGGAATCATCACAATGTGCTTCCAAGCCTGTCTCTGCAGCATTTCCTTCAAATAAGCACAAAACAACCCATAAGAGACACAAAAACGCACGAAAACAGAACATAAGGTAAGGATCTGAGGGCCTAAATATAGTACATATTTGGCCCGATCAGTATCGCAGTTCGGCCCTGGATAGAGAGGTCTCCTGGTGGAAGCTCTTGGGTCCGGGCTTTATCCCAGATGTTTCTGGAGCCCGCCCTTGTGCCTGGGGTGGTATCGTAGCTTGGCTCTGGATATATATATGTCTTCAGGTGAAACTTTTGGGTTTTGAACCAGGTCTAGGAAGTGGAAAATTTCCCTTTGGTCCTTAGCCAATTTTGGCTATTAACAGAAGTCCCCTCTGACTTGAATACCAGACGTCGAGCTCGGGGTTGAGGTCAGATTCTCACTTTATTTGGGAAATCTTCCTCTTTTTACCGTTACCGAAATTTTAAGAAATTTCTTCATTTGAGTGACGTGTTGTGAACCGACTATTTTATCTTCAAATTAATCTGATCACGTTACGGTAGTCCCTGAGATTTTTTACCGTTACCAGGATCTTGGGGAGATCTTCCCCTTAACTGCGTAAATGATGTGGCATGAGATGATTAGCCCGCTTTCGAGTTTAATCCGGTTACGTTACCGAGTCAATTTTTTACCTTTACCAAACGAGTATCCTGGTAACTTGAGCTGTTGCCCTCCTGCCTATATATATGTCTATTTTCCTCCTCATCTTCCTCACATCTTCTCGAGCTAAAAAAACCTTTTGTTGAGAAATATTTCCACAGTTTTTCCTCCAAGCTTGCTTCTTTCCTCATTCTTCGTCTTCTATTCTTTCTTCATTCTTCGTCTTCTATAATGTCAAAAAACAGTCGTGATTCAAATGATTCCATATTCGACGGCGAGGAGGTCGTTAGTCTTAGTCTGGGGAAGCGGGCTAGGAGGTGTTCTGACGGTGATGATTCCCCGCCCACTTCACAACGTCGGCGATCCAGTAGAAATGTATCTATCGGGACTGGGTTCTCCAATCATCCCGACCACCCTTTAGATATCGTCGATGATGATTCCGACAAAGAAACGGCCGGTGGCGCTCCGGGGGAGCGTCGGGTCTAGGCTCCTGGTCCCCTTGGGGAGAGGCTCCCTCCCTATGATTTTCGGGTTATCCCAGATTCCACCGTTGACCAGGCGTCGATCGACCGCTTGAGGTCAAAGTTTGGCATCCCCGATAGTGTATCCATCTCGGTGCCTCCCAAGAACTTTGAGTTTTTCAACCCCCCTAAAGGCGTGCTTCCAATCCATGTGGCCGCTCTTGAGAACGGGGTCAGGCTTCCCCACCACCCGACCCTTCGGCGGGCTCTAAACGCCATCCAGCTCGCTCCCCTTCAGTTAACGCCTGGCTTCTGGAGGCATTTGATCGATTTCCTTGTGTTATGGAGGGAACAATGCCAGATGAGTAAAGTGACGAGGGAGGCAGGTGCAGAGGAGCTGGCTTATCTTTTTCAGATTGGGAGCTTGTCTGGGCCTCCTCGGGGTCAGTTCTACGCCAAAGCCAAGAATAAGCTCAATTTCATTGTTCCTAGTGCTTCGAAGAAGGATCCCGCGTGGAAAGAAGAATGGATCCTGGCGGGGGATGACTGGGGGAGCTCAATTTTCATCGGAGGGCATGAATTCCAGGTTCCTACGGCTTTCAGTGACAAGCCCTCCTAGGACCGGGATTCCCCGCCTGCCGAGTCCGAAGCCGTCTTAAAGGCCATTCTAGCCCGGAATTACCTGAATTCGAAGTTCCCTACCGCTGAAGCTTTTGACCCTCGTAGGGTGAACAAATATCTGCGGATTTCAGACGCTATTCCTCGTAAGTATCCTTGTGTTGCTTCGTCTTATTACTTAGCTTGGTTCTAACATTTTCTTCTTTAATTTGCTTATTCATAGTTTTTCTCGTGGAGCCTGCCACCCGACACGTCTCACGCTCTCCTCAAGGTGGAGCTTCTCTTCCCTCCTCTGGGGTCGAACCTGCCCTGGCTTCTTCTGTCTCTCCGGTTGGGTCCAAGATGGCCACTTTGGCCTCGCGGGCTTTTCGGACTTTGGGCAAAGCTCCCCAGGTGGTTGGCCCGGCTGTTTCCGCCCCCTCGGCCGTGGCCGCTAAAGTCGCTACCCCTTTGACTCAAACACTTGATTCCGCGGCGCTTCCAACAACCAAATCCTCGGAGGTTTCTGGGATAGATGTCGCGAGGGCTCCTTCCAGTCGCTCCCGGCCTCAGTCGAGCTCGACAGGGCTGGATGAGGTCTTGGAGCAGTTCATAGCGTCCTGTCCAAGTGGCGGGATCTCCAATATGGCTTCTATGCCTGTGGATGTCCTTATAACCAAGGGGTCCGCTATCTTAGCTGAGGTAATTGTATTTCCTTCACGCTATTTTTGTTAACTCGTTCAGTTTCTAACTCGGGTTTTATATTTGTAGGCCTTTAAGGTCAATGTCGCGATGGGCCAGCAGGTAGCCCTTCTCCGTGATCGGGCTGTAAAAGCCGAATCTGAAGCCGAGAAGGCCGGGGAACTGCTCAAGCAGGCTCGGTCTCTAGTGGAAGAGGTGACTTCTAGCCAGGGAAAAATTGAGCTGGAGATGGCTGAGCTTCGCTGTGATCATGATCGATCAGGAGCGTCTTCAATCTCTCCGGTGGGCTAGGCAGCGAGACTCCTGAAGATCTGAGGCTAAGAAGCTGGACCTTGAGAACCAGTCTCTGATTACTCAGGTGGCCAAGCTGCAAGCTGATGCGGAGATCTCCTTCAGCGATGGGTATTTTTTTGCTTCATTTCAGGCCGCAGAAGCTCTTCCTCCTCCTTTTGATTTGTCGTCTATTGCGGGCTGGGACAAACAGGAAATAATGCTTAAAGCTGCCGAGTTATCTCGTCCTGAAGGCGACAAGGTGGTCCCTTCTAGCCCCGCAGGAACTGGGAAGCAGCCCACTCAGTCAGATCCCTCCTTCCATCTTCCTTCCTTTATCCCCTCAGGTCCTGGGGAATCTTCCAGCAAAGTGATGTCCTCTCGATCCGAGGAGGACCAATCGGGAGCTAGCGAAGAGGTTAGGAGCCCATCTGATGATCCAGATTTAACAGAGATGAAGGTCGACAGGAGCCAGATGGGGCCCCTAGCTGCTCTTCTCGACGCGGCTATTCCTCCTGAAGTTATGGATGTGATCAATGAAGTTTTGGAGGAAGATCCAGCTGATCATCTGATATAGCCTTTAAATGGAGGAGCGGTCGGTGAGGATAACCCAGATGGACAGCTACCTGTTGAGGAGGTTGATGCTAAGGATCAGCAGGAAAGAGGAGGGCCAGCGGAGGGGAGCCATGATAGCCCCAAAGCTTGAAGCGGATGACTTGTTTCTGATTGCCCAGAAAAGGGGGAGGGCACCCTGCTTTGCCATTGTTAGTTTTTTATTTTTCCTTCTTCTTTTTATAGCCCGAATTCGGGGGTTGGGCTCCCCATTTGGATGTAGCCTTATCGGGGGATAGGCTCCCCTTGCCCTTAATGATAAATTGACTTGCCTTTTTGAGAACTTTATTCTGCTTCTGGTCTTGAATGGTATCCAGAGTAGCATCTGTAGCATCAATTAAGATTCGTGTAGGCAATTATAATGATTTTGATCCTGCACACGAAAGCAAACATTATATGTATGGGGCGATAACCCAACCAAGACATCAGGAATGCTACTTAGCTATTTCCTAGTCTTTGAGATCTGGCGGGCAACTATGCCTTTACACTCAGATCATTCTTGGGGGTGGTAGCCCGACCAAGGCATCAGGAGGGCTATCGAGCTATTTCCTGGTCTCGAAATCTGGAGGGCAACTATGCTCTTACACTTAGATCCTTCTTGGGGGTGGTAGCCCGACCAAGGCATCATGAGGGCTATCGAGCTATTTCCTGGTCTCGAAATCTGGAGGGCAACTATGCTCTTACACTTAGATCCTTCTTGGGGGTGGTAGCCCGACCAAGGCATCATGAGGGCTATCGAGCTATTTCTTGGTCTCGAGACCTGGAAGGCAATTATTCTCTTACACTCAGATCCTTCTTGAGGGTGGAAGCCCGACCAAGGCATCAAGAGGGCTATCGAGCTATTTCCTGGTCTCGAGATCTGGAAGGCAACTATGCTCTTACACTCAGATCCTTCTTGTGGGTGGTAGCCCGACCAAGGCATCAGGAGGGCTATCGAGCTATTTCCTGGTCTCTAGATCTGGAAGGCAACTATGCTCTTACACTCAGATCCTTCTTGGGGGTGGTAGCCCAACCAAGGCATCAGGAGGGCTATCGAGCTATTTCCTGGTCTCGAGATCTGGAAGGTAACTATGCTCTTACACTCAGATCCTTCTTGGGGGTGGTAGCCCGACCAAGGCTTCAGGAGGGCTATAGAGCTATTTCCTGGTCTCGAGATCTGGAAGGCAACTATGCTCTTACACTCAGATCCTTCTTGGGGGTGGTAGCCCGACCAAGGCATCAGGAGGGCTATCGAGCTATTTTCTGGTCTCGAGATCTGGAAGGCAACTATGCTCTTACACTCAGATCCTTCTTGAGGGTGGTAGCCCGACCAAGGCATCAGGAGGGCTGTCGAGCTATCTTCTGGTTTCGAGAGGTTTATGTCGAATTCCCATACAAGGGTATAGTCTCTAACGTTGAACATAGTTGGAGACAAAGATGGAAGAGAAAAGGAAAATGACTTTATTGATGATGGAGATGTAGTACATCTTTATTGGGACCTGTAATGAAAACTAAGTGGGGATAGTCTGCTTGAGAGCTCTCTTCAAGGGTAGAATTTCTTCAAATGATCTGCATTCCAAGTGTGGTTGATGGGTCATCCGTCCATGTCTTCGAGTTTATAAGCTCCATTGCGAACAACTAGCTTTATCAAATATGGCCCTTCCCAATTTGGACTTAAGACTCCATCCGACCTTTTTCGAGTATTCAGTGTTACTTTCCTAAGTACCAGATCCCCTTCCTTGAATTTCCGGGCTCTAACCTTTTGGTTGAAGTATCTAGCGATCCTGCTCTGGTAGATAGCTACTTTCTCTGCTACTCGGTTTAGTTTTTCTTCTAAGAGGTCTAGACTAGCCCGGAGCTTGACTTCGTTACTTTCGGGCTCAAAGTGATGTACCCTGAACGAGGTCAATCTATGCTCGATGGGGAGGACTGCTTCAACCTCGAAGGCCAAGTAGTAAGGTGTTTCTCCAGTAGCTGTTCTTTTTGTAGTCCGGTATGCCCAAATGACTTCTGGTAGCTCTTTGGCCCATTTACCTTTCCTTTGCTGAAGCTTCTTTTTCAGAAGTTTCTTGATTGTCTTGTTGGTGGATTCTACCAGCCCGTTAGTCTGGGGATGAGCCACTGAAGCGAGCCTGAGGTTGATCCCCAATCCCTTGCAGAAGTCTTTGAATCGGGGGTTGTCGAATTGCTTTCCTAGGTCGGCTACAATGATGAGAGGGGTCCCGAACCTGCATACCACGTTAGTCTTGATGAACTTGGTTGTATTCTTTTCTGATATTCTAGCAAGGGGCCCTGCCTCGACCCATCTTGTGAAGTAGTCAATAGCCACGATAGCATGTTTCATCTGTCCAGGAGCGGTAGGAAGTGGCCCAATTAGGTCGATTCCTCACATGGCAAAGGGGTAAGGTGAGCTGAGGGACGACAGTCGCTCGGGTGGCTGGTGGCTCAAGTTTGAGGTTCTTTGACAAGGTTCGCAGGATTGCACAAAACTTTTTGTATCTTAATGGATGGTCGGCCAGTAGTACCCCATACGAAGCACCTGATAGGCTAGAGCTTCCCCACCTATGTGGTTCCCACAGTCCCCTGAGTGGACCTTTCTCAATGCCCATTTAGCATCATCGGGATGCAAGCACCTAAGTAAGGGGAGGGATCTGCCCCTCCTGTAGAGGTATCCATCCACCATACAATATCGAACTGAGAGTCTCTTAACTCTTCGGGCTTGGTCGGGCTCTTTAGGAAGCTCTCCTTCAAGGAGGTAGGCAACAATTGGGTCCATCCAGTAAGGTAGGCGATCCAGGGAACAAATTTCTCCATTTGTGGCTATGCTTGGCTGGGTGATCACTTGGAGGGGAATTCCCCTTGGCAGGGATTGGCCTCCGTTCGCCGCTATTTCAGCCAGAACATCTGCGCGATGGTTTCGGTGTCGAGGCACCTGATCGATCTTAAGTCCCTTAAATTTGCTTTTCAGCAGCCGAGCTAGATTTAAGTAGGCAACCATATTATCTCCCATTACCCGGTAGACCCCAGTCACCTGGTTTACAACAAGCAACGAATCGCTCTTGATATGCAGGTAGTCGGCCTTTAGTTTGATGGCTACCTTCATCCTAGCTAGGAGGGCTTTATATTCCGCTTCGTTGTTGGTAGCTTTAAATTCGAACCTGAAACAGTGAAAGAATTCAGTCCCCTCTGGATCTATCAAAACTATGCCAGCTCCTCCCCCAGCTCGTCCGGATGCTCCGTCTGAAAAGAGGATCCATGGCTTGCAGCCCTCCGGCCAATTTTCAACCTCGGATATCTTCTCAGGGACCTCGTTTGATACTGAGGGATCAACTGGGTCTGGGATCGCTGAGAATTCTGCCACGAAGTCGGCTAAAGCCTGTGCCTTAATCGTAGTCCGGGGCTTATACTTTAAGTCGAACTGAGTGAGCTCTAGTGCCCATAAAACTAGCCTTTCTGACACATCTGGTCTTTGCAAGAATTGACGGAGGGGTTGGTCTGTCACCACTGCTATTGTGTGAGCTTGAAAATAGGGACGGAGTTTCCTCGCTGAGATTACCAGAGCATAAGCGAGCTTCTTCAGGAGAACGTAGTTTCTTTCTGATTTGGTCAAGGCATGACCACTATACTCCTTTGAATTCTTGCCTATGCGGAGGTGCATGGGGGCGATAGGTCGACCTATTGGGAGGTTTATTCTGAGCTCTCTGCACCGGCTCAAATTTGGGGGCTTCTTTCTTCAAACGCTTTGCCGTTCTCATGTCGTCATGTTCTATCTTAACCTTGAGTTGTTCGTCGATCTCGACCTGCTCAAGAGCCCGATCATAGGCCTCCTGGTATGTCTCGGGAGGTCTCTTCATGAAAGAACGGAAAAGCTTTCCTGCCCAGAGGTTTCGTCTGAAGTTAGCGAGGGTTTCTTTTTCAGTGAAAACTCCCATTTGTATGACCTCCTTGTGAAATCGCTCTACATACGATCGAAGAGTTTCACTCCACTCCTGGATCACATATTGGAGGTGTATGGGATCTTTCGGACGAGGTTTAACTTCTTGGAATTGTGAGCAAAAATCGGTTGACAGCTTTGTGAAAGAATCCACGCTACCCACGGGCAGTTTCCTGAACCAGGTTTTCGCATAGTCGGTCAAGGTTGTTGGAAACATTCTTCACATAGCTGCTCTGGTAGTGTTCTGGACTTCCATCTGTTGAATAAAGCTCTCTAGATGGCTTAGAGGATCCTCCGTTCCAGAGAACTTATCCGCTAGCATTTTGAATTTTAGGGGGAGCTCTGCTTCCCGGATCCTCTTAGTGAAGGGAGCGTTCAACTCGCTCAGGGGATTCTTTTTGTCCTCCTTGCTTTTTCCCTTCCTTATCTGCTGGACCTCTTTTTGTAGCTTGGCCAGCTGATCCCTTAGTCACTTGTTCCCGGGTCTCTTCGAGTTAACCTCAGATTCCTCACTGTCGAATCTTTCTGATGAACTAGCAATTTCTATCCGGTCCTCCTCCTGGACATGATCCACTCGGGGAGTTTGTCTGCTTTCCTCCTCTTGGGCCAGGGTTGTTCTCCTAGATGTAGTTAGATGAGATAGCCCTCGCAGCCTCCGGGTAAAAATATCCGCGGCAGACTTAACTAGCCGGGGTTGATATTGTGAAAGTCTTTTAGGAGCTGGGGGCATGGGTCCCAGCCTATCCCGAATCGAACGTTGGGGCCCTGATCTATCTCGAGCCGGCTCGGAAGGAGGAGGGCCTAGGCGATCGAAAGCAGGTGGTCTAGCTCCGAGCCTGCTCGGCTCTCCCTGATCATTCAGGTTGGTTGGTTGGATTGTGATGCCTTCAGCGAGGAGGCGGAAGCGGATGGATTCTACGAAGGCCGCCGCTTATTGGTCGAGCGCTGCCTGGCTCACTATAGGGTGGCCAGTAGCCCGCGTATTGGTTGTCTGGATCGGAGCTTGACTACTATATCCAGACTTTCTCCCCCTTTCTAGGGCTTTTCGGGTTGGCCTCGCCGGAGACTGCTCCGGGACTCTGTGTTGGCCATGGGAGGAGCGGAGCCTCATAGTTCCTGTAAAACAATGAAAATATAAATGCAAACGATCGGTTAATCGGGTGTAGGAAAAGTCCCCACAGACGGCGCCAGAAAGTGTTAACAGAAATTTTGCTTGGGACGAGAAATCCCAGTTAACGCCCTCAAGACCACTACCACGTAGGTGGTGGCCAAAATTCTTTATATATGTAACAGTAATTTATAAAATGACAAGTAGGCAAGAATGTTTTTATTTAGCATGCATGGTACACGAATACAAAGATTCTTCTTTCTTTTCTCTCAAATCTCTCTAGGAAATGGTCGATTGTTAGTCGTATGCCTGTCGAATAGTAGTCTCCTCTTTTCATTTCTTTTCTTTTCTATTTATACATGGTTTGTAGGTCAACAGACTGATTCTCCCTTAATTGTCTCAGTCTCTTCCTTATCGGGCAGGATTTCTTGCGTTAATATCATTTGACTTTTAGATTGACGCACGAATTGAGAGTATCGTGGTGGAGATCAGTTTGTTTCCTTTTTGGATTTCATTACTTGTTCTGCATGTAGATAACGCTTCCAGGTATGATTTAATGCATTCCTTGTATCCTTTCAGTATGATCCTTATAGAAGTCGCAGGACATGACGATATGGTGTGATGCATCAACCAGGGAGGTTGTTTAGTATTTCGACCTTGATGTCTGAGAAGTTTCATCCAGCTAGGAGCCAGATCTGGCTTCTCTGAACTTTTCCGAAGCTAGATGTGGCCTCGACTGACCTTTTTGACCCTAGGTGTGGCTTCGACTGACCTTGCGGCCTTCTAGGGACATTCTTCTGTGTCAATCGAGGTAGAGACGAGTTTCTTGAGCATTTGCGAGATGACCTTGACTTCGAGGAGCTTCTAGTTTTGATGATGAGGGCTAAGTCCGATAATTTCGGGCTCTATCCCGGATGTTTCCGGAGCCCGCCCTTGTTCCTTGGGTGGTATCGGAGTTCGGCCCTGGATAGAGAGGTATCCTGGTGGAAGCTCTCGGGTCCGGGCTTTATCCCAGATGTTTCTGGAGCCCGCCCTTGTGCCTGGGGTGGTATCGTAGCTTGGCTCTGGATATAGAGGTCTTCAGGTGAAACTTTCGGGTATGGAACCAGGTCTAGGATGTGGAAAATTTCCCTTTGGTCCTTAGCCAATTTTGGCTATTAACAAATTTTATTTATTTAATCAAATAAGAAGTCTTTTTATTTAGTCAATAAAAGAATAAAAATATCTATGAGTTGGATTATGTTTTGAAGTCTAAAGGTTGATGGAAATTAGGGTGCAACACAAACTTTTATTGGTATGTGATTTGCGGCAACCCTAGTCCACTTAGAGGAAGATTTCGGCAATCCTAAAAAGAAGAGGAAGCAAAATTTCGGCCACCTATATAATACCACATATAGAATTCGGCCACCATAGTTGATTGAATGATTCAATTTTTCTTCTTCTTCTTCTCAATTCATAGAAAAGGATAATTTTTATTCTACTAAACATAAAAGAGAGAAGAGATTATTCTTTGATAGTACACTGATTGCTTGTTCATCAATAAGCTTGTGTGTACAACATCGAATTAGGTTCACGCGAGTTTCGATCATTAGATTGAGAACTCAAAAGTGACCAGAATAATTTTTGTCTTCTTTTGATTGTTTTGTGACTAACAAAAGAAAAAGAAAACTTTGTTCATCCATTCTCTGGTTTGCAATTCAAAGAAAAAGGGAGACCACGCTCATAGGTGATTCACGTACGTGTTCGGATTGAAAGATCTCGCGGTACTGTTCACGAGGGGGGGGGGGTAATGTTCACTATCACTGTTCACGCGGGTACTGTTCAGAATCACTGTTCACGCGGGTACTGTTCACGGGCATCGGAAAAGATTTTACGGATTACCAATCGACGTAAGTCAATCGGATCACGCGTCAAGAGGTATTTAACTCTAACTGTATATATTTGAGTTTAATTAATTAAAAGGTTAAGGTTCAACTTTGAGAAAAACTTTAAAACCATACGAAATCTATTTTTCGTTTCTTCCGCTGCATTTTATATCGATTTCCCAACAAGGGGGGGGGGGGGGGGGGGGGGGGGGGGAGGGGTGAATAGGTATAGTTTCAAAACTCTTGCAATTTCTTTTTATACACAATGTTGACGGTGATTTTTGGATTATGTAAGGGCGATCACGCATCACACAAGGTATGTGGGACTAACAATTGTATAATGAATCAAGAAGAATAAAAAAGATCATGCAAACAAGATCTTACGTGGTAAAACCCCAAGGTGGGGAAACATCTACGATTGCTAGTAACGGCGGGGAAACAAATTCACTATGAATAATATGATTACACACTCTGTTTCTCTCTTTTTTGTCTATTCCTATGTATGTATATGTATATATCTATCCTTTTTTTTACAATGAGATTATAGGTCTATTTATATATGCATAGAACCCTAATCCTTATTGTACAAGTAAGGAATGGTGGTGGTGTTTAATTAGGACTTATTACTTGTTGAAGTCGTTTTTATCTTCTTTCCTGTTTCGCGTCTTCTATAAATTGAATGAATTAGACTTGTTGCCTGATTGGGACTATGATATCTATAAGGAAGTTTATTTCCTTATCAGAGTGTACTGTAAGGTACTTTGTTTAAGTGTAATTCTTTCTTCTTCGTATTTGAGTTGTAGTTGCCTTTAATATTGTTAACGGAAATTTTGCTCGAGGTGAGAAATCTCAGTTAACACCCTCAGGACCACTACCATGTAGGTGGTGGCCAAGATTGATCGTAAATGTTAACAATGTTTTTAGAAATGATAAAGAACAATGATACAATTTAACATCCAAAAGAGAATAAAAATATTTTCTTTATTGAACGTGTACGATATAAAAATTTCTCTCTAAGGTATAGTTGAGTGTTTGTCGTATGCCTGTCGAATAGTAGTCTCCTCTTTTTCATTTCCTTTCTTTTCTATTTATACATAGTTTGTAGGTCAAACAGACTGATTCTCCCCTTGATTTTCTCAGTCTCTCCCCTCTTTATCGGGCGGGATTTCTCGTTTTAATGTCATTGACTTTGCCGAATTGAGAGTATCGTGGTGGAGATCAGTTTGTTTCCTTTTTGGATTCTATTAGTTGTTCTGCATATAGGTAACGTTTCAGATATGATTCAATGTATCCCTCGTATCTTTTCAGCATGATCCTTTATAGAGGTCGTTTGATATGGCATGGTGTGGTGCACCAACCAGTGAGGTTGATTAGTGTTCTGACCTTGATATTTGAGAAGTTTCATCCAGCTTGGAGCCAGATCTGGCTTCCCTTGACCTTTTCAAAGTTAGGTGTGGCTTCCCCTGACCTTTCAAAGCTAGGTATGGCTTTCCCTGACCTTTCGAAGCTAGGTGCGGCCTTCTAGGGACATTCTTCTGTGTCAATCGAGGTACAGGCGAGTCTCTGGAGCATTTGCGAGGTGACCTCGACTTCGGGGAGCTTCTAGTTTTGGTGATGCGGGCTAGATCTGATCGTTCCGGGCTCTATCTCGGATATTTCCGGAGCCCGTCCTTGTTCCTGGGGTGGTATCGTAGTTCGGCTCTGGATAGAGAGGTCTCCTGGAGGAAACTCTCGGGTATGGAACCAGGTCTGGGAGGTGGAAAATTTTCCTTTGGTCCTTAGCCAATTTTGTCTATTAACAGAAGTCCCTTCTGACTTGAACACCAGACGTCGAGCTCGGGGTTGGGGTCAGATTTTTACTTTATTTGGGAAATCTTCCTCTTTTTACCGTTACCGAAATATTGGGGAAATTTCTTCATTTGAGTGACGTGATGCGAACCGACTAATTTATCTTCGAATTAATCTGATTGCGTTACGGCAGTCCCCGAGATTTTTTACCGTTGCCAGAATCTTGGGGAGATCTTCTTCTTAACTGCGTAAGTGATGTGGCGTGAGATGATTAGCCCACTTTTGAGGTTAATCCGGTTACGTTACTGTAGTCCCCGAGATTTTTTACCGTTACCAAACGAGTATCTCGGTAACTCGTGCTGTTGCCGTCCTGCCTATATATATGTCTATTTTCCTCCTCCTCTTCCTCACATCTCTTCGAGCTAAAATTTTTTGCTGAGAAATATTTCCATAGCTTTTCCTCCAAGCTTGCTTTTTTCTTCATTCTTCATCCTTTTTTGCTTTTACAATGTCGAAAAACAGTCGCGACTCAGCTGATTCCATAATCGACGGTGAGGAGGTCGTCAGTTTTACTATAGGGAAGAGGGCTAGGAGGAGTTCTGACGGCGACGATTCCCCGCCCACCTCGCAACGTCGGCGGTCAAGTAGGAATGTATCCATCGGGACTGGGTTCTCCAACCATCCTGAGCATCCTCTGGATATCGTCGACGAAGATTCCGACAAAGAAGCGGACCGTGATGCTGCGGGGGAGCATCGGGTCTTGGCTTCTGGTCCCCTTGTGGAGAGGCTCCCTCCTTACGATTTCCGGGTTGTCCCAGATTCCATTGTTGACCCGGTGTCGATTGACCGCTTGAGGTCAAAGTTTGGCATCCCTGACAGCGTATCCATCTCGGTGCCCCCCAAAAATTACGAGTTCTTCAACCCCCCTAAAGGCGTGCTTCTGATTCATGTGGCCGCTCTTGAGAACGGGGTCAGGCTTCCCCTCCATCTGACTCTTCGGCGGGCTCTCAACGCCATCCAGCTCGCTCCCCTCCAGTTGACGCCTAGCTTCTGGAGGCATCTAATTGGTTTCCTTGTATTATGGAGGGAACAATGCCAGATGAGTAAGGTGACGAGGGAGCCGGATGCAGAGGAGCTGGCCTATCTCTTCCAGCTTGGGAGCCTGTATGGGGCTCTTCGAGGCCAGTTCTATGCCAAGGCCAAGAACAAGCTCAACTTCATCGGTCCTGGTGCCTCGAAGAAAGACCCCGCTTGGAAAGAAGAATTGATCCTTGCGGGGGATGACATGGGGAGTTCGATTTTCATCGGAGGGCATGAATTCGAGGTTCCCACGGCTTTCAGTGACAAGCCCTCATGGGACCGGGACTCCCTGCCTTCTGAGTCCGAAGCCGTTTTAAAGGCTATTCTAGCAGGGAATTATTTGAATCTGAAGTTCCCTACTGCTGAAGCTTTTGATCCTCGTAGGGTGAACAAATATTTACGGATTTCAGACGCTATTCCTCGTAAGTGTCATTGAGTTGCTTCGCCTTATTACTCAGCTTGGTTCTAACATTTTTTTTTAATCTTCTTATTCACAGTTTTTGTCGTGGAACCGGCCACCCGTCACGTCTCACGCTCTCCTCAAGGTGGAGTTTCTCTTCCCTCCTCTGGGGTCGAACCTGCTCTGTCTTCATCTATCTCTCCGGCTGGGTCTAAGATGGCCACTCTTACCTCGCGGGCTTTCCGGGTTTTGGGTAAAGCTCCCCAGGTGGTTGGCCCGGCTGCTTCTATCCCTCCAGTCGTGGCCGCTAAAGTTGCTACCCCTTCGACTCAAACAACTGATTCCGCTGTGCTTCCGACAACCAAAGCTTCAGAGGTTTATGGGAAAGGTGTCGCTTCTGGGAAAGGTGTCGCGAGGGTTCCTTCCAGCAGCTCCCGGCCTCAGTCGAGCTCGACAGGGCGGGATGAGGTCCTGGAGCAATTCATAGCGTCCTGTCCGGGTGGCGGGATCTCCAAGATGGTTTCCATGCCTGTGGATGTCCTTATAACCAAGGGGTCTGCTATTTTAGCTGAGGTAATGGTATTTCCTTCGTTCTACTCTTGTTAATTCTTTCAGTTTCTAACTCGAGTTCTGTCTTTTGTAGGCCTTCAAGTTTAATGTTGCAATGGGCCAGTAGGTAGCCCTCCTCCGCGACTGGGCTGCAAAAGCCGAAGCTGAAGCCGAGAAAGCCAGGGAACTGCTCAAGCAGGCTCGGTCTTTAGTGGAAGAGGTGTCGCGAGGGTTCCTTCCAGCCGCTCCCGGCCTCAGTCGAGCTCGACAGGGCGGGATGAGGTCCTGGAGCAATTCATAGCGTCCTGTCCTGGTGGCGGGATCTCCAAGATGGCTTCCATGCCTGTGGATGTCCTTATAACCAAGGGGTCTGCTATTTTAGCTGAGGTAATGGTATTTCCTTCGTGCTACTCTTGTTAATTCGTTCAGTTTCTAACTCGCGTTTTGTCTTTTGTAGGCCTTCAAGTTCAATGTTGTGATGGGCCAGCAGGTAGCCCTCCTCCGCGACTGGGCTGCAAAAGCCGAAGCTGAAGCCGAGAAAGCCGGGGAACTGCTCAAGCAGGCTCGGTTTTTAGTGGAAGAGGTGACTTCGAGCCAGGGAAAAATCGAGGTCGAGATGGTCGAGCTTCGCTGGGATCATGAGAGGATGAAGCAATCTTTTGATCAGGAGCATCTTCAATCTCTCTGGCTGGCTAAGTAGTGGGATTCCTGGAGATCTGAGGCTAAAAAGTTGAACCTAGAGAACCAGTCTCTGATTACTCAGGTGACCAAGCTGCAAGCTGATGCAGAGACCTCCTTCAGCGATGGGTATTTCTATGCTTCCTTTCAGGCAGCGGAAGCTCTTCCTCCTCCCTTTGATTTGTCATCTATTGTTGGCTAGGATAGACAGGGGATAATGCTCAAGGCTGCCGAGTTATCCCACCCTGAAGGTGACAAGGTGGTCCTTTCGAGCCAAGCAGGAGCTGGGAAATAGCCCGCTCAGACAGATCCTCCATTCCCTCTTCCAACCTTTACCACCTCAGGTCCTGGGGAGTCTTCCAGCAAAGTGATGTCCTCTCGATCCGAAGAGAACCAGTCGGGAGCTGGTGAAGAGGTTAGGAGCCCGTCTGAGGATCCTCCTTTAACAGAGATGGAGGTCGACAGGAGCCAGACGGGGTCCATGGCTGCCCTTCTTGATGCGGCTATCCCGCCTGAGGTTATGAACGTAATTAATGAGGTTTTAAAGGAAGATCCAGTTGATCAACCGATGGAGCCTCTAAATGGAGGAGCGGTGGGCAAGGATAACCAAGATGGACAGCTATCTATAGAGGGGGTTGATAGCGATGATCAGCAAGAAGGAGGAGGGCCAGCGGAGGGGAGCCAGGAGAGTCCCAAAGCTTGAAGCGGTTCATCATGACTTGTTTTTGATTGCCCGGAAAAAGGGGGTGGGCGCCCTGTTTTGCCCTTATTAGTTTTCTTTTTTTTTTTATAGCCCGGGCTCGGGGGTTGGGCTCCCCGTTTGGTTGATGTTGCCTTATCGGGGGATAGGCTCCCCTTATTCTTAATGAGAAATCGAATCACTTTTGAGAACTCTTGTTTTATTTCTAGCTTTGAATAGGAACCAGAGTGGCACCTATAGTAACTCGTGTAGGGAATTATGATGATTTTGATCCTGCACACGAAAGCAAACATTTTATTCAATCTTTTTTTTTTAACCCGACCAAGGCATCATGAGGGCTACTTAGCTATTTCTTGGCCTTCGGGATCTGGCGGGCAACTATACTCTTACACTCAGATTCTTCTTGGGGGAGGTAGCCCGTCCAAGGCATCAGGAGGGCTATTTGGCTATTTCCTGGTCTCGAGATCTGGAGGGCAACTATGCTCTTACACTCAGACCCTTCTTAGGGGTGGTAGCCCGACCAAGGCATCATGAAGGCTGTTTAGCTATTTCCTGGTCTCGAGATCTGGAGGGCAACTATGCTCTTACACTCAGACCCTTCTTGGGGGTTGATCGTGCCTAAATTGTTGTATATTTCGGCCCTCATTCCTATTCTTTTGTCTCGTTCTTGAGTGTATTTTTTATATATTTTATGTCTTTTAAGTCTAATAGGCTCGTTGGTGCTAATTGCAGGCAATAGATCTAATTCTGGTGTTAGAAGCTAGTTGCAGTGGTTCCGGCAGAAAATGGGCAAAAGGAAAGACAAAGGATCATAACCAGCTCTACAGTGCGGGTCAAGTGCGGGTCGCAACCGCACTCCAACCGCACTCCTTCCCACAGCCGGGACCTGAATCATGAAGGAAAGATAAAGTGCGGGTTAAGTGCGGGTCATCCAACCGCACTTCACCCGCACTATTGCTCAAGACAGAGGAGCTGATTCGTACCTGACAGATAAAGTGCGGGTAAAGTGCGGGTAATCCAACCGCACTCCACCCGAACTGTTGCTCAAGACAGAGGAGCTGATTCGTACCTGACAGATAAAATGCGGGTAAAGTGCGGGTAATCCAACCGCACTCCACCCGCACTCCACCCGCACTGTTGCTCAAGACAGAGGAGTGGATTGGAGTGGATTTACACCTGACACCAGAGTGCGAGTACAGTGCGAGTAAAGTGCAGGTAAAATGCGGGTAATCCAACCGCACTCCACCCGCACTGTTGCCCATATCAGAGAACTGAAGATTAAGAAAACATTTACAGTGCGGGTACAGTGCGGGTAATTCACCTGCACTCCACCCGCACTATGCGCGCGACAGTTTCTGGTTTCAAGCTTAAGTGACCTATTTTTCCATCCTCTATAAATAGAAAAGGATGTGAACGAACCAAAGGATCACCATACCTCCCAATACTTGTAGTCTAAGCTAGAAACACATCTCCCTCTCATCCAAACCATCTCTACTCAATCAAAGGCAACTAGGAGACTTGGATTCAAGCTTCAAGGAAGGAGATCAATCTTCAAGGGTTCTCTCTACACTCTCTCTTAGTTTATTGGTTTGTAATAGAACATGAGTAGCTAAAATACCCCATTATGGGGTTGATGTTATTTGTTTGATGGATATTTGTCTTTGTAAATAAACTCTATGTGTTATATTTATTTTATCTCTATGTTTCATTCCATTGCTTGTATTGATTTCCATTATTGATTTGCTTGGATACACTCTCTTAGCATGATTGATTTGGATTACTTGAGTAGGCAATTAGGTTTGTAAGTTCCTCATATTTTGATTAGCTTATTTCGTTGACAAACCACAATCGGGATTATTCTTTGTAAGGGTAAATAAGGCCTATTGTGTGTGATCAAGCTTCAAGGATATCATCTTTCTCAAGAGCACTTCAAAGGTATCTCACTTGTTTAACTTTCTTTGAAGAGATCTCGCACACACTCACTTGCATGCATTATGTTCCTATCTTCATGTTATTGAATGATGTATTGTATGCCACTTCTCACACCCCTCACTTGCACTTTTTTGCACATCACTTAGTGTGTTGAGTTTGCCCCGAAAAAGAGAATTCCTTCTTTTACCGCGTCCTAGACCGCTTGGCAAGACATGCTTGCACCGCGGCATACAGAGCGGTATACCTCAGTAGCGTCTTGCTTCCTGTAGCGCTTCCTGTACACCTGCACGCATAGCGACCCAAGTCGCGGTGTTGTCCAGTAGGCCTCTGTTGCCCATACCGCTGCCTGTGCACCTGCATGCACAGCGCCCTGCACCGCGTTGTTGTCCAGACGGTGCACTGCTGTGTGTACCGCGGTCTGGAAACTTGCCTGCGACGCGGTCCATCTAGCGGTATTGACGGGATTTTGTGCCCTAAGTTCAAAACGATGCTGTTTTGACTATGGCTCCCTTATATATACTCTCTCTTCTTCCTTACTCGTTTTTATGAGTTCAAGATGCCATTTTTGATAGGCCAAGCTTCCCTTAGAGAGAGAAACTCCCAAGAACTCATCTTTACTCAACCAAACACAAATCCATGTGCATCTAACATCTTCAAGCATCATCTCATCATGTATTCTTCTTGCCTTCATTGACTAGGTAACTTGAACATGCCCTAAATCTCATTGTATTTATTTATGTTCTTGTTTGCCTAGGGTTAGCTCTTTTATATGATTTTATTGCATATCTTTATGTTTATTGGCATTTATAACATGTTTGAGTTGTTGTTTGTTGGTTGAGAGCTTTGTTCATTAATAGCTAGCATTTAGGACGATTTTACCCTTCTAGCTAAATCTTCATGCATTTGCATTTAGATATTGATATCTAGGATTTGCATTTATTGACATCTTTAAATCCTTAGATAAGCATTTAGTGTTGCCTAGCATTAATTGCATGTTTGAATATCTTTTACATATTTACATAGGTTGTTTAACCTCTTCATTGATTGTTAAGCTTTGTGACTAAGTGGGTTAGTGCACAAGCTTGTGGTCTAGAATCACTATTAAAGGCCCGTTGGGTAGAGTGAAAGGGTTAGTGACCAAGTAGGTGTGACTTGAGGTCAACCTAGGTTGTAAACTTTCGTTCAAATAGTGGATTTGAGGACCGTATGTGGCTAGAAGGATAGCCCGTGAGTTTTTCCCAGTTGGAGGGTTTCTCACGTAAATCAATCCTTGTGTTTTTTATTGTTTTCCGCATATTTATATTGGATTGATTGATTGCTAATATGGGGTAGGATTATTAAAATTGATTAAGTCAAAAAGTTGGTAATAAAGCAACTAAAACCTCTTCACCCCCCCCCCCCCCTCTCCTCTAGGTTGTATTAGACACACTTTGTGTTTTTTTCAATTGGTATCAGAGCGGGTTCCTAGATACACTTAGGTGATCCTTGCTCTTTGTGTGTCTTGCATTTTGTTTGTGGTTGTTGCATCATTATCATTCATCTCATTCATACCCAAACACTATGAATGGGAACGGAAGTGGTAATGAGGGAGCCTCTAGCACAAGACCCCCTTTGCTCACCGGAGTAAACTATGCCTCTTGGAAAGGCAAGATGGAATCATTCATTTTATAAATGACTGAGCATAGATGGCAATTGAAGATGGCTACACTCCTCCGTAAAATATTCTTGCAGACGAAAGTGAAGTTCCTAAGCCAAAGTCGGAATGGTCAACTCAAGAGTTTGAAGCATCCAAGTGGAACAACAAGACTATGCATGCTATTCTTTGTGCAATGGATGACAATCAGTACAAATTGATCCAAACAACAAGAATTGCAAAAGAGGCATGGGAGATTCTAGAGACGGCCCATGAGGGAACCGAGGTGGTCAAAGACTCCAAGCTTCAAATCCTCCAAACACAATTCGAGCAAATTAGGATGGAGGAGGATGAGTGCTTCAACGACTTTCAAGTGAAGTTGATGGACATAGTCAATCAAAGCCATCGACTTGGTGACCCCTATTCGGATAGGAGAATCAAGCAAAAAATTATGAGGTCGCTTCCAGCAAGATTTGAGTCAAAAGTGACGGCTCTTGAGGAGAACAGTGATTACAAAAACATGAAGCCAAGTGAAGTTATAGGAAGACTTCTAGCATATGAGTCTAGGTGGACTCCTACACCTACACCTCCAAAGAAGAAAAAGAGTATTGCTCTGAAAACTTCCAAAGTAGAGAAAGAGGAAGATGACTCAGATGAGGAGATGGCCCTCATGGTGAAAAGATTCAAAAAGTTCATCAATTTTGAGAAGAGGGGATTTGGATCCAAAGGAAAGGAAATGAAGAAGAAGACTCCTTTCAAGAAGTTTGAGTCAAGTGAAGACAAGCCCACAAGAAAAGGGATTCAATGCTTCGAATGTGGAGGTTTCGGACACATCTCCACGGACTGTGGAAATTTGAAAAACAAGAAGAAAGGAAAGGCCATGGCCACCACGTGGAGCGATGGTGATGACTTGGAAGAAGAAGGAGAATCCTCGGATGATGAGGATCATGTGGCAAACTTTATTGCCTTCGCATCTTCTCTCAAGAGTAAGGAAGCAATAGATGATGAAGAGGTAGAGAAACAAAGTGAAGATGACTCTAGCGATGGTGACTCTTCATCCCATTCAATAAATTTGGATGTAGGAGGAATGGATCTTGAAGGCTTCATTGAGCATTTTCAAAGCTCAAGATTAAAGATGAACAAAGAGATTCAAAGGCTAAAAGGAGAGAATCTCAAGCTATCTACCGAAGCTACTCACTTAAATAAAGAAGTGAAGATAGCCAAAAGGAATGAGGAATTGATGGAAAAGGAGCTTGAAGAAGCTAGAGAGATCATTGCTAAGATGACTTTAAGCACGAAGAAACTTGACCACATGTTGGAAGTTGGCAAGAGGCCAAGTGATAAGAAAGGTCTTGGCTATGAAGATGACAAGGAGACCTCATCCTCAAGCATGATTGTGTTTGTCAAGAGTTTGGATAACAAAGTGCCTCCACCCCCACAACATCCTAGGAAGAAGATCGAACTAGGAGAGTGCTCTAAAGATTCTCAAGTCAAGGAAGCACAAGGGAAACAAGCTCAAGCTCAATCAACAAGGGTACATCAAGCAAGTTTCCCTCAACCCAAATACCATCAAGCCAAGAAGCAATTCATGCAAGGTCAATCAAGGAAGCAATTCATTCCAACTCAACAACAAAGAAGGAGGGAAAGCCCTTTTGTACTCACAAGGGCATGGTATGTCTTCTTATTTTATTCCCACTTGTCACTTTTGTGGTGTTGATGGTCACATTAGACCTAATTGCTTCAAATACATTGAAATGTGTAGAATCAAGAGCATGATTGAAAGAAATAGAGCTAGAGCTAAAATGCATGTTCCTAGGAAATCTAGAGCCAATTTGCATGATCCTAGGAAATCTAGAGCCAATGTGACTAATACCACTAGGAATGAGAACATTACATCTAGGTGGATTAGAAGGAATAACTATTCTTGCTATGTGGCTCAAATTGCCTTGAAGGCAAATGCCTCTAACACTTGGTATTTGGATAGTGGGTGTTCTAGGCATATGACGGGGAACAAGAGCTTCTTTAAATCCCTTGTCTTGGAGGATGGAGGATTTGTCACCTTTGGTGATGGATCTAGAAAGAAAGTCATAGGGAAAGGAACCATTTCCATTCCCGATTTACCCTCTTTGTCCAATGCTTTACTTGTTGATGGCTTGCAAGCCAATCTTATAAGCATTTCTCATCTTAATGATGATGGACTCTCCGTCTTGTTTAACAAAAATGATTGCTCTATTTTAATGCCAAATGGACAAACCTTGCTAAAAGGAAAGAGATCTAGTGACAATTGCTATTATCTTGAAGCTAGTGCTATCTCTTGCAATATGTCCAAATGTGAGGAAGTTGAGTTATGGCATAAAAGACTTGGCCATATGAACTATCGAGATTTGAAGATCTTAGATAAGTTCAAGGTTGTGTGTGGCCTCCCTAAGCTTGGGAAGAAAGTCGATGGCGTTTGTGGACCTTGTCAACAAGGGAAACAAACCAAAAGTATGCACAAGAAAGGCAAGTATCTCGCCACCAAGGAGCCATTAGAGCTTCTACATATGGACCTTATGGGTCCCATGCAAACCGAGAGTCTCGGTGGCAAGAGATACGTTTTTGTTTGTGTTGATGATTTTTCTAGATTTACATGGACATATTTTCTTAGAGAAAAATTTGAAACATTTGAAAAATTTAAAATGCTTTGCATTAAAATTCAAAATGAAAAGAACTCACACATTAAAAGCATTAAAAGGATTAGGAGTGACCATGGGAGGGAATTTGAAAATGCTTGTTTTGAAAGCTATTGCAATAGCTTAGGCATTTCCCATGAGTTTTCAGCTCCTAGAACTCCTCAACAAAATGGGGTTGTTGAGAGGAAGAATAGGGTCCTTCAAGAGATGGCCCGTGTGATGTTGCTTAGCAACAATGTCCCTAGGAACCTTTGGGCCGAGGCCGTCAATACGGCTTGCTACATAGGAAATAGAGTCTTCCTAAGGCCCGGTACTAGGCAAACCTCCTATGAATTATGGAAGGGTAGGAAGCCAAATGTTAGCTACTTCCACTCATTTGGGAGCAAATGCTACATTCTAAATGATCGAGATCAACTTGGCAAGTTTGATGCCGAGAGTGATGAGGGGATTTTCATTGGCTATGCCCTTAACAGTAAGGCCTATAGAGTTTTCAATTTAAAAACTCGGAGTGTCATGGAATCATCTAATGTTGTCATAGATGATTGTAGGCCTAAAACTAACGATCATGATGAGAAGGTCGTTGTGGTTGATGATTCTTCATTGGAAAAGAATGGTGAGACTTCAATTGATATGAAGTGAAGTCTTGATGAAGAGGTCATTCAACCTCTTGATAGAGATCCATCTTTGGACTCTAAAGAACCCGCTCCATGGGTTAGACATCTCCACAATGAGAATGACATTCTTGGAGATATGAATGAGGGTGTTAGGACTAGGCGTCAAATAGCTAATCAAATTAGCTATACTTGTTACACCTCTCAAATTGAACCCAAAAAGGTTGATGAAGCCTTGAATGATGAGTTTTGGGTTCTTGCCATGCAAGAAGAGCTAAACCAATTTGAAAGAAATGAGGTTTGGACTCTTGTTCTTAGACCCAAGGATACTAATGTCTTAGGCACCAAATAGGTATATAGGAACAAGTCGGATGAGAATGGCAACATTGTGCGCAACAAGGCTAGACTTGTAGCACAAGGATACTCTTAAATTGAGGGTATTGACTTTGAGGAGACTTTTGCTCCGGTTGCCAGTCTTGAGTCTATAAGGCTTCTTTTGTCCATATCATGTGTGCACAAGTTCAAATTGCGTCAAATGGATGTTAAGAGTGCCTTCCTCAATGGTTTCTTGCATGAGGAAGTGTTTGTTGAGCAACCCAAGGGGTTTGTGGATCCACACCACCCCAATCATGTCTATAGCCTCAAGAAGGCTTTATATGGGTTGAAACAAGCACCCAGGGCTTGGTATGAGCACCTCACTCAATTTCTTGTTGACAATGACTACACTAGGGGTAGTGTTGACAAAACTTTATTCATCAAGAGGAACAAAGATGAGCTTTTCATAGCTCAAATTTATGTTGATGATATTTTTTTTGGCTCCACCAACAAATCCAAAGTCCAACAATTTGTTGATGTCATGTCTCATGAGTTTGAGATGAGTCTTGTTGGGGAGCTCAATTACTTCCTAGGTTTGCAAATCAAGCAATTGCATGATGGGATTTTCATATCCCAAGCTAAGTATGCTAAGAACCTAGTGAAGAAGTTTGGCCTTGAGAATGCCAAACATTGTGACACATCCATGAGTACCACCTTGAAACTAAGCAAGGATGCTAGTGGCAAGAGTGTGGAACAAAGTCTTTATCGTGGCATGATTGGTAGCTTGCTTTACTTTACCGCAAGTAGGCCCGATATAGCCTTTAGTGTGGGTGTGTGTCCTAGGTACCAAGAGGATCCCAAGGAATCCCATCTCTCCTCCGTGAAGAGAATCATTCGATATGTGAATGGGACATCCAACTATGGGATATGGTACTCTTTTGACACTAATGCTAGCTTAGTTGGCTTTAGTGATGCAGATTGGGCAGGAAATTATGATGATAGGAAAAGTACATCGGGCGGTTGCTTCTTCCTATGTAACAACTTGGTCTCATGGTTTTGCAAGAAGCAAAATTCCATCTCTCTATCCACAGCTGAAGCGGAATACATAGCCGCCGGGAGTGCTTGCACACAACTCCTTTGGATGTAACAAATGCTTGTGGATTACGGCTTTGATCAAGGTATTCTTACCCTTTATTGTGATAACATGAGTGCAATTAACATTTCAAAGAATCCGGTTCAGCACTCTAGGACAAAGCATATAGACATTAGGCATCATTTCATTAGAGAACTAGTTGAAAACAAATGCATTGCACTTGAGCACGTGGGCACTAATGATCAACAAGCGGATTTATTTACAAAGCCCTTAGACTCAACTAGGTTCAACTCTCTTAGTAGGTCTATTGGGATTTGTTATATGCCTTGATGAGTTTTGATGATTGACCCCTTATGGGGAACTCAAGCATAGAGAGCAACCTTGCATGTTGAAATAAGCAAAAACTTGATCAACTTTATGCTTCTTTATTAATTGCTTGAGTATTTTTGGTTGTGCCTATATATATTCTTATATGGCTTTTTATTAAATAAGTGTGCATTGCTTGGTTTGTAATCCATGTCAGCTCTATGTTCAAACATGCATTTTTGGATTAGGAGAATTGATTGGGAAGTACATTTGAATTACCTATAATTTATCTCCATGACATGCTCACTTGATTATGACATGCTCAAAATGATATGCATGAAATATGTCCTGATTGCGTTAATGCAAATGTGTGTGAATGCAAATGAGAAGACTAATCAATAAGGATCTTGTATCCATGTAATCAATAAGGATTTTATATCCAAATTAGTCTTCTCTCTCTTCTTAATTGTTAATCAAGACTACTATCATACGGATAATTATCCAGAAAAATCTAAAAGGATCTCTTGATCTAATGTCTTGATTTGCTTTTAAGAATTGATATAGTTTTGTGTGCGTTGAAATTTCTTTTCAAAATACTATATCATGTTTCTCTATGGAAAAGGGTGCAAATTGGTTTGAATTCTTTTGGAACCCTTTTTGATGTTCTCCTTGCCAAATACCATTCGCTTGAACCATGATGTTACATGTCTTACATCCAAAGCAACTAAGTCACACATTTTCTTCTAAACAATAAACCCTCACTGATTCTCTCTCAATTAATTAAGTTGCATAAGGTTGTTGTATATGATTATGCACTTATCTTGCAAATAGCTCTCTTTGCTAAAGTGACCCGGTTGGGGAATACTCCTTTGCCTATCTCATGACAAAAAGGGGGAGTAATGTGGTTCTATTTAAGGGGGTTGCATATTTGGAGAGATTGTCCCGTTGAGGGGGAGTAACCTATATAGGGGGAGAATTTGCATGTTGCATGTTGTAGTTTTCTTTTATTATGCAAATTGCTCTTATTTATTTATCTCTCTTGATCACCTCAAATACACTTGTCTTGGAAAGTGTAGTCTCATTGTTATGTAGGGATGGCTATTCTACAAGGGCTTGAAGATTTGAAGACCTAGCATCTAGATATCTTTTTGTAATGTAGAATTTCCTTGTTGACCTCTAGTTTTTATTCTTTTGTGAGGATGATTTGTGAGAGGTGGTTTTGTCACGAAATAGCCAAAGGGGAGATTGTAAGTTCCTCATATTTTGATTGGCTTATTTCGTTGACAAACCACATTGGGGATTATTCTTTGTAAGGGTAAATTAGGCCTATTGTGTGTGATCAAGCTTCAAGGATATCATCTTTCTCAAGAGCACTTCAAAGGTATCTCACTTGTTTAACTTTCTTTGAAGAGATCTAGTTGCACACACTCATTTGCATGCATTATGTTCCTATCTTCATGTTGTTGATTGATGTATTGTATGCCACTTCTCACACCCCACACTTGCACTTTTTTGCACATCACTTAGTGTGTTGAGTTTGCCCCGAAAAAGAGAATTCCTTCTCTTACCGCGTCCTAGACCGCTTGGCAAGACATGCTTGCACCGCGGCATACAGAGCGGTATACCTCAGTAGCGTCTTGCTTCCTGTACCGCTTCCTGTACACCTGCACGCATAGCGACCCAAGTCGCGGTGTTGTCCAGTATGCCTCTGTTGCCCATACCGCGGCCTGTGCACCTGCATGCACAGCGCCCTGCACCGCGTTGTTGTCCAGACGGTGCACTGCTGTGTGTACCGCGGTCTGGAAACTTGCCTGCGACGCGGTCCATCTAGCGGTATTGACGGGATTTTGTGCTCTAAGTTCAAAACGACGCTGTTTTGACTATGGCTCCCTTATATATACTCTCTCTTCTTCCTTACTCGTTTTTATGAGTTCAAGATGCCATTTTTGATAGGCCAAGCTTCCCTTAGAGAGAGAAACTCCCAAGAACTCATCTTTACTCAACCAAACACAAATCCATGTGCATCTAACATCTTCAATCATCATCTCATCATGGATTCTTCTTGCCTTCATTGACTAGGTAACTTGAACATGCCCTAAATCTCATTGTATTTATTTATGTTCTTGTTTGCCTAGGGTTAGCTCTTTCATATGATTTTATTGCATATCTTTATGTTTATTGGCATTTATAACATGTTTGAGTTGTTGTTTGTTGGTTGAGAGCTTTGTTCATTAATAGCTAGCATTTAGGATGATTTTACCCTTCTAGCCAAATCTTCATGCATTTGCATTTAGATATTGATATCTAGGATTTGCATTTATTGACATCTTTAAATCCTTAGATAAGCATTTAGTGTTGCCTAGCATTAATTGCATGTTTGAATATCTTTTACATATTCACATAGGTTGTTTAACCTCTTCATTGATTGTTAAGCTTTGTGACTAAGTGGGTTAGTGCACAAGCTTGTGGTCTAGAATCACTATTAAAGGCCCGTTGGGTAGAGTGAAAGGGTCAGTGACCAAGTAGGTGTGACTTGAGGTCAACCTAGGTTGTAAACTTTCGTTCAAATAGTGGATTTGAGGACCGTATATGGCTAGAAGGATAGCCCGTGAGTTTTGCCCAGTTGGAGGGTTTCTCACGTAAATCAATACTTGTGTATTTTATTGTTTTCCGCATATTTATATTGGATTGATTGATTGCTAATATGGGGCAGGGTTATTAAAATTGATTAAGTCGAAAAGTTGGTGATAAAGCAACTAAAACCTATTCACCCACCCTCTATGTTGTATTAGACACACTTTGTGTTTTTTTCGAGATTGTCTAATGCTCCATTGAATGGAAGGATTTCTGAAAATCCAGCTTTACAACCATGCTCTTAATCTAATCTCGAATTAGTGGCTTTCACTATACACCCTAGGTTAGCCACTTCTAAGAGAATTAGAATCCTCCACTATACACCCTAGGTTGGCTACTTTAGTGATTTTACGAGAACTAACCTTCGAGTAGAATTTGGTTGATAACCTCGAGCCTCATCCAATCCCAAACCGGTGGCCATCACTATACATCCTAGGTCGGCCACTTATGAAGGAATTGGAAGCCATCACTATACATCCTAGGATGGCTGCATTAGTAATAGGTTGAGCCATAGCTAGATAGATGAGCATTCATGGAATAGGTCCCAATTGAGTAACTAGCCACTGTTGGTTGCTTAGGAAGGATTAATCTCTAGTAGGAGGTCTTCGCTATACACCCTAGGTTGACCTCTTGCAATAGATATATACCAACACTATACACCCTAGGTTGGTTACATTTGTCAAAACCTGCTTAATTGAGAGTCTGTTGCAATTGCCCCAATATTCACTTACGAGTCCATCAAATCGGTAGTTCTATCATCATTCATTCATCACTCCATTATCTTCCCATTTCATTTGCTTTCATAGTTTAGTTTATATTGTATTTTCATTCACCATCACTTTACTTTTATGCATACTAGTTATATTAACCCTAATCTTATCACCGCTACCTCGATCTCAGTGGACGACACCCGTGCTTGCCGCTTTGCTTGTATTTATACTTGTGAATGCATCGCATAGGTTTTATAAATTGTTTTGACGGACGGTTTTTTGACGGCGAAAACCATCTCATCAAATGGCGCCGCTGCCGGGGATCGGTGTGCGTAGTAGTGATTAGATTAGTTTTAATACTATTAGTTTATTAGTTGTTTTTAGTTTTGTTAGTTTCTTTTTATTGCTTTGGTAGTTTTTGTTTTTGTTTGTTTCAGGACTCTATGGATTCCTTTTGGCAAAATTCAGGGTCAAGCTATGAGCCTAACGAGAATACCTACATCTCATCATTCCAGTCAAATTCCGTTGAAGATCAACTACGAAATTTCATGAAGAATCATGTGCGGGAGACTGAGCAGATGATAGCTTCTCAACAAGAGACTCAAGCCTTCATAGAAGAGAAAACCACCCAAATGCTCGAATCTGCCCAGCAGTCCACCCCGGTAAATCAGGTTGTTTCCAAGTTAAAGCAACCAAGCCGGTGGATTCCTCCAATTTCTCAAAAGAAGACATGTATAAGCTCCGAATAGAATTTGAAGTGGAGTGAAGCAAGAGAATGGACGAGATGGACATGATGATCAAGATAAACCAAGAGCTTATGAGCGTGAGCACAGAGCTAGTGTTGGAAAGGGGTGTGTTGAAGGAAGAGAATGAAGCACTTCAAGAGAGAGAAGCCTTGGGAATGGAAAATGCGAGTAATCTCCAAGAGTTGTGAAAATACACTCTTAACGTGTGTCTACAACCTAGAGGGGGGGGGGGGGGGGGGGGGGTGAATGGGTTGTTAATCGATTATTACCAATTTTTTCGATTAGTCAATATTAAACAAATAACCCAATTAAATCAAACATACAAAATCAAGTGTAAAGTGCGGAATAATAAATAACACTTGATTTTTACGTGGAAACCCTTAAACAAAGGGAAAAACCACGGGCTATCCTTCTAGCCACACACGATCCTCAAATCCACTATATGAGTAAAAAGTTACACCCTCAAGTGATACTCGGACTCTCACTCTAGATAACCTCAGGCTATGGACACTACCACTCGCCACTCTTGGTTCTATCCCTAGTGATATCCACTGATACACTACTATTGGCGTGAGCACCTCCTACTCTACCCGCAGGCCTTTTACAGTGAATTCTTGACCGATGCTTGCCAACCACAACTTGGTTGCAAGACTTCAATGCTTGTGCAACTTCACCCCGAAGCCACAAGACTTTGACTCAATGAAGAGTATAGGGTCCAAGTGAACAATCAATGAATGCTCAACACAATATATGTTAGACCAAACATACAATGCTTAACTAGATGTAGATAATGCAATACAACATCCTAGTTATCAAATAATGCCTACATGTACACACATGAGGTCTCAAATAGTTGTAGAGAAATTCTAACAAACTAATTGTCAATTAAATTCACATAAACATTCATAAACTTGACTAGATGCACAAAGTCAACCTAATCATCAATTAAGCATACATGAATATTTATGGATTAGCCATTTAGGCATATATGACCTAATAATGCAAGCTATCACAAACAAACACAATCAAATATTCATGAACATTAACTAGTTGATTAAAACACAATTTCTCAACCTAGTTATCAATTAATCACACATGAATATTTATGACCTAGCTTTTAGGAAAAAATGACCTAATCAATTAAGCTATCACAAACAAACCCAATCATGTTATAAAGACTCATAAATATATGCAATAAGTAGAGTCTAGGTATTTAATCATGCAATAAATACCTAATCTAGAGTAAGAAGAACAATAAATGATATTCAAAGAAGTTCTTGCTTACCTAGTCATGAAACAATGAAGACCCATGCTCAAATGATGTTGAATGATGCAATATGGAGATGGGTTTTGGGTTTGGAGAGTCAAAGATGCTTTCTTGAAGCTTTCTCTCTCTAGGAGCTCTAACCTCTCTCTAAATATGAATTTTTGAGCTCTTGGTCGGCCAAGAAGAGAAGAGGAAGAATATATATGAAGCCCTAGTTAAAACTACGTCGTTTTGAACTTAGGAAACAGAATCCCGTCAAAACCGCTTGCTAGACCGCGGCACAGGTAAGTGTCCAGACCGCGGTACATACAGCAGTGTACCGTCTGGACTACACCGCGGTTGGGACCGCTGTTCGTGCAAGTGCACAGGTCGCGGTCCACGTCGCGCATGACGCACTGGAGAATACTGCTCCGTGAGCCGCGGTGCAAGCAAAGCCTGCCGAGCGGTCTAGGCCGCGCCAAAGGGAAAAATCCCTTTTTAACACTCAAGACAAAAGTCAATCTTGCATGAATGTTGTGCAAGTGTGAAGTGAGTAAGATGCACACAATGAAGCACAATTAACATGTCAAACATGTTATCAACTAAGATACAATGCAAGATATGATATCTAATGTAAGCTAGTGAGTGTTTTAGAAAAGGATGCACACTTATACAAACAATAAAGAACACAAATGCAAGATAAACAAAACATGCATGAAGTGTGTGTGTGCACCTAAACTCTTCAAGAGACAAAGTCAAGTGAATATACCTTTTGCTCTTGAAGTCATGGAGATGCTTGGAAGCTTGCCAATACGGACCTAAGCTACCCATTACACAATCATCCCCAATGTGGTGGTTTGTCATGAAATAAGCCAATCATAAAATCGAGGTCCTTACAATCTCCCCCTTTGGCTATTTCATGACAAAACAACCACTCACAAATATTCCTCACAAAATAAAATAAAGCTATTGTCCATGATCACTTCTACAATACAAAAGAGATTCCTAGAATCTAAATATTCAATATCTTCTTGTAGAATCATCAATGTACCTACACACAATAGCAAGTAGCACTTTCCAAGAACAAGTGGAAGTGAGGTGAACAAATAAAAACAAGCATTGCACTTAAATACAAATAAAGCAATACAAAGAATGCATGTGCAATGCTCCCCCTAAAAGGTTACTCTCCCTCATGATTTCTCCCCCAAAGCATAGCATAAACAATGCTCCCCTTATATCTCTCACTCCCCCTATTTCTCTCAAGACTTCTCCCCCTTTTTGTCATGAGATAGGCAAAGGAGCTCCCCCTATCGGGTTGCTTTAGCAAAGAGAGCTATTCGCACAAATACATTGCATAATCATATACACAAACTTTATGCGACTTAAATAATTGAGAGAGATTCAAGGAGATTATATTAAAAAAAATGTGTGCGTGTGAAAGGTTGCTTAGCATGTAATACAAAATACTATTATTCTCATGCATAAAAATCAATCAAAGCAACACTCAACAGGATTTCCAAATGAAGTCAAACCAATTAAGACCCTGTTGTTATGATAAGAAGATATATATCCAAGCATTTGTGTGCAAGTGTACTAATCACAGCAAAAGTATATCATCTTTTCTTCATTGCAAGATACATCATCAATCAACAATTTTGATGTCAAAAATAAGCAATGCAACACCACACATAACAGTCATATAACAACATTTTCTGTTTTTCTCCTTTTTCTGTTTTTCTCCATATTCCTAGCAAGCATGTATTTCTGTTTATCATGCTAATGTAACTCTCTTGATGGCTTTCACTCGGTTTCAAATGAGTAGCCTTTTCCAACATTGGGCGGCTCCACGTCATATTGCCAGTAGCCCTTTTCAAGAGAGAGCTTAAGAATGCATATCTAGGAATCATGAACATGTAGAATAATTTGAGGTCAATCAAATGTACTAACAAGTAGAACATTCCTTGAAAAGATAAGCATGCTCAAGCAATAATAGAAGTCATGCATTATCATACAAAGCAACCGTGCAATGGTGTAATCAAAAACATTATACAATTATTAATCAATGTTATTCACCAAGCACACTCAAGCAATCATAAAAGAGCATAAAATAGGCCAACTTTTTGCATATAGCAAATCATGCAAGATCGCTCTCTTTGCTTGAGCTCCCCTCATGGGGTCAATTCCAACCAAGTCAATGGGAGACATGAGCTCCTATAGACCTATCAAGTCCAATGGACCTAATTGCATCTACGGGAGTCACATGTGCACTAAGGCAAGCGGGTTCATTCTTTCTAACCCACCTAGGTTCCACTTTAACATTTTTAGTGGTCATAGACATGTTTCTAGGTTCCCTTGGTTTATGCAAACTTGCCCTATTTTTCAACCGTTTTTCTTTCATGCTCTCTAATCTACACCTCTTAATGTAATTTAAGCAATTTGGTCTTAAGTGACCAATCATACCACAATAATGACAAGTAGGTACAAAGTAAGGATTTATACCATAGCATTGTGATCTCATCGAGGCATCGCCATGTTGATGAGGTTGTCTTTGATGGTGCATCGGTTTGCTTCTCCCAGGAGCTTGAGCCGATTGGTGGCACCTTTGTGGTTTTGCTTGTAGAGGTGGTTGAGCCGGTTGATCATGCCTTCTTGGTTTAGCATGCCACTTATGGTCACCTCCTTTCTTGATGGTTGACTTGTTGATGGAGGTGGTTGGCTTCTTAAGGAATTGTCCTTTCTTCTTGGATTGCCTAGGCTTTGGTTGGGATGCCAAGGCTTGTGTGGACTTTCCTTGAGTGGAAGATTGCTTGGATGAAGCTTTGTTCTTGCCTTGAGCTTGAGGTTGTTTGACCTTGGCCTTCTTTAATTCTTCAAGGCACCTCATCTCTCTTTCCTTGACAATCTTCAAAGAGTTTTCATTGTTGGCAAGTTCTTCTTTCATGGCCTTCATCCGTTGATGGCAATCTTTAATCTCCTTCTCATATTTGGACATATCAATCACGTCCGACTTCAAGGAGTCATTTAACTTAGCCTTTAATCGAAGATTATCCTTTTCCAATCTAAGGATATCATTTTCTCTCTCCTTTAAGGACTTTTGAAAAAAGTCAATGAACTCTTGGTTATACACATTATTGTCACAAGAGTTCCCGGAGCATGATCCATCACTATCAAGGCTTCTCCCACTTGTGCTTGTGAGAGTCATATTATCAAGGCTTGCTTCACTCAAGCATGCTCCTCTTCGGTTTCCAAGTTCAAGGCCACCCATCTTGAAATCTTCAAGTGATAAACATTTGGTGATGGCTTGAGTTTCTTCATGGTAGGAACCCGGAAATGCGAAGTAGTTGATCTCACTAGCAACCGACCTTGTGAAGCACTCTTCAACTACTTCAACTTCGCTATCACTCCAAGTAGCGATCATAGTTTCTCCTCCCTTCTTGTACTTCAAGTTACCACACATGGAGGCAAGGTGGCCAACTCCACCACACTCAAGGCAAGGGTCATCTTTCCTTGACCTTTTCTTTTCCTCCTTCACCTTAGAGGTCATGCCCTTCTTTTGAGATTTTGTAAATCTCTTAAATCTCTCAACCATGAGAGTCATCTCCTCATCGGAGTCACTTCTTACTCTAGAGAGTGAGACACTCCTTTCACTTTGCCTCTCATCAAGTGAGTCAACTTCCTCATCAAGACTTTCGCCTTGGTCACATGACAAGGCACTCTTGCCTTCTTCTACTTCCACATAAGAGACTCCAAAGGCCGTGTAGTTAATGGCAAGTTCTTCATCATCCGAGGAATCTTCTACACTCTCACTATCACTTGATAAGATAGCCATCGCCTTTTCTCTTCTCTTGTCCTTCAAGTTAGTACAATCCTTAGAGATATGCCCGAATCCTTCACATTCAAAGCATTGAATCCCCGTTCTTGAAGGCTTCCCTTGACTTGGCTCAATCTTCTTGAAGGGGGTTTTCTTCTTGAAGTCATTTTCCTTAGAGCCATGGCCACTCTTTTGTCGCTTCAAGAATTTCTTGAATCTCTTCACCATTAGAGCCATGTCTTCATCGGAGTCATCATCCCCCTTCCCAATCTTGGAGGTCCTCAAGGCTAACCCCTTTTGCTTCTTGGGAGGTGTGGAGGTAGGACCCCGTCTAGATTCATAGGCAAGTAGCCTTCCAATCACTTCACTTGGCTTCATAGTCTTGAAGTCCTTGTTTTCTTCAAGAGCCGTCACTTTGGATTCGAATCTAGCGGGAAGTGACCTCATGATCTTTTGCTTGATCCTCCTATCCGAATACGGGTCACCTAGTTGATGGCTTTGATTCATAATGTCCATCAACTTCACTTGGAAGTCATTAAAGCACTCATGCTCTTCCATCTTGATCGTCTCAAATTGTGCTTGAAGAACTTGGAGCTTGGAATCCTTAACCACTTCGGTTCCCTCATGCGCCGTCTCTAGAATCTTCTAAGCTTCATGTGCATTTTTGGTGATTTGGATGAGTTTGTATTGGCTCTCATCCACTGCACAAAACAAAGCATGCATTGCTTTGTTGTTCCACTTTGAAGCTTCAAAT
Source organism: Dipteronia sinensis (assembly GCA_033220585.1). Classification (NCBI taxonomy): domain Eukaryota; kingdom Viridiplantae; phylum Streptophyta; class Magnoliopsida; order Sapindales; family Sapindaceae; genus Dipteronia; species Dipteronia sinensis. The sequence goes on along the minus strand of CM065636.1, from coordinate 57,623,369 downwards.
TCTTGTGTGCTCCATTGAGACTTAGGCTTGGAGACTTCACTTCCATCTTCGATGGTCATTGTTGGAGGAGTGTAGCCATCTTCAATTGCCATCCAAGCTCGATCACTTATTTGGCAAATATAGGACTCCATCCTGCCTTTCCATGAGGCATAAGTGTCACCCTTGAGCAGAGGAGGTCGTATGCTCGATGCTCCCTCATTACTCATCCCAAAGTCACTCATAGTGTTTGGGTAATATGAATGCAAATGAATGCAACCAACAAGATGCACACAAATGCAAGACACACACAATCAAGAGCAAGGATTACCTAAGTATATCTAGAAACCCGCTTTGATACCAATTGAAAATACACTATTAACGTGTGTCTACAACCTAGAGGGGGGGGGGGGGGGGGTGAATGGGTTGTTAATCGATTATTACCAATTTTTTCGATTAGTCAATATTAAACAAATAACCCAATTAAATCAAACATACAAAATCAAGTGTAAAGTGCGGAATAATAAATAACACTTGATTTTTACGTGGAAACCCTTAAACAAAGGGAAAAACCATGGGCTATCCTTCTAGCCACACACGATCCTCAAATCCACTATATGAGTAAAAAGTTACACCCTTAAGTGATACTCGGACTCTCACTCTAGATAACCTCAGGCTATGGACACTACGGCTGTTGTAACAACGATGCTTCAGGTTCAATTTTTCCAGGGTATCTTTGAAGAGGATATCTACACTGCTACCTGTATCCACGAGCACGCGATGGACCAGACAGTTGGCGATCTGTATCGTGATTACCATTGGATCATCATGAGGTTGCACAGTGTTAAAGACATCTGCTTTGGTGAATACGATCTGCGCTGACTGGGAGGGCTCTGTCGAGCTCTGGCTTACTTCGAAGATCCCCCGGCTTTCTCTGATGCAGGGAACCTTTCTTACGTGGTTTTTCCGGGAGTTATTGGAAACGCCAGCCAGTGTATGACCTCCGTTGATAGTGTGTATCACCTGGATCTGTTGCATTAAGTCAGCATGTTCCCCTTTCCTCTTTTCTGCGTCTTCATGGATTTCAGCTTCTACCTCCCTTCCAGTCCTGATGTTATCTCTGACCTGTTGTAAGAACTCAATCAAGCATCCTCCCCTTATCAGGGCTTTAATCTGGTTGCGTAAATTATACCACTCTGAGGTGTTGTGGCCCACGTCTTCGTGGAAGTCGCAGTACTTGTACCGGTTTCTCCTGTCAGCTGGGGCCTTCATGGGAGCGGGCTTTTGGAGCAACCCTTTATCTCGTATAGCAAGGTAGACTGTTTCCCTAGAAGCATTCAAATGAGTGTAGTAGTCATACCCTTTTTCCCCTTGCATGACTGGAGCCACGGTCCTTGGAGGCGGCTAAGCCAGGGGAGGGGTTCGTTTTGCTGGATAACTCTCATGCCTATGTAGAGGAGCAGGGATGGGATAGGTCGACCTGTTGGGAGGTTTACTCTGAGTTTTATGTACTGGCTCAAATTTGGGGGCTTCTTTCTTCAGACGCTTCGCCGTTCTCATGTCGTCGTGTTCCATCTTGACCTTGAGTTGTTCGTCGATCTCGACCTGCTCAAGAGCCCGGTCGTAGGCCTCCTGGTAAGTCTCGCGAGGTCTCTTGGCAAAGGAACGGAAAAGCTTTCCTGCCCATAGGTTTCGCCTGAAGTTGGCTAGGGTTTCTTTTTCAGTAAAAACTCCCATTTGTATGACCTCCTTGTGAAAACGTTCCACGTAAGACTGATCGTGCCTAAATTGTTGTATATTTCGGCCCTCATTCCTATTCCTTTGTCTCGTTCTTGTGTGTATTTTCTATATATTTTATGTCTAATAGGCTCGTTTGTGCTAATTGCAGGCAATAGATGTAATTCTGGTGTTAGAAGCTAATTGCAGTGGTTTAGGTAGAAAAGGGGCAAAAGGAAAGACAAAGGATCATAAGCAGCTCTACAGTGCGGGTCAAGTGCAGGTCAAGTGCGGGTCACAACCGCACTCCACCCGCACTGTTGCCAAAGCCAGAGAAGCTGAGTTGCACCTGACGTTAAAGTGCGGGTACAGTGCCAACCGAACTCCACCGGCACTAATGCCAAACCAGAGAAACTGAAGTTGCACCTGACATTAGAGTGCGGGTCAAGTGCGGGTCATCCACCAGCACTCCACCCGCACTATTGCTCAAAACAGAGGAGGGATTTTGAACCTGACAATAAAGTGCGACTCAAGTGCGACTCCAGTGCGGGTAAAGTATGAGTCAAGTGCGGGTAATCCAACCGCACTCCACCCGCACTACTGCCCAGATCAGAGAACTAAAGATGAAGAAAACCTTTACAGTGCGGGTACAGTGCGGGTAATTCACCCGCACTCCACCCGCACTCTGCGCGCGACAGCTTCTGGTTTCAAGCTTAAGTGACCTATTTTTCCATCCTCTATAAATAGAAAAGGATGGGAACGAACCAAAAGATCACCATACCTCCCAACACTTGTATTTTTAGCTAGAAACACATCTCCCTATCATCCAAACCATCTTTAGTCAATCAAAGGCAACTAGGAGACTTGGATTCAAGCTTCAAGGAAGGAGATCAATCTTCAAGGGTTCTCTCTACACTCTATCTTAGTTTATTTGTTTGTAATAGAACATGAGTAGCTAAAATACCCCACTATGGGGTTGATGTTATTTGTTTGATAGATATTTGGGCTTTGTAAATAAACTCTATGTGTTATATTTATTCTATCTCTATGTTTTATTCCATTGCTTGAATTGATTTCCATTATTGATTTGCTTGGATACACCCTCTTTGCATGATTGATTTGGATTACTTGAGTAGGCAATTAGGTTGTCTAATGCTCAATTGAATGGAAGAATTTCAGGAAATCCGGCTCTGAAACCATGCCCTTAATCTAATATTGAATTAGTGGCTTTCACTATACATCCTAGGTTAGCCATTTGTGAGAGGATTAGAAGCCTCCACTATACACCCTAGGTTGGCTACTTTAGTGATTCTACGAGAACTAACCTTCGAGTAGAATTCGGTTGATAACCTAAAGCCTCATCCAATCTCAAACATGTGGCCTTCACTATACATCCTAGGTCGACCACTTGTGAGAGAATTGGAAGCCATCACTATACATCCTAGGATGGCTACATTACTAATAGGTTGAGCCATAGCTAGATAGATGACATTCATGGAACAAGTCCCAATTGAGTAACTAGCCACTGTTGGTTGCTTAAGAGGGATTAATCTCTAGTAAGAGGTCTTCACTATACACCCTATGTTGACCTCTTGCTATAGATATATACCAACACTATACACCCTAGGTTGGTTACATTTGTCAAAACGTGCTTAATTGAGAGTTTGTTGCAATTGCCCCAATATTCACTTACGAGTCCATCAACTCCGTAGTTCCATCATCATTCATTCATCACTCCATTGTCATCCCATTTTATTTGCTTTCATAATTTAGTTTATATTGTATCTTCATTCACCATCACTTTACTTTTATGCATACTAGTTATATTAATCCTAATCTTATCACCGCTACCCTGATCTCAGTGGACAACACCCGTGCTTACCGCTTTACTTGTATTACTACTTGTGAACGCCTCACATAGGTTTTATAAATTGTTTTGACGGACGGTTTTTTGACGGAAAAAACCTTCTCATCAACGACCGAAGAGTTTCACTTCATTCCTGGATCACATATTGGAGGTGTATGGGATCTTTCGGACGAGGTTTGACTCCTTGGAACTGTGAGCAAAAATCTGTTGATAATTTTGTGAAAGAATCCACGCTGCCAACGTGTAGTTTCCTGAACCTGGTTTTCGCATAGTCGGTTAGGGTAGTTGGAAACATTCTGCACATAGCTGCTCTGGTAGTGGTCTGGACCTCCATCTGTTGAATGAAGCTCTCTAGGTGGCTTAGAGGATCTTTCGTTCCGAAGAACTTATCTGCCGGCATTTTGAATTTTGGGGGGAGCTCTGCTTCCCGGATCCTCCTAGTGAAGGGGGCGTTCATCTCGCTCAGGGGATCCTTTTTATCCTCCTTATTCTTTCCCTTCCTTATCTGCTGGACCTCTTTTTGTAACTTTTCCAACTGTTCCCTCAGTCGCTTGTTCCCAGGTCTCTTCGAGTTAACCTCAGATTCCTTACTGTCGAGTCTTTCTGATGAACTGGCAATTTCTATCCGGTCCTCCTCTTGGATAGGATCCGCTCGGGAAGTTTGTCTACTTTCCTCCTCTAGGGCCCGGGCAGTTCTCCTAGATGTAGTTGGATAAGATAGCCCTCGTGGCTTCTGGGTAAAAGCATCTGCGGCAGACTTAACTTGTATGGGTTGATATTGTGAAAGTCTTTTCGGAACTGGGGGCATGGGTCCCAGCCTATCCTGGATCGAACGTTGGGGCCCTGATCTATCTCGGGCCGGCTCTGGAAGAGGAGGTAGTAGGCGATCGAAAGCAGGTGGCCTAGCTCCGAGCCTGCTTGGCTCTCCCTGATCATTCAGGTTGGTTGGTTCGATTGTGATGCCTTTAGCGAGCAGGCGGAAGCGGATGGATTCTACGAAGGCCGCCGCTTGTTGGTCGAGCGCGGCCTGGCTCAGTATAGGGTGGCCAGTAGCCCGCGCATTAGTTGTTTGGACTGGAGCTTGACTATATCCGGACTTTCTCCCTTTTCTCGGGGCCTTTCGTGTTAACCTCGCCGGAGGTTGCTCCGAGACTCTATGTTGGCCTTGGGAGGAGCGGAGCCTCATAGTTCCTGTAAAACAACGAAAATGTAAACGCAAATATGATCGTGCCTAAATTGTTGTATATTTCGGCCCTCATTCCTATTCTTTTGTCTTGTTCTTGAGTGTATTTTCTACGTATTTTATGTCTTTTAAGTCTAATAGGCTCGTTGGTGCTAATTGCAGGCAATAGATGTAATTCTGGTGATAGAAGCTAGTTGCAGTGGTTCCGGTAGAAAATGGGCAAAAGGAAAGACAAAGGATCATAACCAGCTCTACAGTACGGGTCAAGTGCGGGTCACAACCGCACTCCAACCGCACTCCTTCCCATAGCCGGGACCTGAATCATGAAGGAAATATAAAGTGCGAGTGAAGTGCGGGTCATCCAACCGCACTCCACACGCACTATTGCTCAAGACAGAGGAGCTGATTTGCACCTGACACTAAAGTGCTGGTAAAGTGCGGGTAATCCAACCGCACTCCACCCTCACTGTTGCTTAAGACAGAGGAGCTGATTTGCACCTACACTAAAGTGCGGGTAAAGTGCGGGTAATCCAACCGTACTTCACCCCACTATTGCTCAAGACAGAGGAGTGGATTTACACCTGACACCAGAGTGCGACTACAGTGCGAGTACAGTGCGGGTAAAGTGCGGGTAATCCAACCGCACTCCACCTGCACTGTTGCCCAGATCAGAGAACTGAAGATGAAGAAAACCTTTACAGTGCGGGTAAAGTGCGGGTAATTCACCCGCACTCCACCCGCACTCTACGCGCGACAGCTTCTGGTTTCAAGCTTAAGTGACCTATTTTTCCATCCTCTATAAATAGAAAAGGATGGGAATGAACCAAAACATCACCATACCTCCCAACACTTGTAACATAAGTTAAGAACACATCTCCCTATCATATAAACCATCTCTACTCAATCAAAGGCAACTAAGAGACTTGGATTCAAGATTCAAGGAAGGAGATCAATCTTCAAGGGTTCTCTCTACACTCTCTCTTAGTTTATTTGTTTGTAATAGAACATGAGTAGCTAAAATACCACACTATGGGGTTGATGTTATTTGTTTGATAGATATTGGGCTTTGTAAATAAACTCTATGTGTTATATTTATTCTATCTCTATGTTTTATTCCATTGCTTTAATTCATTTCCATTATTGATTTGCTTGGATACATCCTCTTTGCATGATTGATTTGGATTACTTGAGTAGGCAATTAGGTTGTCTAATGCTCAATTGAATGGAAGGATTTCCAGAAATCCGGCTCTACAACCATGCCCTTAATCTAATCTTGAATTAGTGGCTTTCACTATACATCCTAGGTTAGCCACTCGTGAGAGAATTAGAAGCCTCCACTATACACCCTAGGTTGGCTACTTTAGTAATTCTACGAGAACTAACCTTCGAGTAGAATTCGGTTGATAACCTAAAGCCTCATCCAATCTCAAACGGGTGACCTTCATTATACATCCTAGGTCGGCCACTTGTGAGGGAATTGGAAGCCATCACTATACATCCTAGGATGGCTACATTAGTAATAGGTTGAGCCATAGCTAGATAGATGAGCATTCATGGAACAAGTCCCAATTGAGTAACTAGCCACTGTTGGTTGCTTAGGAGGGATTAATCTCTAGTAGGAGGTCTTCGCTATACACCCTAGGTTGACCTCTTGCTATAGATATATACCAACACTATACACCCTAGGTTGGTTACATTTGTCAAAACGTGCTTAATTGAGAGTCTGTTGCAATTGCCCCAATATTCACTTACGAGTCCATCAAATCGATAGTTCTATCATCATTCATTCATCACTCCATTGTCATCCCATTTCATTTGCTTTCATAGTTTAGTTTATATAGTATCTTCATTCACCATCACTTTAGTTTTATGCATACTAGTTATATTAATCCTAATCTTATCACCGCTACCCCGATCTCAGTGGACGACACCCGTGCTTGCCGCTTTGCTTGTATTTATACTTGTGAACGCATCGCATAGGTTTTATAAATTGTTTTGACGGACGGTTTTCTGACGGCAAAAACCTTCTCATCAAATGGCGCCGCTGCCGGGGATCGGTGTGCGTAGTAGTGATTAGATTAGTTTTAATACTATTAGTTTGTTAGTTGTTTTTAGTTTTGTCAGTTTCTTTTTATTGCTTTGGTAGTTTTGTTTTTGGTTGTTTCAGGACTCTATGGATTCCTTTTGGCAAAATTCAGGGTCAAGCTACGAGCCTAACGAGAATGCCTACAGCTCATCATTCCAGTCAAATTCCGTTGAAGATCAACTACGAAATTTCATGAAGAATCATGTGCGGGAGACTACGCAAATGATAGCTTCTCAACAAGAGACTCAAGCCTTCATAGAAGAGCAAACAACCCAAATGCTAGAATCCGCCCAGCAGTCCACCCCGGTAAATCAGAGTTGTTTCCAAGTTAAAGCAACCAAGCCGGTGGATTCCTCCAATTTCTCAAAAGAAGACATGTATAAGCTCCGAATAGAATTTTAAGTGGAGCGAAGCAAGAGAATGGACGAGATGGATAGGATGATCAAGATGAACCACCAGCTTATGAGCGCGAGCATAGAGCTAGTGTTGGAAAGGGGTGTGTTGAAGGAAGAGAATGAAGCACTTCAGGAGAGAGAAGCCTTGGGAATGGAAAAGGCGAGTAATCTCCAAGAGTTGAACGAGAAATTATTATATGAAGTGAAGATGCTCATGGTTGAGAATGGTACTCTCAAGAAGACCAATGGCGAAGTCTCCGACAAGAACAAAGAATTGGAAGAACAAATTGAGAGATTTGAAGTCGAAAAGAGTACCGCATCGAAGGATTTGGAGAACTTAGTGAGGCTATCAAAAGATTTTGAAGATGAGATAGCTCACAAGTCAATGAAGATGCAAATGGAGGTTGATCAAAAAGCCAATGCCTTAGAGGATGCAAAGGTAGCACTAAGCAAAAAGGAGGAGGAGGTCAAGGAGTTACATGTGAAACAAATCAAACGTCCTCAAGACCACACATCAAAGGGGAGTTCCTCTAACTCTAATATCTTTTGCTATGCATGTTCTAGGATAGAGCCTTTTAAGGCTAAAAATTACAAGCCAAATCAACATAGGAAAACTAGAGGTCCTAGGAATAGATGGAGTCCACCTAGGGTCAAGCAAATATGGGTAAGGAAAGACCAAGTGCACTTATATAGAAACATGTTAAAGGAAAAGATAATGAAGGCACCTAAATTTATTTGGGTAGTGAAAAATAGGAAATTTCCTAACTTGGTCAAACCACCCTTAGAGGATCCTAGCCTCTCCATGAATGCATCCCATTGAATGATTTTGATGCATGTAGTTAGTTTTATCTTTTTTGTTGTTTAAATTCAATAAATTGTGATGTTGGGATAGTTTGGTTAGAATGTTATATTTTATGGATATTTGCACATTGAATTTATTGATTATATTTGTGGATGAAAGAGCCGGAGGCTCTTGTGCAAGTATGAATGCATGTGCTTTATATTGTTTAATTCAGTTTGGGGGTTGTTCATGCCCCATTCCGTCAATTTTGATAAAATGCATGATGTTAAGCTTGACTTGTTCTTCAATGATATATTGCATGAATTGCCTTTATTTTGTGAGCCTTGTTTGAGTCATTTTTATTCTGTTGGGGCATTGATTGTGGTTGATTAGTGCCTAGGTTTGTTTGAGTCATGTTAGGTGTGTGCCGCTAGGCCAGATTCTCTTGTCTTCAACATTGAGGACAATGTAAGGTTTTGGTTTGGGGGTGTTGACGCCTTTTTGAGTCGTCTTTTGTGTCTTGAGTCATTTTTGTGTCTTATTTTTGAAAAAGTTGCTGCTTAGCCAGAATTTTGAGCTTATTTAGCTTGGTGAGATGCCTAGATCATAGTGTTTGTGGCGAATGTGTGTATGCTTTGTGTGCTTATTCAATAACTCTTAGTCACTTTAGGGGTCTCACTTGCCCTTCATGGGCTAGTCTCATCTTCTAGTGTCCAAGTTTAGGGAACTCGGTGCTCAAGCGCCTTATTCTAATAGTGGAGCTTTCCCTTGTGAGATCACAAACACAAGCCAAAAACATGTATATTTGAGGGAAAATGTTTTTCAAATCTGTAAACACTATTCAAACACCATGCATAGTCTCACTACATCAAAAATCATCATTTGTCATTGAACATGCATCATATATGTGGATTGGTTGACGAAAACTTTTATTCCCTTGGTAGATTGATCCTTTGATGTGATATTAGGCAATGTGTGTTTTAGCCACTCAAAAAGAAAGCCTAAATACTTCCTATTCCCGTAATATGTGTGCTCCCAAGCCAATTTTGAAGCCAAACACATATAGACTTTTCCATTCTACACCCACGTTATCCATAACCCAAGCAACCTAAACACTTAGCCAACCCTCTCTTAATTGATCTTGTAGAGGCTTAGGAATGTAAAGTTGTGCTTTAATTTGATAAATGGCGTGTACCTAGGCAAAAGTAATGAGTTGTGAAAACGTGCATAGTAAAAAGGAATGAAAAGAAAAGAAAAGAAGCAAAAAGTAACAAAAGAAAAATATGCTTCAAATGCCTTGTGTAAATTGTAAATGCTACTCAAACAGGTAACATGAGTAGTTAAAGATTGCACATAGAGTCTAATTGTATGCCTGGACGCCATATTGTATTTGGAAGTGGAGTTGCACGAGAAATTAAATGCTTAAGCGTAGAATGTATTGCCTTAACTTGGTTGATTAGTGCTTGTGCCTAAATTCTCATTCTTCTAATCACCATTCACCGTGGCCATGTTACAACCAAATGGAAAGACCTAATTGATCTTAGGGGACGTCTAGATTGGGAATATTAGTTGATGAATGCTCTTACCACGTTCATGACATGTGATTCTTTCATGAGACTCACTCACTGAAAAAAGCGTTTATTCTACACTAAATGTATGCAACTAAGTTGATTCAGTTACATAAATTCATTGGCATACATGTTGCATGAGTGTGAACCTAGCTTCTGAGAGGAAAGATAAGAGAAAATCCATGTGAGAACCTAGCGTCGAAGCGAATTACGCTCAAGGTGTGAGAGTGAGTAGTTTCTGAGGTGAGGGCATTTTAAGTGTGGGATTCGTGTTATGCTAGTTTCCCTTGGGGTGCCTTCGAGTTGTTTAGAACATTTTGCATACGCTCATTCCTCACCCCCATTTGCTTTTGCGTATCTCTCTGCTATTTGGTTTTGCAGCAAGTTTTTCTTTGTGTCTAGGAAGTTCTTAGTTTGAGTAATTCTTAGTTTGTGTCTTATTTTGTTTTAGATTATGTTTGCTCGAGGACAGCAAAGGTTTGGTTTGGGGGTGTTTGATCGTGCCTAAATTGTTGTATATTTTGGCCCTCATTCCTATTCTTTTGTCTTGTTCTTGAGTGTATTTTCTATATATTTTATGTCTTTTATGTCTAATAGGCTCGTTGGTGCTAATTGCAGGCAATAGATGTAATTCTGGTGTTAGAAGCTAGTTGCAGTGGTTTCCGCAGAAAAGGGGCAAAAGGAAAGACAAAGGATCATAACCAGCTCTACAGTGCGGGTCAAGTGCTGGTCAAGTGCGGGTCGCAACCGCACTCCAACCGCACTCCTTCCCACAGCCGGGACCTGAATCATGAAGGGAAGATAAAGTACGGGTGAAGTGCGGGTCATCCAACCGCACTCCACCCGCACTATTGCTCAAGACAGAGGAGCTGATTTGCACCTGACACTAAAGTGCGGGTAAAGTGCGGTTGGATTACCCGCACTCCACCCGCACTGTTGCTCAAGACAGAGGAGCTGATTTGCACCTGAAACTAAAGTGCGGGTAAAGTGCGGGTAATCCAACCGCACTCCACCCACACCATTGCTCAAGACAGAGGAGTGGATTTACACCTGACACCAGAGTGCGAGTACAGTGTGGGTAAAGTGCGGGTAATCCAACCGCACTCCACCCGCACTGTTGGCCAGATCAGAGAACCGAAGTTGAAGAAAACCTTTACAGTGCGGGTATAGTGTGGGTAATTCACCCGCACTCCACCCGCACTCTGCGCGCGACAGCTTCTGGTTTCAAGCTTAAAGGATCTATTTTCCCATCCTCTATAAGTAGAAAAGGATGGGAATGAACCAAAACATCACCATACCTCCCAACACTTGTAACATAAGCTAGGAACACATCTCCCTACCATCCAAACCATCTCTACTCAATCAAAGGCAACTAAGAGACTTGGATTCAAGCTTCAAGGAAGGAGATCAATCTTCAAGGGTTCTCTCTACACTCTCTCTTAGTTTATTTGTTTGTAATAGAACATGAGTAGCTAAAATACCCCACTATGGGGTTGATGTTATTTGTTTGATGGATATTGGGCTTTGTAAATAAACTCTATGTGTTATATTTATTCTATCTCTATGTTTTATTCCATTGCTTGAATTGATTTCCATTATTGATTTGCTTGGATACATCCTCTTTGCATGATTGATTTGGATTACTTGAGTAGGCAATTAGGTTGTCTAATGCTCAATTGAATGGAAGGATTTCCGGAAATCCGGCTCTACAACCATGCCCTTAATCTAATCTTGAATTAGTGGCTTTCACTATACATCCTAGGTTAGCCACTTGTGAGAGAATTAGAAGCCTCCACTATACACCCTAGGTTGGCTACTTTAGTGATTCTACGAGAACTAACCTTCGAGTAGAATTCGGTTGATAACCTAAAGCCTCATCCAATCTCAAACGGGTGACCTTCACTATACATCCTAGGTCGGCCACTTGTGAGGGAATTGGAAGCCATCACTATACATCCTAGGATGGCTACATTAGTAATAGGTTGAGCCATAGCTAGTTAGATGAGCATTCATGGAACAAGTCCCAATTGAGTAACTAGCCACTGTTGGTTGCTTAGGAGGGATTAATCTCTAGTAGGAGGTCTTCGCTATACACCCTAGGTTGACCTCTTGCTATAGATATATACCAACACTATACACCCTAGGTTGGTTACATTTGTCAAAACGTGCTTAATTGAGAGTTTGTTGCAATTGCCCCAATATACACTTACGAGTCCATCAACTCTATAGTTCCATCATCATTCATTCATCACTCCATTGTCATCCCATTTTATTTGCTTTCATAGTTTAGTTTATATAGTATCTTCATTCACCATCACTTTACTTTTATGCATACTAGTTATATTAATCCTAATCTTATCACCGCTACCCCGATCTCAGTGGACGACACCCGTGCTTGCCGCTTTGCTTGTATTTATACTTGTGAACGCATCGCATAGGTTTTATAAATTGTTTTGACAGACGGTTTTCTGACGGCAAAAACCTTCTCATCAAAATAACCGGTTAATAGGGTGTAAGGTTTTTTCTTCCCACAGACGGCGCCAGAAAGTGTTAAAGGAAATTTTGCTCTAGGTGAGAAATCTCAGTTAACACCCTCAGGACCACTACCACGTAGGTGGTAGCCAAGATTGATCGTAAATGTTAACAATGTTTTTCGAAATGATAAAGAACAATGATACAATTTAACATCCAAAAGAGAATAAAAATATTTTCTTTATTGAACGTGTACGATATACAAATTTCTCTCTAGGGTATAGTTAAGTGTTTGTCGTATGCCTATCAAATAGTAGTCTCCTCTTTTTCATTTCCTTTCTTTTCTATTTATACATAGTTTGTAGGTCAAACAGACTGATTCTCCCCTTGATTTTCTCAGTCTCTCCCCTCCTTATCGGGCGGGATTTCTTGTTTTAATGTCATTGACTTTGCCGAATTGAGAGTATCGTGGTGGAGATCAGTTTGTTTCCTTTTTGGATTCTATTACTTGTTTTACATATAGGTAACGTTCCAGATATGATTCAGTGTATCCCTCGTATCCTTTCAGCATGATCCTTTATAGAGGTCGTTGGATATGGCATGGTGTGGTGCACCAACGAGTGAGGTTGATTAGTGTTCTGACCTTGATATCTGAGAAGTTTCATCCAGCTTGGAGCCAGATCTGGCTTCCCTTGACCTTTTCGAAGCTAGGTGTGGCTTCCTTTGACCTTTCGAAGCTAGGTGTGGCTTTCCCTGACCTTTCGAAGCTAGGTGCGGCCTTCTAGGGACATTCTTCTGTGTTAATCGAGGTACAGGCGAGTATCTGGAGCATTTGCGAGGTGACCTCGACTTCGGAGAGCTTCTAGTTTTGGTGATGCGGGCTAGATCTGATCGTTCCGGGCTCTATCCCGGATATTTCCGGAGCCCGTCCTTGTTCCTGGGGTGGTATCGTAGTTCGGCTCTGGATAGAGAGGTCTCCTGGTGGAAACTCTCGGGTATGGAACCAAGTCTGGGAGGTGGAAAATTTTCCTTTGGTCCTTAGCCAATTTTGGCTATTAACAAATATCTCCCACGCGTTATCTAACTGACCAACCTGACCAGATCTCTTTTACCCATATTGGATTTTCTTTTCCCGACCAAGTCATCTCTACCCGATCGGCTTGTTTCCCCTACCAGGTTGCTCGTACCCGATCAGTTAGTTTCCCCGACCATCTTGGATAATCTTGATCAAGTCTGTGAGATGAGCTTTTGACGGCTCAATCGAAGGGGATTTGAATAATGTTTTCTTTTGATTTTTAACGCTTATGATCTTATCGCTTTATCCTGGAGAAAAAGAAAAAACGCAGACTTTATTGATGATCGGGATGTAATACATCATTATTATTGAAACCTAAATGGGGGTAGTCTACTCAAGAGTCCCCTGCTCAGGGTAGAACTTCCTTAAATAATCTGCATTCCAGGTGTGGTTGATGGGTTATCCATCCATTTCTTCGAGTTTGTAGGCTCCATTGCGAGCAACTACCTTTACCAAGTATGACCCTTCCAAATTGGGGCCTAAGACCCCATCCAACCTTTTTTGTGTATTCGAGGTCACCTTTCTGAGCACTAGATCCCCTTCTTTGAAATTTCGGACTCTGACCTTTCGATTGAAATACCTAGCAATCTTGCTCTGGTAGATCGCCACTTTCTCAGCTACCCGGTCTTGTTTCTCTTCTAGGAGGTCTAGATTAGCTCGGAGTTTGACCTCGTTACTTTCAGGTTTGAAGTGTTGCACCCTGAATGAAGTCAATTTATGCTCGATGGGGAGGACCACTTTAACTCCGAAGGCTAGGGAGTAAGGTGTCTCCCCCGTAGCTATCCTCTTTGTAGTCCGGTATGCCTAGAGGACCTAGGGCAGCTCCTCGGCTCACTTGCCTTTCTTCTGCTGTAGTATCTTCTTCATGAGCTTCTTGATAATCTTGTTGGTGGACTCCACCAGCCCGTTGGTCTGAGGATGGGCTACTGATGTAGGGAAAAATCGATATAAAACGCAGCGGAAGAAACGAAAAATAGATTTCGTATGGTTTTACAATTTTTCCAAAGTTGAACCTTAACCTTTTAATTAATTAAACTCAAATATATACGGTTAGAGTTAAATACCTCTTGATGCGTGATCCGATTGACTTACGTCGATTGGTAATCCACAAAATCTTTTCCGATGCCCGTGAACAGTACCCGCGTGAACAGTACCCATGTGAACATTGATCGTGAACAGTACCTCGTGAACAGTGATCGGGAACAGTACCCCCCCCCCCCACCCGTGAACAGTACCGCGAGATCTTCCAATCCGAACACGTACGTGAATCACCTAGGAGCGTGGTCTCCCTTTTTCTTTGAATTGCAAACCTGAGAATGGATGAACAAAGTTTTCTTTTTCTTTTGTTAGTCACAAAACAATCAAAAGAAGACAAAAATTATTCCGGTCACTTTTGAGTTCTCAATCTAATGATCGAAACTCGTGTGAACCTAATTCGATGTTGTACACACAAGCTTATTGATGAACAAGCAATCAGTGTACTATCAAAGAATAATCTCTTCTCTCTTTTATGTTTAGTAGAATAAAAATTATCCTTTTATATGAATTGAGAAAAAGAAGAAAAATTGAATCATCCAATCAACTATGGTGGCCGAATTCTATATGTGGTATTATATAGGTGGCCGAAATTTTGCAACTTTAGGAAATATATTTCCTGATCAGAAAATATACTACTACCAATAGTATAACTTTAGGAAATATATTTCCTGATCAGAAAAAGATTTGTTTCTTAATTAAACAATTAATTAATAAATTAACTAATTCTTATTTAATTAAAACAATGAAACAAAATAATATATTAGGTTAATATATACACCTTGCCGCCCCACTTATATAAATGGGCCATATATTATTTTCTTATTTCATTTAATCCATTGGACTTTAAATAAAAGCCCACATGTGAACCAGACCCATTCTTACTAAAAGAAACAAGCCCACATGTCTCCTTTTAATATATTTATATAATAGTGCAGCCCATTAATTAAATAATAGACATATTATATTCTTGATATATTAAAAACAATTCTAGATGGACCCTTAAGTCGGCCCGGTAGAATATATCAAGTGATCCATGCAAATACGTGTGGATTGGGGATCTTGGCGGGCTATCTAAATTTAAGCTTCAATAGACACAACCTAATCACAATCAACAAATGATTCACTTAGGTCCAATCTATTAATTTTAACTCATTCCACTAAAGAGCTAAAATTGAACTCTTAAATAAAGATAGAATAAGGAGATGTTTCTCATTCATACCCTAGACAATCTTATAGGAGATGGTGTATCCTCGTGAATAATATAAGTAATCGCCAAGAGCTCATAGACCGCCTATAGCTCTCCAAGTTACCATATTTCCTCATATGACCACATTTCGAACTTGGATACTTTGACTTGTCCAGAAGCCATGTTTTCAATAATCATTATTGAAAACTCAACGTTGAGATTTAATATCCAATACCTCAAAACATCCATATGATGATATTATACTCTCATTTAATAAATGGAGCCACGATGTCCATATCTATAAATGAAGTCCTCTATCGATTAACAAATGTATACCACAAAACTATCGAGGATAGACTATGCTATATAATCGTACTCATTGATAGCTCTAATGATAACACTTGCAACCATAAGTCCATCATTTATCTCAGGATTAAGATCGACTCTCCGATTGTCCTAATAATGAAAAGACTTATATCTAGTGACGGTTCTAGATAAAGTATTTCATTGTGATCCTGTTCAATGCACCTAGTGCACTAGATTCTATTACTCGAA
This sequence comes from Dipteronia sinensis, assembly GCA_033220585.1. Lineage (NCBI taxonomy): Eukaryota > Viridiplantae > Streptophyta > Magnoliopsida > Sapindales > Sapindaceae > Dipteronia > Dipteronia sinensis. The sequence continues at coordinate 57,607,471 of CM065636.1, read as the reverse complement.
AACCTTTCGATGATTTTAGACTCATCATATTCATTTGATCCCACTCAAATGCTAGTAAAAGAATTCTACAACTTTAACAAGATAGAGGTGCCCAACCTTTAACTTAAGTTGTGAACTTTATTCCAGACTAACTAAAGAATTGTGTCTACCTCATACATATCCGGATGTATGAACAATTCTTCATGTCTCATAGTCTTTTGACCATATGATTATTTACCTTGACAATTATAATAATAAATGCTATAAGTAATTGTAAGAATCAGAATTCACTTTATTAATATGAGAGGATTATCAATTACAATATTAAACTCTTGCCATTGAGCATAATCCTAACAACTGAAGCAAGCCTGAGGTCGATTCCCAAACCTTCGCAGAAGTCTTTGAATCGGGCATTGTCAAACTGCTTGCCCAGGTCAGCTACAATGATGAGAGGGGTCCCGAATCTACAGACCAATGAACTTGGTCGTATTCTTTTATGATATTTGAGAGAGAGGCCCTGCCTCGACCCATCTTGTGAAATAATCGATAGCCACAATAGCATATTTAGCTTGCCTAGGGGCGGTGGGAAGCGGTCCAATTAGGTCGATCCCCCATATGGAAAAGGGGTATGGTAAACTGAGAGATGACAGTCGCTCTGGTGGCAAGTGGTTCAAGTTCGAAGTTCTTTGACATAATCTTTACTTGTGCTAGGTCTCTTTAATTGAACATATTTAGGAATAGCACATGTTAACTGAAAATTCACTCTAGGTGAGGAATTTCAATTAACACCCTCAGACTGCTACCAGATTGGTTGCAGTCAGGGACATATCTCTTTGATGCTATGATCTAGACGAGATTAATGTAATAGAGGAAAAAGGGGAACAATAGTGTTAACATAAATTTTGCTCGGGGCAAAAAATCTCAGTTAGTACCCTCAAGATCATTACCACGTAGGTGATGACCAAGGTAGAATGTATATGTATATGATAGTGCCTAATGAAATGACAAGGAGACAATGATATTGTTAGCTACTCGAAAGAAATAAAAATCTCCCTTTATTGATAACATATGGTATACATCTTTCTCTCTCTCTCTCTCTCTCTTTCAAATTGCTCTGACTTTTCTCTGGGGGATAGTTGGGTACTTGTTGTGTGCCTGTCGAATAGTAGTCTCCTCTTTTCAGAAGGAGGAAGTCCCTCCTTTATACAATGTCTTTATAGGTTTAATCTTATTGATTCCCCCTTGATTTTCTCCTCCCTCCTTATCGGACGTGATTTTTACCTTTAAATGTCATTGACTTTGAGTTAATTGCTCAGTTGAGGATATCTTGGTGGAAATCAATTGTTTCCTACTTAGACTCTATTACTTGTTCTATACATATGTAATGTCTTTAGATGTGATCTTGTGTATCTTCAGGTCTAGCATGATTCCATAGGGGTCGTTGAATGTATCACGGTATGGTACATCAGTTTAGTGAGGTCGATCAGTGTTCTGGCCCCGATATTGAGAAGTTTCGTCCAGCTAGGAGCTATGTCTGGCCTCCCTTGACCTTTCGAAGCTAGGTGTGGCCCCCTATGGACACCCCCATGTATCAGCGAGGTATAGGCGAGCTTTTGGAGAAATTACGAGGTAACCTTGACTTCGGGGGGTTTTCCTTTTTTCACGTTCGGTGACGCGGGATTGATTTGACCATTCCGGGCTCTATTTCGGATGTTTCTAGAGCCTGACCTTATTCCTGCGGGGCGGTATAGTAGCTCGGCTTTAGGTAACATGGTCTCCTGGTGGAAAATCTCGGGCATGGAGCCAGGTCTGGAGGGTGGAAAATTTTCCTTTGGTCCTTAGCCAATTTTGGCTATTAACAGAAGTCCTCTCTGACTTGAACACCAGATGTCGAGCTTGGGGTTGGCGTCAGATTTTTTTTATTTTATTTGGGAAATCTTTCCGCTTTTACGGTTACCAGAATATTGGGGAAATCTTCTCATTAACTGCGTAAGTGACATGGCGTGAACTGAGTAATTTATTTCCGAATTAATCCGGTTGCGTTACGGCAATCTCTGAGATTCTTTACCGTTACCAGAATCTTGGGAAGATCTCCTTATTAACTGCGCAAGTGACGTGGCATGAGCTGACTAGCTTGTTTCTGAGTTAATCCGGTTACGTTAAGGTAGTCCCCGAGATTCTTTGTGATCTCAACCGAAGATCTCGACAGCTCGTGCTGCTGCCCTCTTGCCTATATATATATCTATTTATCTTAACGTCTTCCTCACATCTTTCAAACTCAAATATTTCCCAAGATATACTTTCTCTTATAAACTTTCTCTCAAGCTTATCTTTTTCCTCATTCTTCATCCTTACTGACTTCACCATGTTGAAAACCATTCATGATTCAGTTGACTCCATAGTTGATGGCGAGGAGGTCTTTAGCCTTGCCCCAAGGAAATGGGCAAGGAGGAGCTTAGACAACGACGATTTCCCACCCAACCCGCAACGTCGGCGGTCAAACAGGAATGTGTCCATTGGGACCGGGTTTTCCAACCACCCTGACCATCCTTTGGATATTACCGATGAAGACTCCGATAAAGATATGGGCGGGGACACCGCAGGAGAACATCGAGTCCCGGCTTCTGGCCCCCTTTTGGAGAGGCTCCCTCCTTATGACTTTAGGGTTGTCCCTGATTCCATTGTCGATCCAGTCGCGATTGACCGTTTGAAGTCATAGTATGGCATCCCCGACAGCGTTTCCATATCGGTGCCCCCAAGGGTTACAAGTTCTTCAACCCCCCTAAATGCGTGCTTCCAATTCATGTGGCGGCTCTCGAGAATTGGGTTAGGCTTCCCCTTCATTCGACTCTTCGACTGGCTCTTAACGCCATCCAGCTTGCTCCCCTCCAGTTGACGCCTAGCTTCTGGAGGCATTTGATTGGCTTCCTCATGCTATGGAGGGAACAATGTCATTTGAGCAAGGTGACGAGAGAGCCGGGGGCAGAGGAGCTGGCCTATCTTTTCCGGATTGGGAGCCTGTCTGGCGCTCCTTAAGGCCAGTTTTATGCTAAGGCCAGGAACAAGCTCAACTTTTTTATTCCTGGCGCTTCGAAGAAGGACCCCGCCTGGAAGGAAGAATGAATCCTTATGGGGGATGATTGGGGGAGCTCGATTTTTATTAGAGGGCATGAGTTCGAGGTTCCCACAGCTTTTAGTGACAAACCCTCATGGGACCGGGACTCCCTGCCCTCTGAATCTGAAGCCATTTTGAAGGCTATTTTAGCCAGGAATTACTTGAACCTGAAGTTCCCCACTGCTGAAGCCTTCGATCCTCGTAGGGTGAACCAATACCTGCGGATCTCAGAGGCTACTCCTCATAAGTGTCATTTGATTGCCTTGCCTTGCCTTGTTGATCAGCTTGGTTCTTACAATTTTCCTTTTTAATTTGTTTATTCACAGTTTTTGTCGTTGAACCAGCTTCCCGCAACGTCTCACGCTCTCCTCAAGCTAGAATTTCTCTTCCCTTTACTTGGGTCGAACCAGCTCTTGCTCCATCTGCCTCCCCAGCTGGGTCTAAGATGACCAACCTTACGTCGCGGGCTGTCCGGGCTTTGGGTAAAGCTCCCCAGGTTATTGGTCCGACTGCTTCTGCCCCTTCTGCTGTAGTCGCTAAAGTTGCTACCCCTTCGATTCGCCCGCCTGATTTCGCTGCGCTTCCAACCCCCCAAGCTTCGGAGGATTCTGGAAAGGGTGTCGCAAGGATTCCTTCCAACCGTTCCCGGCCTCAGTCGAGCTCGATGGGGCAGGACGAAGTCCAGGAACAATTCATCGCCTCTTGTCTGGGCGGTGGGATCTCCATGATGGCTTCCATGCCCGTGGATGTCCTAATTACCAAGGGGTCTGCTATTTTAGCTGAGGTCATTGCATTTCCTTCGTACTGCTTTTGCTAATTTGTTCATTTTGTAACTCTGGCTTTATTTTTTGTAGGCCTTCAAATTTAATGTAGCGATGGGCCAGCAAGTAGCCCTCCTTCGCGATTGGGCTGCAAAAGCCGAACCGAAGCTAAGAAAGCCATGGGATTGCTCAAGCAGGCTCAGTTCTTAGTGGAAGAGATGACCTCCAACCAGGGAAAGGTCGAGATCGAGATGGCTGAGCTTCGTTGTGACCATGAGAGGACGAAGCAATCTTATGATCAAGAGCGTCTTCAATCTACCCGGCGGGCTAGACAGAGGGATTCTTGGAAAGCTGAGGCTAAAAAGTTGGACCTCGAGAATCAGTCTTTGATTGCTCAGGTGACCAAGCTGCAAGCTGACGCGGAGACCTCTTTTAGCGATGGATACTTCTATGCTTCTTTTCAGGCCGCTAAAGCTCTCCCTCTTCCATTTGATCTGTCATTTATTGTCGGCTGGGATAGACAGGAAATAATGATTAAGGCTGCCGAGTTATCTCGCCCTGATGGCGACGAGGCGGTTCCTTCGAACCAAGCAGGAGATGGAAAACAGCCCGCCCAGACAGATCCTCCATTTCCACCTCCTCCCTTTACTACTTCAGGTCCCGGGGAGTCATTCAGTAAGGTTCTATCTTCTCGATCCGAGGGGGACCAGTCAAGAGCTGGGTAAGGAGCTAGAAGCCCGTTTAAGGAACCCCTTATAATGGAGATAGAGGTCGACAGGAGCCAGACGAGGTCCATGGCTGCCCTTCTCGATGCGGCTATCCCGCCTAAGGGTGTGGAAGTGATTAATGAAGTCCTGGAGGAAGATCCTGCTGATCAACAAATGTAGCCTCTAAATGGAGGGGCGGTTGGTGAGGATAACCAAGATGGACAACTACCCAAAGGGGGGGTCGATGGCGAGGATCAGCGTGAAGGAGGAGGACCGGCAGAGGAAACCCCAGAGAGTACCAAAGCTTGAAGCAGTTCGTTCATGGCTTGTCTTGATTGCCCGGAAAAGGGTGTGAGCACCTCGTTTTGTCCTTATTTAGCTTAGCTTTCCTTTTTTTTTTTATAGCCCAAGCTCGGGGGTTGGGCTCCCCGTTGGATGGATGTAGCCTTACCGGGGATAGGCTCCTCTTATAATGAGAAATCAAATCGCTTTGAGAACTCTTGTTTCGTTCCTGGTCTGGAATAGGAACCAGAATTGTATCCGTAACAACAATTTGTTCATACTTCATTAAAACTTTGGTATGGAATTCTTATTATGATGATCTTGATTCTACACACGAAAACAAACATTTGTTTTAAATTCGTCTTGGAGGTGGTAGCCCGACCAAGGCATCAGGAGGGCTATTTAGCTATTTCCTGGCCTCGAGATCTAGATGGCAACTATGCTCTTACACTCAGACTCTTCTTGGGGGTGGTATCCCGACCAAGGCATCAAGAGGGCTATTTAGCTATTTCCTGGTCTTGAGATCTAGATGGCAACTATGCTCTTACACCCAAACCCTTCTTGGGGGTGGTAGCCCGACCAAGGCATCAAGAAGGCTATTTAGCTATTTCCTGGTCTCGAGATCTGAATGGCAACTACGCTCTTACATTCAGACCCTTCTTGGGGGTGGTAGCCCGACCAAGGCATCAAGAAGGCTATTTAGCTATTTCCTGGTCTTGAGATCTGGATGGCAACTATGCTCTTACACTCAGACCCTTCTTAGGGGTGGTAGCCCGACCAAGACATCTTGAGGGCTATTTAGCTATTTCCTGGTCTCGAAGTGTTTATGTTGAATTTCCCACTCAAGGGTGTAGACACTACTGTTGAACATAGTTGGAGATAAAGATGAAAGAGAAAAATGACTTTATTTATGATCTAGATGTAGTACATCTTTATTAGGGATTCTAATGAAACCTAAATGGGGGTAGTCTGCTTGAGAACTCCCTACTCAATGGTAGAATTTCCTTAAATGATCTGCTTTCCAAGTGTGGTCGATGGGTCGTCTGTCCATGACTTCGAGTTTGTAGGCTCCATTGCGAGCAACTAGCTTTATCAAATATGGCCTTTCCCAATTGGGACTTAAGACTCCATCCGACTTTTTCTGAGATTTCAGGGTCACTTTCCTAAGCACCAGATCCCCTTCCTTGAAATTCCGGGCTGTGACCTTTTGGTTGAAATATCTAGCAATCTTGCTTTGGTAGATTGCCACTTTCTCCGCTACCCTGTCTTGTTTCTCTTCTAGGAGGTCCAGATTAGCCCGGAGCTTGACCTCGTTACTTTCGGGCTCAAAGTGCTGTAACCTGAATGAGGTTAATTTATGCTCGATGGGGAGGACCGCTTCAACTTTGAAAGCCAGGGAGTAAGGTGTCTCCCCGGTAGCTGTTCTCTTTGTAGTCCGGTATGCCTAGAGGACTTCTGGCAGTTCTTCGGCCCTTTTGCCTTTTTTTCTGTAGTAGTTTCTTCTTCATAAGTTTCTTGATGGTCTTATTGGTGGATACCACCAGCCCGTTAGTCTGGGGATGGGCTATTGAAGCGAGCCTGAGGTTGATCCCCAATCCTTTACAGAAATCTTTGAATCGGGCGTTGTTGAACTGCTTTCCAAGGTCAGCTATAATGATGAGAGGGGTCCCGAATATACATACCAAGTTGGTTTTGATATCCAAGAAAGAGGCCCTGCCTCGACCCATCTTGTGAAGTAGTCGATAGCCACGATGGCATGTTTCATTTGTCCGGTAGCGGTAGGGAGTGGTCCAATTAGGTCGATTCCCCACATGGCAAAAAGGTAAGGTGAACTAAGGGACGACAGTCGCTCAGGTGGCTAGTGGTTCAAGTTTGATGTTCTTTGACATGGCTCGCAAGATTGAACAAAACTTCTTGCATCTTGGTGGATTGTCGGCCAATAGTACCCCATACGAAGCACTTGATATGCTAGAGCTTCCCCACCTATGTGGTTCCCACAGTTCCCAGAGTGGACCTCTCTTAGTGCCCATTTAGCATCACCAGGATGCAAGCACCTAAGTAAGGGGAGGGATCTGCCTCTTCTGTAGAGGTACCCCTCTACCAAACAATATCGGACCGAGAGTCTTTTAATTCTTCGGGCTTGGTCGGGCTCTTCGGGAAACTCCCCCTCAAGGAGGTAGGCGACGATCGGGTCCATCCAGCAAGGCTAGCGATCCAAGAAGCAGATTTCTTTATTTGTGACTATGCTTGGTTAGGAGATCACTTGGATGGGAATTCCCCGTGGTAAGGATTGGCCTCCATTTGCCGCTATTTTAGCCAGAACATCTGCGCGATGGTTTTGGTGTCGATGGACCTGATCTATCTTGAACCCCTAAAACTTATTTTTAGCAACTGAGCTAGCTTTAGATAGGCAGCCATATTATCTCCCTTTGCCTGGTACACCCTAGTCACCTGATTGTCAACAAGCAATGAGTCGATCTTGACTTATAGGTAATCGCCCTCTAGTTCGATGGCTACCTTCATTCCAGCTAGGAGGGCTTCATACTCTGCTTCATTATTGGTGGCTTTAAACTCGAATCTGAAACAGAAATCAGTCTCCTCTAGGTCTATAAAAATTATGACAGCTCCTCCCCTAGCTTGCTCGGATGCTCCATCTGTAAAGAGGGTCCATGGCTTGCAGCCTTCCGGCCATTTGTCGATCTCCGATGTCTTTTCAGGGATCTCATTTGGTGCTGAGGGATCCTCTTAATCTAAGAGTGCCGAAAATTTAGCCTTGCAATCAGCCAAAGCCTGTGCGTTAATCGTGGTTCGGGGCTTATACTTTAAATCGAACTGAGTGAGCTTTAGGGCCCATAAGACTAGCCTTCCAGACACATCTGGTCTTTGCAAGAATTGGCGGAGAGGTTGGTCCGTCACCACTGCTATTGTGTGAGCTTGAAAATAGGGACGGAGCTTCCTCGCTGAGATCACCAAAGCATACGCGAGCTTTTCCAGGAGAATGTAATTCCTCTCTGACTTGGTCAAAGCATGACTCACATAGTATATGGGTCTTTGAAAACCATCGCTACACTCCTTGGCCAAAGCTCCGCTTACTGCAGTTTCTGATACGGCTAGGTAGATCTGCAGCTCATCTCCGAGAACTGGCTTGACTAACAACGGTAGGTTTGTTAGGTATTCTTTCAAAGCTTCGAAAGCTTGTTCGCTCTCCTGGCTCCACTACATGTTTTCCCCTTGTTTGATGGCTTTGAAGAAAGGGAGACATTTATCGGTGGAGCGAGAGATAACCCTGTTGAGCGCCGCTACGCGTCCAGTCAGAATCTGTACCTGTTTGAGTGATGTTGGGGATTCCAGGTCCAAGATAGCTTTGATTTTTTCTGGGTTGGCCTCTATGCCTCTCTCATGAACCATGTAGCCTAGAAACTTCCCCACTGTTACCCCGAAGGCACACTTAGAGGGGTTCAACCGCATCTGGTTTTCTCTCAGTATGAGAAAGGTTTTGCGAAGGTCTTCCTGATGTCCCTCTACGGTTGGTGATTTTGTGATCATGTCATCGATATATACCTCCATCGTCCTTCCTATCTCGGGCTTGAACAGCTTGTTAACTAGTCCCTGGTATGTAGCCCCCGCATTCTTCAAACCAAACGACATCACCTTGTAGCAGTACGAACCCCTGCCCAGTAATGAAACTGGTTTTATCCTGGTCAGTCGGGTGCATTTTAATTTGGTTGTATCCTTAGAATACGTCCATAAAACTCAAAAGTTTATTTCTGGACGTGGAGTCAACCAGCTGATCGATCTTTGGTAAAGGAAAATTATCTTTTGGACAAGCCCGGTTGAGGTCGGTGTAATCGACATACATATGCCACTTCCCATTCGCCTTCGTAACCATGACCACGTTGGCGATCCATTTGGGATAGCGTACTTCTCTGATAAACCCTGTCTTGATCAATTTATCTACCTCTTCCTGTACAGCAATGTTCCTATCAGCGTTGAAGTGACGCCTCTACTGTTTGACGGGCTTGACTATTGGATCTACCGCTAGTCGCTGTGCGGCATATGATGGTGGGATTCCAGGCATTTTGTCATGGCTCCAAGCGAAGATGTCACTGAATTCCCTGAGAAGATTAATTAAACCTTCTTTCACTTCTGGTTCAAGGGTGGCCCCAACCTTGACAACCTTAGAGGGATCGTCATTTCTGATGGGTATCTCTTCAAGTCTATCTACGGGCTGTCCGCTGGCCCACTCCTTGCTCCGTTCCTCCTTATAAGGCATAATAAGTTTGCTTTCTGGATGCTGAGGATGCTCCACGGGCTCCATTTCTTCCTGGATTATCCGAGATGTTTCCATGTCTTTCTGGACTAATGCCACACCTGTACACATTGTTTTGCTAAAGCTGTAGGATTGGCAGACACTGCATAGCATTTCCTGGCTACCTGCTGGTCTCCGCGTACCTCTCCCACCTTGGTTCTAACCAAGAATTTCAGGACATTATGGTATATGGACAAGACTCCCTTCAAGGAGGACATGAATGGTCTCCCTAGGATGGCGTTGTAGGCCGATGGGGTGTCAACCACAACAAAGTCGATCATAACATTCTGTTGGAGAGGGGTGATTCCAATGATTACTGGGAGGATCATCGACCCTACCGGTATGATCGAATCTCTAGTGAACCCATAAAGTGGAGTGCTACAGCTATTGTAACAATGTTGCTTCAGGTTTAATTTTTCCAAAGTATCCTTGAAGAGGATATCTACACTGCTGCCTGTATCTACGAGCACGCGATGAACCAGACAGTTGGCAATCTATATTGTGATTACCATGGGATCATCATGAGGTTGCACGGTGTTGAAGACATCTGCTTCAGTGAAAACTATCTGTGTTGACTAGGAGGGCTCCATCGGGCTCTGGTTGACCTTGAAGATCCCCCAGCTTTCTTCAATGCGGGGAATCTTCCTCACGTGGTTTTTTCGGGAATTATTTGAAATGCCTGCCAATGTGGGACCTCCGCTGATGGTGTGTATCACCTGGATCTGTTGCATTAAGTCAGTCTATTCCCCCTTCTTCTTCTCTGCGTCCTCACGGATCTCGGCTTGTATCTCCCTTCTAGTCTGAATGTTATCTCTGATCTGTTGTAAGAATTCAATCAAGCATCCTCCCCTTATCAGGGCTTCAATCTGGTTGCGCAAATTATAGCACTCTGAAGTGTTGTGGCCCACGTCCTCGTGGAAGTCATAGTACTTGTACCGGTTCCTCCTGTCAGCTGTGGCTTTCATGGGAGTGGGCTTTTGGAGCAGCCATTTATCTCATATAGCAAGGTAGACCGTTTCCCTGGAAGAGTTCAAATGAGTGTAGTAGTCATACCCTTTCTCCCCTTGCATTACGGAAGCCATGGTCCTGGGAGGTGGCGAAGCCCGGGGAGGGGTTCATCTTGCTGGATATTTTTCTTGCATGTGCTGAGGAGCAGGGATGCGATAGGTCCACCTATTGGGAGGTTTATTCTATGTTTTCTGAACTTCCTCAAATTTGGGGGCTTTTTTTTCAGACGCTTCGCCGTTCCCATGTCGTCGTGTTCCATCTTGACTTTGAGTTGCTCGTCGATCTCGACCTGCTCAAGAGCCCAATCTTAGGCCTCCTAGTAAGTCTCGGGAGGTCTCTTGGTGAAGGAACGGAAAAGCTTTCCCGCCCATAGGTTCCGCCTGAAGTTGGCGAGAGTTTCTTTCTCGGTGAAAACTCCCATTTGTATGACCTCCTTGTGAAAACGTTCCATGTACGACCGAAGTGTCTCACTCAGTTCCTGAATCACATATTGGAGGTGTATGGGATCTTTCGGATGAGGTTTGACCCCTTGGAATTGCGAGCAAAAATCTGTTGATAACTTCGTGAAAGAATCCACGCTGCCAGCAGACAGCTTACTGAACTAAGTTTTCACATAGTCGGTTAGGGTCGTTGGAAACATCCTACACATAGCTGCTCTGGTAGTGTTCTGGACCTCCATCTGTTGAACCAAGCTCTCCGGGTGGCTTAGAGGATCCTCCGTTCTAGAGACCTTTTCGGCTGGCATTTTGAATTTTGGTGGGAGCTCCGCTTCCCGGATCCTCCTAGTGAAGGGAGCGTTCATCTCGCTCAGGGGATCCTTTTTATCCTCCTTATTCTTTCTTTTTCTTATGTGCTGGACCTCTTTCTGTAGCATTGCCTGCTGATCCATCAGTCGCTTGTTCCCAGGCTTCTTTGAATTGACCTCGGATTCATCACTATCGAGTCTCTCTGATGAACTGGCAACCTCTATCTGGTCCCCCTCATGGACAGGATCCATTTGGGAAGTTTGTCTACTCTCCTCCTCTTGGGCCCGGGTGTTCCTCCTTGATGCAGTTGAATGAGATAGCTCTCGTTGCTTCCGGGTAAAAGCATCTGCGGTAGATTTAACTAGCCTGGGTTGATATTGTGAAGGTTCTTTCAGAACTGGGGGCATGGGTCCCAGCCTATCCCAGATCGAAAGTTGTGGCCCTGACCTGTCTCGAGCTGGCTTTGGAAGAGGAGGTCCCAGGCGATCGAAGGCAGGCTGCCTAGCTCTAAACGTGCTCAGCTCTCCCTGATCATTCAGGTCTGTTGGCTGGATCATGATGCCTTCAGCGAGCAGACGGATGCGGACGGTTTCCACAAAGGCTGCCGCTTGTTGGTCGAGCGCGGCCTGGCTCACTATAGGGTGGCTTGAAGCCCCGCATTAGTTGTTTGGACCGAAGCTTGACTGCCATATCCTGACTTTCTCCCCTTTCTTGGGGCTTTTCGTGTAGGCCTCGTCGGGGGTTGCTCCGAAACTCCATGTTGGCCTTGGGAAGAGCGGAGCCTCATAGTTCCTGTAAAACAACGAAAATATAAATGCAAATAGTTGATCTGATTAACTAGGTGTAGGCTTTATTTCCCACAGACGGTGCCAGAAAGTGTTAACAGAAATTTTGCTCGGGGCAATAAATCTCAGTTAGCACCCTCAAGATCATTACCACGTAGGTGATGACCAAGGTAGAATGTATATGTATATGACAGTGCCTAATGAAATGACAAGGAGACAATGATATTGTTAGCTACTCGAAAGAAATAAAAGTCTTCTTTTATTGATAACATATGGTATACATCTCTCTCTCTCTCTTTCAAATTGCTCTCACATTTCTCTAGGGGATAGTTGGGTACTTGTTGTGTGCCTGTCGAATAGTAGTCGCCTTTTTTCAGAAGGAGGAAGTCCCTCATTTATACAATGTCTTCATAGGTTTAATCTCATTGATTCCCCCTTGATTTTCTCTTCCGTCCTTATCGGACGGGATTTTTACCTTTAAATGTCATTGACTTTGAGTTAATTGCTCAGTTGAGGATATCTTGGTGGAAATCAATTTTTTTCCTACTTAGACTCTATTACTTGTTCTATACTTATGTAACGTCTTTAGATGTGATCATGTGTATCTTCAGGTCTAGCATGATTCCATATGGGTCGTTGAATGTATCACGGTGTGGTACATCAGTTTAGTGAGGTCGATCAGTGTTCTGGCCCCGATATTGAGAAGTTTTGTCCAGCTAGGAGCTAGGTCTAGCCTCCCTTGACCTTTCGAAGCTAGGTGCGGCCCCCTATGGACACCCCCCCTGTATCAGCGAGGTATAGGTGAGCTTTTGGAGAAATTACGCGGTAACCTTGACTTCGGGGGGTACGGTGACGCGGGCTTGATTTGACCATTCCGGGCTCTATTCTGGATGTTTTTGGAGCCTGCCCTTATTCCTGCGGGGCAGTATCATAGCTCGGCTTTGGGTAACATGGTCTCCTGGTGGAAAATCTCGGGCATGGAGCCAGGTCTGGAGGGTGGAAAATTTCCCTTTGGTCCTTAGACAATTTTGGCTATTAACAACTAGTATGTGTATATGATAAAAGGTGGTGCTATTTTATTAATCACTGGGTTGTTTAACAATGATGGTAAAATCTCAGATTACAAAACTGTTGCTCCTATCCCTCATTTGACTCAAAATGGCGATGGAGAACTAGTACTAGTCAATAAGTGGATATTTTTCTCTCAATGGCGGTCCAAAATCTCTCACTATTTATGGAACCCTAAAAATCCTCCCTCATTCATCTTCAATTTACCGTATTTATGGACCCTTCTCCTCTCATTCCTGAGAATCCGGTCATTTTATTGAGAATTATTTGGAATCCTTTTTAGGCGCTGAAAGTCGTTGATGGAGGCTAAAAGCGCGGGATTTGATCCCTCTAATTACTGTTGCATTTAAACTGTGATTTGGTTGACCTCTTGGTCTAATTTATGACGCTTTAAGTGGCAGGAAGTCAACTCTTCCTTCCCGCGATGCTAGGAGGAGAATGCTAACTATGTACCTTAATGGCGTGGTACACTGATGTACCGGTCTGCTCTTGCTGGCGTGGCGCTTGCTCTAGCATGCTAGTATCTTCATGGCCACATTCTTCTTACTTGGCAGGCAGGACACAGGTTTCACCTGAAAACTTGGACTGATATCGCGGTACTTGGGTACCGGGTAGATGCTGTGGTACCTAAGTACTGGGTAGATGTCACGATACCTAAGTACCAGGTGGGAGATACCGTGGTGCCGGCCCTGCGTGGTATCTGGTAGAAAGTGCGATGTGGTACTGACTTCTTTCATGTTCATTGTGTCGAGTATCCCCGGTATCTAGGTACCCATCTGGATCTAGGTTACCAGGCTCTAGGTAGATGGAAAATTCTTCTTTGGTCCTTCGTCAAAAAAGACTATTAACAGAAGTCCCTCATGACTTGAACACCGGTACCTGGTTGGGGTTGGAGTTAGAATTTTGTACTGCTTAAAGAATTTTGCTTGTCTCTCATCATTGGCTATCGATACCTGGGACGTGATCTGGGAACAATCTTTGAAAATACTACGTAGCGTGTCTACTAACCTAGAGGGGAGGGGGGAGGGGGGAGGGGGGGGGGGGGGGGGTGAATAGATTTTAGTTGATTTATTACCAACTGTTCGACTTAATCAAATTTTAATAGCCCTACCCCATATTAGCAATCAACCAATCCAACATAAAGATGCGGAAAACAATAAAAACACAAGGATTGATTTAGGTGAGAAACCCTCCAACAAGGAAAAACTCACGGGCTATCCTTCTAGCCACATACGGTCCTCAAATCCACTATTTGATTGAAAGTTTACAATCTAGGTTGACCTCAAGTCACACCTACTTGGGCACTAACCCTTTCACACTACCCAACGGGCCTTTAATAGTGATTCTAGACCACAAGCTTGTGCACTAATCCACTTAGTCACAAAGCTTAACAATCAATGAAGAGGTTAAACAACCTATGTGAATATGTAAAAATATTCTAACATGCAATTAATGCTAGGCAATACTAAATGCTTATCTAATGATTTAAAGATGTCAATGAGTGCAAATACTAGATATCAATATCTAAATGCAAATGCATGAAGATTTAGCTAGAAGGTAAAAACGTCCTAAATGCTAGCTATCAATGAACAAGGCTCTCAACCAACACACAACCACTCAAACATGTTATAAATGCCATTAAACATACAGATATGCAATAAATTCACATAAAAGAGCTAACCCTAGGCAAACAAGAACATAAATAAATATAAAGAGATTTAGGGCATGTTCAAGTTATCTAGTCAATGAAAGCAAGAAGAATCCATGATGAGATGATGCTTGTAAGATGTTAGATGCACATGGATTTATGTTTGGTTGAGTAAAAATGAGTTCTTGGGAGTTTCTCTCTCTTGAAGAAAGCTTGAACACACAAAAATGGCTTCTTGAACTCACAAAAACGAAATGGGAGAGATAACAAAGTATATATAGCAGGTCAAAGCAAAACGGCATCGTTTTGGGAAAAACAAGGCTCGACTGCTGTGAGTACCGCTGTGGGTAGTCACAGCGGTCACACAGTGGTGACACACTGTGTTGCCCACCGCTGTGATAATTCACAGCGGTATCACAGCGATCACACAACGGTGACCAACTGAAGGGCTCACCGCTGTGAGTAATTCATAGCGCAAAAAGAGCGATGAGACAGCGATACCTTACTGATGAAGGACTGCTGTGTCTACCGCAGTGATAATTCACGACGGTCATCACAGCGGTCATCAGGCTTTTGTAGGATAATCTATCCTCTGCCTATCCAACTAGGATGCAAGGAAAATGGGCATGCAAGAAGTGTGTGTGTGTGTGTGTGTGTAACCATACATGCATGTCAATACAAAAGCATAGAATGTGAGTGTGTGCAACTAAAACCTCTTCAAAGAGAAATAAGCATGTGATATACCTTTGAAGTGCTATTGAGAGAGATGATGTCCTTGAAGCTTGATCACACCCAATGAGGCCTAATTTACCCTTACAAAATTAATCCCCAATATGGTTTGTCAACGAAATAAGCCAATCAAAATATGAGGAACTTACAATCTCCCCCTTTGGCTATTTCGTGACAAAACCACCACTCACAGATCATCCTCACAATAAAGAATAAAAACTAGAGGTTAACAAAAAGAAATTCTACATTACAAATAGATGCCTAGATACTAGGTCTTCAAATCTTCAAGCTCTTGTAGAATAGCCACCATCCCTTCAAAACAATGAGACTACACTTTCCAAGACAAGTGTATGTGAGGTGATTAAGAGAGATAATAAATAAAAGCAATTTGCATAATAAAAGAAAACTACAACATGCAACATGCAACCAATGCAAATGTCCCCCCTAAATAGGTTACTCCCCCTCAACGGGACAATATCTCCAAGTATGCAACCCCCTTAAATAAACCACACTACTCCCCCTTTTTGTCACGAGATAGGCAAGGGAGCTTTTCCCCAAACGGGTCACTTTATCAAACAGAGTGATTTGCAAGATAAGTGCGTAATCATATACAACAACTTTATGCAACTTAATTAGTTGAGAGAGAATCATTGAGGTTTTATTTTTAAGAAGAAAATGTGTGACTTAGTTGCATTGAATGTAAGACATATAACATCATAGTTCAAGCAAATGGTATTTGGCAAAGTGAATATCAAAAGGGTTCCAAAGGAATTCAAACCAATTTGCACCCTTTTGTCATAAATAAACAAGAATTGTCAACACACAAATAACGATATCAATCCTTAAAGGACAACCATGACATTAGATCAAGAGATCCTATTCAATTTTTTCGGATAAATATCCGTATGATAGTAGTCTTGATTAACCATTAAGAAGAGAGAGACGACTAATTTGGATATAAAGTCCTTATTAATTGCATGGATACAAGATCCTTATTGATTAGTCTTCTCATTTGCATTCACATTTTTCATTTGCATTAAAGCAATCAAAAGCCATTTCATGCATATCATTTTGAGCATATCATAATCAAGTTCACATGTCATGGGGATAAATTATAGGTCATTCAAATGTACTTCCCAAACAATTATCCTAATCCAAAAATGCATGTTTGAACATAGAGGTGACATGGATTACAAACCAAGCAAGGCACACTTATTGAATAAAAAGCCATATAAGAATATATATATAAGCACAACCAAAAATACTCAAGCAATTAATAAAGAAGCATAAAGTTGATCAAGTTTTTGCTTATTTCAACATGCAAGGTTGCTCTCTTTGCTTTAGCTCCCCATAAGGGGTCAATCACCAAAACACATCAAGGCATATGACAAATCCCAATAGACCTACTAAGTGACTTGAACCTAGTTGAGTCTAAGGGCTTTGTAAATAAATCCGCTAGTTGATCATTAGTGCCCACATGCTCAAGTGCAATGCATTTGTTTTCAACTAGTTCTCTAATGAAATGATGCCTAATGTCTATATGCTTTGTCCTAGAGTGCTGAACCGGATTCTTTGAAATGTTAATTGCACTCATGTTATCACAATAAAGGGTTAGAATACCTTGATCAAAGCCATAATCCACGAGCATTTGCTTCATCCAAAGGAGTTATGTCCATGCACTCCCGGCGGCTATGTATTCCGCTTCAGCTATGGATAGAGAGATGGAATTTTGCTTCTTGCAAAACTATGAGACCAAGTTGTTGCCTAGGAAGAAGCAACCGCCCAATGTACTCTTCCTATCATCACAATTTCCTGCCCAATCTGCATCACTAAAGCCAACTAAGCTAGCATTAATGTCAAAAGAGTACCATATCCCATAGTTGGATGTCTCATTCACATATCGAATGATTCTCTTCACGGATGAGAGATGCGATTCCTTGGAATCCGCTTGGTACCTAGCACACACACCCACACTAAAGGCTATATTGGGCCTACTTGCGGTGAAGTAAAGCAAGCTACCAATCATGCCACGATAAAGACTTTGTTATACACTCTTGCCACTAGCATCCTTACTTAGTTTCAAGGAGGTACTCATTGGTGTGTCACAATGTTTGGCATTCTCAAGGCCAAACTTCTTCACTAGGTTCTTAGCATACTTAGCTTGGGATATGAAAATCCCATCATACAATTGCTTGATTTGCAAACCTAGGAAGTAATTGAGCTCCCCAACAAGACTCATCTCAAACTCATGAGACATGACATCAACAAATTGTTGACTTTCGATTTGTTGGTGGAGCCAAAGACAATATCATCAACATAAATTTGAGCTATGGAAAGCTCATCTTTGTTCCTCATGATGAATAATGTTTTGTCAACACTACTCCTAGTGTAGTCATTGTCAACAAGAAATTGAGTGAGGCGCTCATACCAAGCCCTTGGTGCTTGTTTCAACCCATATAAAGCCTTCTTGAGGTGATAGACATGGTTGAGGTGATGTGGATCCACAAACCCCTTGGGTTGCTCAACAAACACTTCCTCATGCAAGACACCATTGAGGAAGGCACTCTCAACATCCATTTGATGCAATTTGAACTTGTGCACACATGATATGGATAAAAGTAGCCTTATGGACTCAAGATGGGCAATCGGAGCAAAAGTCTCCTCAAAGTCAATACCCTCAATTTGAGAGTATCCTTCTGCCACAAGTCTAGCCTTGTTGCGCACAATGTTACCATTTTCATCCGACTTGTTCCTATACACCCATTTGGTGCCTATGACATTAGCGTTTTTGGGTCTACGAACTAGAGTCCAAACCTCATTTCTTTCAAATTGGTTTAGCTCTTCTTGCATGGCAAGAACCCAAAAGTCATCATTCAAGGCTTTATCAACCTTTTTGGGTTCAATTTGAGAGGTGTAACAAGTATAGCTAATTTGATTAGTTATTTGACGCCTAGTCCTAACACCCTCATTCACATCTCCAAGAATGTCATTCTTGTTGTGGAGATGTCTAACCCATGGAGCGGGTTTTTTAGAGTCCAAGGATGGATCTCTATCAAGAGGTTGAATGACCTCTTTATCAAGACTTGACTTCACATTAATTGAAGTCTCACCATTCTTCTCCAAGGAAGAATCATCAAGCACAATGACCTCCTCATCATGGTCTCTAATCTTAGGCCTACAATCATATATGACAACATTAGATGATTCCATGACACTCCGAGTTTTTAAATTGAAAACTCTATAGGCCTTGCTATTAAGGGCATAGCCAATGAAAATCCCCTCATCACTCTTGGCATCAAATTTGACAAGTTGATCTCGGTCATTTAGAATGTACCATTTTCTCCCAAATGAGTGGAAGTAGCTAACATTTGGCTTCCTACCCTTCCCTAATTCATAGGAGGTTTGCCTAATACCGGGCCTTAAGAAGACTCTATTTCCTATGTAGCAAGCCGTATTGACTGCCTCGGCCTAAAGGTTCCTAGGGACATTGTTGCTAAGCAACATCACACGGGCCATCTCTTGAAGGACCCTATTCTTCCTCTCAACAACCCCATTTTGTTGAGGAGTTCTAGGAGCCGAAAACTCATGGGAAATGCCTAAGCTATTGCAATAGCTTTCAAAACAAGCATTTTCAAATTCCCTCCCATGGTCACTCCTAATCCTTTTAATGCTTTTAATGTGTGAGTTCTTTTCATTTTGAATTTTGGTGCAAAGCACTTTAAAATTTTCAAATGTTTCAGATTTTTCTCTAAGAAAATATGTCCATGTAAATCTAGAGAAATCATTAACACAAACAAAAATGTATCTCTTGCCACCGAGACTCTCGGTTTGCATGGGACCCATAAGGTCCATATGTAGAAGCTCTAATGGCTCCTTGGTGGCGAGATACTTGCCTTTCTTGTGCATACTTTTGGTTTGTTTCCCTTGTTGACAAGGTCTGCAAACGCCATCGACTTTCTTCCCAAGCTTAAGGAGGCCACCCACAACCTTGAACTTATATAAGATCCTCAAATCTCGATAGTTCATGTGGCCAAGTCTTTGATGCCATAACTCAACTTCCTCACACTTGGACATATTGCAAAAGATAGCACTAGCTTCAAGACAATAGCTGTTGTCACTAGATCTCTTTCCTTTTAGTAAGGTTTGTCCATTTGCCATTAAGATAGAGCAATCATTTTTGTTAAACAAGACGGAGAGTCCATCATCATTAAGATGAGAAATGCTTATAAGATTGGCTTGCAAGCCATCAACAAGTAAAGCATTTGATAAGGAGGGTAAATCGGGAATGGAAATGGTTCCTTTCCCTATAACTTTCTTTCTAGATCCATCACCAAAGGTGACAAATCCTCCATCCTCCAAGACAAGGGATTTAAAGAAACTCTTGTTCCCCGTCATATGCCTAGAACACCCACTATCCAAATACCAAGTGTTAGAGGCATTTGCCTTCAAGGCAATTTGATCCACATAGCAAAAATTATCATCTCTTCTAATCCACCTAGGTGAAATGTTCTCATTCCTAGTGGTATTAGTTACATTGGCTCTAGATTTCCTGGGATCATGCAAATTGGCTTTAGATTTCCTAGGAACATGCATTTTGGCTCTAGCTCTATTTCTTTCAATCATGCTCTTGATTCTACTCATTTCAATGTATTTGAAGCAATTAGGTCTAATGTGACCATCAACACCACAAAAGTGACAAGTGGGAATAAAATAAGAAGACATACCATGCCCTTGTGAATACAAAAGGGGCTTTCCCACGCATTTGAGCTTGCCTTTGGTGTTGGATTGGTTCTCTCCTTCTTTGTTGTTGAGTTGGAATGGATTGCTTCCTTGGTTGACCTTGCATGAATTGTTTCTTGGCTTGATGGTATTTGGATTGAGGGAAAATTGCTTGATGAACCCTTGTTGATTGAGCTTGAGCTTGTTTCCCTTGTGCTACCTTGACTTGAGAATCCTTAGAGCACTCTCCTAGTTCAATCTTCTTCCTAGGATGTTGTGGGGGTGGAGGCTCTTTAATATCCAAGCTCTTGACAAACACAGTCTTACTTGAGGATGAGGTCTCCTTGTCATCTTCATAGCCAAGACCTTTCTTATCACTTGGCCTCTTGCCAACTCCCAGCATGTAGTCAAATTTCTTCGTACTTGAAGTCATCTTAGCAATGATCTCTCTTGCTTCTTTAAGCTCATTTTACATCAATTCCTCTTTTCTTTTTGCTCTCCTTACTTTTCTATTTAGGTGAGTGACTTCGGTAGATAGCTTGAGATTCTCACCTTTTAGCCTTTGAATCTCTTTCTTCATCTTCAATCTTGAGCTTTGGAAATGCTCATTGAACCCTTCGATATCCATTCCTCCTACATCCATATTTGTTGAATGGGATGAAGAGTCACCATAACTAGAGTCATTTTCACTTTGTTTCTCTTCCCTTTCATCATCTATTGCTTCCTTACTCTTGAGAGAAGATGCGAAGGCAATAAAGTTTGCCACATGATCCTCATCATCTGAGGATTCTCCTTCTTCTTCCAAGTCATCACCATCACTCCACGTGGCGGCCATAGCCTTTCCTTTCTTCTTGTTCTTTAAATTTCCACAATCCGTGGAGATGTGTCCGAAACTCCACATTCGAAGCATTGAACCCCTCTTCTTGTGGGCTTGTCTTCACTTGACTCAAACTTCTTGAAAGGAGTCTTCTTCTTCATTTCCTTTCCTTTGGATCCAAATCCATTCTTCTCAAAATTGATGAACTTCTTGAATCTTTTCACCATGAGGGCCATCTCCTCATCTGAGTCATCTTCCTCTTTCTCTACTTTGGAAGTTTTCAGAGCAATACTCTTTTGCTTCTTTGGAGGTGTAGGTGTAGGAGTCCACCTAGACTCATATGCTAGAAGTCTTTCAATAACTTCACTTGGCTTCATGTTCTTGTAATCACTGTTCTCCTCAAGAGCCGTCACTTTTGACTCAAATCTTGCTGGAAGCGACCTTATAATTTTTTGCTTGATTCTCCTATCAGAATAGGGGTCACCAAGTTGATGGCTTTGATTGACTATGTCCATCAACTTCACTTGAAAGTCCTTGAATTACTCAACCTCCCCCATTCTAATTTGCTCGAATTGTGTTTGGAGGACTTCAAGCTTGGAAACCTTGACCACCTCGGTTCCCTCATGGGCCATCTCTAGAATCTCCCATGCCTCTTTTCCAATTCTTGTTGTTTGGATCAATTTGTACTGATTGTCATCCATTGCACAAAGAATGGCATGCATAGCCTTGTTGTTCCACTTGGATGCTTCAAACTCTTGAGTTGACCATTTTGACTTTGGCTTAGGAACTACACTTTCATCTGCAAGAGTCTTTTCCGGAGGAGTGTAGCCATCTTCAATTGCCATCCATGCTCGGTCATTTATTTGGCAAATGTAAGACTCTATCTTGCCTTTCCAAGAGGAATAGTTTACTCCGGTGAGCAAAGGGGGTCTTGTGCTAGAGGCTCCCTCATTACCACTTCCGTTCCCACTCACAACTAGAAATGCAAGACACACAAAGAGCAAGGATCACCTAAGTGTATTTAGGAACCCGCTCTGATACCAATTGAAAATACTACGTAGCGTGTGTCTACTAACCTAAAGGGGGTGAATAGGTTTTAGTTGATTTATTACCAACTTTTCGACTTAATCAAATTTTAATAGCCCTACCCCATATTAGCAATCAACCAATCCAACATAAACATGCAGAAAACAATAAACATACAAGGATTGATTTACGTGAGAAACCCTCCAACTGGGCAAAACTCACGGGCTATCCTTCTAGCCACATACGGTCCTCAAATTCAAATCCACTATTTGATTGAAAGTTTACAACCTAGGTTGACCTCAAGTCACACCTACTTGGTCACTAACCCTTTCACTCTACCCAACGGGCCTTTAATAGTGATTCTAGACCACAAGCTTGTACACTAATCCACTTTGTCACAAAGCTTAACAATCAATGAAGAGGTTAAACAACCTATGTGAATATGTAAAAATATTCTAACATGCAATTAATGCTAGGCAACACTAAATGCTTATCTAAGGATTTAAAGATGTCAATGAGTGCAAATCCTAGATATCAATATCTAAATGCAAATGCATGAAGATTTAGCTAGAAGGGTAAAAACGTCCTAAATGCTAGCTATCAATGAACAAGGCTCTCAACCAACACACAACCACTCAAATATGTTATAAATGCCATTAAACATAAAGATATGCAATAAATTCACATAAAAGAGCTAACCCTAGGCAAACAAGAACATAAATAAATACAAAGAGATTTAGGGCATGTTCAAGTTACTAGTCAATGAAAGCAAGAAGAATCCATGATGAGATGATGCTTGTAAGATGTTAGATGCACATGGATTTGTGTTTGGTTGAGTAAAAATGAGTTATTAGGAGTTTATTTCTCTTGAAGAAAGCTTGAACACACAAAAATGGCTTCTTGAACTCACAAAAACGAAATGGGAGAGATAACAAAGTATATATAGCAGGTCAAAGCAAAACGGCATCGTTTTAGGAAAAACATGGCTCGACCGTTGTGAGTACCGCTATGGGTAGTCACAGCGGTGACACAACGGTGACACACTGTGTTGCCCACCGCTGTGATAATTCACAGCGGTATCATAGCGATCACACAGCGGTGACCAACTGGAGGGCTCACAGTTTAGACATCGATACCTTACTGATGAAGGACCGATGTGTCTACTACAGTGATAATTCACAACGTTCATCACAGCGGTCATCAGGCTTTTTGTAGGATAATCTATCCTATGCCTATCTAACTAGGATGCAAGGAAAATGGGCATGCAAGAAGTGTGTGTCTGTGTGTGTGTAACCATACATGCATGTCAATACAAAAGCATAGAATGTGAGTGTGTGCAACTAAAACCTCTTCAAAGAGAAATAAGCATGTGATATACCTTTGAAGTGCTCTTGAGAGAGATGATGTCCTTGAAGCTTGATCACACCCAATGAGGCCTAATTTACCATTACAAAATTAATCCCCAATTTGGTTTGTCAACGAAATAAGCCAATCAAAATATGAGAAACTTACAATCTTCCTTCATCACACTGATTTAATGGGCCTTCCACTTGTCTGGCTAGGATATGCCATTTCAAAAAAGGAAAGATTTTACCGTTACACGTTTCTCGAAACCGATACTCCCGCTTTTCGAGTATCGCGCGTCATTAATAACCTTTCCTTCTCATTGTAAGTAGCCGCTTTCTTCTCTATTTATAACTTTACTCTTCGCGACTCACTCACGCTGCTTTACCATTCCTTGCTTTCCCAAAAGAATCTTAGTCTCTTGAAAAAAAAAACCCTAGATTTCTCTTTTCTGCAATCTTCAACTTCTTCAATCTTCAATCTTTCCAATCTTTTAAAACCTTCAAACCTGCTACCATGTCTTCTTCTGCTTCTGACACCTTTGAGCAAATTTTTGGTGATGATATCGCCTTCAGTGGAAGCCTTATCCATAGAAAGAGGACCCGTAAAATGGGAGATAACGGAGAAGGTGCTCATGCCACCCAGTGTTGCCGATCAAACCGGAATATAGCCAACGGATCGTGCTTCGCTAACAATCCTGATACCTTAGTCGATATAGA
Source organism: Dipteronia sinensis (assembly GCA_033220585.1). Taxonomy (NCBI): domain Eukaryota; kingdom Viridiplantae; phylum Streptophyta; class Magnoliopsida; order Sapindales; family Sapindaceae; genus Dipteronia; species Dipteronia sinensis. The sequence continues at coordinate 57,583,709 of CM065636.1, read as the reverse complement.
CGGGGAATCGAGCGAGAAGTCTTGTGGTGCCAGGGAAAGTGGAAACCTAGCTGGAGACATGGCGACCTCAGCTGGAGGGGTGCTCACCCTTTCTGCCGAGTTCCAGTGCATACCTGATTCGATCTACTCGAACGACACGATCCGACGGTTGAAGAGGAATTTCATGATTCCTAATGATATTACCCTTACCGTACCAAGACAGGGGTACGATATGTACTTCCATCCACCTAGCGAGCTTCAAATCCACATGGTGGCTTTCGAGTGTGGAGTTAGGCTACCTCTCCACCCCACTCTCCATAGAGCGCTACATGCCTTGCAGCTCGCCCCCCTACAACTGACATAAGGATTCTGGAGGCACCTGGTAGGTTCTTTGTGCAGTGGAGGGAGCAGTGCCAGATGGATAAAATTACCAGGACACCAGCGAAGGATGAGTTAAGGTTCCTTTTCCAGGTCGCTGCTAACTCTCTTGGTCCAAGGGGTCGGTTCTATACTCGGGCCAAAAATCCCTAAAAATTCATGGTACCCCGAGCCAGAAAGAAGGACACCTCCTGGAAAGAAAAATGGATTATTGTAGGAGGTGACTGGGGAAGCTCGATCCATATCGGGGGATCTGAGTTCGAACTCCCCACTTGGTTTAATGACATGACCGAGTGGGAGAAATGTAGAATCTCTGCTGAGTCGGATAAAATTTTGAAGAAAATCAAGGCTCGGTCCTACGTCAACATGAAGTATCCCACCTCGAATGCCTTTGAGTCAGGGAGGGTAGACCTCTCCCTCTGCATCTCCAATGCTTCACCAGGTAGCTTGATTTCTTATCTCTGTTTTTTGGAATTTGTTGTTGATTGCATGTACTAACAACTTTCTCTTGGTTGTTTCTACAGTGCCTCTATCAGATTCAGAGGAACCTGTGCAAATTGACAACCGGTTCGCTTCCCCACATGCCTCTTCTATCAGACCTTCATCTTACCCCGATCTTGCTGTACTGGGTTGGTACATCGTCTGAACCAGCTGGACTAAGTGTGAGTCTAGTCCCGGTATCTGGGAGATCTCCTCCACCTTCTCATCCTTCAACTAGATCCAAACTGGGGGAGATAGAAGCCAGGCTTGCCAAGATTAGGGGATCTCCAGGCCAGGTGCGGAGCCAAGTTCCTACTGCTTTTACAGCTACTGCAGCTGCTGTTCCACCAGTCCCCCCTCTCCCTCATGTCATGGTGACCGAGTGATCTACCAAGGTCGAGAGGGGTCCTAACTCTGCCACTACTACCCTGGTTGTACCTCATGATCGATCTCTATCGCGGTCGAGGGATAGTGGCCAAGACAAGGTTCTGGTCCGGTTCATTGCTTCTTACCCAGGTGGGGGGGGGGGGGGGTTACAGGTCATATCCTCGATGCCTATCGAAGGTGTGATCACCAGGAGGTCTGCCTTCCTAGCTGAGGTACGTTATTTCATCGAGTCTTCTATCTTGATTAAGCATCGGTAACATTCTAACCTGTGTTTTGTATTTGGCAGGCTTTCAAGTTCAATGTGGTAATGAGCCATCAGGCCAATTCTCTCTTGAAGCAGGTTGAAACTGCTAATGTTGAGGTGGAGAAAACCAATGAGGAGCTAACTAAGGCCACGAGGGGCGTGGTAGCTCTGAACCAATCTTTCACTAGAGTTGAGAAGGTCACGGCTGAGGTACAGATAGATAGAGAGCATATGCAGCTCGCATATGACACGGAGCTACTCAAGTCCCTGCGCTGCAAGTCCCAAGGGGACGCTATGAAGAAGAATGTAAAGGAGCTTGAGGGAGAGGTTCAACCTTTGCCCGCAAACGTGGCTAGATTGGAGGCCAAGGTGGACGCCTACTTTGGGGAAGGCTACATTTTGGCTGCTTACCAAGTGGTACAGACGCTTCCTCCCCCATTCGATCTAGGCTCAATTGAAGATTGGAACCGGTAGAAGATTATGTCCAAGGCCGCCAAACTAGCATGGACTGCTCAAAACGATACATGGCCTTCTCAAAATTCTGGTGTCCCTGTTGACGAGGATGACGTGGTACCCCTCTCTTCCCTCATGTAGAGCCAAACCAAGAGGGAACCTAGCTCGCTAATCCCGACTATTATGGGAGACGAGGTTAAATGGGCGGTCTTTGATCTTCCCATCTCTAGGGATGAGCCTGTAGGGGAGCTGAGGTCTGGACTGGCCCTGAGAAGGAGGTAGCCACCATCCAGGTTGACCCAGCTAAGGAAGGGAAGGCCCAGACAGAACCAATAGTGGTGGCAGGGATACAAGACAATCTTGCTGTTGCTGTGGAGGCCCAGGTTGATCCAGCTGAGGTGGTAGAGGCTGGTACTGAGGCAACGGTGTCTAGGGTGGTGACCCTTCTTCTAACCATGCAGTTCCCTTGATTCGAGGCTATCTTTACCAAATATTTCGATGGTGCATGGCCAATGCTACTGCTCTATTGCCTATTTATTCCAACGCCTTCCTCATACCTTCCTTTTTTAAAAAAAAGATTTCAAATTTTCTAAAGAAAGACCTTCTCTCAAGTAACATCTCCCTTCTCATTCTTCTTCCTCGCATACTTCATTCCACCATGTCAAAAGCCAGTCGCGACTCCATTGATTCAATTATCGATGGTGAGGAGGTCGTTGGTCTCGCCCTCGGCAAGCGAGCGCGCAAGAGTGTCGACAGTGAGGACTTTCCGCCAAGTCCCCAATGCCAGCGGTCGACTAGAAACGTAGCCATTGGGACCGGGTTCTCTAATCGACCTGACAATCCTCTGGATTTGGTTGATGAAGGCTCTGATAAAGAGGACATAGAGGATGCTGCTGGGAAGGGTCAAGTCATGGTTGCTGGTCCTTCTTTGGAGAGGCTTGCTCCTTATGATTTCAAGGTTGTCCTCGACTCTATCGTTGATCCGAACTCGATTGACTGCTTGAGGTCCAAGTACGGCATTCTTGACAGTGTTTCTATCTCGGTTCCTCCCAAAGGTTATGAATTCTTCAATCCCTCTGACGGTGTGCTTCCGATTCATGTGGTGGCTCTCGAGAATGGGGTCAAGCTTCCCCTTCATCCTAACATTCAATGAGCTCTCAACGCCATCCAGCTTGCTCCTCTCCAGTTGACTCCGGACTTCTGGAGGCATTTGATTGGCTTCCTCGTGCTATGGAGAGAACAATGCTAGTTGAGCAAGGTGACGAGAGAGCCCGGAGCAGAAGAGCTGGCCTACCTTTTTCAAATCGGGAGCCTCTCCAGTGCTCCCAGAGGTCAGTTCTATGCAAGAGCCAAGAACAAGCTCAACTTTGTCATTCCTGGTGCTTCGAAGAAAGATTCCGCCTGGTAGGAAGAGTGGATCCTAGCAGGGGGTGACTGGGAAAGCTTAATTTTTATTGGAGGGCATGAGTTCGAGGTCCCCACAGCTTTCAGTGACAAATCATCGTGGGACCGAGACTCCCTGCCACCTGAGTCTGAAACTGTTTTGAAGGCTATTCTGGCCAGGAACTACTTGAACCTGAAGTTTCCAACCGCTGAAGCCTTCGATCCTCGCAGGGTGAATCAATACATGCGGATATCCGATGCTATTCCTCATAAGTCACATTGAATCGTCTTGCTTTGTCTCATTGACTTGCCCAGTTCTGACGTTTCCCCTTTTGTTACATTTACTTATAGTTTTTGTTGTTGAGCCTGCTTCTCGCGAAGGCCAACAATTCCCGCAAGCTCGCGCTCCTCTTCCTTCTACTGGGGTAGCGCCATCTCCTGCTCTGCCTACCTCCCCAGCTGGGTTTAAGATGGCCTACCTTGTATCGCGGGCTCCTCGGGCATTGAACAGGGCTCTCCAGACTGTTGATACAACTACTTCTGCCCCCTCTGCTATTATTACTATCGTTCCTACGACTCACCTACCTGATGCCGCTGCTCTTCCAACTCCCCGAGCATCGGAGGACTTTGAAGCGGGTATCACAGGGATTCCTCCTAGCTGCTCTCGCCCTCAGTCAAGCTCGACGGAGCAGGACAAAGTTTTGGAATAATTCATCGCATCCTGCCCGAGTGGTAGGCTCTCTAGGATGACCTCGATGCCCGTCGATGTTTTGCTCACCAATGGGTCTGCTGTCTTAGCTGAGTAATAGTTTTTCCTCTATATTGCTTCTGTGACTGCCAACTTGATCGATTCCTAACCTTGGCTTTGTATCTTGTAGGCCTTCAAGTTAAACGTGGCTATGGGCCACCAGGTAGCCCTCCCACTTCCATTTGATTTATCATCCATCGCTGGTTGGGATAGAGATGAGATAATGACTAAGGCTGCTGAACTGTCTCGCCCTAAAGATGACAAAGCAGTTCCCTCTAACCAGGCAGGAACTGGAAAGCAGCCCGTCCAGGCAGATCCTCCTCTTCCTCCTCCCATCTTTACTACTTCAGGTTCTGGGGAATCTTCAAGTTAGGTTCTGCCCGCGCAGTCCGAAGGAGATCAACTAGAAGCTAGGGAAGGAACAAGGAGCCTACCTGAGGGATCCTCTAGAGCGGAACTGGAGGTTGACAGGAGCTAGGTGGGGTCCATGGCTGCCCTTCTTGATACGGCCATCCCTTCTGAGGTTATAGTGGTGATCAATGAAGTTTTTGAGGAGGATCCGGCTGGGCAGCGGGAAGAACCTCTGGAGGGAGAGATGGTTGGCGAGGGAAACCAAGATGGGCAGCCACCTGAAGGAGGAGCTGATGGCGAAGATCAGCATGAGGGAGGAGTAGCATAAGGGAATCAGAAGGGTGCCAGAGCTTAATGTGATTAGCTCTGGCTGTCCGCTAGACTCATGATCAGTTGAATCAATCTTTCACTTTCCCATGTAGCCCGGAACTGGGGTTTGGGCTCCCTGTTTGATGACATGTAGCCTTTACTAGGGAATAAGCTCTCTTATGGTTAATAAAAATTTAGTTATGATTTCCTTCGCATTTGTTTTCACTACTCTTGATAATGAGCTTCCATCTTGATTGATAACTCCTTGCTTTATTTCTGATCCCGATCGTGAATCGATCCTGCATCTTTAATGATAATTTGTTCATACTTTAATGTGGCTGTTGGGGGTTTTTGCCCTAAAGCTTGTAATATGTAAATGTAATTTGAACATAAATAAAAGAAGTAGTATATTCATTCATTTTGTGTCATATTTTATATAACATGTGCACTTAACATCCAAGATTGCCGGATGTAATTTCGAACTGAGTATATGAGTGTCATATATAGATGGATTCAGTTTGAAACGAGCAATCTAAAGAGTCCGTAGATAGCAAATAAAGCTGGGTACTTTATTTGTGGTTAATCTACAGCTACGGTCCATTTCGTAGTGTACGGTGATCCTATCCTGGATCAATCATATGTAGATATGAGAATAGAGGCACCTTGTATGATGTGATCATATAGGACTGGGCCATGATCTATATGAGACTCTCACTAAGATCCGTTTAACGATGAGATTCATATATATCAACTAATGATGGCTATATGTGGGTGATCTTAATCCTGAGTGTCTTATCAACTCTTTCAGGTTAGATCGTGGTCTTTGATATACCATGGGTGAGGTCGGAGTTGCTTTCCCGATCAATATACTCCGTATGTTGGGATCACGATTTGGCTTGTGGCTGGGAAAGTTTGTACACAATAGTGGAATCCACTCCTTCTTGTGAGAAGTAGATGGTAGTTCCCTTAAAGGTTGATTCAGGGCTTGAACAATATGAGCGCTCTCCTAATTCCGTAAGGAATGTAGGATTTATGGTTCATTAGAGAATCAATGGTACTTAATGGAAAGATATGATTAGAGGGGTATAACGGACATTATGACCCAGCTCTAATTATGAACTACTTGTGGAGGATTATACCATATGTAATAGCTATATCGATGGACACCGAGAGTTATTGGTTTGTGTAAAAACGTCTACAGTTGAGAGAGTGCAGCTTCGGGTTTTTAGTGGAATAACACCGAAGTTAATAATCATGAAATATTAATTAAAGAGTTTAATTAATAATTTCTAAGGATTATTGGAGCTCAAAATACTGTGGGTCCATTAGGTCCCCTTGCTAGCCCGATCGATTTAGGTAACAAGGGTCACGGTTAATTAATTGGATTGTCCAATTAATTGTGTTACGAAAGTGACACGTATTTATTCAGGAGTTAATTGAATAATGGGATTATTTAATTAATGAATAATGATGATTAAATAAATTAAATAATAAGATTATTTAATTATGTTGTTAATCACTAAATAGAGAGTGTTAGTTGATATTTGATTTTGAATAAAATAAGATCATATGATTATTTTATTTTATTAAATTAAATATTTGAAATTGAATTTGAAATGTTTGAGTTCAAAAATAAATATTTAATTATTTTTAAAAAAAGATATGAGATATATTTAAACTAAAAAGCAATAAAAACCAAATGAGATACAAGACACAGGGAATGAAAAGCAATTTGATTGCTTGAGAGAAGAAAATTGTAATCGTGCACAGAAATTGGAAAAGCAAACAAAAGAGAGAATAAGTTAGGGTGTGGTGAGACCACAAGGGCTGCACCTCTAAAGTTTGTTTTTTTGTGTATGTGTTCTTCTCTTCTTCCTCCATACAGGTCCTGAATATCATGTCGTGCCCACACGCTGTTACCAGTTCCGGGAGATAGCGAGGAAGATCACGTGGTTCAAATCAGGAGCAGTTCGTATCAAAGTGAAGGAGCCTCCTACGTAGGTATGAAAAATAAATTCCTTCACTTTATTATTGTATTTGATTATTACTGTACAAATGGGTTAGTTTAATGATTGCATTAAAAAAATTTAAACCCTTCCGCTGTGCAATCTGTAACCCTAGGTTCCAACAATTGGTATCAGAGCCAATTTTTGTACAGTATAATCGAATTCGATTACTCCTGATATGTATGACTGTGTAGCCACATATTTTTTTGATGAGTGTATGATGTTTTTTAATTAAATTGTTTAATTTAAAAAACATGGTTGATCGTAATTTTTTATGGTGTTGTGGATTTAGAGTGTTTCTGGGTTGTATAATGTTGTTATATATATATATATATATATATTTTTATTTTACTGTTGTATTATTAAAAACAAAAAACAAAAAAACAAAAATGTGTAATCGCATGAAATGGCACCTGGTGGTTGACGAAGACTGAACGCAGCGCCTACCAGCGCCTACCTGAGCGCATCGCAGACAAGCGCTCTCTACCACCAGCGCGCACCACGCAGCGCCTACCAGCGCGCAACTTCCCACCAGCACGCATCAGCGCGCAAAGCAGGCTACCAGCGCTCAACCTCCAGCGAGCCTATCAGCACGCAACCTTGCTACCAGCGCATGTTGACGACTGATGCGTACCAGCGATGCTACCAATGCACATGACCTGAAGAGATTGGAAGTATTGGAAATTACAAGAAGACCAAGGGATGCCTTAGGAATATTTTTTGTAATTAGATTCCAATTTTTAGGTTAAATAATCCACAACACTCGGTCAACTCATGTATGTTTTAATTATTTGATGATTAAGCATTGTCAGGCATATACATGTCATTTAAATTAGTTGTGCCTACATATATATATATATATATATATGTTGATATATCATACATGCATTATAGCCATCTATATTATGTGTTTATTTTTTTTTAATTTGATTAAAATGGGTTATTCACATAATTGGCTATTTTTAATGGGATTAGTTTTTAGGAGTAAAAACTTGGTAAATCTCATTAATTACTAATCTTTTTATTAAAGAGTTTAAATACTTAGATTAGTGGGGTCCTTAATATATATATTAGGATTAATTTGATTAAGCTCCTAATAATAATTGGACCTAAATAATGTGTTTAGTTTTAATAGTTAAAACTTGGTAAATACACATTTAATAATAATTCTAGTCTTAGTAAACAGTTTACATAGATTTGAATTATCACTAATGAAGTAGATTTTTTTAAGTGTTAAAAATCAATTTAGTTTATTAGTTATTGGAATAGGATTCTAATAATTTGTGATTAATGCACTTGACGCTTAGATTAAAATTAGCCGTTTAATCTAGTTTAATCTAGGTGCATTAATATTAATAGAAAACCCTTAATATAAAATAGTGAGTGGGAGAGGGATATATGACATTATATCCCGCGGTCTCCATCATTAGTTCAACACCGTGAGATTCGAGTGGGGCCTCGTGACGGCTTTGCTTTCGCCCTCCCTAAGGAGGGTTTCCATAAGAATCAATGCCAAGGTTGACTTCCTAACAGATAGGATTTCGGAGGGGATTTCGGGATTGACCGACCCTAAGGCGGCAATTCTCGAGTTAAGCTCTTGAGATCTGAAATGATGGGTTACACTCACAAGGTTTTAATTAAATTAGTTAATTAAAAACCTGGCCTAATAAACGATGGTTGAATGATATTGGCATAAGAGTTATTCTGGTATATCCTTTGACTGAGAAGGTCTCGATCCAACATGCAAGAATTTGACTGACCCTAAGGCAGCACTTGCTTGTGGTATGTTGGATTGTCGTGGCATAGAAACATTGTTTCTAGGGTTGTTCTTGTTCATTAAACATTTTCATGCATCATGTTTAATTTTATGCCGAACATTAGCACATGTTTAGAATGTATGACTGAATGAATCTTTAATTTATGTTTTTTCAGCCATGTCATCTGCACTATTACAAATACTTGCAAATGATAAATTAACTGGTCATAACTACACAAAATGGAAACTTAACATTAATGCAATACTGGTCACCAAAGACCTCAAGTTTGTGCTTACGGAGGAATGTCCTCCGGTGCCTACTGTCAATGCCACACGAACTGTTCGTGAGGCATACCAGCGATGGGTCTCATTTGATGAGAAGGCCCGAACATATCTGTTAGCTTCTTTGACAGATGTGCTTGTCACAAAGCATGAAGCAATGACTACAGCATTCGAAATTATGGAGTCATTGCAAGCTATGTTCGGGCAGCCCTCCGAGCAAAAGCAACACGAAGCTGTTCGTTCCGCTATGCTCGCTCGCATGAAGGAAGGTACATCAGTTCGGGAACATGTCCTGAGCATGATGTCCTACTTCAACACGGCAGAAGTCAATGGCAAGGCCATTGATGAACCCAGTCAAGTGAGCATTATACTGACGACTCTTCCGAAGAGTTTCCATCAGTTTAAGAACAACTACGGGATGAACAAGTTAAGGTTCAGTCTCACACAGTTGCTCAATGAGCTCGCTACTTTTGAGTCCATGACCGAGGACAGTAAAAGTAAGACGGGTGAGGCAAATGTTGTGGAACCATCTTCCTCCAGTAATAAGAAGAGGAAGAGGTCTGCTAGAAAGGCGAAGGGTAAGCCCAAACCCAAGAAGGCCCAAAGCAAAAAGAAGGGCACCTCCACCGACCAAGACAAAGGAAAGTGTTTCTATTGTAACAAGGTCGGGCACTGGAAGAGGAACTGTCCTCAGTACCTGGAGGAGGTAGCCAAGAAGAAGAAGAAAGGTAAATATGATTTACTTGTTCTTGAATCTTGTTTAGTGGAAGATGATTCTTCACCTTGGATTGTTGATTCGGGGACCACTAACCATGTTTGTTCTTCTTTGCAGTGGACTGATTCTTGGACACAGCTAGAGGAAGGAGCCTTCTCCATGCGTGTAGGGTCGGGGGATGTCGTGTCGGCCAAAGCAGTGGGAGCAATAAGATTGCAATTTTGTAATAATAATAGTTTTTTATTATTGAACAATGTTTTTTATATTCCTGGATTTACACGGAATTTAATTTCCGTTTCTAAGTTATTAGAACAATTATATTCTGTTTCTTTTGATAATAAATTAGTTATTATTGCAAAGAATGGTCTGAATATTTGTTCAGGAATTAATGAAAACAATTTGTATGTGTTAAGACCGTTAATGCATACAACACTGCTCAACACCGAAATGTTTAAAGTTGAAAAACCAAAAACTAAACGACATAAGATTTCTCCAGAAAACGAAACGTATCTCTGGCATTTAAGGCTTGGACATATTAACCTTGATCGGATAAACAGACTAGTAAAAAGCGGATCTTTAAATGAGTTAAAGGTTGGCTCATTACCTGTCTGTGAATCTTGTCTGGAAGGTAAGATGACTAAGAGACTTTTTACTGGAAAAGGGTTTAGAGCTAAACAACCACTAGAGCTTATACATTCAGACATCTGTGGACAAATGAATGTTAAATCAAGGGGTGGTTATGAGTATTATGTCACCTTTATAGATGACTACTCGAGATACAGATATGTCTACCTAATGCAACGGAAGTCGGAAACATTTGAAAAGTTCAAAGAATTTCGAGCTGAAGTTGAGAACCAGTTAGGAAAGACTATCAAGTCTCTACGATCAGATCGTGGAGGTGAGTACCTTGACCAAGAGTTTGAAGACTTTATGGTCGAGTATGGGATAGTGTCCCAACTCACAGCTCCTGGTACACCTCAGCAGAATTGTGTCGTGAAGAGGAGAAATAGAACCCTAATGGAAATGGTGAGATCTATGATTAGTTTCTCATCATTACCAAATTCTTTTTGGGGATATACGTTACAAACAGCGGCATACATTTTGAATGTAGTGCCATCCAAATCTGTTCCTGAAACTCCCCTAGAGTTGTGAATGGTCGTAAAGCTAGTTTACGACATTTTCACGTATGGGGGTGTCCAGCACACGTGCTGAAGAACAGAACTGGAAAGCTAGATCCCAAGTCTGTGGTCTGCTTGTTTGTAGGATACTCCAAGGAGACCAGAGGTGGATACTTCTATAGTCCTGAAGATAACAAAGTATTTGTATCGACAAATGCAACATTTCTTGAGGATAACTATATAAGTGATCATAAACCTCATTCTAAAATTGTATTAAATGAGTTGGAGCCTGGTGAGACCAGTACTCAGTCAACTAGAATTGTTAATCCATTAACATCTGAAAGTCAGATAATTCCTAGTCAGGATACACTACCACCTAGACGTAGTGAGAGGGTTGTGAGACAGCCTGAACGCTATTTGGGTGTAAGTGAGGGACAAGATCTTGTCTCTACTGATAATGTGGATGATCCATTGAAATTTAAGAATGCAATGGAAGATCCTGATAAAGAGGAATGGCTTAAAGCCATGAATGTCGAGATGGAGTCTATGTACTCTAACTCAGTCTGGGAACTTGTAGACTTACCGAATGGGGTAAAACCCATAGGATGTAAGTGGATCTACAAGAGGAAGAGAGGAGTAGACGGGAAGGTAGAGACCTTCAAGGCAAGGCTAGTGGCCAATGGTTATACCCAGAAAGAGGGGGTCGATTATGAAGAGACCTTCTCGCCAGTAGCCATGTTTAAGTCTATTCGGATTCTCTTATCCATTGCTGCCTATTTAGATTATGAAATTTGGCAAATGGACGTCAAGACTGCATTCTTGAATGGCAATCTTGATGAAAACATATACATGATGCAACCAGAGGGATTTGTGTCTCCAGATCAAGAGCAAAAGGTTTGCAAGTTGCAAAGGTCCATTTATGGACTTAAGCAAGCATCTAGATCTTGGAACATAAGGTTTGATAATGTGATCAAAACCTATGGCTTCGAGCAAAACGTTGATGAGCCTTGTGTCTACAAGTGCATCATTGACAAGAAAGTAGTTTTCTTGGTCCTATACGTAGATGACATCCTACTCATTGGGAATGATATAGGAGTGTTGTCTGATGTAAAGGGCTGGCTGGCTAGCCAATTCCAAATGAAAGATTTGGGAGAGGCGAGTTATGTTCTAGGGATCCAACTTATAAGGGATCGTAAGAACAAACTTATAGCATTGTCTCAGGCATCATATATCGATAAGATTCTTATGCGATTTTCGATGCAGAACTCCAAGAAAGGTAATTTACCTTCTAGACATGGGGTTCACTTGTCTAAGGAACAGTGTCCTAAGACACCTTAAGAAGTTGAGGATATGAGACATGTGCCATATGCATCAGCAGTAGGTAGTCTCATGTATGCTATGTTATGCACGAGACCGGACATCTGCTATGCAGTGGGAGTAGTCAGCAGGTACCAGTCCAACCCAGGATTAGATTATTGGGTTACTGTCAAGACTATTCTCAAGTATCTTCGGAGAACGAGAAACTATATGCTAGTGTATTCCGGACAGGATTTGATCCCGTTAGGATACACAGATTCTGATTTTCAGTCAGACAGGGATTCTAGAAAATCCACGTCTGGATCAGTATTCACCCTAGGTGGTGGAGCCATTCTGTGGAGAAGTATAAAGCAATCTTGCATTGCTGACTCCACCATGGAAGCCGAATATGTAGCCGCTTGTGAAGCTGCTAAAGAGGCTGTTTGGCTCCGTAAGTTCTTGAGTGATCTGGAAGTTGTTCCAGATCTGGATAAGCCCATCACACTTTATTGTGATAATAGTGGTGCTGTGGCTAATTCCAAAGAACCAAGAAGCCACAAGAGAGGGAAGCATATAGAGAGAAAGTATCATCTCATTAGAGAGATAGTGCAGAGAGGAGATGTGATCGTCACCAAGATAGCCTCACAAGACAATCATGCTGATCCATTTACGAAGACCTTACCGGCTAAAGTGTTTGAAGGTCACCTAGAAGGTCTAGGGTTACGAGACATGACTCACATGCTTTAGTGCAAGTGGGAGATTGTTGGGGTTTTTGCCCTAAAGCTTGTAATATGTAGATGTAATTTGAACATAAATAAAAAAAGTAGTATATTCATTCATTTTGTGTCATACTTTATATAACATGTGCACTTAACATCCAAGATTGCCGGGTGTAATTTCGAACTGAGTATATGAGTGTCATATATAGATGGATTCAGTTTGAAACGAGCAATCTAAAGAGTCCGTAGATAGCAAATAAAGCTAGGTACTTTATTTGTGGTTAATCTACTGCTGCGGTCCATTTCGTAGTGTACAGTGATCCTATCCTGGATGATTCATATGTAGATATGAGAATGGAGGCACCTGGTATGATGTGATCATATAGGACTGGGCCATGATCTATATGAATCTCTCACTAAGATCCGTTTAACGATGAGATTCATATATATCAACTAATGATGGCTATATGTGGGTGATCTTAATCCTGAGTGTCTTATCGACTCCTTCAGGTTAAAGTTTGTTTTTTTGTGTATGTGTTCTTCTCTTCTTCCTCCATACAGGTCCTGAATATCATGACGTGCCCACACGCTGTTACCAGTTATGGGAGATAGCGAGGAAGATCACGTGGTTCAAATCAGGAGCAGTTCGTATCAAAGTGAAGGAGCCTCCTACGTAGGTATGAAAAATAAATTCCTTCACTTTATTATTGTATTTGATTATTACTGTACAAATGGGTTAGTTTAATGATTGCATTAAAAAAATTTTAAACCCTTTCGCTGCGCAATCTGTAACCCTAGGTTCCAACAATGGCTTCGTAGGAAACTCTTATCATGATGATCTTAATCCTGCAAACGAAACAAATATTTATGTTTAAATCCATTTTGGGAGAGGTAGCCCGATCGAGGCATCAGAAGTGCTGTCTAGCTATTTCCTGGTCTCGAGATCTGGAAGGCAACTATGCTCTTACACTCAGACCCTTCTTAGGGGTGGTAGCTCGACCAAGGCATCATGAGGGCTGTCTAGCTATTTCCTGGTCACGAGATCTGGATGGCAAATATGCTCTTACACTCAGATCCTTCTTGGGGGTGGTAGCCGGACCAATGCATCAGAGGTAACGAGGGGGCTTCCCCGGCTAGTACCTGGGCTCGAGATCCTGTTGGCAACTGTGTTCTTACGCTTAGACCCTTCTTAGAGGTGGTAGCCCTACCAAGGCATCAGAAAGGCTGTCTAGCTATTTACTGGTTTCGAGATCTGGATGGCAACTATGCTCTTACACTCAGACCCTTTATGGGGGTGGTAGCCCGACCAAGGCATTAGGGGTAACGAGGGGCTTCCCCGGCTAGTCCCTAGTCTCGAGATCCTGCTCGCAACTATTGTCTTACGCTTAGACCCTTCTTGGGGTGGTAGCCCGACCAAGGCATCAGGAGGGTTGTCTAGCTATTCCGTGGTCTCGAGATCTTGATGGCAACTATGCTTTTACACTCAGAACCTTCTTGGGGGTGGTTGATGAGATGGTTTTTGCCGTCAAAAAACCGTCCGTCAAAACAATTTATAAAACCTATGCGTTGCGTTCACAAGTAGAAATACAAGTAAAGCGGTACGCACGGGTGTCGTCCACTGAGATCGGGGTAGCGGTGATAAGATTCGGATTAATATAACTAGTATGCATAAAAGTAAAGTGATGGTGAATGAAAATACAATATAAACTAAACTATGAAAGCAGATAAAATGGGATGACAATGAAGTGATGAATGAATGATTACGAAACTACGGAATTGATGGACTCGTAACTGAATATTGGGGCAATTGCAACAAACTCTCAATTAAGCATGTATTGACAAATGTAACCAACCTAGGGTGTATAGTGTTGGTATATATCTCTAGAAAGAGGTCAACCTAGGGTGTATAGTGAAGACCTCCTACTAGAGATTAATCCCTCCTAAGCAACCAACAATGGCTAGTTACTCAATCAGGAATTTTTCCATGAATGCTCATCTATCTAGCTATGGCTCAACCTATTACTAATGTAGCCATCCTAGGGTGTATTATGATGGCTTCCAATTCCCTCACAAGTGGCCGACCTAGAATGTATATTGAAGGCCACCCGTTTGAGATTGGATAAGGCTTTAGGTTATCAGCCGAATTCTACTCGCAGGTTAGTTCTCATAGAATCACTAAAGTAGCCAACCTAGGGTGTATAGTGGAGGCTTCTAATTCTCTCACAAGTGGCTAACCTAGAGTGCATAGTGAAAGCCACTAATTTAAGATTAGATTAAGGGCATGGTTGTAAAGCCGGATTTCCACAAATCCATCCATTTAATTGAGCATTAGACAACCTAATTGCCTACTCAAGTAATCCAAATCAATCATGCTAAGAGGGTGTATCCAAGCAAATCAATAATGGAAATCAATTCAAGCAATGGAATGAAATATAGAGATAGAATAAATATAACACATAGAGTTTATTTACAAAGCCCAAATATCCCTCATACAAATAACATCAACCCCATAGTGGGGTATTTTAGCTACTCATGTTCTATTACAAACAAATAAACTAAGAGAGAGTGTAAAGAGAACCCTTGAAGATTGATCTCCTTCCTTGAAGCTTGAATCCAAGTCTCCTAGTTGCCTTTGATTGAGTAGAGATGGTTTGGATGATAGGGAGATGTGTTACTAGCTTAGAATACAAGTGTTGGGAGATATGGTGATGATTTGGTTCGTTCCTATCCTTTTCTATTTATAAAAGATGGAAAAATAGGTCACTTAAGCTTGAAACCAGAAGCTGTCGCGCGCAGAGTGCGGGTGGAGTGCGGGTGAATTACCCGCACTGTACCCGCACTGTAAAGGTTTTCTTCATCTTCAGTTCTCAGATCTGGGCAATAGTGCGGGTGGAGTGCGGTTAGATTACCCGCACTTGACCCGCACTTGACTCGCACTTTACAGTCAGGTGCATAATCCACTCCTCTGTCTTGAGCAATATTGCGGGTGGAGTGCGGTTGGATGACCCGCACTGTACCCGCACTCTAATGTCAGGTGCAATTCAACTTCTCTGGTTTCGGCAATAGTGCGGGTGGAGTGCAGTTGGATGACCCGCACTATACTCGCACTTTAACGTTAGGTGCAACTCAGCTTCTCTGGCTTTGGCAACAGTGCTGGTGGAGTGCGGTTGGATTACCCGCACTTGACCCGCACTGTAACTCTTCTTCTGTTTCAGGTCCCGGCTATGAGCATGAGTGCGGTTGGAGTGCGGTTGCGACCCGTACTTGACCCGCACTGTAGTGCTGCTTATGATCCTTTGTCTTTCCTTTTGCCCCTTTTCTGTCGGAACCACCGCAAAACGCTTCTAACACCCGAATTACATCTATTGCCTGCAATTAGCACAAATGAGCCTATTAGACATGAAAGACATAAAATATATAGAAAATACACACGAGAATGAGACAAAAGAATAGGAATGAGGGCCGAAATATACAATAATTTAGGCACGATCAGTGGTAGCCCGAGCAAGGCATCAAGGGTAATGAGGGGGCTTCCCTGGCTAGTCCCTGGTCTTGAGGCGATTATGTCAAATTGTCCAGTCGAATATGTAGATATTAGTGTAGAACATAATCGGAGATAAAGAAAAACGCAGACTTTATTGATGATAGGGATGTAGTACATCGTTATTAGGGATTCTATTGAAACCTAAATGTGGGTAATCTACTCAAGAGTCTCCTGGTCAAGGTTAGAACTTCCTCAAGTGATCTGTGTTCCAGATGTGGTCGATGGGTCGTCCATCCATGTCTTCAAGTTTGTAGGCTCCATTGCAAGCAACTACCTTTACCAAGTATGGCCCTTCCCAATAGGGGCTTAGGACTCCATCCGACCTTTTGCGAGTATTCAAGGTCACCTTCCTAAGCACCAGATCCCCTTCTTTAAAATTTTGGGCTCTGACCTTTCAGTTGAAATACCTAGCAATCTTGCTCTGGTAGATCGCCACTTTCTCAGCTACCCGGTCTTGTTTCTCTTCTAGGAGGTCTAGATTAGCTCGGAGTTTAACCTCGTTGCTTCAGGTTCGAAGTGCTGCACCCTAAATGAGGTCAATTAATGCTCGATGGGGAGGACCGCTTCAACTCCGAAGGCTAGAGAGTAAGGTGTCTCCCGGTAGTTGTCCTCTTTGTAGTCCGGTATGCCTAGAGGACCTCAGACAGCTCCTCGCCCCATTTGCCTTTCTTCTGCTGCAATTTCTTCTTCAGCAGCCTCTTGATAGTCTTTTTAGTTGATTCCACCTGCCCGTTGGTCTGAGGATGGGCTACTGAAGCGAACCTGAGGTTGATTCCCAAACCTTCGTAGAAGTCTTTGAATTGGGCGTTGTCGAACTGCTTGCCCAGGTCGGCTACAATGATGAGAGGGGTTCTGAATCTACAGACCACGTTGGTTTTGATGAACTTGGTCATATTCTTTTCTGATATTCGAGAGAGAGGCCTTGCCTTGACCCATCTTGTGAAATAATTGATAGCCACGATAGCATATTTAGCTTGCCCAAAAGCGGTGGGAAGCGGTTCAATTAGGTCGATCCCCCACATGGAAAAGGGGTAGGGCAAACTGAGAGATGATAGTTGCTCTTGTGGCAGGTGGTTCAAGTTCGAAGTCCTTTGACACGGTTCACAAGATCGTTCAAAGCTTCTTGCGTCTTGGTGGACGGTCGGCCAGTAGTACCCCATACGAAGCACTTGATACGCTAAAGCTTCTCCACCGATGTGGTTCCCGCAGTCCCCGGAATGAACCTCTCTTAATGCCCATTTAGCGTCATCAGGATGTAAACACTGAAGTAAGGGGAGGGATCTACCCCTCATGTAGAGGTACCCGTCTACCAGGCAATATTGGACAGAGAGCCTTTTAATTATTCGGGCTTGATCGGGCTCCTCGGGAAGCTTTCCCTATTGGAGATAGGCAACGATCGGATCCGTCCAGCAAGGCTGACGATCCAGGGAGCAGATTTCCTTGCTCACGGTTATGCTTTGTTGGGAGATCACTTGGAGGGGAACTCTCTGTGGTAAGGCTTGGCCTCCATTTGCGGCTATCTTAGCTAGAACATCCGCGCGGTGGTTTTTGTGATCGATCTTGAATCCATTAAATTTATTTTTAAGCGACTAAGCTAGCCTTAGGTAGGTGAGCATGTTATCTCTTTTTGCCTGGTACACCCTAGACACCTGATTGACTACAAGTGATTGACTACAAGTAATGAGTCGCTCTTGATTTCCAGGTAGTCGGCCTTCAGTTCAATGGCTTCCTTCATCCTGGCTAGGAGGGCTTCGTATTCTGCTTCATTATTGGTGGCTTTAAACTCGAATCCGAAGTAGTGACAGAATTCAGTCCCTTCTGGATCTATTAAAACTACGCCAGCTCCTCCCCCAGCTCCTCCCCCAGCTTGCCCAGACGCTCCATCTGTATAGAGGGTCCAGGACTTGCAACCTTTTGGCCAATTATCGATCTCGGAAGTCTTCTCAGGGACCACATTCGATGCTGCGGGGATCGCTTGGCCTGGGAGCGCTAAAAATTCTACAACAAAGTCTGCCAAAGCCTGCGTTTTAATCGTGGTCGTGGGCTTATATTTTAAGTCCAACTGAGTGAGCTCTAAGGCCCACAAGACTAGCCTTCCGGACACGTCCGGTCTTTGTAAGAATTGACGGAGAGGTTGGTCCGTCACCACTAATATTGAATGAGCTTGAAAGTAGGGACAGAGCTTTCTCGCTGAGGTCACCAGAGCATAGGTGAGCTTCTCCAGGAGAACATAATTTTTTTCTGACTTGGTTAAAGCATGACTCACGTAGTATATGGGCCTTTGAATCCCGTCGCCACACTCTTTGGCCAAAGCTCCACTTACTGCAGTTTCTGAAACGGCCAGGTAGATTTGTAGCTCCTCTCCGGGAACCGGCTTGACTAATAGTGGTGGGCTTGTTAGGTATTTTTTCAAGGCTTGAAAAGCTTGTTCGCTTTCTGGGCTCCATTTCATGTTTCTCTCTTGCTTGATGGCTTTGAAGAACATGAGGCATTTATCGGCGGAGCGAGAAATAAACTTGTTGAGCGCTGCTACACGGCTAGTCAAAATTTGTACTTATTTGAGTGATGTGGGGGACTCTAGGTCCAAGATAGCCTTGATTTTTTCTGGGTTGGCCTCTATGCCTCTCTCTTGGACCTTGAAACCTAGAAACCTCCCCGCCATTACCCCGAAAGCACATTTGGAGGGGTTCAACCGTATCTGGTTTTCTCTTAGGATTAGAAAGGTCTTGTGAAGGTATTCCTGATGTCCTTCTGCGGTTGGTGATTTTGTGATCATGTCATCGATGTATACCTCCATCGTCCTTCCGATCTCGGGCCTGAACAGCTTGTTAACCAGCCGCTGGTATGTAGCCCCTGTATTCTTCAGGCCAAATGGCATCAGCTTGTAGCAGTACATGCCTTGTCCAGTAATAAAACTGCTATTATCTTGGTCAGCTGGGTGCATTTTAATCTGGTTATACCCTGAGAACGCGTCCATGAAACTAAGAAGCTTATTTTCTAATGTAGAGTCGACCAGCTGATCGATCTTTGGTAGAGGAAAGCTGTCTTTTGGACACGCCCGGTTGAGGTCTGTGTAATCGACACACATATGCCATTTCCTATTCGCCTTCATAACCATGACCACGTTGGCGATCCGCTCGGGGTAGCACACCTCTCTGATAAATCACACCCTGATTCATTTGTCCACTTCCTCCTGAACCGTAACGTTTCTCTCAGCATTAAAGTGACGCCTCTTCTGTTTGACAGGCTTGACTATTGGATCCACCATTAAATGGTTAGCGGCCAATGATACCGGGATCCCCGGCATCTCATCGTGGCTCCAAGCGAAGATGTTGTTGAATTCTCTAAGAAGCCCAATCAAACCTTCTTTCACTTTCGGTTCGAGGGTAGCTCCGACCTAGATGACCTTGGAGGGATCATCATTTCTGATGGGTATCTCCTGTAGTCTATCTACTGGTTGCCCGCTGGCCCATTCCTTGCTCTGTTCTTCCTCATAAGGGATTATGGATTCGTTCTCTGGATGCTCCGCTGGCTCTATATCTTCCTGGATTATCCCGGATGCCTCTATGTCTTGGATCGTTGCAACCTGTCGAACTGTTTTGCTAAAGCCGTAGGATTGGGAGATACTATGTAACACTTCCTAGCTGCTTGGTGGTCTCCACGTACCTCCCCCACCTTGGTTCTCACTGGGAACTTTAGGACATTGTGGTATATAGACAAGACTCCCTTCAAGGAGGACAGGAATGGTCTCCCTAAGATGGCGTTGTAGGCTGATGGGGTGTCAACCACAACAAAGTTCGTCATAATACTCTGTTGGAGAGGTATCGTTTCGACTATCACTGGGAGGATCTTCGATCCCACTGGTATGATCGAATCCCCGGTGAATCCATAAAGCAGAGTTGTACAGCTATTGTAACACCATTGCTTTAATTTTTGCTTTAATTTTAACTTTTCCAAGGTATCCTTGAAGAGGATATCTACATTGTTGCCCGTATCAATGAGCACGCGATGGACCATGCAATTGGAAAATTGTATCATGATTACCATGGGATCATCATAAGGTTGCACGGTGTTGAAGACGTCTACTTCAGTAAAAACGATCTGTGCTAACTGGGAGGGTTCCGTCGGACTTTGGCTGACCTTGAAGATATCCCGACCTTCTTCCACATGGGGAATCTTCCTTGCATGGTTTTTTCTAGAATTTTTGGAGGTGCCAGCCAGTATGGGCCCTCCGCTGATGGTCTGTATCACCTGGATTTGCTGCATTAAATTAGTTTGTTCCCCCTTTCTCTTCTCCGTATGCTCGTGGATCTCTGCTTGTACCTCTCTTCCAGTCTGAATATTGTCTCTGACCTGCTGTAAGAACTCAATCAAACATCCTTCCCTTATCAGGGCTTTGATCTGGTTGCACAAATTATAACACTCTAAAGTATTGTGGCCCACGTCTTTATGGAAGTCGCAGTACTTGTACCAACTCCTCATATCGACAGGGCTTTCATGGGTGTGGGCTTTTGGAGTAGCCCCTTATCCCGTATAGCAAGGTAGACTGTTTCCCGCAAGGAGTTCAGGGGAGTGTAATAATCATACCCTTTCTCCCCTCTCATTACGGGAGTTACAGTCCTAGGAAGAGGCAAAGCTCGAGGAGCGGTTCGTCTTACTGGATACCTTTCTTGCCTGAGCTGAGAAGCGGGGAAACTGTAGGTCGACCTATTGGGAGGTTTGTTATGATTTTTTTGAGTCGACTCAGATTTGGGAGCTTTTTTCTTCTAGCGCTTTACCGTTCTCATATCATCGTGTTCCATCTTGACTTTGAATTGTTCTTCGATCTCGACTTGCTCAAGAGCCCGGTCATAGGCCTCAGGGTAAGTCTCTGGAGGTCTCTTAGCAAAGGAACAGAAAAGCTTTCCTGCCCACAGGTTCGGCCTGAAATTTGTGAGATTCTCTTTTTTGGTGAAGACTCCCATTTGTATGACTTCTTTGTGAAAATGCTCCACGTATGATCGAAGTGTTTCACCTCGCTCCTGAATCACTTGTTGGAGGTGTATGGGATCATTTAGACGAGGTTTGACTCCTTGGAACTACGACCAAAAATCTGTTGATAACTTTGTGAAAGAATCCACGCTTCCAGCGGGTAGCTTTCTGAACCAAGTTTTTAGGTAATCGGTTAGGGTGGTAGGGAACATCCTGCACATGGCAGCCCTGGTAGTATTCTGGACTTCCATTTTCTAGACGAAATTCTCTAGATGACTCAAATGGTCTTCTGTTCCGGAGAACTTATCTGTCGGTATTTTAAATTTCGACGGGAGTTCCGCTTCCCGGATCCTTCTGGTGAAGGGTACGTTCATTTCGCTTAATGGATCCTTCTTATCCTTCCTATTCTTTCCCTTTCTTATCTGCTAGACCTCTTTCTGTAACTTTATCAGTTGATCCCTCAGTCGCTTGTTCCCTGGCTTTTTTGAATCGACCTCGGATTCTTCGCTATCAGATCCTTTCGATGACTTGGCAATCTCGACCTGGCTTTCTTCGTGAGCGGGATCTATCCGGGAGGTTTTCCAACTATCTTCCTCTTGGGCCTGGGCTTTCCTTCTTGAAGCCGTCGGGCGAGGGGCCTCTTGTTTCTCCCGGGTTAGAGCGTCCTCTGTGGACTTAACTCACCTGGGTCGATATTATGACGGCCTCCTAGGAACTAGGGCATGGGCCCTAGCCTATCTCAGATCGAAGGTTGAAGCCCGGTCCTATCACAGACTGGTTCTAGAGGTGGAGGTCCCAGGTGATCAAATGCCGGCTGCCTGGTCCCGGGCTTGCTGGGCTCTCCCTGATCATTTAGATTTGTCGGCTTGACTGCGAAGCCTTCTACGAGCAGGTGAAGGCGAACGTTTTCCACGAAGGCCGCCGCTTGTTGATCGAGCTTGGACTGGCTTATCATAGGAGGGCTAGAAGCCCGTGCATTAGTCATTTGGACCCGAACTTGGCTGCAGTGTCCAGGTTTCTTCCCCCTCCTTGGGGCTTTTCTTGTTGGTGTCACCAAAGGTTGTTTCGAAGCCACAGGCTATCCTTGAGAGGAGCGGAGCCTCATGGTTCCTGTAAAACAATAAAAATGCAAACAGTTGATTTAATTAACTGGGTGTGGGTGATCCCCACAGACGGTGCCAGAAAGTGTTAACTGAAAATTTGCTCGTGGTGAGAAATCTCAATTAACACCCTCGAGACCACTATTGGTACAATCGAAAGAGAATAAAGATGATTATTTTATCAAGCTTGTTCAGATGATAATTTAAAATGTTAATATTGGTACAATAGAAAGAGAATAAAGATGATTTTATTATCAACGATATCTCATGTACAAATATCTCTCAAATGCTCTCTATTTCTCTAGGGTGTAGTAGGGTGGTTGTCGTATGCTCGTCGAAAAGTCGTTCTCCTCCTCTTTTTCCTTCCTATTTATACATAGTTTTGGTAGGTTAAATTTGTGATTCTCCCTTTGATTTTTTCAATCTCTTCCCTCCTTATCGGACGAGATTTCTCATTTAAAAGTCATTGACTTTGTGTTAATAACCGAGTTAAGAATATCTTGGTGGAGATCAGTTTGTTTCCTTTTTAGACTCTATTACTTGTTCTATACGTACGTAATGTTTCCAGATATGATCCAGTGTATCTTCGTATCTTCACAGCGTGATTCCTCATAGAGGTCGTTGAATATGGTATGTATTGTCTCGTATAGTGAGGTAGATCAGTGTCCCGACTTTGGTATTCAGGAGCGTAGTCTAGCTAGGAGCTTGGTCTGACCTCCCTTGATCTCTTGGAGCTTGATGCGGTGCCCTGCGGAAATTCTTCAGTGGCAGCGGGGTTTTGGCGAGCTTCAGGAGAGGTTGCGAGGTAGTCTAGGCCTCGGGGAGCTTGAGTCAGTCTTGACCTCGGAGAGCTTAAGTCATTATTGACCTTGGGGAGCTTAAGTCAGTCTTAACCTCGGGAAGCTTCCCGATTTCTGTTTTGGTGATGCGGGCTTAATCTGATCGCGCCGGGCTCTATTCCGTGTGTTTCTGGAGCTCGCCTTTATTTTTACGGGTGGTATCGTAGCTCGACTTCGGGAACCGTGGTCCTCTGGTGGATAAACTCGGGCCTGGAGTTAGATTAGGAGGGTGGAAAATTTCCCTTTGGTCCCTAGCCAAATTTGGCTATTAACACTGATTATCCTCACATAAAGTCCTCCCCGTCAAATTTTGATGTTCAATATTGTCCACATCAAGAAATTCCGATCAATTTTAAATAAAAGTTTAAGGAACTTGTTGATACTATTTGAGGAGAATCTAAATGTTTTTACTCTAACACTCATCAAGGCATTTTAAAAGGTTGTACTCTCCTTATATTCAAAACAGAATTCTCTAACTAAACTTTCATTTACAACCCCAATTGAATTTAACCATGTACCCTATTGCCTTTCGAGTACAATATGATGAATGTAAGAACCCTCACACAAATCTACACCTCTATCTTGGATAAGCTTCTTTGTTCCCATGACACCTAAAGATTTCAACCTATTGGTTTTGGTCTTTCTAGAGGTTGAAGAGGTAGGTTTGTGTTTATCTACGGGTTTTGGAGAATGGATAGGATCGGAAAGTTTGTTTCTTCCCATGGCTTTGTAACGAACACAAAAACACAAAAACACATGAGTTGAAAAGAGATCAAAATGACTTAGTAAACAAAAAAAAAAACATAAAGAGACATATGATAAAATAATGAATCACAAATGCATAAATGTTGCTTTCAAGCACATAGGTAAATTTCACCAAATTCAACAAATGCATTTCACAACAAAAACAATCCCAAAAATTGAGGAATTGGTTTCAACCACAATTACTATGAGCCTCAAAACATGAAGGAATTGGTTGTAACCACAACTACTATCAATCCCAAGCAAGAAGGAACTTAATCAACTTCAAGCTATGAGAAATTGATTGTAACTACAACTACTATCAACCTCAAGAATGAAGGAATTCATTGCAATATCAACTATTATCGACCCCAAACTAGGAGAAATTTATTGCCAACACATTTGTTAACAGAAAATCACTCGGGGAGCGAAATCTCAATTAACACCCTCGACCCGCTACCCCTGAGGTCGCAATGGGTGGGTAGGTACTTCGTACCGTGGTTCTGGTAAGGTGAAAGCGAGATAGATGCCATGGTATGAGAACAATCATCCCTCCCATCTGGTGCAGTAGGCTGGTACCCGGTCTTGGTATGTGATCCTGGTACCTAGTCACCTCTATAGGTGCCTTCAATACCCCTAGCCTAAATAATGAGCCAGAAGAAGTACATGAGAGCTAGGACCAGCATGGTCGATGCCTAGCACACATACATGCATTCATAAATAGGAGATAGATAAGAGAATGATAACTCTTTTAGTAGTGGCGGACTGACCTAGGGGGAAAAAGCATCACGATTGATCACATGCTGAAAAACCCCCAAGCATTATCCATATGAAGGAGAAAGACCCTTCTTTATATTTATATATTACGAGAGGTGCTCCGAAGAGCTTACATTAATACAAACTGAGTCCTGGTAGGTCATAGTTAGAGGGGTACCATTTGGTACCGGTATATTCATGGCGAAAACTGACATACATAGCAGTCAATACAATGGTGGTGTAGAAGGAATTCGGGAAGGGTCCCTTTTACACTCCAAGCGATGGCGAACTCATATTCCTAGTGGAGAAGTGGGCGAAATCTGGGATCGGAGACATGTTGGAGATATGGAGATGTATGAGAGCTGTTGGAGAATGTTAGAGAGAATGTCAGGGAGTCGAAATGTTGGGGAATCGACCTCTTTCTTGGAGAGTGACTTGTTATATTTATATATGTTCGTCCTTGTTGCCCACTCCATTGACTCAGTAAATTAATACACTGATTTGGCCTATAAGGAATTGAATATTCTCCCATTAGTGGCGTTATGAATGGCCATTAAAGAGTTGACTGATCTTCACATTAATGGGGCGGATTATCTTCATTAATAGAGTTGACTGATTCCCTCATTAATGGCGTTGTGAATGGCTATTAAAGAGTTGACTGATCTTCTTATTAATGAGGCTGATTATCTTCGTTAATAGAGTTGACTGATTCCCTCAATAATGTCGTTGTGAATGGCCATTAATGAGGTCAGATGGTGTTGCACGCTTCTTCCCTTCAGGTGAGATACTCTGGTGTACCGGTCCCTTATCGCTGGCGTGGCGCTTGTTCTAGCATGCTAGTGGCTTCGTGGCGACATTCTTCCTGCTCGGCAGGTAGGATACCTGTCTATGGTGGATTCCAGGCTGCTGTCAAGGTATCGGGTACCAGGCAGATGTCGAGGTATTCGGGCACTAGATATATGTTGAGGTACCTTGGGGTACTGGATACATGTCGCGGTACCTAGGTGCCAGGTAGGAGGCACCGGGTATATGCGCGGTACTGGGTGCATGGTATCACGGTACCAGCTTCACCAGGTGTCGAGGTAGATGTACCATCTATTCCTAGTTCATATTTCTGGTGCCTCATCTAGATAGACAGGCAGTCGAGGTTCTGGCCCTACCGTGTATCGATTCTTCCAAGGTAGCGGTATCGATCTTGTTGGGTACCTGGGAGCTGGGAATGGTCCATACCAGATGGTTACTTGTGGAAAACTCTTTTTTGCACCCCTGCCAAAAAACCCAGTTAACACGGAGGTGGTGGTTAAGATAGAATGTATTCTAGTCAGTTCTAGTTAAAAATGACAAAAAATACTATTATCAGTACCATCAAAAAAGAGAATGAACAAAAGAGAACGTAAATGTTTTCTTTATTCTTATCAATGGTGTATCGTTTACAAATATCTCTCAATCGCTCTCAATCTCTCTTGGGTGTAGTAGGGTTGTTGTCGTATGCCTGTAGAAAAGTAGTCTCTTCTTCTCTTTTCCTTTCTTTCTATTTATACATAGTTTTGTAGGTTAAATCAACTGATTCTCCCGTTGATTTTCTCAGTCTCTCCCCTCCTTATCGGGCGGGATTTCTCGTTTAAATGTCATTGACTTTGAGTTAATGGCCGAATTGAGAATATCTTGGTGGAGATCAGTTTGTTTCCTCTTTGGACTATATTACTTGTTCTGCATGTACGTAATGTTTCCATATATGATCCAGTGTATCTTCGTATCTTCACAGCATGATCCTTCATAGAGGTCGTTGAATATGGCATGTATGGCGAGGTAGATAAGATAGCGAGGTAGATCAGTGTCTTGGTTCCAGTATTCAAGTGCTTAACCTAGCTAGGAGCTCGGTCTGACCTTCCTTGATTTGTTGGAGCTTGATGTGGCCCCCTGCGGACACTCCTCTAAGATAGTGGGGTTTAGGCGAGCTTCTTGAGAGGTTGCGAGGTTATCTCGATCCCGGGGGAGCTCCGTAATTTTAGGTTCGCTGACGCGGGCTTGATCTGATAGTTTCGGGCTCTAATCTGGGTGTTTCTGGAGCTCGCCTTTACTTCTTTGGGGTGGTATCATAGCTAGGCTTTGGGAAGCATGATCTCGTGGTGGATGACCTCAGGCTTGGTGTCAGACTAGGAGGGTGAAAAAATTTCCCTTTTGTCCCTAGCCAAATTTGGCTATTAACAGAAGTCCCCTCTGACTTGAACGCTGATAATTGAGTTTGGGGTTGGAGTCAGATTTCCTGTTTTATTTGGGGAATTTTTCCTTCTTTACCGTTACAAGAATCCTAGGGGAAATCTTCCCAATAATTGCACAAGTGACATGGCGAGAACTGACCGGTTTATTCCCAAGTTAATCCGACTGCGTTACGGCAGTTCCCGCGATTCGAGGTGATCTTAACCCAAAATTTTGACGGCCCATGCTGCTGCTCTGTTGCCTATTTATACTTGGTTATTCCAACGCCTTCCACACACCTTTTAAATTTCAAATTTTCCCAAGAAAAGCCTTCTCTCAATCACATCTCTTTTCTCCTTCTTCATCCCTTCTGACTTCATTCCATTTTGTCGAAAGCCAGTCACGACTCCGTTGACTCCATTATCAATGACGAGGAGGTCATCAGCCTCACCCACGAAAAATGGGAACGAAGAAGCCTAGATAGCGATGACTCTCTTCCAAATCCGTAACGTCGGCGGTCGAACAGGAACGTGTCCATTGGGATCGGGTTTTCTAATCATCTCGACCATCCTTTGGATTTAGTTGACGAAGATTCTGATAGAGATGTTGGTGGCGATGCTGCGGGGGAGCGTCAAGTCCCGGCTACTGGTCCCCCTTTAGAGAGGCTTGCCCCTTATGACTTCAGGGTTGTCCCTGATTCTATTGTTGATCCGAGCTCGATTGACCATTTGAGGTCTAAGTACGACATTCCTGACAGTGTTTCTATCTCGGTTCCTCCCAAAGGCTATGAGTTTTTCAATCCCTCTAATGGCGAGCTTCTGATTCATGGGGCGGCTCTCGAGAACTGGGTCAGACTTCCTCTTCATCCTACCCTTCGACGAGCTCTCAACGCCATCCAGCTCGCTCCTCTCTAGTTGATGCCTGGCTTCTGAAGGCATTTGATTGGCTTCCTCGTGCTGTGGAGGGAACAATGCCAGCTGAGCAATGTGACGAGGGAGCCCGGAGCAGAGGAGCTGGCCTACCTTTTTCAAATCAGAAGCCTCTCCGGGGCTTCCCGAGGTCAGTTCTATGCGAAAGCCAAGAACAAGCTCAACTTTATCATTCCCGGGGCTTCGAAGAAACATCCCGCCTAGAAAGAAGAGTGCATCTGGGCATGGGGCAACTAGGGGAACTCAATTTTTATTGGAGGCCATGAGTTCGAGGTCCCCACAGTTTTTAGTGACAACCCGTCGTGGGACCGGGATTCCCTGCCATCTGAGCCTGAAGCTGTTTTGAAGGCTATTCTGGCCAGGAACTATTTGAACCTGAAGTAGCCAACCGCAGAAGCCTTCGATTCCCACAGGGTGAATCAATATCTGCGGATCTTCGATGCTATTCCTTGTAAGTAACATTGAATCGTCTTGCTTTGTCTTGTTGACCAGCTCAATTCTAACGTTCCCCTTTTGTTTCGTTTACTTATAGTTTTTGTTGCTAAGCCAGCTTCGGCAAGCTCTCACTCCTCCCCCATCCATCACACTGACGCAGGGGGCTTCTCCTGCCACCTCGGAGAAGGAAGGGCTGATTGTTTCGACCGGGATTACGCCTGCTCCTACTCTATCGCCCTCCCAGGAAAAATCCAAGATGGCTACCTTTGCATCGTGGGCTTCCAAAGCCATAAATAGAGGGGCTTCCATTTCTCGGGCAGCTAGTGTTACTATTCATACTTCTTCCGCTCTCTCTACTGCTACTATTGCCCCATCTACTCATCTAGCTGATGCCGCTGCAATCCCAACCCCCCGAGCTTCAGAGGACTTTGAAGCGGGTGTCGCAAGGATTCCCCCTAGTCGCTCTCGCTCTCAGTCGAGCTCGACGGGGCAGGACGAGGTCTTGGAACAATTCATCGCATCCTGCACGGGTGGCGGGCTCTCTGGGATGGCCTCAATGCCCATTAATGTCTTGCTCACCAAGGGGTCTGCTGTTTTAGACGAGGTAATTGTTCTTTCTCTGTAATACTTCTAAGACTGCCAACTTAATCGATTTATAACCTTGGCTTTGTATCTCATAGACCTTCAAGTTTAACGTGGCTGTGGGCCACCAGGTAGCCCTCATTCGTGATCGAGCTGCCAAAGCTGAAGCCGAAGCCGAGGGAGCCGTGGGTTTACTCAAATGGGCTCAAACATTAGTGGAAGAGATGACCTCCAGCTAAGGAAAGATGGAGACCGAGCTGGTAGAGCTTCACTATGATTATGAGAGGACGAAGCTGTCCTTTGATCAAGAAATTCTCTTGTCTACCCGGAGGGCCAAGCAAAGGGACTCTTGGAAAACCGAAGCTAAGAGGTTGGACATCGAGAATCAGGATTTGATTGCTCAGGTGGCCAAGCTGCAGGCTGATGCGGATACCTCCTTTAGTGATGGATATTTCTATGCTTGCTTTCAGGTTGCAGAAGCTCTCCATCTTCCCTTTGATCTATCCTCCATTGCTTTTTGGGTAGAGAGGAGATAATGACCAAAGCTGCTGAACTATCTCGCCCTGAAGATGGCGAAGCGGTTCCTCTTAGCCAGGCAGGTACTGGAAAGCATCCCGTCCAGGCAGACCCTCATTTTCCTTCTCCAGTCTTTATTACTTCAGGTCCTGGGGAGTTTTCAAGTAAGGTTCTGCCCACGCAGTCCGAAAGAGATCACCCAAAAGTTGAGGAAAGAACAAGAAGCCTGCCTGAGGGATCCTCTGTAACAGAATTGGAGGTTGACAGGAGCCAGACGGGGTTCATGGCTGCTCTTCTTGATGCGGCTATCCCTCCAGAGGTCATGGCAGTGATTAACGAAGTCTTGGAGGACGGTCCAGCTGATCAGCGGAAGGAACCTCTGAAGGGAGTGACAACTGGTGAGGGTAACCAGGATGGGCAACCACTTGAAAGAGGAGTCGATGGCGGGGATCGGCATGAGGGAGGAGGAGTAGCAAGAGGAAACCAATAGGGCTCTGAAGCTACCGGTTCATGATTTGCTTTGGTTGCCCGGAAAAGGGGGTGGGCACCCCGCTTTACTCATGATTAGTCTAGTCGATCTTTTTTCTTTTTCATGTAGCCCGGAACTGGGGTTTGGGCTCCCTGTTTGATGACATGTAGCATTTACTAGGGGATAGGCTCCCTTATGGTTAATAAAAGTTTAGTTATGATTTCCTTCGCATTTATTTTGACTATTCCTGATAACGAGTTTCCATCTTGATGTAGAACTCCTTGTTTTATTTCTGATCTTGACCACGAGTCAAACCTGTATCTTTGATGATGATTCATTCATACTTCAATCTGGCTTCGTAAGGAACTATTATCGAGATAATATTTATCCTGCAAACGAAAAAAGTATTTATATTTAAATCCGTTTCAGGAGAGGTAGCCCGATCGAGGAATCAGGGGGGGCTGTCTAGCTATTTCCTGATCTCGAAGTCTGGATGACAACTATGCTCTGACACTCAGACTCTTCTTGGGGGTGGTAGCCCGACCAAGGCATCAGGAGGATTGTCTAGCTATTTCCTGGTCTCGAGGTCTGGATGGCAACTATGCTCTTACACTCAGACCCTCATTGGGGGTGGTATCCTAACCAAGGCATCAAGAGGGCTGTTTAGCTATTTCCTGGTCTCGAGGTCTGGATGACAACTATGCTCTTACACTCAGACCCTTCTTGAGGGTGGTAGCCCGACCAAGACATTAGGGGTAACAAGGGGGCTCCCCCAGCTAGTCCCTGGTCTCGAGGTCCTACTGGCAACTATGCTCTTACATTTGGACCCTTCTTGGCAGTGGTGGTGCCCGGCCAAGGCATCAAAGGCAACGAGGGGGTTTCCCCGGCTCACCTCTGGTCTTGAGGTAATGATGTCAAATTTTCCAGTCGAATATGTAGATACTAAGGTTAAACGTAATCGGAGATAAAGAAAAAAATGAATACTTTGTTGATGATCGAGGTGTAGTACATCGTTATTAGGGATTTTATTGAAACCTAAATGGGGGTAATCTGCTTGACTCAAGGGTAGAATTTCCTCAAATGATCTATGTTTCAGGTGTGGTCGATAGGTCGTCCATCCATGTCTTCGAGCTTGTAGGCTCCATTGCGAGCAACTACCTTTATCAAGTATGGCCCTTCCCAATTGGGGCCTAGGACTCCATCCGACCTTTTCCGAGTATTCGAGGTCACTTTCCTTAGCACCATATCCCCTTCTTTGAAATTTTGGGCTCTGACATTTCGGTTGAAATACCTAGCGATCTTGCTCTGGTAGATCGCTACTTTCTCCGCTACCCGGTCTTGTTTCTCTTCTAGGAGGTCTAGGTTAGCTCAGAGCTTGACTTCGTTTCTTTCGGGTTCAAAATGCTGCACCCTGAATGAAGTCAATTTATGCTCGATGGGGAGGACCGCTTCAACTCCGAAAGCTAAGGAGTAATGTGTCTCCCCGGTAGCTGTCCACTTTGTAGTTCGATATGCCCAGAGGAGCTCGGGCAGTTCTTCGGCCCATTTGCCTTTTTTCTGCTGTAGTTTCTTCTTCAGAAGTTTCTTGATAGTCTTGTTGGTGGATTCCACCAGCCCGTTCATTTGAGGATGGGGTACTGAAGCAAGCCTGAGGTCGATTCCCAATCATTTGTAAAAGTCTTTGAATCGGGCGTTGTCAAACTGCTTGCCCAGGTTGGCCACAATGATGAGAGGGGTCCCGAATCTACAGACCATGTTAGTTTTGAGGAACTTGGTCGTATTCTTTTCAGATATTCGAGAAAGAGGCCCGGCCTCGACCCATCTTATGAAATAATCAATAGCCACGATAGCATATTTAACTTGTCCAGGAGTGGTGGGAAGTGGTCCAATTAGGTCGATCCCCCACATGGCAAAGGGGTAGGGTGAACTAAGAGAGGACAGTCGCTTTAGTGGCAAGTGGTTCAAGTTCGAAGTCCTTTGACATGGCTCGCAAGATCGTACAAAGCTTCTTGCGTCTTGGTGGATGGTAGGCCAGTAGTACCCCATACGGAGCACTTGATACGCTAAAGCTTCTCCACCGATGTGGTTCCCGCAATCCCCAGAATGAACCTCTCTTAGGCCCCATTTAGCGTCATCGGGATGTAAACACCGAAGTAGGGGGATGGATCTACCTCTCCAGTAGAGGTACCCATCTACAAGGCAATATCGGACAAAGAGCCTTTTAATTCTTCGGGCTTGATCGGGCTCCTCGGGAAGCTTTCCCTCTTGAAGGTAGGCAACGATCAAGTCCATCCAGCAAGGCTGACGATCCAGGGAACAGATTTCCTTATGTGCGGCTATGCTTGGTTGGGAGATCACTTGGAAGGGAACTCCTCGTGGTAAGGATTGACCTCTATTTGTGGCTATCTTGGCTAGAACATCCCCATGATGGTTTTGGTGTCGAGGCACCTGATCGATCTTGAATCCCCAAAATTTATTTTTAAGCGACTGAGCTAGCTTTAGGTAAGCGGCCATGTTATCGCCATTTACCTGGTATACCCCAGACACCTGGTTGACTACAAGTAATGAATCACTTTTGATCTGCAGGTAGTCGGCCTCCAGTTCGATGGCTGCTTTCATTCTAGCTAGGAGGGCTTCGTATTCCGCTTCATTATTGGTGGCTTTGAATTCGAATCTGAAGCAGTGACAGAATTCAGTCCCCTCTGGGTCTATTAAGACCACAATAGCTCCTCCCCCAGCTTGCCTAGATGCTCCATCTGTATAGAGGGTCCAAGGCTTGCAATTTTCTCAAGGACCATATTCGATGCTGTGGGGTTTACTTGGCCGGGGAGTGCTGAAAATTCGGTAACGAATTCTGCCAAAGCCTGCGCTTTAATCGTGGTCCTAGGCTTATACTTTAAGTCAAACTGAGTGAGCTGTAGGGCCTATAAGACTAGCCTCCCAGATACATCCAGTCTTTGTAGGAATTGGAAGAGAGGCTGGTCCATCACCACCGCTATTGAATGAGTTTGAAAATACGGACAGAGCTTCCTCGCCGAGGTCACCAAAGCTTAGGCGAGCTTTTCCAAAAGAATTTTTTTTTTTCTAACTTGGTTAAAGCATGACTCACATAGTATATGGGCCTTTGAATCCCGTCACCACACTCCTTGGCCAAGGCTCCACTTACTGCAATTTCTGAGACGGCTAAGTAGATTTGCAGTTTCTTAGACGGCCAGGTAGATTTGCAGTTCCTCTTCGAGATCCGGCTTGACTAACACTGGTGGGCTTGTTAGGTATTTATTTAAGGCTTGGAAAGCTTGCTTGCTTTCCGGGTTCCATTTCATGTTTCTCCCTTGCTTGATGGCTTTGAAGAAAGAGATGCATTTATAGGTGGAGCGAGAGATGAACCTGTTGAGTGCTGCTACATGCCCAGTCAAGATTTGCACCTGTTTGAGTGACGTAGGGGATTCCAAGTCCAAGATAGCTTTGATTTTTTCTAGGTTGGCCTCTATGCCTCTTTCATGAACCATGAAACCTAGAAAATTCCCCGTTGTTACTCTGAAAGCGCACTTGGAGGGGTTCAACCGCATCTTGTTTTCTCTTAGGATTAGAAAGGTCTTGCGAAGGTCTTCCCGATGTCCTTCTGCAGTTTGTGATTTTGTGATCTTGTGATCATGTCGTCGATGTAGACCTCCATCTTCCTTCCGATCTCGGGCTTGAACAGCTTGTTAACCAGCTCCTGGTATGTAGCCCCCTCATCCTTCAAGCCAAAAGGTATTACCTTGTAGCAATATAAACCCTGCCCAGTAATGAAGCTGGTCTTATCTTGGTCAGCTGGGTGCATCTTAATCTGGTTATACCCCGAGAACTCGTCCATGAAACTAAGAAGTTTATTTCGGACGTGGAGTCGACTAGCTGATCGATCTTTGGTAAAGGAAAGCTGTCTTTTAGACATGCCCGGTTGAGGTCAGTGTAATCGACACACATACGCCATTTCCCATTCGCCTTCGTAACCATGACCTCGTTGGCGATCCATTCGGGGTAGCGCACTTCTCTGATATACCCTGCCTTAATCAATTTGTCTACTTCTTCCTGCACTGCAGCGTTCCTCTCAGCGATAAAGTGTAACCTCTTCTGTTTAATGGGCTTGACTATTGTATCTACCGCTAATCGATTGGCGGCTAATGATACCGGGATCCCGGGCATTTCATTGTGGCTCCAAGAGAAGATGTCGCTGAATTCTCTAAGAAGCCCAATCAAGCCTTCTTTCACTTCTGGTTTGAGGGTAGCTCCGACCTTTATGACCTTGGAGGGATTGTCACTTCTGATGGGTATCCCCTCTAGTCTATCTACGGGCTGCTCCATGGGCTCCATATCATCCTGGATTATCTGGGATGCCTCTATGTCCTGGATTGTTGCAATCTATATGAACTGTTTTGCTAAAGCTGTAGGATTGGCGAACACTGCGTAGCACTTCCTAGCTGTTTGTTGATCTCCGCGTACCTCTCCCATCTTGGTTCCTACTGGGAACTTCAGGACATTTTGGTATATAGACAAGACTTCCTTCAAGGAAGAGAGGAATGGTCTTCCTAAGATGGCGTTGTAGGCCGATGGGGTGTCAACCACAACAAAGTCTGTCATAACATTTTATTGGAGAGGTGTGGTTCCGACGATCACTTGGAGGATCTTCGATCCCACCGGGATAACCGAATCCCCGGTAAATCCATAAAGCGGAGTTGTACAGCTATTGTAACACCATTGCTTCAGGTTTAGTTTTTCCAAGGTATCTTTGAAGAGGATATCTACATTGCTTCCCGTATCTACGAGCACGCGATGGACCATGCAGTTGGAAATCTGTATCGTGATCACCATGGGATCATCATGAGGCTGCACGGTGTTGAAGGCATCTGCTTCAGTGAAAATGATCTGTGCTGACTGGGAAGGCTCCTCCGGGCTTTGGCTGACCTTGAAGATACCCCGACCTTCTTCTACACGGGGAATCTTCCTTGCATGGTTTTTTCTGGAATTATTTAAGGTACCCGTAAATGTGGGACCTCCGCTGATGGTGTGTATCACCTGTATCTGTTGCATTAAATCAGCTTGTTCCCCCTTTTTCTTCTCTGCGTGTTCATGGATCTCGGCTTGTACCTCTCTTCCATTCTGAATATTGTCTCTGACCTGCTACAAAAACTCAATCAAACATCCTCCCCTTATCAGAGCTTCGATCTGGTTGTGTAAATTATAACATTCTGATGTGTTGTGGCCCATGTCTTCATGGAAGTCACAGTACTTGTACCGGTTCCTCTTGTCGACGGCGCCTTTCATGGGCGTGGGCTTTTGGACTAGCCTCTTATCTCGTATTGTAATGTAGACCGTTTCACGGGAGGCATTCAGGGGAGTGTAGTAATCATATCCTTTCTCGTCTCGCAATATGGGGGCTACGGTGCTAGGACAAGGAGAAGCTCGGGGAGGGGTTCGTCTTGCTGGATATCTTTCTTGTTTGAGTTGAGCAGCAGGGAAACGATACGTTGATGTATTAGGGGGTTTGTTCTGATTTTTCTGAGCTAGCTCAGATTTTGGAGCTTCTTTTTTCTAGCGCTTTGTCGTTCTTATATCATCATGTTCCATCTTGACTTTGAGCTGTTCGTCGACCTCGACCTGCTCAAGAGCCCTGTCATAGGCCTCCTGGTAAGTCTCTGGAGGTCTCTTGGCGAAAGAAAGGAAAAGCTTTCCTGCCCACAAGTTCCTCCTGAAATTGGCAAGAGTCTCCTTTTTGGTAAACACTCCCATTTGTATGAATTCTTTGTGAAAACGCTCCACGTATGATCGAAGTGTTTCACCTCGCTCCTGAATCACATATTGGAAATGTATGGGATCTTTTGGACGAGGTTTGACTCCTTGGAATTGCTAGCAAAAGTCTGTTGATAGCTTTGTGAAAGAATCCATGCTACCAGCAGGTAGTTTCCTGAACCAAGTTTTCACGTAGTCGGTTAGGGTCGTTGGGAACATCCTACACATAGTTGCTCTAGTGGTATTCTGGACCTCCATCTGTTGGACGAAGCTCTCCAGGTGGCTTAAAGAGTCTTCCGTTCCGGAGAACTTATCTGTTGGCATTTTAAATTTTGGTGGGACCTCCGCTTCCCGGATCCTACTTGTGAAGGGAACGTTCATCTCGTTTAATGGATCTTTCTTATCCTCCTTGTTCTTCCCCTTTCTTATCTGCTGGTGTTAACAAAAATTTTACTCGGGATGAGAAATCTCTGTTAACGCCCTCGAGACCACTACCACATAGGTGGTGGCCAAAATTCTTTATATATGTGACAGTGGTTTGTTTTGTGACAAATAAACAAGAACGTTTTTATTTAGCATGCATGGTACACGAATACAAAGATCATTCTCTCTTTCTCTCAACTCTCTATGGTGAATGGTCGATTGCTAGTCGTATGCCTGTCGAATAGTAGTCTCCTCTTTTTCATTTCTTTTCTTTTCTATTTATACATGGTTTGTAGGTTAACAGACTGATTCTCCCTTGATTGTCTCAGTGATTGTCTCAGTCTCTTCCTTATCGGGCGGGATTTCTTGCGTTAATATCATTTGACTTTTAGATTGATGCCCGAATTGAGAGTATCGTGGTGGAGATCAGTTTGTTTCCTTTTTGGATTTCATTACTTGTTCTGCATGTATATAACGCTTCCAGGTATGATTTAATGCATTCCACGTATTCTTTCAGTATGATCCTTATAGAAGCCCCGGGTCATGACGATATGGTGTGATGCATCAACTAGGGAGGTTGTTTAGTATTTCGACCTTGATGTCTGAGAAGTTTCATCCAGCTTGGAGCCAGATCTGGCTTCTCTTGACTTCTTTGAAGCTAGATGTGGCCTCGACTGACCTTTTTGAAGCTAGGTGTGGCTTCGACTGACCTCGCGGCCTTCTAGGGACATTCTTCTGTGTTAATCGAGGTACAGACGAGTTTCTTGAGCATTTGCGAGATGACCTTGACTTCGGGGAGCTTCTAGTTTTGATGATGCGGGCTAAGTCCGATCATTCCGGGCTCTATCCCAGAAGTTTCCGGAGCCCGCCTTTGTTCCTAGGGTGGAATTGCAGTTCGGCCCTGGATAGAGAGGTCTCCGTGTGGAAGCTCTCAGGTCCGGGCTTTATCCTAGATGTTTCTGGAGCCCGCCCTTGTGCCTGGGGTGGTATCGTAGCTTGGCTCTGGATATAGAGGTCTTCAGGTGAAACTTTCGGGTATGGAACCAAGTCTAGGAAGTGGAAAATTTCCCTTTGGTCCTTAGCCAATTTTGGCTATTAACAGAAGTCCCCTCTGACTTGAACACCAGACGTCGAGCTCGGGTTTGAGGTCAGATTCTCACTTTATTTGGGAAATCTTCCTCTTTTTACCGTTACCAAAATTTTAGGAAATTTCTTCATTTGAGTGACGTGTTGTGAACCGACTATTTTATCTTCGAATTAATCTGATCACGTTACGGCAGTCCCCGAGATTTTTTACCGTTACCAGGATCTTGGGGAGATAGCCCGCTTTCGAGTTTAATCCGGTTACATTACCGAGTCGATTTTTTACCGTTACCAAACGAGTATCCTGATAACTTGAGCTGTTGCCCTCCTGCCTATATATATGTCTGTTCTCCTCCTCATCTTCCTCACATCTTCTCGAGCTAAAAGAGCCTTTTGTTGAGAAATATTTCCACAGCTTTCTTCATTCTTCATCTTCTATTCTTTCTTCATTCTTCATTTTTTATAATGTCGAAAAACAGTCGTGATTCAAGTGATTCCATATTCGACGGCGAGGAGGTCGTCAGTCTTAGTCTGGGGAAGCGGGCTAGGAGGAGTTCTGACGGTGATGATTCCCCGCCCACCTCACAATGTCGGCGATCCAGTAGGAATGTATCTATCGGGACTGGGTTCTCCAATCATCCCGACAACCCTTTAGATATCGTCGATGATGATTCCAACAAAGAAACGGCCGATGGCACTGCGGGGGAGCGTCGGGTCTCGGCTCTTGGTCCCCTTGGGGAGAGGCTCCCTCCCTACGATTTCTGGGTTATCCCAGATTCCACCGTTGACCCGGCGTCGATCGATCGCTTGAGGTCAAAGTTTGGCATCCCCGACAGTGTATCCATCTCGGTGCCTCCCAAGAACTTCGAGTTTTTCAACCCCCATAAAGGCGTGCTTCCGATCCATGTGGCCGCTCTTGAGAACGGGGTCAGGCTTCCTCTCTATCCGACCCTGCGGCGGGCTCTAAACGCCATCTAGCTCGCTCCCCTTCAGTTAACGCCGGGCTTCTGGAGGCATTTGATCGGTTTCCTTATGTTATGGAGGGAACAATGCCAGATGAGTAAAGTGACGAGGGAGACAGGTGCAGAGGAGCTGGATTATCTTTTTCAGATTGGGAGCTTGTCTGGGGCTCCTCGGGGTCAATTCTACGCCAAGGCCAAGAATAAGCTCAATTTCATCGTTCCTGGTGCTTCGAAGAAGGATCCCGCGTGGAAAGAAGAATGGATCCGGGCGAAGGATGACTGGGGGAGCTCGATTTTCATCGGAGGGCATGAATTCGAGGTTCCTACGGCTTTCAGTGACAAGCCCTCCTAGGACCGGGATTTCCTGCCTGCCGAGTCCGAAGCCATCTTAAAGGCCATTCTAGCCCGGAATTACCTGATTTCGAAGCTCCCTACCGCTGAAGCTTTTGACCCTCGTAGGGTGAACAAATATCTGCGGATTTCAGACCCTATTCCTCGTAAGTATCCTTGTGTTTCTTGGTCTTATTACTTAGCTTGGTTCTAACATTTTCTTCTTTAATCTGCTTATTCACAGTTTTTGTCGTGGAGCCAGCCACTCGACACGTCTCACGCTCTCCTCAAGGTGGAGCTTCTCTTCTCTCCTCTAGGGTCGAACCTTCCCTGGCTTCTTCTATCTCTCCGGCTGGGTCCAAGATGGCCACTCTAGCTTCGCGGGCTTTCCGGGCTTTGGGCAAAGCTCCCTAGGTGGTTGGCCCGGCTGTTTCTACCCCCTCGGCCGTGGCCGTTAAAGTCGATACCCCTTTGACTCAAACACCTGATTCCGCGGCGCTTCCAACAACCAAAGCCTCAGAGGTTTCTGGGAAAGATGTCGCGAGGGCTCCTTCCAGCCGCTCCCGGCCTCAGTCGAGCTCGACAGGGCGGGACAAGGTCTTGGAGCAGTTCATAGCGTCCTGTCCAGGTGGCGAGATCTCCAAGATGGCTTCTATGCCTGTGGATGTCCTTATAACCAAGGGGTTCACTATCTTAGCTGAGGTAATTGTATTTCCTTCACGCTATTTTTGTTAACTCGTTCAGTTTCTAATTCGGGTTTTATATTTGTAGGCCTTTAAGGTCAATGTCGCGATGGGCCAGCAGGTAGCCCTTCTCCGTGATCGGGCTGCGAAAGCCGAAGCTGAAGCCGAGAAGGCCGGGGAACTGCTCAAGCAGGCTCGGTCTCTAGTGGAAGAGGTGACTTCCACCTAAGGCAAAATTGAGCTCGAGATGGCTAAGCTTCGCTGCGATCATGAGAGGATGAAGCAATCTTTCGATCAAGAGTGTCTTCAATCTCTCTGGCGGGCTAGGCAGCGAGACTCCTAGAGATCTGAGGCTAAGAAGCTGGACCTTGAGAACCTGTCTCTGATTACTCAGGTGGCCAAGCTGCAAGCTGATGCGGAGACCTCCTCCAGCGATGGGTATTTTTATGCTTCCTTTCAGGCCTCGGAAGCTCTTCCTCCTCCTTTTGATTTGTCGTCTATTGCGGGCTGGGACAGACAGGAAATAATGCTCAAAGCTTCCGAGTTATCTCAACCTGAAGGTGACAAGGTGGTTCCTTCTAGCCCGGCAGGAACTGGGAAGCAGCCCACTCAGTCAGATCCCTCCTTCCATCTTCCTTCCTTTATCTCCTCAGGTCCTGGGGATTCTTCCAGCAAAATGATGTCCTCTCGATCCGAGAAGAACCAATCGAGAGCTGGTGAAGAGGTTAGGATCCCATCTGATGATCTAGCTTTAACAGAGATGGAGGTCGACAGGAGCTAGATGGGGCTAGCTGGAAGCTGGGCGTCAGCTGGAAAGGGGCTAGCTGTATGGCATTGAGAGCTCACCGGAGGGAAGGGTGAAGAGGAAGCCTGACCCCGTTCTCAACGGCCGCTACATGAATCAGAAGCATGCCTTTGGAGGATTAAAGAAGGCATAGTTTTTGGGAGGAACTGAGATAGAAATACTATTAGGGATGCCATACTTGGACCTCAGGCGATCGATCGAATTAGGGTCAGTGATAGAGTCGGGAACAACCCTGAAGTCATAGGGAGGAACCCTCTCCAAAGGAGGACTAGTAGCCAGGACTTGACCCTTCCCCACGACGTCGCCACCAATCTCTCTATCAGAATCTTCATCGACTAAATCCAGAGGATGATCGAGACGATTAGAAAACCCGGTCCTAATTGACATGTTCCTGTTCGACAGCCGACGTTGTGGATTTGGTGGAGAAATATTTCTATCTAGACTCCTTCGTGACCATTTTCTATAGGCGAGACTGGTGACTTCCTCGCCATTGATAATGGA
Organism: Dipteronia sinensis; assembly: GCA_033220585.1. Taxonomy (NCBI): domain Eukaryota; kingdom Viridiplantae; phylum Streptophyta; class Magnoliopsida; order Sapindales; family Sapindaceae; genus Dipteronia; species Dipteronia sinensis. The sequence continues at coordinate 57,543,468 of CM065636.1, read as the reverse complement.
ATCAATAGAGTCACGACTGGTTTTCGACATGGTGGAATGAAGTCTGGGAGGACAAAGAATGAGAAGGGAGATGTTACTTGAGAGAAGGTCTTTCTTTAGAAGATTTGAAATTTGAAAAAAAAAGAAGGTATGAGGAAGGCATTGGAATAACCAAGTATAAATAGGCAATAGAGTAGTAGCATTGGCCACGCACCGTCAAAATTTTCGGTAAAGATCTCCTCGAATCGCGGGAACTACCGTAACGCAGCTGGATTGATTTGGGAATACACCGGTCGGCTCTCTCCTTGACACTTGTGCAATTAATGGAAAGATTTCCCCCAAGATTCATGTAACGGTAAAGAAGGGAAAATTCCCCAAATTAAATAGGAAATCTGACTCCAACCCCAAACTCAATCACTGGCGTTCAAGTCAGAGGGGACTTCTGTTAATAGACAAATTTGGCTAGGGACCAAAGGGAAATTTTCCACCATCCTAGTCTGACTCCAGGCCCGAGGTTATCCACCAAGGGACCACGGTTCCCGAAGCCGAGCTATGATACCACCCAAAGAAATAAAGGCAAGCTCCATAAACACCCGGAATAGAGCCCGGCGCTATCAGATCGAGCCCGCGTCACCAAAGCAGAAATCGGGAAGCTCGCAAAAACCCTGCTGCCATAGAAGAGTGTCCGTAGGGGGCCGCATCAAGCTCCAAGAGACCAAGGGAGGTCAGACCAAGTTCCTGGCAAGACTAAGCTCCTGAATACCGAAGCCGGTACATTGATCACCTCGCTATACGAGACAATACATACCATATTTAGACTGAATCACGGTGTGAAGATACAAAAATACACTGAATCATATCTAGACACATTACGTACGTGTAGAACAAGTAATAGAATCTAAAGAGGAAACAAACTGATCTTCACCAGGATATTCTCAACTCGATTATTAACACAAAGTCAATGACTTTTAAATGAGAAATGCCGTCGGATAAAGAGGGAGGAGATTGAGAAAATCAAGGGGAGAATCACGAATTTAACCTACCAAAACTATGTATAAATAGGAGGAAAAAAAAGAACCTCTGGGGAGGACTACTTTTCGACAGTCATACGAGAACCACCCTACTATACCTAGAGAAATTGAGAGCATTTGAGAGATATTTGTACATGATATACCATTGATAATAAAATCATCTTTATTCTCTTTTGATTGTACCAATATTAGCATTTTAAAATTATCATATGAACAAGCTTGGTATAAAGTATATCCGACCCTGGCCACCACCTCCGTGGTAGTGGTCTCGAGGGTGTTAATTGAGATTTCTCACCACGAGCAAATTTTTAGTTAACATAACTCAAATGTGCAACTTACACTAATGGCTAGAACACTCACCCTTGATGCATTTGGTTTGGGCATACTTACACGAAAATCAGCATGATCATTCTTGACTTTGATGTTGAAACAATTATAGAGATTTTCAACAATTTGATCCATGATAATATCATTGATACTCATCTCTACAACATCTTTAGCTTTATAAGCTTTGTCAAGATTCACACGATTATCAACCTTCTTCATGTAATTTTTCCTGACATGCTTTTCGGGATCATCATGCTTATCAACAACTGTTAACGGAAATTTTGCTCAAAACGAGAAGTCTCAGTTAACACCCTCGAGACCACTACCACGTAGGTGGTGGCCAAGATTGATCGTATGTGTAACAATGTCTTATAAAATGACAAGGAATAATGATACAATTTATCACCCAAAAGAAAGCAAAAATAGTTTCTTTATTGAACGTGTATGGTATACAAGTTTCTCTCAAATTGCTTTCAATTCTCTCTAGGGTATGGTCGGGTATTTTTCATATGCCTGTCGAATAGTAGTCTCTTCTTTCTGAAGGAGGAAGTCCCTCCTTTATACAATGTCTTCATAGGTTTGGACTCATTCATTTCCCATTGATTTTCTCATCCCCCTCTTATCGTACGGGATTTTTACCTTTAAATGTAGTTGACTTTGAGTTAAAGGCTCCACTGAGGATATCTTGGAAATCAATTTGTTTCCCATTCAAACTCTATTACTTGTTCTGCATGTGTATAATGTCTGTGGATGTGATATTGTGTATCTTCGGGTCTGGCATGACTTCCATAGGGGTCGTTGAATGTATCATGGTGTGGTGTATCAACTAATGAGGTCGATCAGTGTTTCGACCTCGATATCTGAGAAGTTTCATCCCGCTAGGAGCCAGATCTGGCTTCCCTTGACCTTTCGTAGCTAGGTGCAGCTTCCCTTGACCTTTTAGAGCTAGGTGCGGCTTCCTAGGGACATCCCCATGTATCAGCGAGGTATAGGTGAGTTTCTGGAGAAATTGCGAGGTGACCTCGACTTCGGGGAATTTCTTGTTTTCAATTTTAATGATGCGGGCTAGATCTGATCGTTCTGGGCTCTATCCCGGATGTTTCTCGGGCCCGTCCTTGTTCCTGCGGGGTGGTATCATAGCTCGGCTTTTGGTAGAATGGTCTCCTGGTGGAAACTTTGGGGCATGGAGCCAGGTCTTGAAGGTGGAAAAATTTCTTTTAGTCCTTAGCCAGTTTTGGCTATTAAAAGAACTCCCATATGACTAGAACACCAGACATCGAGCTTGGGGTTAGGGTCAGATTTTTACTTTATTTGGGAAATCTTCCCTTTTTTACCGTTACCAGAATATAGGGAAATCTCCTCATTAAAGCGACGTGATGCGAACTGACTAATTTATCTCTGAATTAATCTGATTGCGTTACAGCAGTCCTCGAGATTTTTTACTGTTACTAGAATCTTGGGGAGATCTCCCTCTTAACTGCGTAAGTGATGTGGCGTGAGCTGATTAGCCTGCTTTGTAGTTAATCCGGTTACGTTACGGTAGTCCCCGAGATTCTTTACCGTTACCAACCGAGGATCTCTATAGCTCGCGTTGTTGCCCTCTTGCCTATATATATCTATTTATCTCCACGTCTTCCTCACTTCTCTCGAACTAAAATTTGTGCTAAGAAATATTTTTTCTCATAGCCTTTCTTCCAAGCTTGCCTTTTTCTTCATTCCTCATCCTTATTGACTTTTACTATGTCGAAAACTAGTTGCGAATCAGTTGATTCCATAGTTTACGGCGAGGAGGTCGTCAGTCTTGCTCTGGGGAAACGGGCTAGGAGGAGTTCAGACGGCGATGATTCCCAGCCTAAACCGCAACGTCGGCGGTCAAGTAGGAATGTATCCATTGGGACTGGGTTCTCCAACCATCCTGACCATCCTTTGGATATCGCCGACGAAGATTCCGACAAAAAAGTGGGCGATGTCACCGCAGGAGAACATCTGGTCTCGGCTTCTGGTCCCCCTTTTGGAGAGGCTCCCTTCTTATGATTTCCGGGTTGTCCCAGATTCCATCATCGATCCGGTCTCGATTGACCGCTTGAGGTCGAAGTTTGGCATCCCCGACAGCGTATCTATCTCGGTGCCTTCCAAAAATTATGAGTTCTTCAAGCCCCCCAAAGGCGTGCTTCCGATTCATGTGGTAGCTCACGAGAACGGGGTCAGGCTTACCCTTCATTTGACTCTTCGGCGGGCTCTTAATACCATCCAGCTAGCTCCCCTCCAGTTGATGCCTGGCTTCTGGAGGCATCTGATTGGTTTCCTCGTACTAGGGAGGGAACAATGTCAGTTGAGTAAGGTGACGAGAGAGCCGGGTGCAGAGGAGCTGGCCTATCTTTTCCAGATTGGGAGTCTGTCTGGCGCTCCTCGATGCCAGTTCTACGCTAAGGCCAAGAACAAGCTCAATTTCATCATTCATAGTGCTTCGAAGAAGGACCCCGCTTGGAAAGAAGAATGGATCCTTGCGGGGAAGGACTGGGGGAGCTCGATTTTCATTGGAGGGCATGAATTCGAGGTTCCCACGGCTTTCAGTGACAAACCCTCATGGGACCGGGACTCCCTGCCTTCTGAGTCCGAAGCCATCTTGAAGGCTATTTTAGCCCGAAATTATTTGAACCTGAAGTTCCCTACTGCTGAAGCCTTCGATCCTCGTAGGGTGAACCAATACTTATGGATCTCAGACGCTACTCCTCGTAAGTGTCATTGAGTTGCCTTGCCTTATTATTCAGCTTGGTTCTAACATTTTCCTTTTTAATTTTCTTATTCACAGTTTCTGTCGTTGAACCGGCTACCCGCCATGTCTCACGCTCTCCTCAAGGTAGAGTTTCTCTTCCCTCCACTGAGGTCGAAACTGCTCTTGCTTCATCTATCTCTCCAGCTGGGTCTAAGATGGCCACTCTTACTTTGCGGGCTTTGGGTAAAGCTCCCCAGGTTGTCGGTCTGACTGCTTCTGTCCCTTCAGCTGTGGTCGCTAAAGTGGCTACCCCCTCGACTCAACCTCTTGATTCCGCTGCGCTTCTAATAACCAAAGCTTCGGAGGTTTCTGGGAAGGGTGTTGCAAGGGTTCCTTCCAGCCGTTCCAGGCCTCAGTCGAGCTCGGCAGGGCGGGATGAAGTCCTGGAACAATTCATCGCGTCTTGTCTGGGCGGTGGGATCTCTAGGATGGCTTCCATGCCTGTGGACGTCCTGATTACCAAGGGGTTTGCTATTTTAGCTGAGGTAATTGTATTTCCTTCGTGCTACTCTTGTTAATTTGTTCAGTTTCTAACTCGGGTTCTGTACTTTGTAGGCCTTCAAGTTTAATGTAGCTGAAGCCGAGAAAGCCAGGGAAATACTCAAGCACGCTCAGTCTTTAGTGGAAGAGATGACTTCCAACCAGGGCAAGGTCGAGGTCGAGATGGCTGAGCTTCGCTATGACCATGAGAGGATGAAGCAATCTTATGATCAGGAGCATCTTCAATCTCTCCGGCGGGCTAGACAGAGGGATTCCTGGAGGTCTGAGGCTAAAAAGTTAGACCTCGAGAATCAGTCTCTGATTACTCAGGTGACCAAGCTGCAAGCTGACGCGGAGACCTCCTTCACCGATGGATATTTCTACGCTTCCTTTCAGGCAGCAGAAGCTCTTCCTCCTCACTTTGATTTGTCATCTATTGCCGGCTGGGATAGACAGGAAATAATGCTTAAGGCTGCTGAGCTATCTCACCCTTAAGGCGACGAGGTGGTTCCTTCGAGCCAAGCAGAAGCTGGAAAACAGCCCGCCCAGACAGATCCTCCATTCCCTCCTCCTACCTTTACTACCTCAGGTCCCGGTGAGTCTTCCAGTAAAGTTTTATCCTTTTGATCCGAGGAGGACCAGTCAAGAGCTGGTGAAGAGGTTAGGAGCCCGTCTGAGGAGCCTCCCTTAGTAGAGATGGAGGTCGACAGGAGCTAGACGGGGTCCATGGCTGCCCTTCTTGATGCGGCTATCCCGCCTAAGGTTATGGACATGATTAATGAAGTCCTGGAGGAAGATCATGCTGATCAACAGATGGAGCCTCTAAATGGAGGGGCGATGGGTGAGGATAACCAAGATGGACAGCTACCAGAAAAGGGGGTCGATGGCGAAGATTAGCAAGAAGAAGGAGGACCGGTGGAGGAGAACCAAGAGAGTCCCAAAGCTTGAAGCAGTTCGTTCATGGCTTGTTTTTGATTTCCCTGAAAAAGGGGGTGGGCACCTCGTTTTGGCTTTATTAGCTTTCTTCACCTTTTTTTTTTGCTTTTATAGCCGAGCTCGGGGGTTGGGCTCCCCGTTGGATGGATGTAGCCTTACTGGGGGATAGGCTCCCTTTATCTTTAATGAGAAATCGAATCGCTTTTGAGAATTCTTGTTTCATTTCTGGTCTTGAATAGGAACCAGAGTTGCATCAGTAGTAGCAATTAAAACTTGGGTAGGGAATTATGATGATCTTGATCCTGCACACGAAAACAAACATTTTATTTATTTATTTATTTTTATCTTGGAGGCGGTAGCCCGACCAAGGCATCAGGAGGGCTATTGAGCTATTTCTTGGTCTCGAGATCTGGAAGGCAACTATGCTCTTATACTCAGACCCTTCTTAGGGGTGGTAGCCCTACCAAGGCATCAGGAGGGCCATTGAGCTATTTCCTGGTCTCGAGATCCGGAAGGCAACTATGCTCTTACACTAGACTCTTCTTTGGGGTGGTAGCCCGACCAAGGCATCAGGAGGGCTATTGAGCTATTTCCTGGCTCGAGATCTGGAAGGCAACTATGCTCTTACACTCCGACCCTTCTTGGGGGTGGTAGCCCGACCAAGGCATCAGGAGGGCTATTGAGCTTTTTCCTAGTCTCGGGATCTGGAAGGCAACTATGCTCTTACACTCAGACCCTTCTTAGGGGTGGTAGCCCGACCAAGGCATCAGGAGGGCTATTTAGCTATTTCCTGGTCTCGAGATCTGGAAGGCAACTATGCTCTTACACTCAGACCCTTCTTAGGGGTGGTAGCCTGACCAAGGCATTATGAGGGCTATTGAGCTATTTCCTGGCCTCAAAGTGTTTATGTTGAGTTTGCCACATAAGGGTGTAGTCACTAATGTTGAACATAGTTGCAGATAAAGACGGAAAAAGAAAATGACTTTATTGATGATCGAGATGTAGTACATCTTTATTAGGGTCCGTAATGAAAACTAAATGGGGGTAGTCTGCTTGTGAATTCCTTTCTCAAGGGTAGAATTTCCTCAAATGATCTGCATTCGAAGTGTGGTCGATGGATCGTCCGTCCATGTCTTCGAGTTTATAAACTCCATTGTGAACAACTAGCTTTATCAAATATGGTCCTTCCCAATTGGGACTTAAGACTCCATCCGACCTTTTCCACGTGTTCAGGGTCACTTTCCTAAGTACCAGATCCCCTTCTTTGAAATTCCGGGCTCTGACCTTTTGGTTGAAGTATCTAGCGATCTTGCTCTGGTAGATCGCTACTTTCTCTGCTACCCGGTCTTGTTTTTCTTCTAAGAGGTCTAGATTAGCCCGGAGCTTGACTTCGTTACTTTCGGGCTCAAAGTGATGTACCCTGAATGAGGTCAATTTATGCTCGATGGGGAGGACTACTTCAACCCCGAAAGCCAGGGAGTAAGGTGTCTCCCCCGTAGTTGTTCTCTTTGTAGTCCGGTATGCCCAGAGGACTTCTGGTAGCTCTTCGGCCCATTTACCTTTCCTCTGCTATAGCTTCTTCTTTAGGAGTTTCTTGATAGTCTTGTTCGTGGATTCTACCAGCCCATTAGTCTGGGGATGAGCCATTGAAGCGAGCCTGAGGGCGATCCCTTGCAGAAGTCTTTGAACCGGGCGTTGTCGAACTGCTTCCCTAGGTCAGCTATAATGATGAGAGGGGTCCTAAATCGGCATACCAAGTTGGTCTTGATGAACTTGGTCGTATTCTTTTCTGATATCCAAGAAAGAGGCCCTGCCTCGACCCATCTTGTGAAGTAGTCGATAGCCACGATAACATGTTTCATCTGTCCGGGAGCGGTCGGGAGTGGCCCAATTAGGTCGATTCCCCACATGGAAAAGGGGTAAGGTGAACTAAGGGACGACAGTCGCTCGGGTGGCTGGTGGTTCAAGTTTGAAGTTCTTTGACAAGGCTTGCAAGATTCCACAAAACTCTTTGCGTATTGGTGGATGGTAGGCCAATAGTACCCCATATGAAGCACCTGATAGGCTAGAGCTTCCCCACCTATGTGGTTCCCACAGTCCCCAGAGTGGACCTCTCTCAATGCCCATTTAGCATCATCGGGATGCAAGCACCTAAGTAAGGGGAGGGATCTGCCCCTCCTGTAGAGGTACCCGTCCACCATACAGTATCGGATTGAGAGCCTTTTAATTCTTCGGGCTTGGTTGCGTCCTTCGGGAAGCTCTCCTTCAAGGAGGTAGGCAACAATTGGGTCCATCTAGCAAGGTAGGCGATCCAGGGAGCAGATTTCTCCATTTTTGGCTGTGCTTGGTTTGGTGATCACTTGGAGGGGAATTCCCCTTGGTAGGGATTGGCCTCCATTCGCCGCTATTTTAGCCAGAACATCTGCGCGATGGTTTTGGTGTCTAGGCACCTGATCGATCTTGAGCCCCTTAAATTTACTTTTTAGCAACTAAGCTAGCTTTAGGTAGGCAGCCATATTATCTCCCTTTGCCAGGTAGACCCCAGTCACCTGATTTACAACAAGCAATGAATCGCTCTTGATTTGTAGGTAATCGGCCTTTAGTTTGATGGCTACCTTCATCCCGGCTAGGAGGGCTTCATACTCCGCTTCATTATTGGTAGCTTTAAACTCAAATCTAAAATAGTGACAGAATTCAGTCCCTTCCGGATCTATTAAAACTATGCCAGCTCTGCCCCCAGCTTGCCCGGATGCTCCATCTGTAAAGAGGGTCCATGGCATGCAGCCTTCCGGCAAATTGTCGACCTCAGATATCTTTTCAGGGACCTCATTTGATACTGGGGGATCATCTTGATCTGGGATCGCTGAAAATTCTGCCACGAAGTCGGCCAAAGCCTGTGCCTTAATCGTAGTCTGGGGCTTATACTTTAAATCGAATTGAGTGAGCTCTAGGGCCCATAAGACTAACCTTCCAGACACGTATGGTCTTTGCAAGAATTGGCGGAGGGGTTGGTCTGTCACCACTGCTATTGTGTGAGCTTAAAAATAGGGACGGAGCTTCCTCGTTGAGATCACCAGAGCATAAGCGAGCTTTTCCAAGAGAATGTAGTTCCTTTTTGATTTGGTCAAAGCATGACTCACATAGTATATGGGTCTTTGAAAACCGTCGTTACACTCCTTGGCTAAAGCCCTGCTGAATGCAGTTTTTGATACGGCCAGGTAGATCTGCAACTCATCTCCGAGAACCGGCTTGACTAACAATGGGGGGCTTGTTAGGTATTCTTTCAAAGCTTGGAAAGCCTGTTCACTCACCTGGCTCCACTTCATGTTTTTCCCTTGTTTGATGGCTTTGAAGAAAGGGAGACATTTATCGGTGGAGCAAGAAATAAACCTGTTGAGTGCCGCCACACGTCCAGTCAGAATCTGTACTTGCTTGAGTGAGGTTGGGGATTCCAGGTCCAAGATTGCCTTGATTTTTTCTAGGTTGGCTTCTATATCTCTCTCACGAACCATAAAGCCTAGAAACTTCCCCGCTGTTACCCTAAAGGCACATTTGGAGGGGTTCAACCGCATCTGATTTTCCATCAGTATGAGGAAGGTTTTGCGAAGGTCTTCTTGATGTCCTTTTGCGGTTGGGGATTTCATGATCATGTCGTTGATATGTACTTCCATCGTCCTTCCTATCTCGGGCTTGAACAGTTTGTTAACCAGCCGCTGGTATGTAGCCCCCTTATTCTTCAAACCAAACGGCATTACCGTGTAGCAGTATCAGCCCTGCCCAGTAATGAAACTGGTTTTATCTTGGTGTGCCGGGTGCATTTTAATTTGGTTGTATCCTAAGAATGTGTCCATAAAACTCAAAAGTTTATTTCCAGACATGGAGTCAACCAGCTGGTCGATCTTTGGTAAAGGAAAACTGTCTTTTGGACAAGCCGGTTGAGGTCGGTGTAATCGACACACATACACCACTTCCCATTTGCCTTGGTAACCATGACCACGTTGGTGATCCATTCGGGGTAGCGTACTTCTCTGATAAACCCTGCCTTGATCAATTTATCAACCTCTTCCTGCATCGCAGCGTTCCTATCAGCGTTGAAGTGACGCCTCTTCTGCTTGATGGGCTTGACTGTTGGATCTACCGCTAGTCAGTGGGCGGCCAATGACGCCGAGATTCTAGGCATTTCATCATGGTTCCAAGCGAAGATGTCGCTGAACTCCCTAAGAAGGTCAATTAGTTTTCTTTTCACTTCTGGATCAAGGGTGGCCCCGCCCTTGATGACCTTGGATGGATCGTCATTTCTGATGGGTATCTCTTCTAGTTTATCTACGGGATGCCCGCTGGCCCACTCCTTACTTTGTTCTTCCTCGTAAGGCATAATAGGTTCGCTCTCCGGATGCCCTGGATGTTCCGCGGGATCCTTCTCCTCCTGGATTATCCCCGATGTATCTATATCTTCCTGGATTAATGCCACATGTACACACTGTTTTGCTAGGGCTGTAGGATTGGCAGATACTGCATAGCATTTCCTGGCTGCCTGCTGGTCCCCGCATACCTCTCCTACTTTGGTTCCAATCGGGAATTTCAGGACGTTGTGGTATATGGACAAGACTCCCTTCAAGGAGGACATGAATGGTCTACCTAGGATGGCGTTGTAGGCCGATGGGGTGCCAACCACAACAAATTCGGTCATAACATTCTGTTGGAGAGGGGTGATTCCGATGATTACTGAGAGGATCATCAACCCTACTGGTATGATCGAATCTCCAGTGAACCCATAAAGAGGAGTGTTACAACTGTTGTAACAACGTTGCTTCAGGTTTAATTTTTCCAGGGTATCCTTGAAGAGGATATCTACACTGCTACCGGTATCCACGAGCACGCGATGGACAAGACAGTTGGAGATCTGTATCATGATTACCATGGGATCATCATGAGGTTGCACGGTGTTGAAGACATCTGCTTCAGTGAAATCGATATGCACTGACTGGGAGGACTCTGTCGGGCTCTGACTGACTTGGAAGACCCCCCGACTTTCTCCGATGCGGGGAATCTTTCTTGCGTGGTTTTTTCGGGAGTTATTAGAAATGCTAGCCAGTGTAGGACCTCTGCTGATTGTGTGTATCACCTGGATCTGTTGCATTAAGGCAGCCTGTTCCCCCTTCCTCTTTTCTGCGTCTTCACGGATTTCAGCTTATACCTGCCTTTTAGTCCGAATGTTATCTCTGACCTGTTGTAAGAACTCAATCAAGCATCCCCCCCTTATCAGGGCTTCAATCTGGTTGCGCAAATTATAGCACTCTGAGGTGTTGTGGCCCACGTCTTCGTGGAAGTCACAGTACTTGTACCGGTTTCTCCTGTCAGCTGGGGCCTTCATGAGAGCGGGTTTTTGGAGCAACCATTTATCTCGTATAGCAAGGTAAACCGTTTCCCTGGAAGCATTCAAAGGGGTGTAGTAGTCATACCCTTTTTCCCCTTGCATTACGGGGGTCACGGTCCTGGGAGGTCTCGAAGCCCGGGGAGGGGTTCATTTTGATGGATATCTTTCTTGCCTATACTAAGGAGCAGGATGCTATAGGTCGACCTGTTGGGAGGTTTATTATGAGTTTTCTGCACTGGCTCAAATTTAGGAGCTTCTTTTTTCAGACGCTTTGCCATTTTCATGTCGTCGTGTTCCATCTTGACCTTGAGTTGTTCGTCGATCTCGACCTACTCAAGAGCCCGGTCGTAGGCCTCCTGGTAAGTCTCGGGAGGTCTCTTGGCAAAGGAACGGAAAAGCTTTCCCGTCCATAGGTTCCGCCTGAAGTTGGCGAGGGAACTCTCATTTGTATGACCTCCTTGTGAAAACGTTCCACGTACGACCGAAGAGTCTCACTCCGTTCCTGAATCACATATTGGAGGTGTATGGGATCTTTCGGACGAGGTTTGACCCCTTGGAATTGCGAGCAAAAATCTGTTGATAATTTCGTGAAAGAATCCTCGCTGCCAACGGGCAGCTTCCTAAACCAGGTTTTCACGTAGTCGGTTAGGTTCGTTGGAAACATCCTACACATAACTGCTCTGGTAGTGTTCTGGACCTCCACCTATATAACCAAACTCTCTAGGTGGCTTAGAGGATCTTCTGTTCCGGAGAACTTATCTGCTGGCATTTTGAATTTTGGGGGGAGCTCCGCTTCCCGGATCCTTCTAGTGAAGGGAGCGTTCATCTCGCTCAGGGGATCCTTTTTGTCCTCCTTACTCTTTCCTTTTCTTATCTGCTGGACCTCTTTTTGTAGCTTTGCCAGCTGATCCCTCAGTTGCTTGTTCCCAGGTTTCTTCGAGTTGACCTCAGATTCTTCACTGTCGAGTATTTCCAATGAACTGGCAATTTCTATCTGGTCCTCCTTATGGATAGGATCCATTCGAGGAGTTTGTCTACTTTCCTCCTCTAGGGCCCAGGCGGTCCTCCTAGATGTAGTTGGATGAGATAGCTCTCGTGGCTTCCGGGTAAAAGCATTCGCGGCAGACTTAACTTGCCTAGGTTGATACTGTGAAGGTTTTTTCGGAACTGGGGGCATGGGTCCCAGCCTATCCCGGATCGAACGTTGTGGCCCAGACCTATCTTGAGCCGGCTCTGGAAGAGGAGGTCTCAGGCGATCGAAAGCAGGTGGCCTAGCTCTGAGCCTGCTCGGCTCTCCCTAATCATTCAGGTTGGTTGGCTGGATTGTGATACCTTCAACGAGCAGGCGGACACGGATGGTTTCTACGAAGGCTGCCGCTTGTTGGTCGAGAGCGGCCTGGCTAACTATAGGGTGGCCAGAAGCCCGCGCATTGGTTGTTTGGACCGTAGCTTGACTACCATATCAAGATTTTCTTCCCTTTCTTAGGGCCTTTCGTGTTAGCCTTGCCGGAGGTTGCTCCAAAACTCTATGTTGGCCTTGGGAAGAGCAGAGCCTCATAGTTCCTGTAAAACAACAAAAATGTAAATGCAAGTAATTGATTAATTGGGTGTAAGGCCTTTTCCCACAGACGACGCCAGAAAGTGTTAACGGAAATTTTGCTCAAAACGAGAAGTCTCAGTTAACACTCTCGAAACCACAACCATGTAGGTGGTGGCCAAGATTGATTGTATGTGTAACAATGTTTTATAAAATGACAAGGAATAATGATACAATTTATCACCCAAAAGAAAGCAAAAATATTTTCTTTATTGAACGTGTATGGTATACAAATTTCTCTCAAATTGCTCACAATTCTCTCTAGGGTATGGTCGGGTATTTGTCGTATGCCTATCGAATAGTAGTCTCTTCTTTCTGAAGGAGGAAGTCCCTCCTTTATACAATGTCTTCATAGGTTTGGACTCATTAATTTCCCCTTGATTTTCTCATCCCCCTCTTATCGGACGGGATTTTTACCTTTAAATGTAATTGACTTTGAGTTAGTTGCTCTGTTGAGGATATCTTGGAAATCAATTTGTTTCCCATTCAAACTCTATTACTTGTTCTGCACGTGTATAATGTCTGTGGATGTGATACTGTGTATCTTCGGGTCTGGCATGACTTCCATAGGGGTCGTTGAATGTATCATGGTGTGGTGCATCAACTAATGTGGTCGATCAGTGTTTCGACCTCGATATCTGAGAAGTTTCGTCCTGCTAGGAGCCAGATCTGGCTTCCCTTGACCTTTCGAAGCTAGGTGCGGCTTCCCCTGACCATTTGGAGCTAGGTGCGGCTTCCTAGGGACATCCCCCTGTATCAGCGAGTTATAGGTGAGTTTCTGGAGAAATTGCGAGGTGACCTCGACTTCGGGGAATTTCTTTTTTTTTTTTTGTTTTGAAGATGCGGGCTAGATCTGATCGTTCCGGGCTCTATCCCGATTGTTTCTGGGGCCCGTCCTTGTTCCTGCGGGGTGGTATCGTAGCTCGGCTTTGGGTAAAATGGTCTCCTGGTGGAAACTTTCGGGCATGGAGCCAAGTCTGGAAGGTGGAAAATTTCCCTTTAGTCCTTAGCCAATTTTGGCTATTAACAACAACTAACGCCCTAGCATGTTTCAATTTAAGGTCAATCTTCTTATCTCTAGATGCATTTTCTGTTTAAAAAAATTCAATATACTTATAACACCTTGGTTTGATATGACCAACGGTATTACAAAAATGACAAATATGAATAAAAGTTGAGATTGTACCTTTTGGGATTGAAGAGTGATGGGAGTTTGTGAAGATACGTTGTCTTTCCTTTCACCTTTAGCTTTTTAAAGATTGTTCTTAGGAGACTTCTTGATCTTCTTGTTCTTAGCCTTTCTTGAGGAAGGTGGTGCTATCACAAGCTTCTGCACACCTTTGAAGATGCTAGATCCTCCTTGAGGTTGAGCAAGATCCTTAATATTCTTCATGTTGATCGAACCATTAACTAAGTCGTTGATAGCTTGCTTAGCAATATTGATATCCTCAATATATTCTTGCTCTCTAACCTTCATGATAGAAACAATCTCCTTCTGCTAAAAGACAAGTGTTTCAAACTCATTAAATCTCTTCATGATTTCATTCTTTTCACACATGGAACTATGTGAGGTCTTAACAAACTCATCCACTTAATTTTTAATCAAATCATCTTTCTCCTTAACCTCTATTAATGCTTTATCTCTTCGCTCATCGAGATTCCTAATCTTGGTCATAAGATCGAGATTGGTTGCATTCAAACTTGTATCTATGTGATGACTTTGATCAATTTCCTTACCAATGAAAACTATACAATCATCTTCTAGCTTTGTGAGAGAAGACGTAAGAGCAGCAAAGTTGCTAACATGCTCTTCTTCACTTGAGGACTCATCACTTGAGCTTTCCTCATTACTAGAACTATCATCACTCAAAGTGGCCGCCATAGCTTTGCCTTTCTTGTCTTTCTTAGTCTTTCTCTTAGGACACTCATAAGCAAAATGTCCAAGATCTTAACATTCAAAGCATACAACCTTTTTTTTTTCTTGACTTGACCATTCCTATCAATTCTTGGAGAGGATGGCTTCTTGAAGTTACAACTAGGCGTGGTACATCTTCTTAGAAACTTCTTAAACTTCTTAACCAATAAAGCCATTTCTTCATTCTCATCATCACTATCCTCTTCGATAGCCTTGAGAGCTATAACCTTGCTTTTGGCTTTTGGCTTTCAGCTTAAAGATCATTTCATATGTTTGCAGTGATCAAAGCAATTCATCGATGCTTAAGCAATCAACATCTATAGCCGTAACTTTGGCCTTGAATCTCTTTGGAAGAGATCTTAATATCTTCCAAATGAGATGCTTTCTTGAGATTGACACACCAAGTGCTTGGCAATGTTGAGAAGATTAAATTGGAAGTCTTCAAACTTATCTTCTTCACTCATACATAAATTTTCAAATTGTGATGTAAGCATTTGAAGCCTTGTGTTAATAGCCAAAATTGGCTAAGGACCAAAGGGAAATTTTCCACCTTTCAAACCTAGCTCCATGCCCGAGAGTTTCCACCAGAAGACCATTCTACCCAAAGCCGAGCTACGATACCACCCCGCAGGAACAAGGACGGGCTCCAGAAACATCCGGAATAGAGCCCGGGACGATCAGATCCAGCCTGCATCACCAAACCTGAAAACAAGAAATTCCCCAAAGTCGAGGTCACCTAGCAATTTCTCCAGAAACTCACCTATACCTCACTGATACAGGGGGATGTCTATAGGAAGCCAGACCTGGCTCCTAGCTGGACGATACCTCACTAAAATTGGCTAAGGACCAAAGGGAAATTTTCCACCTTCCAGACCTGGCTCCATGCCCGAGAGTTTCCACAAGGAGACCATTCTATCCAAAGCCGAGCTACGATACCACCCCGCAGGAACAAGGACGGGCTCTAGAAACATCCGGAATAGAGCCCGGGATGATCAGATCTAGCTTGCATCACCAAACCTGAAAACAAGAAATTCCCCGAAGTCGAAGTCATCTCGCAATTTCTCCAGAAACTCACCTATACCTCGGTGATACAGGGGGATGTCCATAGGAATCCAGACCTAGCTTCTAGCTGGATGATACCTCGCTGATACAAAGGGATGTCCATAGGAAGCCGCACATAGCTTCGAAAGATCAAGGGAAGCCACACCTGGCTCCTAGCTGGACGAAACTTCTCAGATATCGAGGTCGGAACACTGATCGACCTCACTAGTCGATGCACCACACCATGATACATTCAACGACCCCTATGGGAATCATTCCAGATCCGAAGATACACAGTATCATATCATTCAAGTCCCGGTTCCATGAGGGTTTGTCACTGAAAGCCGTGGGAACCTCGAATTCATGCCCTCCAATGAAAATCGAGCTCCCCTAGTCATCCCCCGCAAGGATCCATTCTTCTTTCCAAGCGGGGTCCTTCTTCGAAGCACCAGGAATAACGAAGTTGAGCTTGTTCTTGGCCTTAGCATAGAACTGGCCTCGATGAGCGCCAGACAGGCTCCCAATCTGGAAAAGATAGGCCATCTACTCTGCTCCCGGCTCTCTCCTTACCTTACTCAACTGACATTGTTCCCTCCATAGTACGAGGAAACCTATCAGATGCCTCCAGAAGCCAGGCGTCAACTGGAGGGGAGCGAGCTAGATGGCGTTAAGAGCCCGCCGAAGAGTCGGATAAAGGGGAAGCCTGACCTCGTTCTCGAGAGCTGCCACATGAATCAGAAGCACGCCTTTAAGGGGGTTGAAGAACTCGAAACCTTTTAGAGGCACCGAGATGGATACGCCATCGGGGATGCCAAACTTCGACCTCAAGCGGTCAATCGAGACTGGATCGACGATGGAATCTGGGACAACCCAGAAATCATAAGGAGGGTGCCTCTCCAAGAGGGGGCCAGAAACCGGGACCCGACGTTCTCCCGCGGCGTCAACGCCCACTTCTTTGTCAAAATCTTCGTCGGCGATATCCAAAGGATGGTCAGGATGGTTGGAGAACCCAGTCCCACACGTTCCTATTTAACCGCCGACGTTGCGGGTTGGGCGGGGAATCGTCGCCGTCTAAACTCCTCCTAGCCCGTTTCCCAGAGCGAGACTAACGACCTCCTCGCCGAAAACTATGGAGTCAACTGAATCACGACTAGTCTTTGGCATAGTAAAGTCAATAAGGATGAAGAATGAAGAAAAAGGCAAGCTTGGAAGAAAGGCTATGAGAGAAAATATTTCTTAGCAAAAAATTTAGTTCCAAAGATGTGAGGAAAACGTGGAGATAAATAGATATATATAGGCAAGAGGGCAACAGCACGAGCTGTCGAGATCCTCGGTTGGTAACGGTAAAGAATCTCAGGGACTGCCATAACATAACCGGATTAACTCAAAAACAGGGTAGTCAGCTCACGCCACGTCACTTACGAAGTTAAGAAGGAGATCTCCCCAAGATTCTGGTAACGCTAAAAAATCTCGGGGACTGCCATAACGCAATCAGATTAATTCGGAGATAAATTAGTCAGTACGCGCCACGTTGCTTATGCAGTTAATGAGGAGATTTCCCCAATATTCCGGTAACAGTAAAAAATGGAAGATTTCCCAAATAAAGTAAAAATCTGACCCCAACCCCAAGCTCGACGTCTGGTGTTCAAGTCAGAGGGGACTTCTGTTAATAGCCAAAATTGGCTAAGGACCAAAGGGAAATTTTCCACCTTCCAGACCTGGCTCCATGACCGAGAGTTTTCACCAGGAGACCATTCTACCCAAAGCCGAGCTACGATACCACCCCGCAGGAACAAGGACGGGCTCCAGAAACATCTGAAATAGAGCCCGGGACGATCAGATCTAGCCTGCATTCCAAACCTGAAAACAAGAAATTCCTCGAAGTCGAGGTCACCTCATAATTTCTCCAGAAACTCACCTATACCTCGCTGATATATGGGGATGTCCATAGGAAGCCGCACCTAGCTTCGAAAGATCAAGGGAAGCTAGACCTGGCTCCTAGCTGGACGAAACTTCTTAGATATCGAGGTCGGAATACTGATCGACCTCACTAGTCGATGCACCACACCATGATACATTCAACGACCCCTATGGGAATCATTCCAGATCCGAAGATACACAGTATCATATCTACAGACGTTACACAAGTGCAGAACAAGTAAAAGAGTCTAAATGGGAAACAAATTGATTTCCAAGATATCCTCAACGGAGCAACTAACTCAAAGTCAACTACATTTAAAGGTAAAAATCCCGTCCGATAAGAGTGGGATGAGAAAATCAAGGGGAAATCAATGAGTTTAAACCTATGAAGACATTGTATAAAGGAGGGATTTCCTCCTTCAGAAAGAGGAGACTACTATTCGACAGGCATACAAAAAATATCCAACTATTTCCCAGAAAAAAGTGAGAGCAATTCGAAAGAAAAATAGAGAGAGATGTATATCATATGTTATCAATAAAGAAAGATTTTTGTTTCTTTTGAATAACTGAAGAAATCGCTATCTCCATGTCATTTCATTAGGCACTGTTTTATACACATATGTATTCTACCTTGTACCTTGGTCATCACCTACGTGGTAATGATCTTGAGGGTGCTAACTGAGATTTATTGCCCCGAGCAAGATTTCTGTTAACACCTTGATTTCCTTACCGCCAAAGTTCCCTCATTGGTAACTTGTAAAGCATCCCATGCTTCCTTGGTGGATTCCAGATTTTGTATGTAGGAGAATTGATGCCCATCAACTCCTCCAAAAATGGAGTTCAGGGCTCTGTGATGCCATTTGGCCATATCAAACTCATTGACCGTTCACTCACTCCTTGGTTTGGAAATTTCACAGCCATCTTCCAATGTCTTCCTTGGAGGTGTGTAGCCTTCTTCAAGAACCATCCATGCTCTCTCATCAATAAAGCAGATATAAGCTTTAAGCCTTAACTTCCAAAACCCGTAATTATGTCCTTTAAGAAATGGAGGTCTCGAATTTGAAGCACCCTCGGCCATTACATCTTCTTGAACCAACATAGCTTCAAAGCTTTGCAAATCACCGTGAGTTTATCCCGAGATCTCACTAAGTACCGTATAGTGACCCACTATGATACCAATTAAAAATACAAACGCAGTTAATTTTCCTAGAGCGAGCCTAGAGTGGGGGGGAGGGGGGGAATAGGTTTTAATACCTTTTCCAATCCCTTGAACAAACTAAAGTTTGTCCCTCAAGATAGCTTGTATCACAATCTAATAAGCACACATTAGCACATATAGACCATTGATGAATATTTTCAAAGCATTTAAGCTTACAATGTCTATATCATGCAATAGAAGAAATACTACAAAAACATAAACAAATAATTATTTGCTCTTACAATTGCAAAACAACACATATACATAAATCAAAGAGATAAGGATAGAGAAATGTGACACTTGATTTTTACGTGGTAAAACCTCCTAAGAGGAAACATTCATGGGTTGATACCATAACCACCGTCAAAACAACGTTCACTAGTAAGATTAAAGTACACCCTCATAAGTGACAAATCCACATGATACACTCCCTATTGGATATCCCTTCTATCCTACCCACATGAAAGTGTTGCCTACTCTCTAACCATAGCACATCACATGCAACTAGAGAGCAACTTCCTAACCATAGCAACCCACATGCCACTTGGAAGATTTCCTCACACTTTCTAACCATAGCATTTCACATGCCACTAGAGAACAACTTCCTAACCATAGCGTTCCACATGCCACTAGAAAGATTTCCTCATACTCTCTAACCATAGCACTTCACATGCCACGAGAGAGCAACTTTCTAACCATAGCAATCCACATGCCACTAGGAAGATTTCCATGGTTGACTATCTAGATCTTAACAATCCTAGCCAAGACCTCCTTGCTCAGTATGAAGCTTCATTCTCCAAATGAGACTTCTTTGCTCAAGTTAAAGCTTCACACAATAACAAGAGACTTCGTTGCTCAAATTTAAGCTTCACACTCCAACTGAGACTTCCTACCTTTTGCATGTTAGGATTATGCTCAATAGCAAGAGTGTAATATTGTGATTGACAATCTTTTCATATTAATAAAGTGTTTTCTGATTTTTACAAATACTTATAGCATTTATTATTATAATTGTCAAGGTAAATAATCATAAGGTCAAAAGACTATGAGATATGAAGAATTGTTCATACATCCGGATATGTGTGAGGTAGACACAATTCTTTAGTTAGTCTTGAATAACGTTCACAACTTAAGTTAAAGGTTGGGCACCTCTATCTTGATAAAGTTGTAGAATTCTTTTACTAGCATTTGAGTGGGATCAAATGAGTTATGATGAGTCTAAAATCATCGAAAGGTTTTCGAGTAAAAGAATCTAGTGCACTGGGTGCATTGAATAGGATCACAATGAAATACTTTATCTAGAACCGTCACTAAATATAAGTCTTTTCATTATTAGGACAATCGGAGAGTCGATCTTAATCCTGAGATAAATGATGGACTTATGGTTGCAAGTGTTATCATTTGAGCTATCAATGAGTACGATTATATAGCATAGTCTATCCTCGATAGTTTGGTGGTATTCATTTGTTAATCGATAGAGGACTTCATTTATAGATATGGACATCATGGCTCCATTTATTAAATGAGAGTATAATATCATCATATGGATGTTTTGAGGTATTGGATATTAAATCTCAACGTTGAGTTTTCAATAATGATTATTGAAGACATGGCTTCTGGACAAGTCAAAATATCCAAGTTCAAAATGTGGTCATATGAGGAAATATGGTAACTTGGAGAGCTATAGGCGGCCTATGAGCTCTTGGCGATTACTGATATTATTCACGAGGATACACCATCTCCTATAAGATTGTCTAGGGTATGAATGAGAAACATCTCCTTATTCTATCTTTATTTAAGTGTTCAATTTTAGCTCTTTAGTGGAATGAGTTAAAATTAATATATCGAACCTAAGTGAATCATTTGTTGATTGTGATTAGGTTATGTATATTGAAGCTTAAATTTAGATAGCCCGCCAAGATCCACAATCCACACGTACTTGCATGGATCACTTGATATATTCTACCGGACCAATTTATGGGTCCATCTAGAATTGCATTTAATATATTAAGAATATAATATGTCTATTATTTATTTAATGGGCTGCTCTATTATATTAATATATTAAAAGGAGACATGTGTGCTTGTTTCTTTTAGTAAGAATAAGTCTGGTTCACATGTGGGCTTTTATTTAAAGTCTAATGGATTAAATAAAATAAGAAAAATAATATTAGACCCATATATATATATATATATATATGGTGTGGGCGGCAAGGCTAATAAAATAGCCGAAGATATTATTTTATTTTATTGTTTTGATTAAATGGAAATTAATTAATTAATAGTTTAAATCAAAATCTTTTCCTGATCAGTAAATAAAATACTATGTGTTGGATTAGGGTTAGAATTCTTTTAAGTTATAGGAGTCCTAATGTGGTATGGATTAAGTACACATACACTCCATACCACACAAAGAATTCGGCCACCCTAGTTCTATAAGGGGTTAGGATTCTTAAATTGATAGGAATTAGGGAAAAGCACAATTCCTTTTCAAGTAAGGAAATTGGCCAACCCTAGATTTCCTACACAAAGAATTCAGCCAACCCTATTTTGAGAAGGAGAAATTTCGGTCACCTTATAAATATAAGGTGATAAATTTCGGCCACCAAGAAGCTTGAGTGAGAGAGATTTTTTTTTGCTTTGAAAAATAAAAATCTTACTCAATTCACATAGAATTTCGGCCAAGAGAGAAAAAGAAAAATAAGTTCTCATTCGATAGTGCACTTGCAAGCCTTTAACATCAAAAGGTTTTGTGCACACTTTCAATTTAGGGTTACGCGAGTTCCAATCATATCTATTGTGAATTCAAAAGTGACCGGAACTATTTTTCTAGGCTCTTGGCTTTTTGGGATTGAAGATCAGGATCAGAAGTTCCATACATCCATTCTTAGGTAAGCAATTCAAAGAAAAAAGGGAGACCACGCTCCTAGGTGATTCACGTACGTGCTAGGATTGAAGATCTTGGGAATTACCATCGACGTAAGTCAATCGGATCACGCGACAAGAGGTATTTAACTCTAACCGTATATTTGTATTTAATTAATTAAAAAGTTAAGGTTCAAATCTTTAGAAAAATTTTAAACTATACGAAAATCTACTTTTCGCCTTCCGCTGCGGTTTTAGTTAATTTTTCCCTACATTGCAATGCAAGGCAAATGATGTAAGTGTAATGCAAATGATGCAAACACATGCAACATAGAATATGTGATCAATATATCCTATGGAAACTAGAAATGTGTTAGGTTTTAGATTTGTGTTGGCTTGATTCCGTAACAAAACTCACTTTCTTTGTAATGTTTTGTTGCTTAGGTTGTGACGTATTAATTTTTGTGTCGTTGAAAGCATCGTCAAAATATTTATAATAAAATCAACCTTTCTATAAGGCACGAGTCAAAAGACATATATAGAAATAAAACTAGTACAGCGTGCAAGCAAGGGTATCGTTCCGCAGGGATGTGTTGTTAACCGTTTCTGGTTTTAGAGTTTAGGGAAAGCATGTAAATAGAATGTGGAGAGGTGAGAATGGTGTGTGAAGTGGTGTTGTGTGTGTGTGTAGAAAATGAAAAGAAAAATAATCTAAAAATAAACAAGAGAATATGGAGGGGTGAGAATGGTGATTAAATGAGAAATAATAAAAAGGTGGATAGGAGAGATGCATGAAAGTGGTCACACAAGGGTTTACAAGTTTACCAAACATAAATGCACACAAGTGGGTTGTTAGACATCAAGCACATCCAATTCAAATTAAGGGTTCGTTCTTGCCTCAATCCGATTTATACCCATTCATAGAGCTAACAGTTGAAGAGTGTGTCGAGAGTCTCTCAAACATGAATGGGTATAAAATAGTCCGATCAGGTTGTTCGTGATTGGAACAAGCTTCAACAAGAAAAGCAACTTCTCATGCAAAGCTCGTCTTCAAGAGGAAAGGTGCTGTATTGGATGCTAAGGTATCAAGATCTTTCTTCCTCTTTCAAGGAGCTAGGGCACACACATACATTGCATTCATTTGTGTCTCTGCATCGTTGTGTAAAATTTTGTATAACACATTCACACACTTATTGAAGTATGCACATGCATTAGACTATATTTGACAATTTTTGTAGAATCGCATGTTCTATGACTATATCTAGGAAATGGTGTACTTGTGTGTTCTTATTTATTTGTTTATGTTTCAATGTGGTTAAACTTGAATTTGAGCTTCTAATGTGTCTCATTGAGTTCTGGATGTTTCGGTCACTCATTCATTAGATTTCAAGTTCAAACTAGGAACTTAAGAAACTTTTCATGATTTTATCGTACATGGTTTTCATCCTTGTTTTTCAAGTTGAATTCCATTGTTTTTTATGAAAGTTGTCTTGAATTCTTTTGTTTGTGAGCAAGTTCCAATTCGTAATCAAAAGACATATTAAAATTCGGAGTTTGGAGGCCAGAGAACGGTCGAAGAACAAAACAGTGCGCGAGGGGAATTTAGAAGGCAAAATAGGGGTGCCAAGCAACTCTCCCCGTGGAGGCGCGTGGCCTCCACGGGAAGGGCAGACTTCTGCCCCCGTGGAGGACATGTGCCTCCATGGGAAGTAGAGGTGGCTGCCCCCTATTGGTGGCTGAAATCCTTCTTGCTTTCTCTTCTTTAAATGTTTCTTTCCCTCTCATTTTCAAACAGAACTTGGTGTGGAAAAAATGAGCTGAAATTTTCTCTCTAACTTTCTCAACTTCGAAACACCATAACTCTCTCAAATCAACTCCTATTTAAGTGATTCAAAAGCCGAAATTTTTTGTCTGGAAGAGAAGAACAAATGCATGGTATTTTTAGAGTCAAAAAAATGCTCACATTGTTCATGATAACCTGATTTCAGTTTGTGAGTCATTGTTTGTAAGTGAATTAATTCTTTTCAATTTTCTTTCATGATCTTCTTGATGATTCTTCTTTTATGAGTTGAAAGAAATGTTTAGAATGATATTTATTCCAATATAAGGATTTGTTTGAATCAGTTTCAAGATTATTTCATTCATTGATTGAATATCATTTTGCTAATCTTGAAGAACATGAATTTAAATCTAGAATCTATTTTGTGTATTTGATCTTAATTGTTGATTTCTAGATTTGATCACATGTTTTAAGAACTAGAATCTTTTGATTGTGATTTTGATTTCTCATAACCTGGTTTTTGATTTTTGGTTTTTGTTTGTTGAATATGGTGAAAAACTTCAAGTCTTAACCTGTTCACTTGATTTCAAAGTTAGTTGTGTGATTTTCATTGAAAACTAATTATACTAACTTTGATTGACATGAATAGTTTTCTCGATATCTTTGTGAATATTCTTTGAATGCATAATCTAGATTTCTCATAACCTAGTTTTTGATTTTTGGTTCTTGTTTGTTGAATATGGTGAAAAACTTCAAGTGTTAACTTATTCACTTGATTTCAAAGTTAGTTGTGTGATTTTCATTGAAAACTTATAATACGAACTTTAATTGACATGAATAGGTTTCTAGAAATCTTTGTGAATATTCTTTGAATGTATAATCTAGTTTTCCTATCACATATTCATAAGAATTAGCTACATTTGATTATGAGCTTGTTTTGTGCAAAAGCTAATTCTTCATAGAGTCTGTTTTATCAACTTGCTCTATTTGTTTGTGTTTGCATCATTTGCATCCACTTAGATTATTTTCCTTGTAAAGAGGTTGGAAGTCTCATTCCCTAGAGTGATTCTTTGGACTGAGCATTGGAAGTCACATTTTGGAGAGGAGATCTTCAATTTGTGCATTGGAAGTCTCGACTAGAGTCGGAGTGACTTGGATAGTTGAGCATTGTAAGTCTTGGCTAGGATCGGGGTGATTCGGATAGATAAGTAGTGGAAGTCACATGTTTGAAGAGGGGATCTTCAACTTGTGCACGGAAGTCTCGAATAGGATTGGGGTGATCCAGATAGTTGAGCAAGGAGGCATCTCTTCCATTATGTATTGTTGAAGGGTAGATTTCTAGGTGAAGTGGTCACTTTAGAGATTGTATCTTTTTATCTTACTAGTGCAAGGTGTTTGCCTGTGGTTGTGGTATCAACCTGTGGATGTTTCCTCATTTTGAGGTTTTACCACATAAAAATCCCTTGTGTTTATTTTTGTTTTATTGTCTTTACTTTCTTTTAACTTGTATTGATTCATCCATTGTTTAATTGTAATCATATTGTTTTGTTGAATCAATATACTTGTCAAAGCTTGCTTGTGAAATTGTATATCTTGTGAAGAAAAAGAAATTGCAAGAATTTTGAGGATATACCTATTCACCCCCCCCCCCCCCTTCTAGGTAGATTTGACACTATAAAATTAAGGGAATTTCAATTGGTATCAGAGCGGGTGTCTAGAAGTAATTAGATAGATCCTTTTTATAGTGTTTGTGTTTGTTTGTGGGTTAATCATGTTTAAGGAAGTTTTATCCTTCATGTCTTCTAGTGTTGAAAATAAGCCTATTAACATAGGAAGTCAAAAGATGAAAAGTCTTGTTCCAGAGAATGAGAGAATCTCTAGGTTGATAGGTATCTTAATAAGAAGCTAAAAAGAAATTAAAGAACTGAGCTTAAAAGAGAACAAAGAGCTAAAAAACAAAGTCCTTAGTCTTGAGAATAACTTGAAAGATAGTAATGAAAGACTAGGAGTTTTGAAACATGAAATTGAACTAAGAGATAATTCTCTTGATTGTACTAAAAGACTTGAAAATGTGCTTAGAGCCAAACTTAGTGAACGTGAGAATCAAGAGAGAGTGCTTAATGACAAGCTTAATGAGGTTAATAAGGTGATAAGCAAAATGTCATATAGTTCTAACTAAGTAGAAACTCTCATTAAGATTGGAAAACATCCAAGTGGCAAAAGAGGTTTCGGATATGTTAATGAGAAGATTACTCCTTCAACTAAAAAACCTATTTTTTCAAAGCAAGTAGCAAATTGAATGTAGGTACACTTTCTAACGGTAAAGCTATGGATGCTACCGGAGGTGCCTCAACATCAACATCAACATCAACATTGCATGTCAAAGAAAAGACTCAACAAGGTCAAAGAAAATATTCATCATCTTCAAAGGCAAAGACCAAAGCATCAAAGGTTGTTTACCAAAGAGGTAAATTTGTGAAAAGACAAAATGCATTGGAAGCTAAAACAAATGTAAGCTTCTTAAATTCATACCTATTTGTCATTATTGCAATATGGTAGGACATATAAGACCTAGATGTTTTGAATACATTCATAAGTGTAAACAAGCCAATGATTTGCATGATAGGTCTTGGTTGAATGGTTCTAGGCAATCATCCATGTATGGATTTAGAAGTAGACCTAGGAAGACCTTGGAAAAGCATGTTGAGAAAATTGTTGTTGATGACTTGCATGAAAAATCTTGTGTTGTGCCTCACTCTACTATGCATAAGAAAATTGATAATGCTTTGTTTGATTTGTTTGAAAATGTGACCAATAGAGGCAATGTGCCTAATAACAGGTCAAAGCATATTAATATAAGTAAGAGTGAGAAACTTGTCAAGAAAGTATGGGTTAGGAAAGACACAACACAATGTTTTGATACAATATGCACTTAGAGCCGATAGTAAAATCAAAGGCAAGGTTTCTTCTCAAACTCCAACTAGTATTGTTAATAGCCAAAATTGGCTAAGGACCAAAGGGAAATTATCCACCTTCCAGACCTGGCTCCATGCCCGAGAGTTTCCACCAGGAGACTATTCTACCCAAAGTCGAGCTACGATACCACCCCGCAAGAACAAGGACGGGCTCCAGAAACATCCGGAATAGAGCTCGGGACGATCAGATCTAGCCTACATCACCAAACCTGAAAACAAGAAATTCCCCGAAGTCGTGGTCACCTCGCAATTTCTCCAGAAACCTACCTATACCTCGCTGATACATGGGGATGTCCATAGGAAGCCGCACCTAGCTTCGAAAGATCAAGGGAAGCCAGACCTGGCTCCTAGCTGGATGAAACTTCTCAGATATCGAGGTCGGAACACTGATCGACCTCACTAGTCGATGCACCACACCAAGATACATTCAACGACCCCTATGGGAATCATTCCAGATCCGAAGATACACAGTATCATATCTACAGATGTTACACACGTGCAGAACAAGTAATAGAGTCTGAATGGGAAACAAATTGATTTCCAAGATATCCTCAACGGAGCAATTAACTCAAAGTCAACTACATTTAAAGGTAAAAATCCCGTCCGATAAGAGGGGGATGAGAAAATCAAGGGGAAATCAATGAGTTTAAACCTATTAAGACATTGTATAAAGGAGGGATTTCCTCCTTCAGAAAGAGGAGACTATTATTCGAAAGGCATACAAAAAACATCCAACTATTTTCCAGAAAAAAGTGAGAGCAATTCGAAAGAAAAATAGAGAGAGATGTATATCATATGTTATCAACAAAGAAAGATTTTTGTTTCTTTTGAATAACTGAAGAAATCGCTATCTCCATGTCATTTCATTTGGCACTGTTTTATACACATATGTATTATACCTTGTACCTTGGTCATCACCTACGTGGTAATGATCTTGAGGGTGCTAACTAAGATTTATTGCCCCGAGCAAGATTTCTGTTAACAAGTATTTCTTCTCATTCTAAAGGTGTTATCTCTACATTTATTCCTATTTGTCATTTTTGCTATATCGTTGGTCATATTAAGCCAAAATTTTATAAGTATATTGAGTATTGCAAAATAGGAAATGCACATAGAGATAAGGAGGTAAATCTTAAATTGAAGCATGCTAAGGTATTAGAAGTTGATAAGAATGTTGTTGTTTCAAAACATGTTAAAAAGAATTGGGTGAAGAAGAATGTTAACCATGTGAAACTTGACAAAGCATGCATTACTAGCAATGTTGGGGAGATGAGTATCAATGATTTTTGTTTTAATGCACCCAAGACCAAATTGGTTAAGGGTGAGTACTCTTACCATTAGTGTAAGATGTACATGTGAGTTAGCTTTAAGATCAGTGTCAAGTTGTTGAGAGATTTAGCTAGCTAGCTTTTTTTCTCTAAAACTTGACATGAACTTAGCTATCTCATATATTTGCTATGATAGTCGAAATTTATTGATTGGCTTTATGAGAAGTTCATTTTTGGAATCTATATGATGTTGATTGTATGTTAAGACTTTTAGAGAAAGTCATATTATTTTTTGTGTTTGAGTTGAAATGCTAATTTTTTATTCTCTTGGGATGACACACCAACAACTTGTTGTCATGAAGACAAACAAGCCAAGAGAGCTCATAAAAATGGCGAAGACTTTGCATTTGATGAAAAATGCTTGCCAAGGTATTTCTATATCCTAATGCTTACATTCTTGGTTTTTCATCTCTCAACTCATTATTTGCACTATATCATGAAGCATGTCATTTTAGAGAACTGAGTATAGTGTTCATATGGTTCTCATTGACATTTGCTTTCTAAAGATCTTTTGGTGATGTTGTTAACAAAAGTTTTGAACATGATGTGTGAATTGTTTGTTTGAATGATGAGTGCCATTAATATCTATAATAATCCAGTTCAACACTTATGCGCAAAGCACATATATATTAGGCATCATTTCAATAGAGAACTTGTTGAATATTCTATTGTTTCTCTTGAGCATATGCCTACTAAAAATCAATTTGCGGATTTGTTTACTAAGCCTTTGGACAAAGAGAGATTAAAATCTCTTAGAAGATCCATTGGCATGATTTGTGGTGATTGATGTCTATGTGTGTTTGTGAGTGGCTTGATAAGCAAAACTTATTTTGAATATCAATTTCTTTGAGAGTTACAAACTTAAGAAGTAATGATCTCGAGCAAATAACTTTTATTGTTTCTAGATCATGCCCTTCAGCTTTAAAATCTTGTTTTTATAAAAGTGCACTAATGCTTCTCTTATATGTTTAAGTTTGAGTAGTTGAGTTTGAAAATGTGTAGATTATGGATGCATCTAAAATTTTATTGCTTAGTACATGATAGATGACCTATGGTTAGTATCCATTTTGCTTTGGCATCTGTTTCGAACTCAACGAGCACCCTCATGGAAAAGGCTACACACTTTGGTTGTGAAGCCGCCCAATGTAGAAAAGGGCTACACCATTGTGATGAGTGAAAGCTGTGATGAGGAGTATATGTTTATGTTAGAAAATCAAAGAAGTGTTGAAAAGAATAAAAAACAATTCTTTGATTCAAAGGCTATAAATATATATTTTTTGAGTATAGATGAAAATTGTGATTGCTCGGGTTGAAAAACATAAATGGGATGATGAGCCACATGCACACACATGCTCATATGTTGAAATCTATTCTTTTAAAAGAAAAAATTCCGGATGATAATCAGTTTCACCTTGATTTGAAATGCTTTAGATGGATAGGTGTTGAAGTGGTTTGTATGTTGATATCGCAATTGCTCCTTTTTATATAGGCTAAAAGCATTCCACACACACACATGTTTTTGCTTAATGTGCTTGATTCATTAGCAATAAGAGATTATTTTTGAGATATTAATGAAAATCTATGATTCTCTCTTTGAACATGGAAAGCTATAATATAATTTCTCTTATTGCTTGATATGTGTGATTGTGTGATTCCCTTGTGAACAAGTTTACTTGATGATCATAATGTGGAGTGTATGCTAAGGGGGAGATTAGTTTTTGTTTAACTTAGTTCTCTATACAACCTGTTTGCATAATATCTCATTCATGTTTCATGCATCTATCTTTTGTCTATTCCTTGTCAAAAAAGGGGAGAAATGTATTCCCTCACCATTCATGTAGAAATGTATCATGCATGATTTTGTCTTAACGGGGAGAAAATAATTCTTGTTTATATGAGATAAGGGGAGTTTGCTTGTTTGCTTTTATTTCACATTTTTTATTTTTGTGAATATATCTCACCAATCTTCTTTGTGGAAGATTTCTTGTTTGTTTTGTTGTGCTTGTCTTACAGGAACTTTGATGCTTAAAGAAGAGATTATTGAAGAATCATGAAGACCTTTTAGTCTAGGGATCTCTTTGTAATGTGAGGATGTGAGAATGCAATCAACCATGAGATTATTGAGTGATCATTGTATGGTGAGGTTGAGATTTTGTCATGGAATAGCCAAAGGGGGAGACTGTTAGGTTTTAGATTTGTGTTGGCTTGATTCCATAACAAGACTCTCTTTCTTTGTAATGTTTATTTGCTTAGGTAGTTCGTGATTGGAACAAGCTTAAAAGAAGAAAAGCAACTTCTCATGCAAAGCTCGTCTTCAAGAGGACAGGTTCTTTCTTGGATGCTTAGGTATCAAGATCTTTCTTCCTCTTACAAGGCGTTAAGGCAGACACACACATTGCATTCATTTGTGTCCCTGCATCATTGTGCAAAAATGTTTACAACACATTCACACATTTATTGAAGTATGCACATGCATTAGACTTGATTTGACAATTTTTGTAGAATTGCATGTTCTAGGACTATATCTAGGAAATTGCATACTTGTGTGTTCATGTGTTTATTTTTTTGTGTTTTTATGTGGTTGAACTTGAATCTGAGCTTATGATATGTCTCATTGAGGTCCGGTTGTTTCGTTTATTCATTCATTAAATTTCAAGTTCAAAATAGAAAGTTAAAAAACTTTTCATGATTTTGTCGTACATGATTTTCATCCTTGTTTTTCAAGTTGAATTCTGTATTTTTTTTTCAAAATTTGTCTTGAAGTCTTTTGTTTGTTAGGAATTTTCAGTTCGTCATCAAAAAACAGATTTGAATGCGGAGATTGGAGGCTGGAGAACAGTTCCAAGCAGTTCTCCCCATGGAGGCACGTGGCCTCTAAGGGAATGGCTGCCTTCTGCCCCCGTGGAGGCCATGCGCATCCACGGGAAGCAGAGGTGGCTGCCCCCTATTGGTGATTGAAATACTTCTTGCTTTCTCTCCGTTAAATGTCTCTTTCCCTCTCATTTTCAAAGGGAACTTGGTGTGAAAAAATTGAGCTGAAATTTTCTCTCTAACTTTCTCAACTTCCAAACACCATAACTCTCTCAAATCAACTCCGATTTAAGTGATTCAAAAGCCAAAATTGTTGGCCTTGAAGAGAGAAAAATTCCCATGCAATTTTAGAGTCAAACAATGCTCAGATATGTCGTGATGACCTGATTTCAGTTCGTGAGCCATTGTTTGTTAGTGAATCAATTCTTTTCAATTTTCTTTCATGATCTTCTTGATGATTCTTCTTTTATAAGTTGAAAGAAATGTTTAGAATGATTTTGATTATGATATTAGGATTTGTTTGATTTGGTTTCAAGATTAGTTCGTTCTTTGATTGAATATCATTTTGCTAATCTTGAAGAACATGAATTTAAATCTAGAATCTATTTTGTGTATTTGATCTAAATTGTTGATTTCTAGATTTGATCACATGTTTTAAGAACTAGAATCTTTTGATTGTGATTTTGATTTCTCATAACCTGGTTTTTGATTTTTGGTTTTTGTTTGTTGAATATGGTGAAAAACTTCAAGTGTTAACCTGTTCACTTGATTTCAAAGTTAGTTGTGTGATTTTCATTGAAAACTAATTATACTAACTTTGATTGACATGAATAGTTTTCTAGATATCTTTGTGAATATTCTTTGAATGCATAATCTAGTTTTCCTATCACATGTTCATAAGAATTAGCTACATTTGATTGTGAGCTTGTTTTGTGCAAAAGCTAATTCTTCATATAGTGTGTTTGATCAACTTGCTCTATTTGTTTGTGTTTGCATCATTTGCATCTACTTAGATCATTTGCCTTGTAAAGAGGTTGGAAGTCTCATTCCCTAGAGTGATTCTTTGGACTGAGCATTGGAAGTCACATTTTGGAGAGGGGATCTTCAATTTGTGCATTGGAAGTCTCGACTAGAGTCGGAGTGACTTGGATAGTTAAGCATTGTAAGTCTTGGCTAGGATCGGGGTGATCCGGATAGATAAGCAGTGGAAGTCACATGTTTGAAGAGGGGAACTTCAACTTGTGCATGGAAGTCTCGACTAGGATTGATGTGATCCGGATATTGTAGCAAGGAGGTATCTCTTCCACTGTGTCTGGTTGAAGGGTAGATTTTTAGGTGAAGTGGTCACTTGAGAGATTGTCTCTTTTTATCTTACTAGTGAAAGGTGTTTACCGGTGGTTGTGGTATCAACCAGTGGATGTTTCCTAATTTTGAGGTTTTACCACATAAAATTCCCATGTGTTGATTTTTGTTTTATTGTCTTTACTTTCTTTGAACTTGTATTGATTCATCCATTGTTTAATTGTAATCATATTGTTTTGTTGAATCAATATACTTGCTTGTGAAATTGTATATCTTGTGAAGAAAAAGAAATTGCAAGAATTTTGAGGATATACCAATTCACCCCCCCCCCCCCCCCCCCCCCCTAGATATATTTGACACTATAACATTAAGGGAATTTCAAAATGAACAATGAGCACACAGTGTCTGATTTTTCTAGTTTACAATCCTAAAATCATGTCATCACACAACCGATGCATGTACATATGAAATGCATGGGTCAATTACACTTATGAGAAACAAGACATAGGCATCAAAGTATACAAATCAAAGTTATCTAGTTACTATACATGAATAATATTCTAGAACATGTGAAACACCAAAAACATATTTAATTCCTAGATATATTCATGTAACTAAAACTTGAATCAAAGCGTTTACATTAAGTACATATTCAAAGTTTTAGTAACAAACAAAAAACATGCTAGATTCACAATATATGATCAATCAAAGTTCTAGCAAATATTTAGAGCATGTATTCACAAAATAATTAATTAAACTCTATTAGGCTCTAAATACACAAACAAATGTGCAATTCCTACAAATGTTCAATTAACTAGTTCTAGCACGTGTATAGGCTATCAATCATCAAAACAAGATCAACACACAAATAGCCCTAGATTGAAAGCTAGCACAATACAACTCCCAAGCATGTGAAAACATAGGTTTTAAGAAAACCTAACTCAACATACAAGTCTAATTAAGCTCAAACTAGCTTCAATAGAGTTTCAAACTCTAATCAATGTTTACAAATTAAACATATGTGTATTGACGAATGGATTTTTGTGTCATTGAAAGCATCATCAAACATATATAATAAAATCAACCTTGCTATAAGGAACGAGTCAAAAGACATATATAGAAATAAAACTAGTACAGCAAGCAAGCAAGGGTATCGTTCCGTAGGGATGTGTTGTTAACTGTTTCAAGTTTTAGAG
The DNA here is from genome assembly GCA_033220585.1 of Dipteronia sinensis. Lineage (NCBI taxonomy): Eukaryota > Viridiplantae > Streptophyta > Magnoliopsida > Sapindales > Sapindaceae > Dipteronia > Dipteronia sinensis. The sequence goes on along the minus strand of CM065636.1, from coordinate 57,510,634 downwards.
TTTAGGGAAAGCATGTAAATAGAATGCGGATGAGGTGAGAATGGTGTGTGTGTGTGTAATGGAAATGGAAATGAAGGAATAAAAATTAACAAGAGAATATGGAGGGGTGAGAATGGTGATTAAATGAGAAATAATAAAAGGGTGGATAGGAAAGATGCATGAAAATGGTCACACAAGGGTTTACAAGTTCACCATACATGAGTGCACACAAGTGGGTTGTTAGACATTAAGTTTATCCAATTTAAGTTAAGGGTTCGTTCTTGCCTCAATCCAATTTATACCCATTCATAGAGCTAACGGTTGAAGAGTGTGTCGAGAGCCTCTCAAACACGAAACCATAACCAACATATGTGAACCAATCCTACAAACCAATGCTAGATTGAGCCTCAATACTAACATGGTAATGTAAAACGGCAACGTTAAGTCTAATGAATGTGGAAAGAGTAATTGTTCCTCCAACCATAACTTGCCTAGAGCCCCTAGCGCAAGAAACAGCCAAATTCCCAATTATTGTATCTCTAATCATAACTCACCTAGAGACCCTAGCGTGAGGAAAAACAAAAGACCAATGTATAACAAAAACAATGAACCAAACCTCTTTAAATATGGCAATTAACAAGTTCATTCATTCCTCCTATCTAATTAGCCAAGACTATGCCTGGATGGCCCTCCTAAAGCACAATCCTAACTCTAATTCGTTCAAACCCATCCATACAAATGCAATTCGACCTTCCATCAGGATACACAAACAAATGGGGCATTTGATTACAACTACTCCTACAATTACATTAATCTACTCCTAATCCCATTCATGAACACATATTAATTTCCAATCTCCATACACAAGCATTTCAAGATAAGAGATATAATAAATGATAACAAGAATGAATCAAAACACAAAATAGATATATAAACAACCACACATTATATTGAGCACAAATTAGGTTTACAAATATTCTCAAGTGGGGGTTTACACAATTAAGAAAACATGAAATACAAAGAGAATGAGTTTAAAGGAGACAACCCTTGAAGAAACCCCTCCAAGATTTCCATTAATGCCTAGCTCGAAATTGGTCATAGACCACTCCTATCTCCTTGCAATTAACTCTCAAATGTGGTGGGTGATGGGTAGAAATTGTGTGTGAGAGACATCCATAGCGGAAAACCTCCATGGATGCTCTTGAAAGCTCTCTCTCTCTCTCTTAATTGGTGAAGAAGAATGAAGAAGATAAAGTTTGGGCGGTAAAATTCTGAAGAGAAGAGGAGAAGAGGTGAATTTATAGTGTTGGGAGGTTAGGGTATGAATTGGTAGTGAAGGGACCAAAATGCCCCTCAATTTCGGGTAAAAACGCTACCTCCAGGTGCCTTCGGTGGTCAAAACGGTGGCCATGGTACCAGTCGTTTTGCCCAACGAATTGGTGAGGAAACCTATTGTCCTAATTCGGCGGTCAGAACTGCGGTTTGGTTGCCCGCCGTTTTGCCCGTCGAATGACATTTCTTCTCTGCGCACCAGTTACTCAAACAGGCATAACTTCCTCCAGAAAGGTCGGTATTGCAATCCGTAAAAAGTTCTAAAAACTAGACTTCCGTACCTATCTGAATATATAAATATCTCAATGTGGTTCGATTGGAAGAGGGAGTTATGGCACCCACAAGTCGGATGTTCTGCACAGGCCCATACAATTTCAACCCATAAGCTGTCAGAAAATCAGAGGGGTTCATGCACTCGGTCTCGGAGTTGCATTCTTGCTTGACGACGGATCAACCATGGAAACATCTAGATTTTCTTAGCCATGATTGGGCTTAGATCACGTCGCGGTGTGTATCAACGGTGAGGCACGACACTCTGAATACTTCCATTTATTCTTGTTTTTGGCTCCTTTTACCTCCCAATCTAATCTTTAGGTTCAAAACCATGAAATAGGGAATATGTACCTACACATGGCTCAACAAACACATAATATACAAAAATACGCTAAAAAATGAGAACAAACAATAGGAAATTGGGGACCTAAAATATGTATAAAATAGTCTGATCATGTATAGAAGAAGAAAACCCAAGGTAATTGAAGACTTGAAGATCAAAAACTCAAGAGTTGAATCATTACCTTTAGAAAAATGTGTTGTCTCGGATTTTGGTGTATAACCACTATACATCTCGATCAAATGATCTCACACTCTTTTGGAGATGATAAATGACTGGTAGACAAAGATTATCCAACTTGAATCACTTAAATCAGACACCGAATGAGTGAGATATGGTGTTTGGAAAATGAGAAAATTGGTGAGAAAATCTCAGCACAAGTTTTTCAAATTTTCTTCTTTAAATGAAAATTGGGAGGGAAATGAGCATTAAATGAAAGAGAAATGAGGGAAATAAGTCCATCAATAAGGGGTTTCCACCTCTGCATCCCATGGAGGCTCGTGGCCTCCACGGGGGCAAAAGGCATCCCTTCCCGTGGAGGCCACGCGCCTCCACAGGGAAGGGGTGCATGGCACTTCGTCTTCCCTAGATAAAGGTTGGACGCCTTTACCTTGTTAAGGTTGTAGATTCTTTTGTTAGCATTTGAGTGGGATCAAATGTGTTATGATGAGTCTAAAATCATCAAAGTGTAGTGTCTTTGGGCAAAACAATCTAGTGCACTAGGTGCATTGAATAGGATCACTGTGAAATACTTTATCCAGAACCGTCAGTGGATAAACGTATTCACTTGAGGATAATCAGAGAATCTATTTTAATCCTGAGATATATGATGGACTTATGGTTACAAGTGTTATCATTTGAGGTATCAATGAGTACGATTATATAGCATAGTCTATCCTCGATAGTTTGGTGGTATTCATTTGTTAATCAATAAAGGACTTCATTTATAGATATGGACATCGTGGCTCCATTTATTAAATGTGAGTAGAATATCATCATATAGATATTTTGAGGTATTGGATATTAAATCTTAATGTTAAGTTTTTGATAGTGTCTATTGAAACATGGATTCTGGACAAGTCAAAATACCCAAGTTCAAAATGTGGTCATATGAGTAAATATAGTAACTAGGAGAGCTATGGCGGTCTATGAGCTCTTGGTGATTACTAGTATTTTTCATGAGGATACACTATCTCCAATAAGGTTTTCTAGGATACGAATGAGAAATATTAACTTGTTCTATCTTTATTTAAGAGTTCAATTTTAGCTCTTTAGTGGAATGAGCTAAAATTAATAGATTGAACCTAAGTGAATCAGTTGTTGATTGTCATTAGGTTATGTCTATGGAAGCTTAAATTTAGAAAGCCCGCCAAGATCCTCAATCCGCATGAACTTGCATGGATCACTTGATATATTCTACCGGACCAATTTCTGGGTCCATCTAGAATTGTTTTTTGGATTTCGGAATCCAAAAGTTTTCGAGAGGTGCGGTCATGTGTGATCAAGACACGCGGTAACTCTTCAAATACCTAGAATGGGCGGGCAAGGATGTGGGAATTCTTGGGCGGCCCTAATGGGGTGCATTTAGCATTCCATTAATACATTAAGAATATAATTTGCACAGTTTAATTACATGGGCTGTTAAATTATATTAATGTTTTAATTTAAGGCGTGTGGACTTATTTCTTTTATAGTAAGAATGTGTCTAGTTCACATGTGGATTTTCTATTAAAGTCAAATGGATTTAATAAAATGTAAAAACAATATATTACCCATATATACTGGGGGCGGCAAGGCTAAATTAATTAGTCTAATATATTGTTTTATTTTATTCATTAATCAAATGGAAATTAATTAATTTATTAAATAATTGTTTGATTAAAAGTCAAAATCTTTTTCTAACTAGGAGAAGGATTCCTAGTGGCATACTATTATAAGTAGTTTACTAGGAGAATGACTCTTAGTGTCATACTAATTATAGTAGTATACTAGAAGAATGACTCTTAGTGTCATACTATTGTTAGTAGTACGATAAGTATCAAATACTTTATTTGATAAGTAGATAAATTAAAAAGTGTTTTTATTTATCTAGTCAAATTAAGAAGTAATTGATAAAGTCACAATTTTATATTCAATAATTTATTATTAGATAAATACACTTATGGGTTGGAGTAGGTTTTAACTACTAAGTTGATAAGGTTTAGGTGAAATCAAATCCTCCCGTGTGTGGATTTGGCCAAAAGGTAGAAATCCTCCTTGTGTGAGGATTGATCACTCCAAAAGGATACATGTTTTGAGCGATTAATCCATTCTTTTTGTTGCCATTGTTATGATATTTTAAGTGTTTATTCACTTGTAAAAGTGTTTTCAGGCATAATTACTCATCTAAGGGCATTTTTGTCTCAAGTTGGAGTTTTCACGAAAAAGAAGGCATTTTTGGAAGGAAAAAGAGCAATTTGCGAGTTTAACCTCGCAATTCAAACTCGCAGATGTTCTCTAGAAGAGACTGCGACTTCACACTGTGACTTCAGCATCAAATTGCAACTAGCAGATGTTCTCCAGAAAAGAATGCGACTTCACACTGCGAGTTCCATCTCGCAGATTCAACTCGCAGAACCACTCCAGAAGTAACTGCCATGTCCTTCTACTACCTCAAGCCTAGTAGATCAAGATTGCGACTTCACACTGCGAGTTCCATCGCGCAGATTCAACTCGCAAAGTAATCCTAGGAGATACTGCCACATAAGACTGCGAGTTCAATCTCGCAGAAAAGAAACTGTTACAAGTCACTACGAGTTCTAACTAGCAGATTTACCTAGCAGAATTTACCTACAAGATTAGATTAAGGACATGGTTGTAGAGCCGGATTTCCGGAAATCTTTCCATTCAATGGAGCATTAGAAAACCTAGTTGCCTACTCAAGTAATCCAAATCAATCATTCAAAAAGGATGTATCCAAGCAAATCGATAATGGAAATCAATTCAAGCAATGGAATAAAACACAGAGATAGAATAAATATAACACATAGAGTTTATTTACAAAGCCCAAATATCCATCAAAAAAATAACATCAACCCCATAGTGGGGTATTTTAGCTACTCATGTTCTATTACAAACAAATAAACTAAGAGAGAGTGTAGAGAGAACCCTTGAAGATTGATCTCCTTCCTTGAAGCTTGAATCCAAGTCTCCTAGTTGCCTTTGATTGAGTATAGATGGTTTGGATGATAGGGAGATGTGTTTCTAGCTTAAACTACAAGTGTTGGGAGATATGGGAGCTCTTTGGTTCGTTCCCATCCTTTTCTATTTATAGAGGATGGAAAAATAGGTCACTTAAGCTTGAAAACAAAAGCTGTCACGCACAGAGTACGGGTGGAGTGTGGGTGAATTACTCGCACTGTACCCGCACTATATGGGTTGTCTTCATCTTCAATTCTCTGATCTGGGAAATAGTGCGGGTGGAGTGCAGGTGGAGTGCGGTTAGATTACCCGCACTTTACCCGTACTTTACTCGCACTCTAGTGTCAGGTGTAAATCCACTCCTCTGTCTTGAGCAACAGTGCGGGTGGAGTGCAGTTGGATTACCCACACTTGACCCGCACTTTAGTGTCAGGTGCAAATCAGCTCCTCTGTCTTGAGCAATAGTGTGGGTGCAGTGCGGTTGGATGACCCGCACTTGACCCGCACTTTACCTTTCCTTCATGATTCAGGTCCCGGCTATGGAAAGGAGTGCGGTAGGAGTGCGGTTGCGACCCGCACTTGACCCGCACTTTGGAGCTGCTTATGATCATTTGTCTTTCCTTTTGCCCATTTTCTGCCGGAACCACCGCAATTAGCTTCTAACACCAGAATTACATCTATTGCCTGCAATTAGCACCAACAAGCCTATTGGACATAAAATATATAGAAAATGCACACAAGAACGAGACAAAGGAATAGGAATGAGGGCCGAAATATACAACAATTTAGGCACGATCAAACACCCCCAAACCAAACCTTTGCTCGTCCTCGAGCAAACATAATCTAAAACAAATAAGACACAACCTAAAAATGACTCGAACTAAGAAATTTCCTAGACACAAAGAAAAACTTGCTGCAAAACCAAATAGCAGAGAGATATGCAAAAGCAAATGGGACCGAGGAATGGGCATATGCAAAATGTTCTAAACAACTCGAAGGCACCTCAAGGGAAACTGGCACAACACGAATCCCACATTTAAAATGCCCTCGCCTTAGAAACTACTCACTCTCACATCTCGAGTATAATTCGCTTCGACGCTAGGTTCTCACATGGATTTAAGATGTATGCCAATGAATTTAAGTAACTGAATCAACTTAGTTGCATACGTTTAGTGTAGAATAAACGCTGTTTTTAGTGAGTGAGTCTCATGAAAGAATCAAGTGTCATGAACGTGAAAAGAGCATTCGTTAACTAATATTCCCAATCTAGACCTCCCCTAAGATCAACTAGGTCTTTTCCATTTGGTTGTAACGTGGCCACGGTGAATGGTGATTAGAGGAATGAGAAATTTAGGCACAAGCACTAATCAACCAAATGAAGGCAATACATTATACACTTAAGCATTTAATTTCTCGTGCAACTCCACTTCCAAATACAATATGGCGTCAAGGCATACAATTAGACTCTACGTGCAATCTTTAACTACTCATGTTACCCATTTGAGTAGCATTTACAATTTACACAAGGCTTTTGAAGCATATTTTTCTTTTGTTACTTTTTGCCTCTTTTCTTTTCATTTCTTTTCATGCCATGAAAATATACTCTTAGCGTGTGTCTACAACCTAGAGGGGGGGGGGGGGGGGAATGGGTTGTTAATCGATTATTACCAATTTTTTGATTAATCAATATTAAACAAATAACCCAATTAAATCAAACATACAAAATCAAGTGTAAAGTGCGGAATAATAAATAACACTTGATTTTTACGTGGAAACCCTTAAACAAAGGGAAAAACCACGGGCTATCCTTCTAGCCACACACGATCCTCAAATCCACTATATGAGTAAAAAGTTACACCCTCAAGTGATACTCGGACTCTCACTCTAGATAACCTCAGGCTATGGACACTACCACTCGCCACTCTTGGTTCTATCTCTAGTGATATCCACTGATACACTACTATTGGCGTGAGAACCTCCTACTCTACCCGCAGGCCTTTTACAATGGATTCTTGACCGATGCTTGCCAACCACAACTTGGTTGCAAGTCTTCAGTGCTTGTGCAACTTTACCCTGAAGCCACAAGACTTTGACTCAATGAAGAGTATAGGGTCTATGTGAAAGTGAGACAATATGCTCAAATGCAATAATGTGTAAGACCACACACAAAATGCCTAACTAGATGTTATAAAGCAATTAAACACTCTAGTTATCAAACAATGCCTACATATACACACATGAGGTCTCAATTAGTTGTAGAGAAATTCTAACAACCTAATTGTCAATTAAATTCACATAAACATTCATAAACTTGACTAGATGCACAATGTCAATCTAATCATCAATTAAGCATACATGAATATTTATGGATTAGCTATTTAGGCATATATGACCTAATAATGCAAGCTATCACAAACAAACAAAATCAAATATTCAAGAACATTAACTAGTTGATTAAAACACAATTTCTTAACCTAGTTATCAATTAATCACACATGAATATTTATAACCTAGCTTTTAGGCAAAAATGACCTAATCAATTAAGCTATCAAAATACAAACCCAATCATGTTATCAAGACTCATAAATAAGCAATAAAGTAGAGTCTAGGTATTTAATCAAGCAATAAATACCTAATCTAGAGTAAGAAGAACAATAAATGATATTCAAAGAAGTTCTTGCTTAACTAGTCATGAAACAATGAAGACCCATGCTCAAATGATGTTGAATGATGCAAAATGGAGATGTGTTTTGGGTTTGGAGAGTCAAAGATGCTTTCTTGAAGCTTTCTCTCTCTAGGAGCTCTAACCTCTCTCTAAAAAAGAATTTTTGAGCTCTTGTTCGGCCAAGAAGAGAAGAGGAAGAATATATATGAAGCCCTAGATAAAACTACATCATTTTGAACTTGGGATACAGAATCCCGTCAAAACCGCTTGCTAGACCGCGGCACAGGTAAGTGTCCAGACGCGGTACATACAGCAGTGCACCGTCTGGACAACACCGCGGTTGGGACCGCTGTGCGTGCAAGAGCACAGGTCGCGGTCCATGTCGCGCATGACGCACTGGAGAATACCGCTCCGTGCGCCACGGTGCAAGCAAAGCCTGCCGAGCGGTCTAGGCCGCGTTAAAGGGAAAAATCCCTTTTTAACACTCAAGACAAAAGTCTATCTTACATGAATGTTGTGCAAGTGTGAAGTGAGTGAGATGCACACAATGAAGCACAATTAACATGTCAAACATGTTATCAACTAAGATACAATGCAAGATATGATATCTAATGTAAGCTAGTGAGTGTTTTAGAAAAGGATGCACACTTATACAAACAATAAAGAACACAAATGCAAGATAAACAAAACATGCATGAAGTGTGTGTGTGCACCTAAACTCTTCAAGAGACAAAGTTAAGTGAGTATACCTTTAGCTCTTGAAGTCATGGAGATGCTTGGAAGCTTGCCAATACAGACCTAAGCTACCCATTACACAATTATCCCCAATGTGGTGGTTTGTCATTAAATAAGCCAATCATCAAATCGAGGTCCTTACATGCCTTTTTACTATGCATATTTTCACAACTCATTACTCTTGCCTAGGTAAACGCCATTTATCAAATTAAAGCACAACTTTACATTCCTAAGCCTCAACAAGATGAATTAAGAGAGGGTTGGCTAAGTGTTTAGGTTGCTTGGGTTATGGATAACGTGGGTGTAGAATGGAAAAGTCTATATGTGTTTGGCTTCAAAATTGGCTTGGGAGCACACATATTATGGGAATGGGAAGTATTTAGGCTTTCTTGTTGAGTGGCTAAAACACACATTGCCTAATATCACTTCAAATGATCAATCTACCAAGGGGATAAAAGTTTCCGTCAAGCAGTCCACATATATGATGCATGTTCAATGACAAATGATGATTTTTGATGTAGTGAGACTATGCATGGTGTTTGAATAGTGTTTACAGATTTGAAAAACATTTTCCCTCAAATATACACGCTTTTGGCTTATGTTTGTGATCTCACAAGGGAAATCTTCACTATTTGAACAAGGCGCTTGAGCACCGAGTTCCCTAAACTTTGACACTAGAAGATGAGACTAGCCCATGAAGTGCCAGTGAGACCCCTAAAGTGACTAAGAGTTATTGAATAAGCACACAAAGCATACACACATTCGCCACAAACACTATGCTCCAGGTATCTCACCAAGCTAAATAAGCTCAAAATTCTGGCTAAGCAGCAACTTTTTCGAAAATAAGACACAAAAATGACTCAAGACACAAAGACACAAAAATGACTCAAGACACAAAAGACGACTCAAAAAGGCTTCTACACCCCCAACCCAAAACCCAACATTGTCCTCAATGTTGAAGACAAGAGAATCCGGCCTAGCGGCATGCACCTAACATGACTCAAACAAACCTAGGCACTAATCAACCACAATCAATGCCCCAACAAAATAAAAATGACTCAAACAAGGCTCACAAAATAAAGGCAATTCATGCAATATATCATTGAAGCACAAGTCAAGCTTAACATCATGCATTTTATCAAAATTGACGGAATGGGGCATGAACAACCCCCAAACCGAATTAAACAATATAAAGCACATGCATTCATACTTGCACAAGAGCCTCCGGCTCTTTCATCCACAAATATAATCAATAGATTCAATGTGCAAATATCCACAAAATATAGCATTCGAACAAATTATCCCAACATCACAGTTTATTGAATTTAAACAACATAAAACTAACTACATGCATCAAAATTATTCAATGGGATGCATTCATGGAGAGGCTAGGGTCCTCTAAAGGTGGTTTGACCAAGTTAGAAAATTCTCTATTTTTCACTACCCAAATAAATTTAGGTGACTTCATTATCTTTTCCATTTTCATGTTCTTATATAAGTGCACTTGGTCTTTCCTTACCCATATTTGCTTGACCCTAGGTGGACTCCAACTATTCCTAGGACCTCTAGTTTTCCTATGTTGATTTGGCTTGTAATTTTTAGCTTTAAAATGCTCTATCCTAGAACATGCATAGCAAAAGATATTAGAGTTAGAGGAACTCCCCTTTGATGCGTGGTCTTGAGGACGTTTGATTTGTTTCACTTGTAACGCCTTGACCTCTTCCTCCTTTTTGCTTAGTGCTGCCTTTGCTTCCTCTAAGGCATTGGCTTTTTGGTCAACCTCCATTTGCATCTTCATTGACTTGTGAGCTATCTCATCTTCAAAATCTTTTGATAGCCTCGCTAAGTTCTCCAAATCCTTCGATGCGGTACTCTTTTCGGCTTCAAATCTCTTAATTCGTTCTTCCAATTCTTTGTTCTTGTCGGAGACTTCACCATTTGTCTTCTTGAGAGTACCATTCTCAACCCTGAGCATCTTCACTTCAAATAATAGTTTCTTGTTCAACTCTTGGAGATTACTCGCCTTTTCAATTCCTAAGGCTTCTCTCTCTTGAAGTGCTTCATTCTCTTCCTTCAACACACCCCTTTCCAACACTAGCTCTGTGCTCACGCTCATAAGCTCTTGGTTCATCTTGATCATCCTGTCCATCTCGTCCATTCTCTTGCTTCGCTCCACTTCAAATTCTATTCGGAGCTTATACATGTCTTCTTTTGAGAAATTAGAGGAATCCACCGGTTTGGTTGCTTTAACTTGGAAACAACTCTGATTTACTGGGGTGGACTGCTAGGCGGATTCAAGCATTTGGGTGGTTTTCTCTTCTATGAAGGCTTGAGTCTCTTGTTGAGAACCATCTGCTCAGTCTCCCTCACACGATTCTTCATGAAAATTCTTAGTTGATCTTCAATGGAATTTGACTGGAATGACGAGATGTAGGCATTCTTGTTAGGCTCGTAGCTTGACCTTGAATTTTGCCAAAAGGAATCTATAGAGTCCGAAAACAAGCAAAAACAAAAACTACCAAAGCAATAAAAAGAAACTAAGAAAACTAAAAACAACTAATAAACTAATAGTATTAAAACTAATCTAATCACTACTACGCACACCGATCCCCGGCAGCGGCGCCATTTGATGAGAAGGTTTTTGCCGTCAGAAAACCGTCAGTCAAAACAATTTATAAAACCTATGCGATGCGTTCACAAGTAGTAATACAAGTAAAGCCATAAGCACGGGCGTCGTCCACTGAGATCGGGGTAGCGGTGATAAGATTAGGATTAATATAACTAGTATGCATAAAAGTAAAAGTGATGGTGAATGAAAATACAATATAAACTAAACTATGAAAGCAAATAAAATGGGATGACAATGGAGTGATGAATGAATGGTGATGGAACTACGGAGTTGATGGACTTGTAAGTGAATATTGGGGCAATTGCCACAAACTCTCAATTAAGCATGTATTGACAAATGTAACAAACCTAGGGTGTATAGCATTGGTATATATCTCTAGCAAGAGGTCAACCTAGGGTGTATAGTGAAGACCTCCTACTAGCGATTAATCCCTCCTAAGCAACCAACAATGGCTAGTTACTCAATCGGGACTTTTTCCATGAATGCTCATCTATCTAGCTATGGCTCAACCTATTACTAATGTAGCCATCCTAAGGTGTATAGTGATGACTTTCAATTCCCTCACAAGTGGCCGACCTAGGATGTATAGTGAAGGCCACCCATTTGAGATTGGATGAGGCTCAAGGTTATCAACCGAATTCTACTCGAAGGTTAGTTCTCGTAAAATCATTAAAGTAGCCAACCTAGGGTGTATAGTGGAGGCTTATAATTCTCTCACAAGTGGCAAACCTAGGATGTATAGTGAAAGCCACTAATTTAAGATTAGATTAAGGACATGGTTGTAGAGCCAGATTTCCAAAAATCCTTCCATTCAATGGAGCATTAGACAACCTAATTGCCTACTCAAGTAATCCAAATCAATCATGCAAAGAGGGTGTATCCAAGCAAATCAATAATGGAAATCAATTCAAGCAATGGAATAAAACATAGAGATAGAATAAATATAACACATAGAGTTTATTTACAAAGCCCAAACATCCATCAAACAAATAACATCAACCCCGTAGTGGGGTATTTTAGCTACTCATGTTCTATTACAAACAAATAAACTAAGAGAGAGTGTAGAGAGAACCCTTGAAGATTGATCTCCTTCCTTGAAGCTTGAATCCAAGTCTCCTAGTTGCCTTTGATTGAGTAGAGATGGTTTGGATGATAGGGAGATGCGTTTCTAGCTTAAACTAATAGTGTTGGGAGATATGGGAGCTCTTTGGTTCGTTCCCATCCTTTTTTATTTATAGAGGATGGAAAAATAGGCCACTTAAGCTTGAAAACAGAAGCTGTCACGCGCAGAGTGCGGGTGGAGTGCGGGTGAATTACTCGCACTATACCCGCACTATATGGGTTGTCTTCATCTTCAGTTCTCTGATCTGGGCAATAGTGCAGGTGGAGTGCGGTTGGATTACCCGCACTTTACCCGTACTTTACTCGCACTGTACTCGCACTCTGGTGTTAGGTGTAAATCCACTCCTCTGTCTTGAGCAACAGTGCCGGTGGAGTGCGGTTGGATTATCCGCACTTGTCCCGCACTTTAGTGTCAGGTGCAAATCAGCTCCTCTGTCTTGAGCAATAGTGCGGGTGGAGTGCGGTTGGATGACCCGCACTTGACCCACACTTTATCTTTCCTTCATGATTCAGGTCCCGGCTATGGGAAGGAGTGCGATTGCGACCCGCACTTGACCCGCACTTTGGAGCTGCTTATGATCATTTGTCTTTCCTTTTGCCCCTTTTCTGCCGGAACCACCCCAATAAGCTTCTAACACCAGAATTACATCTATTGCTTGCAATTAGCACCAACGAGCCTATTAGACATATAATATATAGAAAATACACACAAGAACGAGACAAAGGAATAGGAATGAGGGCCGAAATATACAACAATTTAGGCACGATCACTAGTTTTGCCTCCAAATCTCCTTTTTGCCAGAAAATGCATGTATTGACTAGAATAGAGCCATTAGACACCAAAATTAATTCGAAAACAAGCTAAAGGGTATGGAATTAAGGGCCAAAATAACAATTTTGGCACGATCAACTGCACAGGTATTGCACGGGCAACCTACCTGTGCTATACCTGTGCACTGGGTAGTTAAGCCTCATTTTTGCCTGCTTGAATTTTTGCTTAACTCTGGTCTATGAATGTTTCTTTCCATCCATGATATATCTCTAATTAAGTTCTTTCTTTTGCAGATGTCGGGCAGAATGAAGTCATTAGCTACTTAGTGTATTTGTGACTATATCAAAAACTTCCTAATTTGATTAGATAAATAAATTCCTTTTTATTTATCTACTTGCCAAATAAAATCTTTAATATTTATTATACAACCAACAATAGTATAATACTAAGGCTTGCTTGAGAGTTATTTCCTAGTCAGAAAAAGATTTTGATACTTAATTAAATAATTAATCAGTCAATTAATTAATTTCCGTTTAATTAAATAATAAAATAAAAAACAATATAATATGCTATTATATTTAACCTTGCCGCCCAAGTCCATATATGGGTATATATTTTTTTTTTCCTATTTTATTAAATCCATTAGACCTTAATAAAAGGCCCACATGTGAACAAGGCTCATTCTTACTAAAAGAAAGAAGTCAACATGCCTTAATAAAATTCTAGATAGACCCATAATTAGTCCGGTAGAATATATCAAGTGATCCATGCAAGTCCGTGTGGATTGGGGATCTTGGCGGGCTATATAAATTTAAGCTCCAATAGACATAACCTAATCACAATCAACAAATGATTCACTTAGGTCAGATCTATTAATTTTAGTTCATTCCACTAAAGAACTAAAATTGAACTCTTAAATAAAGATAGAATAAGTATATGTTTCTCATTCATACCCTGGACAATCTTATATGTCCCTATAGCTCTCCTAGTTACCATATTTGCTCATATGACCACGTTTTGAACTTGGATATTTTGACTTGTCCAGAAGCCATATTTCAATAGAAACTATTGAAAACTCAACGTTAAGATTTAATAACCAATACCTCAAAACATTCATATGATAATATTATACTCTCATTTAATAAATGGAGCCACGATAACCATTTCTATAAATGAAGTCCTCTATCAATTAACAAACGAATACTACCAAACTATTGAGGATAGACTATGATATATAATCGTACTCATTGATAGCTCAAACGATAACACTAGCAACCATAAGTCCATCATTTATGTCAGGATTAAGATAGATTCTCCGATTGTCCTCATAATGAAAACTTTTATCCACTGACGGTTATCAGATAAAGTATTTCATTGTGATCATGTTCAATGCACCTAGTGCACTAGATGCTTTTACTCAAAACCTCTTTGATGATTTTAGACTCATCATAACACATTTGATCCCACTTAAATGCTAGCAAAAGAGTCTACAACTTTGACAAGATAAAGGTGCCCAACCTTTACCTTAAGTTGTGACGATTGTTCAAGACTAACTAAAGAATTGTGTCTACCTCATACATATCCAGATGTACGAACGATTCTTATTTTCTCATAGTCTTTTGACCTTATGATTATTTACTTTTGACAATTATAATAATAAAACTATATATGCTATAAGATTTGTTAAAACAGAAATCACTATATTAATATGAAAAGATTGTCAAATACAATATTACACTCTTGCTATTGAGAATAATCCTAACAATCTCCCACTTGCGCTATAGAAAGTGTGTCATATCTCTTATTCCCATGTTCTCTAGGTGTACATCAAAACTCTTTTGAGGTAGAACCTTTGTGAAGGGATCTGCTAGATTTTCTACTAACGCGATTTTGGTAATCATCACGTCTCCCCTATGAACAATCTCCCTTAAAAGATGATACTTCCTTTCAAAGTGTTTTCCTCTCTTATGACTTATTAGTTCTCTCGAATCAGCCACTGCTCTACTGTTGTCACAGTAAATAGAGATCTACTTATTCACACTATGAACCACTTCCAAATCAATCAAGAATTGACAGAGCCAAACAGCCTCTTTGGCAGCCTCGCATGCAGCAACATACTCAGCTTCCAAGGTGGAGTCAGCAATACAGGATTGCTTGATACTCCTCCATATGACTGCTCCTCCTCTAAGAGTAAACACAAATCCTGATGTGGATTTTCAAGAGTCAGAATCCAACTAGAAATCAGAATCCGTATACCCAACGGGAATTAAATCCCCTCCATAGTATATAAGTATATTATCTCTTGTTCTCTTGAGATACTTTAAAATATGCTTGACTATCGTCCAATGATCAGGACCAGGTTTCGATTGAAACATGCTAACTATGCCAATAGCAAAACAAATATCTGGTCTAGTGCAGAGCATTGCATACATGAGACTTCCAACTGCCGAGGCATATGGAATCCTACTCATGAATTGCTCTTCAAGCTCATGTTAGGATTATGCTAAGGAAATTAACCAACCCTAGATTTCCTATTCAATAAATTCGGCCAACCCTACTTGGTGAAGGAGAAAATTCGGCCAACCTATAAATATAAGGTTATGAATTTTCAGCCACCTAAGAAGCAAAATAGAGAGAGATTTTTGTTTGTTTTGAAAATAAAAAATCCTACTCTATACACATAGATTTTCGGCCAAGAGAGAAAAAGAAAATAAGTTCTCATTCGATAGTGCACTTACAAGCCTTTAACATCAAAAGGTTTTGTGCACACTTTCGATTTAGGGTTACGCGAGTTTCAATCATATTGATTGTGAATTCAAAAGTGACCGGAACTATTTTTTTAGGCTCTTGGTGTTTTACTATTGAAGATCAAGATCAGAAATTCCATACATCCATTCTAAGATAAGCAATTCAAAGAAAAAGGGAGACCACACTCCTACGTGATTCACGTACGTGCTAGGATTGAAGATCTTGCGGATTACCATCGACGTAAGTCAATCGGATCACGCGACAAGAGGTATTTAACTCTAACCGTATATTTGAGTTTAATTAATTAAAGGGTTAAGGTTCAAATCTTTAGAAAAATTTTAAGCTATACCAAAATTATTTTTTCGCCTTCCGCTGCGGTTTTAAGCAATTTTTCCCTACAATTGGTATCAGAGCCTTGGTTGTACCCTTTAATTAATTAACGTATATATACGTGAATCTATTTCTTTTTATTGTGATTATGCATGTTTTAGAAAGAGATGGCACTCTAGGTATTCGCATATATAATTACATGTCGAATGTATGGATTTATATATGTTGTTATAAAGTGAATTGTTATTGCTCAATTTTGGTCCTAGATTTTCCATGTAATTTTTGTTTCGGAATTGTAACAAGAAGGGTGGCCTATTATTGTCACAAGTTCCTTCTTGATAGTTGCTTAATTTTTTTTTGTTATATAAAATAGTGCATTTTTTTAATGTATTAAAAATACTGCAGTTTTTTTTTAGTGCAGTTTTTTATTTGTAAATAAAACAATATATATATATATTTCTGCAGTATTTTATTGTATAAAATAAGTTGTAATATATTCAAGATTCGAAGACTTGAAGATTTGAAGAAATTGGAGCATTCGGAACCGAGCTTGGCACCCGCGCGCACCGAGACAACAAGCGCGCACGCAACCAAGCGTGCAGCTGCGCTTGTTGCGGTGCAGCAGCGCGCGCGACCCATGCATGGGCTGGCCATGCGGCAGCTCGTGCCCTTGCATGTGCTAGGCGTGCGCATGGGCTGCTTGGTGATCTTCGGGCGCGTGAGTTACGTGCGCAAGATGGTCGCTTGAAGTCTTGTTCGCCAAGAAAGGAGTTTTTTGTATTCCGTACAATTGTAATTTACATGCTTTTCTAGGACGGACCAAAATTGTGGCTATTTTTTTTTATGTATAAATATTACAGTATTTGTTATTGTATGATAACATGTCATATAGAATAGGAGTGCCACTCATATACCTCTTTTGGTATGAACATGCATTGAATGATTTAGGTATCTAATTGGCATCTAGATAACTTGGTAAAATCATTCTTTGGAATTTAATCACACGCCTTAAATAATTGAGTGGGAGAAGGTGTGTTAGACACCTATGGCCTCCAAGGTTAGTTGAGCTTTATTATTTATTGGTAATCCCCCCGAGGGGCGTCCATAAATGGAATTTAGCAAAATATTTCCAAACAAGGATAGACTAGACAATTGACTCAAAAGAGATCTACTCCCAGAGGAGGGATTTTCGTGAGAGAAAATTGAGGGTCGATATCTTGGTAACACACTCAATGTAATTTTATTAATATCCTCCCGAGAGTTCTTGTTAATAAAATTGCAAGGCTAAAATTGAAAACGCCGGTTGTTATGTTAACAATTAGGTGGGACCTAGTCCAACTAGTAAATGGTGCGAACTCCCGAAGGAGGCGTAACATTTATAGGTGTTGGATAACCGTTGAATTTTTCACGATTAAGTTATTTAATTAATTCAAGATAAATATTCAAAAGTGCTTTATCATGATTATTTACTTATATATGCCTTTTGTTTTATTCAGAAATCATGACCCCATCACTTATGAAAATCCTGAAAGATAACACTTTAACTGGAGATAATTATGTCACATGGAAAAGGAAAATTGGGTTGTTGCTGCAAAGTGAAAAACATAAGTTTGTTCTAACTACTCCTAAACCCCCTGCTCCTAATAATGAATCATGTATTTTGCAAAGAGATGAGTATGAGCAGTGGAAGACCTCAGATGATATGGCCAAATGTTACATTATGGCTACTATCTCCGACGTGTTGCAACAGCAGCATGAAGGAATGGGGTCTGCTGCTGATATTATGATGTCTCTGGAAGAGATGTTTTCTATGAGGTCTAGGACGACTAAGAGAGAGGCAGTGACTGCTTTTATGAATCTTAGGATGAAACCTGGACAGGCTGTGAAAGATCACATGATGAAAGTCATAGCACATCTAAATATTGCAGAATTAAATGGCGCTGAGATAGATGGTGAGACCAAAATTGACATGGTTGTCAACTCACTATCAGATTCCTTTGATCAGTTCAAGTTGGACTACACCTTGAACAAAAAAGAATACACCTTGTAGGGCCTGATGCAAGATGTTCAAAGCGTTGAAAAGATCCTTGTGAAAAGCAAAGGTCAAGAGATTCATATGGTTGGTAAAGTTGCTACTGTTAAGACCCGTCAGAAGGTCAAGAAACAACAGAAGAAAAAGCAACTTGGGCCTACCAAGAAGGAGACCAAGAAAGTAACCAAGATCAAAGGGAAATGCTTCCTTTGTGGTGAAAAAGGACATTCGAAAACAAATTGCCCAAAGTCCCAGAACAAGAAGGAAGAAGGTAATATTAATTATCTTGAAACATGTTTTCTAGCAGATTCTACAGATTCTTGGATCATAGACTCTGGAGCCACTAATCATGTTTGTTATTCCTTACAGGGGTTCCAAGAAAGGAGAAGGCTGAATAAGAACGAAATCAATTTGCGCTTGGGCAACGGATCGTTAGTGTCTGCAAGTGCTGTGGGGGATATTAGAGTTATTATAGATTCTAGTAGGCATTTAGATTTAATAGACGTTCATTATGTACCTCAATTCAAGAGGAATTTAATTTTAGTTTCTTGTTTAAATAAATTTGGATATTCGGTTACTTTTAATAAAGCTTTTATTATTAGTAAGAATGACAAAATTGTTTGCAAAGGTACATTGGAAAACGGTCTATTCTTTTTGCATAGAAATATCTCTCACTCGTTAGACACAGAAATAACGGAACCTAATCATAAAAGAGTAAAATTATCAAAAGATGAAACCTACCTTTGGCATTTAGGCCTAAGTCACATTAACCTTAATAGGATTAAAAGATTGGTATGTGACGGACCTTTAAGTGACTTAAAGGTTGATGATCTACCAACTTGTGAATCTTGTTTGGAAGGTAAAATGACCAAAAGGCCATTCAATACCAAGGGTGCAAGAGCCACTGAATGTTTAGGACTAATACACACTGATGTATGTGGTCCTATGAGCATTCAAGCTAAAGGTGGATATGAGTACTTCATCACCTTCACAGATGATTACTAAAGATTTGGTTATGTGTATCTCATGAGACATAAGTCGGATGCTTTTGACATGTTCAAAGCATTCAAAGCTGAAGTAGAAAATCAGCTTGAGAAAAGCATAAAAATCTTGAGATCTGATCGTGGTGTAGAATATCTATCTGGTGAGTTTCAGCAATATCTTATTGATAATGGGATAGTTTCTCAGTTTTCTACACCGGGTACACCTCAACAAAATGGGGTAGCAGAAAGGAGAAATAGAACTCTTTTGAACATGGTTAGGTCTATGTTGAGTTATTCAACACTTCCTATTTGTTTTTGGGGATATGCTCTACAAACTGCAATATATATTCTAAACGTGGTACCATCGAAGTCGGTTCCTGGAACACCATATGAGTTGTGGACTGGGCGAAAGCCTAGTTTACAACACATAAGGATATTTGGTTGTCCTGCACATGTGTTAAAAGGAAAGACAGAAAAGATGGAGTCCCGTTCGGAAACATGCATATTTGTGGGGTATCCAAAAGGAACTAAAGGATATTATTTCTATAGTCCTTCAGATCTAAAAGTGTTTGTTTCAACAAATGCTACATTTCTAGAAAAGGACTATATGAATAATTTTGTGCCCAAAAGTAGAATTGTCCTGAATGATAAGTCAGGAGATACAATTCCACAAGAGGTTTCACAACCTAACCCAATTGTAATTTCCACTCCAACACAAAATCAACAACCTACCATTCCTCGTCGTAGTGGGAGGGTTAGAACCTAACCTAAAAGATACATCAGTCTAGGAGAATCTGTTAAGAATCTCCTTGACAACGATGATCCCTACACGTACAAGGAAGCGATGGAGGATGTTGATTGTCACCATTGGCAAAAGGCAATGCAATCTGAGATTGAATCCATGTTCGATAACAAAGTCTGGTCCCTTGTAGACTTGCCTAAAGGGATAAAACCCATTGGGTGCAAGTGGGTATACAAGAGGAAAAGAGGTATGGATGGAAAGGTGGAAACTTTTAAAGCTAGATTGGTAGCTAAAGGTTACACACAGAAAGAAGGTATCGATTACGAGGAAACCTTCTCTCCTGTGGCCATGCTTAAATCCATTAGGATACTATTATCCATTGCAGCATCTTTAGATTTAGAGATTTGGCAAATGGACGTTAAGACAGCTTTCCTTAATGGAAGTCTTGACGAAAGCATCTATATGATGCAACCAGAAGGATTCATTGAAAAGGGCCATATGGAAAAGGTATGCAAGTTGCAGAAATCAATATATAGATTAAAGCAAGCATCCAGATCCTGGAACATAAGGTTCGACCAAGCTGTAAAGGGTTTTGGATTTTTACAGAACCTTAAGAACCTTGTGTATACAAAAGAATCAAAGGTGACAAGTTGGTTTTCCTTATTCTTTACGTAGATGATATATTACTCATTGGAAACGATGTGGGAGTATTGACATCAGTAAAAGAATGGTTAGCAAAACAATTTGATATGAAGGACTTAGGAGAAGCAAGTTTTATTCTAGGTATCCAAGTAATAAGGGATAGAAAGAATAAAATGATTGCACTATCCCAAGCTTCATACATAGACAAAATCTTCTCTAGGTTTTCCATGCAAGATTCCAAGAAAGGTATGTTACCTTTTAGGCATGTGTAAGGACCTCGATTTTATGATTGGATTATTTCATGACAAACCACCACATTGGGGATGATTGTGTAATGGGTAGCTTAGGTCCGTATTGGCAAGCTTCCAAGCATCTCCATGACTTCAAGAGCAAAAGGTATATTCACTTGACTTTGTCTCTTGAAGAGTTTAGGTGCACACACACACTTCATGCATGTTTTGTTTATCTTGCATTTGTGTTCTTTATTGTTTGTATAAGTGTGCATCCTTTTCTAAAACACTCACTAGCTTACATTAGATATCATATCTTGCATTGTATCTTAGTTGATAACATGTTTGACATGTTAATTGTGCTTCATTGTGTGCATCTCACTCACTTCACACTTGCACAACATTCATGTAAGATTGACTTTTGTCTTGAGTGTTAAAAAGGGATTTTTCCCTTTGGCGCGGCCTAGACCGCTCGGCAGGCTTTGCTTGCTCCGCGGCGCACGGAGCGGTATTCTCCAGTGCGTCATGCGCGATGTGGACCGCGACCTGTGCACTTGCACGAACAGCGGTCCCAACCGCGGTGTAGTCCAGACGGTGCACTGCTGTATGTACCGCGGTCTGGACACTTACCTGTGCCGCGGTCTAGCAAGCGGTTTTGACGGGATTCTGGTTCCCAAGTTCAAAACGATGTAGTTTGATCTAGGGCTTCATATATATTCTTCCTTTCCTCTTCTTGGCCGACCAAGAGCTCAAAAATTCATATTTAGAGAGAGGTTAGAGCTCCTACAGAGAGGAAGCTTCAAGAAAGCATTTTTGACTCTCCAAACCCAAAACCCATCTCCATATTGCATCATTCAACATCATTTGAGCATGGGTCTTCATTGTTTCATGACTAGGTAAGCAAGAACTTCTTTGAATATCATTTATTGTTCTTCTTGCTCTAGATTAGGTATTTATTGCATGATTAAATACCTAGACTCTACTTATTGCATATATTTATGAGTCTTTATAACATGATTGGGTTTGTTTGTGATAGCTTAATTGATTAGGTCATTTTTGCCTAAAAGCTAGGTCATAAATATTCATGTGTGATTAATTGACAACTAGGTTGAGAAATTGTGTTTTAATCAACTAGTTAATGTTCATGAATATTTGATTGTGTTTGTTTGTGATAGCTTGCATTATTAGGTCATATATGCCTAAATAGCTAATCCATAAATATTCATGTATGCTTAATTGATGATTAGGTTGACTTTGTGCATCTAGTCAAGTTTATGAATGTTTATGTGAATTTAATTGACAATTAGTTTGTTAGAATTTCTCTACAACTAATTGAGACCTCATGTGTGTACATGTAGGCATTATTTGATAACTAGGATGTTGTATTGCATTATCTACATCTAGTTAAGCATTGTATGTTTGGTCTAACATATATTATGTTGAGCATTCATTGATTGTTCACTTAGACCCTATACTCTTCATTGAGTCAAAGTCTTGTGGCTTCGGGGTGAAGTTGCACAAGCATTGTAGTCTTGCAACCAAGTTGTGGTTGGCAAGCATTGGTCAAGAATCCATTGTAAAAGGCCTACGGGTAGAGTAGGAGGTGCTCACGCCGATAGTAGTGTATCAGTGGATATCACTAGGGATTGAACCAAGAGTGGCGAGTGGTAGTGTCCATAGCATGAGGTTATCTAGAGTGAGAGTCCGAGTATCACTTGAGGGTGTAACGTTTTACTCATATAGTGGATTTGAGGATCGTGTGTGGCTAGAAGGATAGCCCGTGGTTTTTCCCTTTGTTTAAGGGTTTCCACGTAAAAATCAAGTGTTATTTATTATTCCGCACTTTACACTTGATTTTGTATGTTTGATTTAATTGGGTTATTTGTTTAATATTGACTAATTGAAAAAGTTGGTAATAATCGATTAACAACCCATTCACCCCCCCCCCCCCCCCCTCTAGGTTGTAGACACACGTTAAGAGCTGTATTTTCAATTGGTATCAGAGCGGGTTCCTAGATATACTTAGGTGATCCTTGCTCTTGATTGTGTGTGTCTTGCATTTGTGTGCATCTTATTGGTTGCATTCATTTGCATTCATATTACCCAAACACTATGAGTGACTTTGGGATGAGTAATGAGGGAGCATCGAGCATACGACCTCCTCTGCTCAAGGGTGACAATTATGCCTCATGGAAAGGCAGGATGGAGTCCTATATTTGCCAAATAAGTGATCGAGCTTGGATGGCAATTGAAGATGGCTACACTCCTCCAACAATGACCATCGAAGATGGAAGTGAAGTCTCCAAGCCTAAGTCTCAATGGAGCACACAAGAATTTGAAGCTTCAAAGTGGAACAACAAAGCAATGCATGCTTTGTTTTGT
Organism: Dipteronia sinensis; assembly: GCA_033220585.1. NCBI lineage: Eukaryota > Viridiplantae > Streptophyta > Magnoliopsida > Sapindales > Sapindaceae > Dipteronia > Dipteronia sinensis. The sequence continues at coordinate 57,487,518 of CM065636.1, read as the reverse complement.
GCAGTGGATGAGAGCCAATACAAACTCATCCAAATCACCAAAAATGCACATGAAGCTTGGAAGATTCTAGAGACGGCACATGAGGGAACCGAAGTGGTTAAGGATTCCAAGCTCCAAGTTCTTCAAGCACAATTTGAGACGATCAAGATGGAAGAGCATGAGTGCTTTAATGACTTCCAAGTGAAGTTGATGGACATTGTGAATCAAAGCCATCAACTAGGTGACCCGTATTCGGATAGGAGGATCAAGCAAAAGATCATGAGGTCACTTCCCGCTAGATTCGAATCCAAAGTGACGGCTCTTGAAGAAAACAAGGACTTCAAGACTATGAAGCCAAGTGAAGTGATTGGAAGGCTACTTGCCTATGAATCTAGACGGGGTCCTACCTCCACACCTCCCAAGAAGCAAAAGGGGTTAGCCTTGAGGACCTCCAAGATTGGGAAGGGGGATGATGACTCGGATGAAGACATGGCTCAAATGGTGAAGAGATTCAAGAAATTCTTGCAGCTACAAAAGAGTGGCCATGGCTCTAAGGAAAATGACTTCAAGAAGAAAACCCCCTTCAAGAAGATTGAGCCAAGTCAAGGGAAGCCTTCAAGATCGGGGATTCAATGCTTTGAATGTGAAGGATTCTGGCATATCTCTAAGGATTGTACTAACTTGAAGGACAAGAGAAGAGAAAAGGCGATGGCTATCTTATCAAGTGATAGTGAGAGTGTAGAAGATTCCTCGGATGATGAAGAACTTGCCATTAACTACACGGCCTTTGGAGTCTCTTATGTGGAAGTAGAAGAAGGCAAGAGTGCCTTGTCATGTGACCAAGGTGAAAGTCTTGATGAGGAAGTTGACTCACTTGATGAGAGGCAAAGTGAAAGGAGTGTCTCACTCTCTAGAGTAAGAAGTGACTCCGATGAGGAGATGACTCTCATGGTTGAGAGATTTAAGAGATTTACAAAATCTCAAAAGAAGGGCATGACCTCTAAGGTGAAGGAGGAAAAGAAAAGGTCAAGGAAAGATGACCCTTGCCTTGAGTGTGGTGGAGTTGGCCACCTTGCCTCCATGTGTGGTAACTTGAAGTACAAGAAGGGAGGAGAAACTATGATCGCTACTTGGAGTGATAGCGAAGTTGAAGTTGTTGAAGAGTGCTCCACAAGCTCGGTTGCTAGTGACATCAACTACTTCGCATTTCCGGGTTCCTACCATGAAGAAACTCAAGCCATCACCAAATGTTTATCACTTGAAGATTTCAAGATGGGTGGCCTTGAACTTGGAAACCGAAGAGGAGCATGCTTGAGTGAAGCAAGCCTTGATGATATGACTCTCACAAGCACAAATGGGAGAAGCCTTGATAGTGATGGATCATGCTCCGGGAACTCTTGTGACAACAATGTGCATAACCAAGAGTTCATTGACTTTCTTCAAAAGTCCTTAAAGGAGAGAGAAAATGATATCCTTAGATTGGAAAAGGATAATTTTTGATTAAAGGCTAAGTTAAATGACTCCTTGAAGTCGGACGTGATTGATATGTCTGAATATGAGAAGGAGATTAAAGATTGCCATCAACAGATGAAGGCCATGAAAGAAGAACTTGCCAACAATGAAAACTCCTTGAAGATTGTCAAGGAAAGAGAGATGAGGTGCCTTGAAGAATTAAAGAAGGCCAAGGTCAAACAACCTCAAGCTCAAGGCAAGAACAAAGCTTCATCCAAGCAATCTTCCACTCAAGGAAAGTCCACACAAGCCTTGGCATCCCAACCAAAGCCTAGGCAATCCAAGAAGAAAGGACAATTCCTTGAGAAGCCAACCACCTCCGTCAACAAGTCAACCATCAAGAAAGGAGGTGACCATAAGTGGCATGCTAAACCAAGAAGGCATGATCAACCGGCTCAACCACCTCTATAAGCAAAACCACAAAGGTGCCACCAATCGGCTCAAGCTACTAGGAGAAGCAAACCGATGCACCATCAAAGACAACCTCATTAACATGGCGATGCCTCGATGAGATCACAATGCTATGGTATAAATCCGTACTTTGTACCTACTTGTCATTATTGTGGTATGATTGGTCACTTAAGACCAAATTGCTTAAATTACATTAAGAGGTGTAGATTAGAGAGCATGAAAGAAAAACGGTTGAAAAATATGGCAAGTTTGCATAAACCTAGGGAACCTAGAAACATGTCTATGACCACTAAAAATGTTAAAGTGGAACCTAGGTGGGTTAGAAAGAATGAACCCGCTTGCCTTAGTGCACATGTGACTCCCGTAGATGCAATTAGGTCCATTGGACTTGATAGGTCTATAGGAGCTCATGTCTCCCATTGACTTGGTTGGAATTGACCCCATGAGGGGAGCTCAAGCAAAGAGAGCGATCTTGCATGATTTGCTATATGCAAAAAGTTGGCCTATTTTATGCTCTTTTATGATTGCTTGAGTGTGCTTGGTGAATAACATTGATTAATAATTGTATAATGTTTTTGATTACACCATTGCACGGTTGCTTTGTATGATAATGCATGACTTCTATTATTGCTTGAGCATGCTTATCTTTTCAAGGAATGTTCTACTTGTTAGTACATTTGATTGACCTCAAATTATTCTACATGTTCATGATTCCTAGATATGCATTCTTAAGCTCTCTCTTGAAAAGGGCTACTGGCAATATGACGTGGAGCCGCCCAATGTTGGAAAAGGCTACTCATTTGAAACCGAGTGAAAGCCATCAAGAGAGTTACATTAGCATGATAAACAGAAATACATGCTTGCTAGGAATATGGAGAAAAACAGAAAAAGGAGAAAAACAGAAAATGTTGTTATATGACTGTTATGTGTGGTGTTGCATTGATTATTTTTGACATCAAAATTGTTGATTGATGATGTATCTTGCAATGAAGAAAAGATGATATACTTTTGCTGTGATTAGTACACTTGCACACAAATGCTTGGATATATATCTTCTTATCATAACAACAGGGTCTTAATTGGTTTGACTTCATTTGGAAATCCTGTTGAGTGTTGCTTTGATTGATTTTTATGCACGAGAATAATAGTATTTTGTATTACATGCTAAGCAACCTTTCACACGCACACATTTTTTTTAATATAATCTCCTTGAATCTCTCTCAATTATTTAAGTCGCATAAAGTTTGTGTATATGATTATGCAATGTTGTTGTGCGAATAGCTCTCTTTGCTAAAGCAACCCGATAGGGGGAGCTCCTTTGCCTATCTCATGACAAAAAGGGGGAGAAGTCTTGAGAGAAATAGGGGGAGTGAGAGATATAAGGGGAGCATTGTTTATGCTATGCTTTGGGGGAGAAATCATGAGGGAGAGTAACCTTTTAGGGGGAGCATTGCACATGCATTCTTTGTATTGCTTTATTTGTATTTAAGTGCAATGCTTGTTTTTATTTGTTCACCTCACTTGCACTTGTTCTTGGAAAGTGCTACTTGCTATTGTGTGTAGGTACATTGATGATTCTACAAGAAGATATTGAATATTTAGATTTTAGGAATCTCTTTTGTATTGTAGAAGTGATCATGGACAATAGCTTTATTTTATTTTGTGAGGAATATTTATGAGTGGTTGTTTTGTCATGAAATAGCCAAAGGGGGAGATTGTAAGGACCTCGATTTTATGATTGGCTTATTTCATGACAAACCACCACATTGGGGATGATTGTGTAATGGGTAGCTTAGGTCCGTATTGGCAAGCTTCCAAGCATCTCCATGACTTCAAGAGCAAAAGGTATATTCACTTGACTTTGTCTCTTGAAGAGTTTAGGTGCACACACACACTTCATGCATGTTTTGTTTATCTTGCATTTGTGTTCTTTATTGTTTGTATAAGTGTGCATCCTTTTCTAAAACACTCACTAGCTTACATTAGATATCATATCTTGCATTGTATCTTAGTTGATAACATGTTTGACATGTTAATTGTGCTTCATTGTGTGCATCTCACTCACTTCACACTTGCACAACATTCATGTAAGATTGACTTTTGTCTTGAGTGTTAAAAAGGGATTTTTCCCTTTGGCGCTGCCTAGACCGCTCGGCAGGCTTTGCTTGCTCCGCGGCGCACGGAGCGGTATTCTCCAGTGCGTCATGCGCGACGTGGACCGCGACCTGTGCACTTGCACGAACAGCGGTCCCAACCGCGGTGTAGTCCAGACGGTGCACTGCTGTATGTACCGCGGTCTGGACACTTACCTGTGCCGCGGTCTAGCAAGCGGTTTTGACGGGATTCTGGTTCCCAAGTTCAAAACGATGTAGTTTGATCTAGGGCTTCATATATATTCTTCCTTTCCTCTTCTTGGCCGACCAAGAGCTCAAAAATTCATATTTAGAGAGAGGTTAGAGCTCCTACAGAGAGAAAGCTTCAAGAAAGCATCTTTGACTCTCCAAACCCAAAACCCATCTCCATATTGCATCATTCAACATCATTTGAGCATGGGTCTTCATTGTTTCATGACTAGGTAAGCAAGAACTTCTTTGAATATCATTTATTGTTCTTCTTACTCTAGATTAGGTATTTATTGCATGATTAAATACCTAGACTCTACTTATTGCATATATTTATGAGTCTTTATAACATGATTGGGTTTGTTTGTGATAGCTTAATTGATTAGGTCATTTTTGCCTAAAAGCTAGGTCATAAATATTCATGTGTGATTAATTGACAACTAGGTTGAGAAATTGTGTTTTAATCAACTAGTTAATGTTCATGAATATTTGATTGTGTTTGTTTGTGATAGCTTGCATTATTAGGTCATATATGCCTAAATAGCTAATCCATAAATATTCATGTATGCTTAATTGATGATTAGGTTGACTTTGTGCATCTAGTCAAGTTTATGAATGTTTATGTGAATTTAATTGACAATTAGTTTGTTAGAATTTCTCTACAACTAATTGAGACCTCATGTGTGTACATGTAGGCATTATTTGATAACTAGGATGTTGTATTGCATTATCTACATCTAGTTAAGCATTGTATGTTTGGTCTAACATATATTGTGTTGAGCATTCATTGATTGTTCACTTAGACCCTATACTCTTCATTGAGTTAAAGTCTTGTGGCTTCGGGGTGAAGTTGCACAAGCATTGTAGTCTTGCAACCAAGTTGTGGTTGGCAAGCATTGGTCAAGAATCCATTGTAAAAGGCCTGCGGGTAGAGTAGGAGGTGCTCACGCCGATAGTAGTGTATCAGTGGATATCACTAGGGATTGAACCAAGAGTGGCGAGTGGTAGTGTCCATAGCCTGAGGTTATCTAGAGTGAGAGTCCGAGTATCACTTGAGGGTGTAACGTTTTACTCATATAGTGGATTTGAGGATCGTGTGTGGCTAGGAGGATAGCTCGTGGTTTTTCCCTTTGTTTAAGGGTTTCCACGTAAAAATCAAGTGTTATTTATTATTCCGCATTTTACACTTGATTTTGTATGTTTGATTTAATTGGGTTATTTGTTTAATATTGACTAATCGAAAAAGTTGGTAATAATCGATTAACAACCCATTCACCCCCCCCTCTAGGTTGTAGACACACGTTAAGAGCTGTATTTTCAGCATGTAATCAAACTTTCTAAGGAACAAGTTCCTAAGAATGAGCATGAAGAGCAATTCATGAGTAGAACTCCATATGCCTCGGCAGTTGGAAGTCTCATGTATGCAATGCTCTGTACTAGACCAGATATTTGTTTTGCTGTTGGCATAGTTAGCAGGTTTCAATCGAAACCTGGTCCTGATCACTGGACGGCAGTCAAGCATATTTTCAAGTATCTTAGGAGAACGAAAGATAATATGCTTGTATACTCTGGAGGGGATTTAATCCCCGTTGGGTATACAGATTTTTATTTCCAATCGGATTCTGACTCTAGAAAATCCACATCAGGATCTGTGTTTACTCTTAGAGGAGGAGCAGTCATTTGGAGGAGTATCAAGCAATCTTGTATTGCTGACTCCACCATAGAAACAGAGTATGTAGCTGCATGCGAAGCTGCCAAGGAGGCTGTTTGGCTTCGCCAATTCTTGATTGACTTAGAAGTAGTTCCTAGTGCGAATAAGCAGATCACTATCTACTGTGACAACAGTGGAGCAATGGCTAATTCGAAAGAACCAAGAAGTCATAAGAGAGGAAAACACATTAAAAGAAAGTATCATCTTTTAAGGGAGATTGTTCATAGGGGAGAAGTGACGATTACCAAAATCGCGTCAGCATAAAATCTAGCAGATCCCTTCACAAAGGCTCTACCTCAGAAGAGTTTTGATGGGCACCTAGAGAACATGGGAATGAGAGATATGACACATTTGCTATAGCGCAAGTGGGAGATTGTTAGGATTATGCTCAATAGCAAGAGTGTAATATTGTAATTGACAATCTTTTCATATAAATAAAGTGATTTCTGATTCTGCAAAATCTTATAGCATTTATAATTATAATTGTCAAGGTAAATAATAATAAGGTTAAAAGACTACGAGATATGAAGAATTGTTTGTACATCCGGATATGAATGAGGTAGACACAATTCTTTAGTTAGTCTTGAATAACGTTCACAACTTAAGTTAAAGGTTGGGCACCTCTATCTTGATAAAGTTGTAGAATTCTTTTACTAGCATTTGAGTGGGATCAAATGAGTTATGATGAGTCTAAAATCATCGAAAAGTTTTCGAGTAAAAGAATCTAGTGCACTGGGTGCATTGAACAGGATCACAATGAATTACTTTATCTAGAACGGTCACTAGATATAAGTCTTTTCATTATTAGGACAATCGGAGAGTCGATCTTAATCCTGAGATAAATGATGGACTTATGGTTGCAAGTGTTATCATTTGAGCTATCAATGAGTACGATTATATAGCATAGTCTATCCTCGATAGTTTGGTGGTATTCATTTGTTAATCGATAGAGGACTTCATTTATAGATATGGACATCGTGGCTCCATTTATTAAATTAGAGTATAATATCATCATATGGATGTTTTGGGTATTGGATATTAATTCTCAACGTTGAGTTTTCAATAATGATTATTGAAGACATGGCTTCTGGACAAGTAAAAATATCCAAGTTCAAAATGTGGTCATATGAGGAAATATGGTAACTTGGAGAGCTATAGGTGGTCTATGAGCTCTTGGCGATTACTGATATTATTCACGAGGATACACCATCTCCTATAAGATTGTCTAGGGTATGAATGAGAAACATCTTCTTATTCTATCTTTATTTAAGAGTTCAATTTTAGCCCTTTAGTGGAATGAGTTAAAATTAATAGATCGGACCTAAGTCAATCATTTGTTGATTGTGATTAGGTTATGTCTATTGAAGCTTAAATTTAGATAGCCCGCCAAGATCCACAATCCACACATACTTGCATGAATCACTTGATATATTCTACCGGACCAATTTATGGGTCCATCTAGAATTGCATTTAATATATTAAGAATATAATATGTCTATTATTTATTTAATGGGCTGCACTATTATATTAATATATTAAAAGGAGACATGTAGGCTTGTTTCTTTTAGTAAGAATAAGTCTGGTTCACGTGCGGGCTTTTATTTAAAGTCTAATGGATTAAATAAAATAAGAAAAATAATATTGGGCCCATATATACATGGTGTGGGCAGCAAGGCTAAATAAAATAGCCCAAGATATTATTTTATTTTATTGATTTGATTAAATGGGAATTGATTAATTATTTAATTAATTAATAGTTTAAATCAAAAATTTTCCTGATCAGTAAATTAAATACTATGTGTTGGATTAGGGTTGGAATTCTTTTAAGTGATAGGAGTCCTAATGTGGTAAGGATTAAGTCCACATACACTCCTTATTATACAAAGAATTCGGCCACCACTAGTCCTACAAGGGTTATGATTCTTGAATTGATAGGAATTAGGGAAAAGGACAGTTCCTTTTCAAGTAAGGAAATTAACCAACCCTAGATTTCCCATTCAATGAATTCGGCCAACCCTACTTGGTGAAGGAGAAAATTCGGCCAACCTATAAATATAAGGTTATGAATTTTCGGCCACCTAAGAAGCAAAATAGAGAGAGATTTTTGTTTCTTTTGAAAATAAAAAATCCTACTCTATACACATAGATTTTCCGCCAAGAGAGAAAAAGAAAATAAGTTCTCATTCGATAGTGCACTTACAAGCCTGCATCAAAAGGTTTTGTGCACACTTTCGATTTAGGGTTACGCGAGTTTCAATCATATTGATTGTGAATTCAAAAGTGACCGGAACTATTTTTTTACGCTCTTGGTGTTTTACTATTGAAGATCAAGATCAGAAATTCCATACATCCATTCTAAGGTAAGCAATTCAAAGAAAAAAGGAGACCAAGCTCCTAGGTGATTCACGTACGTGTTAGGATTGATGATCTTGCGGATTACCATCGACGTAAGTCAATCGGATCACGCGACAAGAGGTATTTAACTCTAACCGTATATTTGAGTTTAATTAATTAAAGGGTTAAGGTTCAAATCTTTAGAAAAATTTTAAACTATACAAAAATTATTTTTTCACCTTCCGCTGCGGTTTTAAGCAATTTTTTCCTACAGCTCATTCTTAGGAATTTGTTCTTTTGAAAGTTTGATTCCATGTCTAAAAGGTAACATACCTTTCTTGGAATCTTGCATGGAAATTCTAGACAAGATTTTATGCAAGTATAAAGCCTGGGATAGTGCAATCATTCTACTCTTTCTATCCCTTATCACTTGGATACCAAGAACATAACTTGCTACTCCTAAGTCCTTCATATCAAATTGTTTTTGCTAACCATTCTTTTAATGATGTCAATACACCTACATCATTTCCGATGAGTAGTATATCATCAACATAAAGAATTAGGAAAACCAACTTGTCGCCTTTAATCATTTTGTATACATAAGGTTCGTCAAGGTTCTGAACAAATCCAAAACCTTTCACAGCTTGACCGAACCTTATGTTCCACGATCTGGATGTACTCTTTAATCCATATATGGATTTTTGCAACTTGCATAACCTTTCCTCTTGGCCTTTTTCAATGAATCCTTCTGGTTGCATCATATAGATACTTTCATCAAGACTTCCATTAAGGAAAGATGTCTTGACGTCCATTTGTGAAATCTCTAGATCTAAAGATGCTGTAATGGATAAGAGTATCCTTATGGATTTAAGCATGGTCATAGGACAGAAGGTTTCCTCGTAATAGATACCTTCTTTCTATGTGTAACCTTTAGCTACTAATCTAGCTTCGAAGGTTTCCACCTTTCCATCCATACCTCCTTTCTTCTTGTATACCCACTTGCACCCAATGGGTTTTATCCCTTTAGGCAAGTCTACAAAGGACAAGACTTTGTTATTGAACATGGATTCAACCTCAGATTGCATTTCCTTTTGCCAATGGCGACAATCAACATCTTCCATTGCTTCTTTATACGTGTAGGGATCATCGTCGTCTGGGAGATTCTCCACTGATTCTCCCAGACCGATGTATCTCTCGGGTTGTCTACTAACCCTCCCAATATGACGAGGAATGGAAGATTGTTGATTTTGTGATGGTGTGGAACTTACAATTGGGCTGGATTGTGTAACCTCTTGTGGAATTGTATCTCCTGACATTTCATTAAGGACAATTCTACTTTTAGGTAAAAAAATCATTCATATAGTCCTTTTCCATAAATTTAGCATTTGTCGAAATAAATACTTTAAGATCTGAAGGACTATAGAAGTAATATCATTTTGTTCCTTTTGGATTATCTACAAATATACATGTTTCCGAACGAGACTCCATCTTTTTTGTCTTTCCTTTTAACACATGCGTAGGACAACCAAATATCTTTAAGTATTGTAAACTAGGCTTTCACCCTGTCCATAACTCATGTGGTGTTTCAGGAATTGACTTAGATGGTACATCAGAATGTATATTGCAGTTTGTAGAGCATATCCCCAAAAAGAAATAGGAAGCGTTGAATAACTCAATATAGATCTAACCATGTCTAAAAGAGTTTTATTTCTCCTTTCTGCCACCCCATTCTGTTGAGGTGTACTTGGCGTAGATAACTGAGAAACAATCCCATTATCAATAAGATATTGCTGAAACTCACTAGATAGATATTCTCCACCACGATCAGATCTCAAGATTTTTATGTGTTTCTCAAGCTGATTTTCTACTTCAGCTTTGTATACTTTGAACATGTCAAAAGCATCCAACTTATGTCTCATGAGACACAAATATCCAAATCTCGAGTAATCATCCATAAAAGTGATGAAGTACTCATATCCATCTCTAGCTTGAATGCTCATAAGACCACATACATTAGTGTGTATTAATCCTAAACATCCAGTGGCTCTTGTGCCTTTGGTCGTGAACGACCTTTTATTCATTTTACCTTGCAAACAAGCTTCACAAGTTGGTAGATCATCAACCTTTAATGTTATAGTCACAAGTTGGTAGATTCACAAGTCACTTTAAGGTCCATCTGAAATTCCCTTAATGTTATAGTGTCAAATATACCTAGAGGGGGGGGGGGGGGGGGGGGGGGGGGGGGTGGGGCGGTGAATAGGTATAGCCTCAAAATTCTTGCTATTTCTTTTTAATCACAAGATAGTCAATTTCACAAGTAAGCTATAGCAAGTATATTGATTCAACAACACAATATGAATATAATTAAGCGAAGGATGAATCAATACAAGTTCAAAGAAAATGAACACAATCAAAAACAAAAATGAACACAATCAAAAACAAAAATCAACACAAAGGATATTTACGTGGTAAAACCTCAAAAGAGGAAATATCCATGGGTTGATACCACAACTACCGGCAAAAGCAATTCACTATGACAAATAGATGTTACACACTTAAGAGGCAATCAACACTAGATTCACTCTCCAAGCTATCAACACCTACTTTACCCTCGGGCTAGTGAACTTACTATGCCAACTTCCTATTCAAGACCACACGTCTCTAGGAAGCTCCCTTGCTTGTCTATCCAACTCACCCAGACTCTAGACAAGACTTCCTTGCTTAACTATCCGGATCACCCCGATCCTAGCCAAGACTTCCAATGCTTAGATATCCAAATCCTCCCGACTCTAGCCAAGACTTCCTTGCACAAATTGAAGAACACCTCTCCAAAATGCGACTTCCAATGCACAATCAAAAGAATCACTCTAAGGAATGTGACTTTAAACCTCTTATAAGGCAAATGATCTAAGTGGATGCAAATGATGCAAACACAAGCAAATAGAGCAAGTTGATCAAACACACTCTATGAAGAATTAGTTTTTGCACAAAACAAGCTCACAAGTAAATGTGACTTATCATTATGAACATGTGATTAGAAATCTAGATTAAGCATTCAAAGTCATTGACAAAAATTATCTAGAAACCTAAACATGTCAATCAAAGCTAGCACAACAAGTTTTTCAATAAAAATCACACAGCTAACTTTGAAATCAAGTGAACAAGTTAACACTTGAAGTTTTCATCATATTCAACAAACAAAAACAAAAAATCAAGAACTAGGTTATGATAAATCAAAATCACAATCAAGAAATTCTAGTTCTTAAAAAATGTGATCAAATCTAGAAATCATCAATTAAGATCAAATACACAAAATAGATTCTAGAATTAAACTCATGTTCTTCAAGATTAGCAAAAATGATATTCAATCAAAGAATGTACTAATCATGAAATTTAATCAAAAAAATCCTAAAAATGGAATCAAATTCATTCTCAACATTTTTTTCAACTCATGTAAGAAGAATCATTAAGAAGATCAAGACAGAAAAATGAAAAGAATTGATTCACTAACAAACAATGACACTCGAAGAGAAATCAGATCATCTCGAAAATTCTGTGCATTTTTTGACCCTTTAAATTCTTGGGATTTGTTCCTCTCTTCAATGCCAACAATTTCGGCTTTTGAAAATCTAAAATCGGAGTTGATTTGAGAGAGTTATGGTGTTTGGAAGGTGAGAAAATTTTGAAAGAAAATTCTGCACAAGTTTTTCACCAACAACACTTCTGAAAAATGAGAGGGAAAATGGTATTTAAAGGAGAGGGAAAGAGAGGCAATTTGGCCAACCAATAGGGAGCAGCTACCTCTGCTTCCCATGGAGGTGCGTGGCCTCGATGGGGGCAGAAGGCAGTCCTTCCCGTGGAGGCCACGCGCCTCCATGGGGAGAGTTGCTTGGCTCCCCTATTTTGCCTTCTAAACTCTCCTCTCGCAGTTTTTTGTTCTTCGACCGTTATCCGGACTCCGAACTCCGAATTTGAATCTGTTTTTTGATTATGAATTGGGACTCCCTCATGTACGAAAGACATCAAACAAATTTCACAAAAAATATGGAATTCAACATGAAAAATAAGGTTGAAAACCATGTATGATAAAATCACTGAAAGTTACTTAACTTCCTAGTTTGAACTTGAAACTTAATGAATGAGTAACCGAAATGACCAGAACTCAATGAAGCATAAAATATGCACAAATTCAAGTTCAATTGCATTAAAATACAAACAAATAAACACAAGAACACACAAGTATGCAATTTCCTAAATATAGTCATAGAACATGCAAGCTTACAAAAAGTGTCAAATTAAGTCTAATGCATGTGCATACACCATTATGTGTGTGAATGTGTTATATCATTTTTGCACAACAACACAGGGACACAAATGTTATGAAATGTGTATGTGTGCACTAACGCCTTGCAAGAGGAAGAAAGATCTCAATACCTTAGTATTCAAGCAAGTACTTTTCCTCTTGAAGACGAGCGTTGCATGAGAAGTTGCTTTTCTTCTTTGAAGCTTGTTCCAATCATGAAACACCAAACAACTAAACATTACAAAGAAAGAGAGTTTTGTTATGGAATCAAGCCAACACAAATCTAAAACCTAACACCATAACTAACCAACCTTTTAATCCTATTAAGGTTGATATGACCTAGGCGTAAATGCCATAGGTAGGTTTTATCTTTTGATAATTTCACTCTTTTATGATTAGGTTGCATTAATTTTGTGTCTAACAAGTGAGAGATATTTCTATGCAAAAACAATATACTGTTTTCCAATGTACCTTTGCAAATAAGTTTTTCATTCGTACTAATAATAAAAGCTTTATTAAAAGTAACCGAATATCCAAATTTATTTAACAAGAAACTGAAATAAAATTCCTCTTGAATTGAGGTACATAATAAACATCTATCAAATCTAAATGCCTACTAAAATATAGATTCACTCCAATATCTCTCACTGCACTTGCAGACATTAACGTTCTGTTGCCCAAGCGCAAGTTGATTTCATTCTTATTCAGCTTTCTCCTTTCTTGGAACCCCTGCAAGGAATAACAAACACGATTAGTGGCTCCAGAGTCTATGATCCAAGAATCTATAGAATCTGCCAGAAAACATGTTTCAAGATATCTAACATTACCTTCTTCCTTCTTATTCTGGGACTTTGGCCAATTTCTTTTTCAATGTCCCTTTTCACCATAAAGGAAGCACTTCCCTTTGATCTTGGTTACTTTCATGGTCTCCTTCTTAGTAGGCCCAAGTTGCTTTTTCTTCTATTGTTTCCTGGCCTTCAGATGGGTCTTAACAGTAGCAACTTTACCAACAATATGAATCTCTTGACCTTTGCTTTTCACAAGGATCTTTTTAGCGCTTTGAACATCTTGCATCAGGCTTTGCAAGGTGTATTCATTTTTGTTCGAAGTGTAGTCCAATTTGAACTGATCAAAGGAATCGGACAGTGAGTTGACAACCATGTCAATTTTTGTCTCACTATCTATCTCAACACCATTTAGTTCAACAATATTGAGATGTGCTATGACTTTCATCATGTGATCTTTCACAACCTTTCCAGGTTTCATTCTAAGATTCATAATAGTAGTCACTGCCTCTCTCTTAGTCGTCCTGGACCTCATAGCAAACATCTCCTCTAGAGACATAATTATATCAGCAGCAAACCCCATTCCTTTATGCTGCTGTTGCTACAGGTCAGAATTAGTAGCCATAATGTAACATTTGGCCATATCATCTGATGTCTTCCACTGCTCATACTCGTCTCTTTGCTCCACATTAGATTCATTATTAGAAGTAGGTGGTTTAGAAGTGGTCATAACAAACTTATGTTTTTCAGCTTGCAACAACAACCCAATTTTCCTTTTCCATGTGATATAATTATCACCAGTTAAAGTGTTATCTTTCAGGATGTTCATTAGGGATGGGGTCATGATTTCTGAATAAAACAAAAAATATACATAAGTAAATAATCATGATAAAGCACTTTCGAATATTTATCTTGAGTTAAATGAATAATTCAATCGTAAAATTCAACGGTAATTCAATGCACCTAGTGCACTATATTCTTTTACTCAAAACCTCTTTAATGATTTTAGACTCATCATAACACATTTGATCCCACTCAAATGCTGGATAAAGAATCTATAACTTTGATAAGATAAAGGTGCCCAACCATTACCTTAAGTTGTGAAGATTGTTCAAGACTTACTAAATAATTGTGTCTACCTCATACATATCCAGATGTACGAACAATTCTTCTTTTCTCATAGTATTTTGACCGTATGATTATTTACTTTTGACAATTATAATAATAAAACTATAAATGCTATAAGATTTGTTAAAACATAAATCACTTTATTAATATGAAAAGATTGTCAAATACAATATTACACTGTTGCTATTGACTATAATCCTAACAGAAAGAAGAGTAACAGAGGAGCAGGTTCAAGTACTTATCTACACAAGCATATGGATCTTGATTAGAAGCATATGGACTATGATCAGGGGAGCCCAGCCTCAGCTCTTGAGCTAGGTGTTTCAGTTGGGAGTGACCAGGTCCTTTGGTGGCAATTGATCTAAAAAATGACAAGCCTCCAGACTTCAATGGATTTACTGAGATCCAGCTTTACCACAGAGATCAAGAAGGCCAAGGACAATATTGAAGACCTTTGGACAAATGTCAATGGCATGAGACAATATTTGAATTTGGTTCCCTACTCGAGAAGGAAGAAGCAAGTCACTCAACAACCATTCACTTTAGGAGGGCTTACCATTAATCCAGATTTCCAGGCAGCCATGAAAATGTCTAGAGGAGAACATGAAGAGAGACTCAGAACAGAGTAGGGTCCAAAGCAGAGAGGGCCTATGGTCGAAGAAGATGAGGCTGAGTCAGATGAAGATTGACCTTTTTACTTGCTAAGATATTTGAACTTTTCTTAGATTTATTTAGCATAGTTAGGATTGAACTCATTTATTCCATTGCACTTTTATTTTGATTTACTTTCTTAAGTTACTGGTTTTGGATAGTTTTGGGATATTTGTGGATGATATTTGATTTGAGAGATGTTTGGTTTGAGATGTATTTGTGTGGTTGTTAACCTTTTTGGTTTGAATTTGTGCTTTAAGGATAGGTTCTTCATCTCTTTGAATAGACACACCAAGAACTTGCATGTCTCGGAGGGACAAGCAAGCAAAGAGTGTTCATAAAACGAGCGAGAACCTAATCATCGTTGAGATTGTAAAAACGCAACCACATCGGTTTAATCTTTTAATCTGAAACTCATGAACTATATTTCTCTCTATTCTTGTTTATACACATTTGTGGATAATTGGTGAATGTGGATATACTAATTGAATATAATTTTGGGTTAAATGTGTGGATAGTTGTGAATGAATGTAAACGCATGTGATTGTTGATAAATTTTGACTTCCAAGTTTTGAATTTATTGATTCATTCATTTTTGATTGAATGAGCTGGAGGCTCTTGTGGATAATGCATATGAATTTACAGGCTTTCTTTTCATATAGCCCAACTCGGTTTGGGGGTTTTTGAATTCATGCATATAATTGTACATGAATGAGCATATAGTAAAAAATCGGTTTGGGGGTCATTGACCTCATTCCTACAATTTTATGAATTGATGCTTGATGTGGTTAAACGTTTAACTTAATAGCCATATTTACTTAGAATGCCTTATTTTATGATGAGCCTATTTGTGAGTCTTTTATTTTGTTGGGCATTGATTGTGCGTGATTAGTGCCAAGAGTTTTGTGTTATGAGTCGAGTTAGGTGTGCGTCGCTATGCCGGACTCTCTTGTCTTCAACATTGAGGACAATGTTGGGTTTTGGTTTAGGGGTGTAGATGTCTTTGATGAGTTGTCATTTTAAATAGTTTTGAGTCATTTGTAGTTATTTTGGGTTCAAAATTTTCAATTTATCGCAATGGCCAAATTTTTCGAGCTTTAACTAGCTTGTGCTTTTGGTGAGTGTATGAATGCTTTTTGAGCTTGTGTAACGAATCATCGTCACTCTTGGATCTTACTTGCATGTCATGGGCTAGTCCCATCCTTTGTGTGCTTAATTTAAGGGGACTTAGTGCTCTTGCGCCTTGTTCTAATAATGGAGACCACCTTGAGTTCACAAACACAAGCCTTTAAAAAGCACATTTGAGTTTATAATTGTTTTATTCCTTAAACACTCTTCTCGTCATACGTGTCACATGCCGTAGGACTTACATCTCATACATATAGTGAAAATGATTTTAGGCAATGTGTGCATTCCACTACTTAAAAAGCCTAAACACATTCCTAAATCCCTTATGTGTGCTCCATAGCCAATTTTGAGGCCAAACACTTTTCCTTTCATTTGGACTCACAATAAACCATATAGCCATAAGCCAAACACAAACCAACCCTTTAATTGCCAATCATGTGGGTTGCATGTGTGTGTGTGTGTGTGCAAGGTGATTGAAAGGTGTAAGCTCTTATATGAAATAGCATGTAATTAGGCAATGATGTAAGTGTGCAAGCATGGGCTCAAAAATGTCAAAGTTCCAAAGATTGTATTTTGAGCCAAAGTGTCAAATGTTATTGTGCAAAAAGAAAAGAAAGCAAAGAAAAAAGAAATAAAAAAGAGAAAGAGCCTTGAATTTTAATGTAAAGTACTCACAATGTGGAGTATAAAAAATTGTGTTGCATAAATGTGTATGCATTTGAATGCATAGTCGCTAGAGTGTAATTAATGTTTAATAGAGCTTTGTATGGGGTGTGTGAGTATGTTTAAGCATGATTGGTAATTTTTGAACTCAAAAATTTCCCTATTTCTTTGTTCACCACATTAAACCCCATGGCCCATTACAACCAAAGGGAAAGTCTTTTTTGATCCATAATAAGTCTTGATTGGGAATGCTTGTTGATGTTCGATCTTCCATGTTTTTGGCATAGTGAATCCTTCCTAGGCTAATTCACAGACATTATCGGACTTTCAATCTACATGTATCCAATGCATTAGAATTTTATGCACAAATTCCATCATTGCATACCTTTCATGAGAGTGAACTTAGGACTCAGAGTGAGAAAATAAGAGTGAATCCAGGTGAGGATTAGTGTTGAAGTGAATTATGCTCAAGGTGTGGGAGTTAGTTGTTTCCAATATGAGAGCACTCTTAGGTATGGGATTCCTGATAATGCGAGTTTCCCTCTAGTGCCTTCGAGTAATTTTAGAACATGTTGCATACGTCTACTTCTCTCTATCACACATCCTTGCATCTCATCACTAGTTGGACATGCGGCTTGTTGAAGTATTTATTTCGAGTCTAGGAAAATTTTTAGATTAAGTTATTTGCTTTTGTCATTGTCTTATTTGTTTTGTTTTAAGGTTTGCTCGAGGACGAGCAAAGGGTTGGTTTGGGGGTATTTCATTGAGCCAAAATTGTTATATTTTTGGGCCCTCTTATCCTTATCCTTTTTCTTGTTTTTGGGTGTTTTTATTTGTGTCTAACTATTCTTTTGTTACAATTGCATGCATTAGGTGAAAATCAAGAATCGGAATCGAAGAGGGATAAATTGGTGCAAAAAGGGACAAATTAGTACCTTACCCGTGCACAACTCATAAACCGAAAGATGGAAATCAGAAAAGACCTCAATGCATGGGTACTGCACGGGTACATTACCCATGCACAACTCGTGCACTTGTCTAAACCAGGGAGTAGACCAGGCAGGAATAACTTACTGCACGGGTAACTTACCCTTGCACAACCCGTGCAATTTGCCAAACCAGAAAGCATGAAGAAGACTGCACGAGTACCTTACCCATGCACTAACTGTGCACTACGTGCGTTAGATGCAGCCACATCAGCAAAATAAGACCTATTTTGGGAAACATATATATATAATCTTATGTTAGGTCAGCCACACGACCACACACCATTTTACATCACATTTTCTCTCTAGATCTAGGAATCATTCTCTCCCTTCACATCCAAAAACCCACACTTCATTTCTTTGATTTTCTACTCAACAAGTGCTCTAGGAGATTAGAATTGAATCTTGAAAGAAGGAGAATCTCTTCATGGGTTTTCCCTCACTCTCATCTCTTAGTTTATCTTTTGTAATTAGCATGAGTAGCTAAATCCCCACTAAGGAGTTTATGTGATTCATTTGTGAACCTTGGGTATTGTAATGAACTCTAATCTTTTCTATCAATCTATCAAATATATTTCATTCATTGTTCTAATTGATTTCAAAGATAATTTGTCTTAGATTGTACATTCCTCTCTTTGCAAATTGTTTGAGAAATAACTTGAGTAGAGAATTGGGTATACACTCTATTTGATTATGTTATGCTCATTTGAATGGAAGGATTGAATGAGAGTACACTCCTTGAGTGAAATCTGGATTTATTAATCTCAATCTTTATCTAATCTTAAATGGGTAATCAATTCTATATACTCTAGGTTGGTTGCTTGTGAATGATTAAGCATCAATTCTATCTAGGATTAGTGATTTTATTAAGAGATTAATCCCTTATTTTGATAGATGCACATTCATGAACAATCACTTATGGGTGGCCAATACTATACACTATAGATTGGAAACTCATAAGGGATATACAACCAATACTATACACTCTAGATTGGTTACAATTATCTACTGTTCATTAATGTGAGTTCATCTTTGGCCATTGTTTGCTTTATGGATCCATCAATTTCTTAGTCCATTTATCATTCATTTTCACCTACTAACTTTGTTGCATTTTCATTAGTTTAAACTTAGTTGCATATTAGTTAGTTTTCCAATCAATAACCATTTCAATTTACTTTTATTTCATTTATTACTAGAGTAAAGATTTAATCACAACTATATCTCAATCTGTGTGGACGATACCTTAACTTGTCACACTACTTGTTTAATACATCTGAGTGCATAGTTGTGGTTTTATAAACTTTTGTTTTGATATTGCATATACGACAGATGCGTGTTAGAGCCACATAACAAAAGAACTCATCTCTTCTAATCCATTTAAGTGAAACATTTTCTTTCCTAGTAGTCATAAAAACATTGGCTCTAAATTTCCTAGAATCATACAAATTGTCTCTAGATTTCCTAGGAACATGCATATTGGCTCTAGTCCTATTTCTTTTAATCATGCTTTCAATTCTACACATCGTGATATATTTAAAGCAATTCTGTCTAATATGACCGTCAACACCACAAAAATGACATGTGGGAGTAAAGTAAGAAGTCATACCATTCCCCTATGAGTACAATGGGGCCTTCTCATGTCTTTGAGCTTGTCTTTTGTGTTGGAATGGTTCTCTCCTTTGTTGTTGAGATGGAGTAGATTGCTTCCTTGGTTGAGCTTGCATGGATTGCTTCTTGGCTTGGTGGTATTTGGGTTGAGGAAACCTGGCTTGATGAGCTCTTATTTGTTGAGCTTGAGCTTGATTCTTTGAAGCCATCTTAACTTGGGCATTTTTAAAGCACTCTCCTAGTTCGATCTTCTTCCTAGGATGTTATGGGGGTGGAGGCTCTTTGATGTCCATGCCCTCAACAAACACGGTCTTGCTTGAGGATGAGGTCTTCTTGTCATTTTCAAATCCAAGACCTCTCTTATCAGTTAGCCTCTTGCCAACTCCTAACATTTGGTCAATTTCTTCGTGCTTGAATTCATCTTAGCAATAACCTATCTTGCTTCTTCAAGCTCCTTTTTTTTCTGCCTTGCTGGAGACGAACATTGGATTTGTTCCTTTAAGCGTGGTATTGGTTCATTGTCTCTGGTGTACCGGTCTGCTTTTTGCTTGGCGATTCTTGTTATAGCATGCTAGTACCTTCTCGACACCATTCTTCCTACTGGGTGGATAGGACTCACTTACCAGATTGGTCTTGGATAGATATCGAGATACTTAGGTACCAAGTAGGTGTCGCGATACTTGGATACTGGGTAGGCGATATCATGGTACCGGTTCTCTTTAATACCAGGTGAAAGGCATAGTGTGACATCGACCCTTTCTAGGTCTTGGTGTCGATATTTCCTGGTACCTGGGAACTGGGAACGGTCTCGATTTAGATTCTAATAGGTATCAGCTCGATGGAAAATTCTTCTTTGGACCCTTGCCAAAAATATCTGTTAACAGAAGTCCCCACTGGCTTGAACACTGGTACCTAGTTGGGGTTAGAGTTAGGACCTGTAAGGCTTGAAGAATTTTGCTCATTGTTCTGGCTAGCAACCGTTACCTAGAGTGAAATTATCTCTCTGCACGTTGTCATTAACGGACCTTCCACGTGTTAAAATAAGAGAGGCTCGTCTTTTAAATGAAAGATTTTAGAGGCACGCATTTCTCAAAACCGTCTTTCCTACTTTTCTGATTATCCGGCCACATTAATTACTTTCCCTTTCTTGTCCCGGTAACCATTGCTTCTCTCTATAAATACCTTGACCTATCACTTCCTTCCTTACAAATCACCCACATTGCTTATTGTTAAAAATTCAAATCTTCTTGCAAACCCTAGCTCCCTTCCTTTTTCATTTTTCAATCCAGTCTTTTTGAAACCATGTCTTCTAATAGCTTGGAAAAGGTTTTTGAATATAATGGCGGCGATTCAGCCGATAGCTCAAGCCTTTCTCTCAGGTGGAAGAGAAATTGAAGAGGTGGCAACGGCATTGAGAGCTTTGCCCACCTCAACAACGCCATTCCAATAGAAGCACAACTATTAGGGTGGGTTTCAGTAACAACCCTGATTCCCCAGTCGACATTCTGGACGAAGACTTGGCCGACGTGGCCAATGAGGCGAGAGGGGACAAAACTTTGGCCGGAGACGTCACAATCGTGGCTGGAAGGGTTCTCGACCTTCTCGACAATTTTTGATGCATCCCTGATTCAACCAATGTTGCCAACACCATCGAGCATCTGATGAGGGATTATAAGATCCCATCAGACATCACCCTTAACATTCCATACCACGGGTATGACATGTATTCCCCCCCCCCAATACCAGCTTCCTATCCTCATTGCTGCCTTCGAAAGTAGGGTCAGGTTACCTCTCAATCCTACTCTTCGTAGGGCATTTCATGCCCTTCAACTCGCCTCTCTCTAGCTGACACCAAGGGCTTGGAGGAGCCTAGTGGGGTTCTTGGTGCTCTAGAGAGAACAGTATGAGATTAATCGAGTTACAAGGGAACCGGGTCTGGATGAGCTTCGTGTTAGGTTTTAAATTTGTGTTGGCTTGATTCCATAACAAAACTTTCTCTCTTTGTAATGTTTAGTTTCTTAGGTGGTTCGTGATTGGAACAAGCTTCAAAGAAGAAAAGCAACTTCTCATGCAAAGCTCGTCTTCAAGAGGAAAGGTGCATTCTTGGATTCTAAGGTATCAAGATCTTTCTTCCTCTTGCAAGGTGTTAGGGCACACACACACATTGCATTCATTTGTGTCCCTGCAACATTATGCAAAATTGGTATACCTCATTCACACACTTATTGAAGTATGCACATGCATTAGACTTAATTTGTCGATTTTTGTAGAATTGCATGTTCTATGATAATATCTAGGAAATGGCATACTTGTATGTTCTTGTGTTTGTTTGCTTGTGTTTTTATGTTATTGAAATTGAATTTGAGCTTATATTATGCTTCAGAATTCCAGTCAATTCGGTTACTCATTCATTTACTTTCAAGTTCAAACTAGGAAGTTAAGAAACTTTCCGTGATTTTATCATAC
This sequence comes from Dipteronia sinensis, assembly GCA_033220585.1. Lineage (NCBI taxonomy): Eukaryota > Viridiplantae > Streptophyta > Magnoliopsida > Sapindales > Sapindaceae > Dipteronia > Dipteronia sinensis. Next base: position 57,465,511 of record CM065636.1, on the reverse strand, counting down.
ATGGTTTTCGTCCTTGTTTTTCAAGTTGAATTCCATGTTTTTTGTGAAAGTTATCTTATCGTCTTTTGTATGTGAGGGAGTCTCGGTTTGTATTCTAAAAAAAGGATTCAAATTCAGAGTTCAGATGCCAGAGAACAGTCGAAGAACATTTCAATCCGCCAGAGGAGTTCCAGGAAGGCAAAAGGGGCAACCTTGCACCTCTCCCCGTGGAGGGGCATGGCCTCCACGGGAAGAGCTGCCTTCTGCCCTCGTGGAGGCCATGTGCCTCCATAGGAAGCAGAGGTGGCTGCCCCCTATTGGTTGGCCAAATTGCCTCTATTTCCCTTTCCTTTAAATGCTACTTTCCCTCTCATTTTAAAAAAATGGTGTTGAGTGGAAAAATTGTGTAGAAATTTTCTCTCTTATTTTCTCAACTTCCAAACACCATAATTCTCTCAAATCAACTCCGATTTTAGATTTTCAAAAGCTGTAATCTATCATTTTGTGCATTGGAAGTCTTAGCTAGGATCAGGGTGATCCAGATAGCTAAGAAAGGAAGTCTTGGCTAGGATCGAGGTGACCTGGATAGCTAAGCAAGGAAGTCTTGTCTAGAGTCTGGGTGACTTGGATAGACAAGCAAGGGTGCTTCCTAGAGACGTGTGGTCTTGGATAGGAAGTTGGCATAGTAAGTTCACTAGGCCCGAGGGTAAAATAGGTGTTGATAACTTGGAGAGTGAATCTTGTGTTGATTTCCTCTTGAGTTCGCAACTCCCATTTGTCACAGTGGATTGCTTTTGCCGGTGGTTGTGGTATCAACCTGTGGATGTTTCCTCTTTTGAGGCTTTACCACGTAAAAATCCTTTGTGTTGATTTCTGTTTTTGTTAGCTTTACTTTCTTTTAATTTGTATTAATTCATCCATTACTTAATTGTATTCAAATTGTTTTATTGGAACAATATTCTTGTTAAAGCTTACTTGTGAAATTGTATATCGTGTGAAGAAAAAAAAAATTGCAAGGTTTTTGAGACTATACCTATTCACAACAACCTCCCCACCCCCCCTCACCCCCCCAGCTTCCCCCCCCCCCCCCCCCCCCCCCCCCACACCCTCTAGGTATATTTGACACTATAATATTAAGAGAATTTCAATTGGTATCAGAGCGGGTGTCTATAGGTAATTAGATAGATCATTGTTATAGTGTTTGTGTTTGTTTGTAGATTAATCATGTTTAAGGAAGTTTTCTCCTTCATGTCCTCTAGTATTGAAAATAAGCCTATTACCGTAGGAGATCAAAAGATGAGAGATCTTGTTCAAGTGAATGAGAGAATCTCTAGGATGAATAGGTTTCTTAATGAGGAACTAGAAAGAATTCGTGAACTTAGCTTAAAAGAGAATAGAGAGCTTAAAGACAAAATCCTTAGTCTTGAGAATAAATAGAAAGATAGTAATGAAAGTCTGGGAGTTTTGAAACATAAAATTGAGCTAAGAGATAATACTCTTGATTGTGCTAAGAAACTCAAAAATGTGCTTAGAGTCAAACTTAGTGAGCATGAAAATCGAGAGAGAGTGCTTAATGACAAGCTTAATGAGGTTAATAAGGTGATAAACAAAATGTCATCTAGTTCTAACAAAGTAAAAACTCTCATTGAGATTGGAAAGCATCCAAGTGACAAAAGTGGTTTAGGATATGTTAATGAGAAAATTACTCCTTCGACTAACAAACCTAATTTTTTCAAAGCAAGTAGCTAATTGAATATAGGTACACTCTCTAATGGTAAAGCTATGGATGCTACTGGAGGTGCCTCAACATCAACATCAACAATGAAGGTCAAAGAAAAGACTCAACAAGGCCAAAGACAATGTTCTTCATCTTCAAATGCAAAAGGCAAAGCATCAAGGGTTGTTCACCAAAAAGGTAAATTTGTGAGAAGGCAAAATGCATTGGATGCTAAAGCAAATGTTAAACTTCTCAAATTCATACCTATTTGTCATTATTGCAATATGGTAGGACATATAAGACCTAGATGTTTTGAATACATTTGTAAGTGTAAACAAGCTAATGATTTGCATGATATGTCTTGGTTGAATGGTCCTAGGAAATCATCCATGTATGGATTTAGAACTAGACCTAGGATGACCTTGGAAAACCATGCTGAGAAGAATGTTGTTGATAACTTGCTTGAAAAATCTTGTGTTGTGCCTCACTCTACTATGCATAAGAAAATTGATAATGCTTTGTTTGATTTGTTTAAAAATGTTACCAATAGAGTCAATGTGCCTAATAACAAGTCAAAACATATTAATAGAAGTAAGAGTGAGAAACTTGTCAAGAAAATATGTGTTAGGAAAGACACAACACAATGTTTTGATGCACAATATGCACTTAGAATCAATAGTAAAAACAAAGGCAAGGTATCTTCTCAAACTCCCACTAGCATTTCTTCTCGTCCTAAAGGTATTATCTCTACATTTATTCCTATTTGTCCTTTTTATAATACCGTTGGTTATATTAAGCCAAAATGTTATAAGTATATTGAGTACTGCCAAATAGGAAATGCATCTAGAGATAAAGAGGTTAACCTTAAATTGAAGCATGCTAGGGTGTTAGAAGTTGATAAGAATGATGTTGTTTCAAAGCATGTTAAGAAGAATTGGGTGTAGAAGAATGTTAATCATGTGAAACTTGACAAAGAATGCGTTACTAGCAATGTTGGGGAGATGAGTATCAATGATTTTTGTGTTAATGCACCTAAGACCAAATTGGTCAAGGGTGAGTACTCTTACCATTAGTGTAAGATGCACATGTGAGTTAGCTTCAAGATTAGTATCAAGTGGTTGAGAGATTTAGCTAGCTAGCTTTGTTTCTCTATAACTTGACATGAACTTAGCTACCTCACATATTTGCTATGATAGTCGAAATCTATTGATTGACTTTATGAGAAGTTCATTTTTGGAATCTATATGATGTTGATTGTTTGTTAAGACTTTTAGAGAAAGTCATTTTTATGTGTTTGAGTTGAAATGCTAAGTTTTTATTCTATTGGTATGACACACCAATAACTTGTTGTCATGGGGACAAATAAGCCAAGTGAGCTCATAAAAAGGGCAAAGACTTTGCATTTGATAAAAAATGCTTGCCAAGGTATTTCTATATCCTAATGCGTACATTCTTGTTTTTTCATCTCTCAACTCATTATTTGCACTACATGATGAAGCATGTTATTTTAGAGAACTAAGTATAGTGTTCATATGGTTCTTATTGACATTTTCTTTCTAAAGATCTTTTGATGATGTTGTTCACAAAAGGTCTTGAACATGATGTGTGAATTAATTGTTTGAATGATGAAACATGTGCACCCGTTGCACGTCTTGAGTCCATTAGACTTTTGTTGTGCATTGCATGTCTTAAAAAATTCAAATTATTTCAAATGGATGTCAAAAGTACTTTTCTCAATGGATACCTTCAAGAAGAAGTGTATGTTGAACAACCTAAGGGTTTTGTAGACCCACACTCTCCTAATCATGTGTACAAGTTGAAAAAGGCTCTTGATGGCCTAAAGCAAGCTCCTAGAGCTTGGTATGATAGGTTGACTCAAAATCTTGTTGAGACCAACGTTGAGAACAACTGTAGGAGAGGTGGCATTGATAGAACTTTGTTTGTCAAGCATCATGATGATGACATATTTGTTGCACAAATACATGTTGATGACATTGTTTTTGGGTCTACATGTAAAACCAAGGTTAATGAGTTTGAGAATGTCATGTCAAGTGAATTTGAAATGAGTATGGTGAGTGAGCTCAATTACTTTCTTGGTATGCAAGTGAAACAATCTAGTGATGGTATTATGTTGTCACAATCCAAATATGCTAGAAATCTTGTTAAGAAAGAAAATGGAAAAGATTTTGAAACATCCATGAGTATTACTCTAAAACTTGACAAAGATGGAAAAGGGAAGAGTGTTAACTAAAGTCTTTATCGGAGCATGATAGGTAGTCTTCACTACCTAACGGCTAGTTGGCCGGATATTTGTTTTAGTGTTGGTTTGTGTGCTAGGTTTCAAGCTAATCCTAAGGAGTCTCACTTGAAAGCCGTTAAAAGAATCATTAGGTATATAAAAGGAACACATAATCCTGCCTCCAACGCCTCACAAGACCTTCGACGTTCGAGATTGGGGGGACTTCTGTTAACCAAAAAGGTTGGCAACCTCCCAAAGGAAGCATTTTCCCCGCTAGAGAGGCCCAAATACCGGGGGGAACCCGGTACGCCAGGGGACCTGGTCTTAGAGGGAATCTGGTACGTCTAAAGACCCGCTCTCATAGAAGACTCGGCACGTCCAAAGACCCTATCCCAGAGGGTACCTAACCTGGCCATTAAGCATCATTGCACCATCAGGACTTGTTAAGGGTCCAATCCCGGTTGGCACTCGACCTTTCGAGGGTACTAGGCCAGCACCTCAATTAGGTTCGACACGTAGGGGACCATTGACATCAAACAAGATCGAGCAATCTAAACCCATCCTCCCAATACCTTGTTACGCCTAAGGCCACAACCAAGCCCACAAGCGCCCTAAGAGCCTTCTAGAACAACCTAGACCTCTCATCAAACGTTGGTCCACTCTTATGGCAAACGTCAACCCTACAGAAAAGTCACTTGCTTGAAGAGGATAGCAAGGTAACCTACAGAATAGGGGTTGAGCGATTAATGCCAAGACAACATACATGAAGAAGTAATAAAGGATAAAGGATCAATGGGCGAGATTCCCTAACAACCGCACCGCACCAACGATCAGATTTTGTCCCACCTAAGCCCTAGCCAATGTCAACTATGCCAAGCATGAGGAAGGAAGCTTTATTTTTCTAGCAAAATGGATGCAGAGAACACCTAAGATAAAGAATGAAACAGTGAAGAAGAGTGTCTGACAATGTGCAATGGAACAGGAGTTGACGTTGTCCCTTGCTGAACGGAGTGGTGATAGCCACATCTCTCACCAGTTATTGGTTGCCAAATAGACAAACAAAATTAATAAAACTTTGCAAGAGCACAAATCCTAAATGATATGTTAAGTTTTAGATTTGTATTGGCTTGATTCCATAACAAAAATCTCTTTCTTTGTAATGTTTAGTTGCTTAGGTGGTTCGTAATCGATTCAAGCTTTAAAGAAGAAAAGTAACTTTGCATGCAAAGCTCATTTTCAAGAGGAAAAGTGTTTTCTTGGATACTAAGGTATTAAGACTTTTCTTCATCTTACAAGGTGTTAGGGCACACACACACACATTGCATTCATTTGTGTCCTAGCTTCATTATGCAAATTTGGAATAACACATTCACACATTTATTGTTGTATGCACATACATTAGACTGAATTTGACAATTTTTGTAAAATTGTATGTTCTAGGAATATATCTAGGAAATGGCATACATGTGTGTTCTTGTATTTATTTGTTTGTTGTTTTACATTATTGAACTTGAATTTGAGCTTATATTTTGTTTCATTGAGTTCCAGTTATTTCGGTTACTCATTCATTTAGTTTCGAGTTCAAACTAGGAAGTCAAGAAACGTTCCGTGCTTTTATCGTACATGGTTTTCATCCTTGTTTTTCAAGTTGAATTCCATATTTTCTGAGAAATTTTTTTTTTGAAGTCTTTTGTATGTGAGGGAGTCCCGGTTTGTAATCCATAAACGGATTCGAATTCGAATTTGGGAGGCCGGAGAACAGTCAAAGAAAATTTCAGTGCGCGAGGGGAGTTTAAAGGCAAAATAGGGAAGCCAAGCAACTCTCCCCGTGGAGGCGCGTGGCCTCCACGGGAAGGGCTGCCTTCTGCCCCCGTGGAGGCCACGCACCTCCATGGGAAGCAGAGGTGGCTGGCCCCTATTGGTGGTTCAAATATCCTCTCTTCCCTCTCCTTTAAATATCTCTTTCCCTCTCATTTTCAAACATAAGTGTTTAGTGAAAAACTTGTGCAGATTTTTCTCTCAAACTTTTCTCACATTCCAAACACCATAACTCTCTCAAATCAACTCCGATTTTAGATTTTCAAAAGCCTAAATTGTTGGTCTTGAAGATAGGAACAAGTTACAAAAAATTTCAGAGTCAAAAAATTCTCATATGTTTCGTTATGATCTGATATCAGTTCGTTAGTCATTGTTTGTAAGTGAATCAATTCTCTTTCATTTTTCTTTCATGATCTTCTTAATGATTCTTCTAATATGATTTGAAAGAAATGATTATAATGATTTTGATTCCAATATTATGACTTGTTTGATTAAGTTTCAAGATTAGTTCATTATTTTCATTGAATATCATTTTTGCTAATCTTGAAGAACATGAGTTTGAATCTAGAATCTCTTTGTGTATTTGATTTTGATTGTTGATTTCTAGATTTGATTACCTGTTTTTAGAACTAAAACTTCTTACTGGAGATTTTGATTTTCCAAGACCTAGTTCTTTATTTTTGATTTTGGTTGTTGATTATGTTGATAACTTCAAGTGTTAACTTGTTCACTTGATTTCAAAGCTAGTTTTGTGATTTTCATTGAAAAACTTGTTATACTAGCTTTGATTGACATGTTTAGGTTTCTAGAAATCTTTGTGAATGTTCTTTAAATGCCTAATCTAGATCTCTAATCACATGCTCATAAGCATTAGTTACATTTGCTTGTGAGCTTGATTTGTGCAAAACTAATTCTTCATAGAGTGTGTTTGATAAACTTGCTCTATTTGCTTGGGTTTGCATCATTTGCATTCACTTAGATCATTTGCCTTGCAAAAGGTTGGAAGTCTCATTCCTTAGAGTGATTCTTTGGATTGAGCATTGGATTAGTTACATTTGCTTGTGAGCTTGATTTGTGCAAAACTAATTCTTCATAGAGTGTGTTTGATCAACTTGCTCTATTTTCTTGCGTTTGCATCATTTGCATTCACTTAGATCATTTGCCTTGCAAAAGGTTGGAAGTTTCATTCCTTAGAGTGATTCTTTGGATTGAGCATTGGAAGTCACATTTCTTAGAGTGATTCTTTGATTTGTGCATTGGAAGTCTTGGCTAGGATCGGGGTGATCCGGATAGCTAAGCGAGGAAGTCATGTCTTGAGTCGGAGTGACTTGGATAGACAAGCAAGGTGTCTTCCTAGAGACATAAGGTCTTGGGTAGAAAGTTGGCATAGTAAGTTCACTAGGCCTGAGGGTAAAGTAGGTGGTTATAGCTTAGAGAGTGAATCTTGTGTTGATTGCCTCTTGAGTGTGTAACTCCTATTTGTCATAGTGAATTGCTTTTGCCAGTGGTTGTTGTATCAACCCGTTGATGTTTCCTCATTTTGAGGTTTTATCACGTAAAAACATCTTGTGTTGATTTTTGCCTTTATTGTCTTTACTTTATCTAAACTTGTATTGATTCATCCATTGCTTAATTGTGTTCATATTGTTTTTGTTGAATCAATATACTTGTTAAAACTTCCTTGTGAAATTGACTATCGTGTGTATAAAAAGAAATTGCAAGAATTTTGAAACTATACCTATTCACCCCTACCCCACCCTCCCTCCCTCTAAGTATATTTGACATTATAATATTAAAGGGAATTTCAATTGATATTAGAGTGAGTGTCTAGAGGTATTTAGATAGATCTTTTTATAGTGTTTGTGTTTTTTTGTGGATTAATCATGTTCAAGGAAGTTTTATCTTTCATGTCTTCTAGTGTTGAAAATAAGCCTATTAACCTAGGAGATCAAAAGATGAAAAGACTTGTTCAAGAAAATGTGAGAATCTCTAGGTTGAATAGGTCTCTTAACAAGAAGCTAAAAGAAATACAAGAACTTAGCTTAAAAGAGAATAATGAACTTAAGGCAAAATCCTTAATCTTGAGAATAACTTGAAAGATAGTAATGAAAGACTAGGAGTTTTGAAACATGAAATTGAGCTAAGAGATAATTCTCTTGATTGTGTTAAGAGACTTGAAAATGTGCCTAGAGTCAAACTTAATGAGCATGAGAATCAAAAGAGAGTGCTTAATGACAAGCTTAATGAGGTTAATAAGGAGATAAGTAAAATGTCATCTAGTTTTAACAAAGTAAAAACTCTCATTAAGATTGGAATGCATCCTAATGACAGAATAGGTTTAGGATATATTAATGAGAAGATTACTCCTTCGACTAACAAACCTATTTTTGTCAAAGGTAGTAGTAAATTGAATGTAGGTACACTCTCTAACGGTAAAGCTATGGATGCTACCGGAGGTGCCTCAACATCAACATTAACAATGAATGTCAAAGAAAAAACTCAACAAGGCCAAAGACAAAATTCATCATCTACAATTGTAAAAGGCAAAGCATCAAAGGTTGTTCACCAAAAAGGTAAATTTGTGAGAAGTCAAAATGCATTGGATGCTCAAGCAAATGGTAAACTTCTCAAATTCATACCTTTTTGTCACTATTGCAATATGGTAGGACATATAAGACCTAGATGTTTCGAATACATTCATAAGTGTAAACAAGCCAATGATTTTCATGATATGTCTTTGTTGAATAGTCCTATGCAATCATCCATGTATGTATTTAGAACTAGACCTTGGAAGACCTTGGAAAAGCGTGTTGAGAAGAATGTTGTTGATAACTTGCTTCAAAAATCTTGTGTTGTGCCTCACTTTACTATGCATAAGAAAATTGATAATGCTTTGTTTGATTTGTTTGAAAATGTGACCAATAGAGTCATTGTGTTTAATAACAAGTCACAGCATGTAAATAAAAGTTAGAGTGAGAAACTTGTCAAGAAAGTTTGGATTAAGAAAAACACAACACAATGTCATGTTGCACAATATGCTCTTAGAGCTAACTCATCCTATTGTTGGTACCTAGATAGCGGTTGCTCTAGGAACATGACTGGTAACAAAGAGTTCTTTAAGAATCTTGTTATGAAAGATGGTGGATGGGTTACATTTAGTGATGGCACCAAAAAGCAAGTTCTAGGCAAGGGAACTATATGTATCCCCGGATTGCCTAAACTTAGAAACACTTTGTATGTGGATGGTTTGCAAGCTAACTTAATAAGCATCACTCACTTGTGTGAAATCTTTGAAAACGTTAGTTTTAACAAAGATGTGTGCACTATAATGGATAAAAAGGGCAAAGTTGTTTTAGAAGTCAAGAGATCTTTAGATAATTGTTATTGTCTAGAAATAGATGCTCTAACTTGCAATATGGCACATGAGTGTAACAAGCTTGATTTGTGGCATCAAAGGTTAGGCCACATGAACTTTAAGGACTTAAAGAAGCTTAAAAAACATAGCATTGTTAGAGGTCTACCTAGTCTTGGTAGGAAGCTAGAAGGTGTTTGTTAACCTTGTAAATTAGGTAAGCAAACCAAAGTGCCTCACAAAAAGAACACTCACATAGCTACCAAGAAGCCCTTAGAACTAGTGCATATGGACTTAATGGGACCAATCAAAACCGAAAGCATCAATGGCAAGAAATACATTCTTGTTTGCGTTGATGACTACTCTAGGTTTTCTTGGGTGTATTTTCTTTGGAACAAGACCAAAACATTTGATTACATCAAGAAATTTTGTAATCAAGTTCAGAATTAAAAAACGTCTTGGAATTAAGAAAATATGTCGCATTAGGAGTGATCATGGGAGTGAGTTTGAGAATGTCATATTTAGTGAGTTTTGTGATGGTTTAGGGATATCATATGAGTTCTTGGCTCCTAGAACCGGGTACCGTAAATTGAGGCTTGATTCCTTCCGTGATCAATCGAAGGCGGATACTCTCCACGAACGCCGTAGCCTGCTGTTCCAGGATGGCCTGGCCAGCTCCCAGAGCATGTGGGACTTGGGGTATGGCCCACGCGTTCGAATGAGGTACTAGTACTAGGTTGCGATGCTTCAATCCCTTCCCTGGCTTATGACATTTTCTAGCTGAAGTGACTGATTGGTGCCCCGATGGGTCAGGCTGCCCTTGGGAGGATCGGAGCCTCATACAGGTACGCTGCAAAGTAAAGCTTATAGGTTTTCTATGGGTGTGGAAATGTTCCCACATACGGGGCCAATAAGTGTCAACAACTTCAAGTCACAACCTGGGAGGTCGCAGCGGGGTAGATACCTCTAGGTAACATGATTTTAATAATAAGGCACAATAAAAGAAGAAATGCCATAAAAATAATGGAAAACAAAGGAGAAAGACTTGTCTTATTTATCACAGGATGTTTTGATATGACAATGATAATGATTTTCACTATAGGGCTATCTTTCTTTCACTCTCTCTCACAGATGGTAATGGCGATCTCGTTCTAGTCGATAAGTGGATATTTCTCTGTAGGTGATGGCGAAAACTCTCTGTTGGTGACAACGTATACACTCCTTACGTCTTCAATTTTTCTGGTCCACCTTTCTTCTTCCACTATCAGTGTATTTATATTCCATGATTCTTCCAGTCAATCCCCATAAATCAGGCTAATTGATCTGCCATCATCGAAGTTGATCGGCATTGTCTGAGGCTGTAAATTAGAGCTGGAATCGCTCCCCCTTAATTATGTAATAGTTTCTGTTATATTTCAATTCTGATTAGGTTGACCATTTTGTCTCATTTATGGCGCTTTAAGTGTTTGAAAAAGTCAACCTTCTTTTCTATCTTGCTAGAGATGAACATTGGATTTGTTCCTTTAGGTGCTGTACTGGTTCATTGTCTCTGGTGTACCGGTCCGTTTTTGCTGGGGCGGTTCTTGTTATAGCATGCTAGTACCTTCTCGACACCATTCTTCCTACTGGGTGTATAGGACTCACTTACCGGATTAGTCTTGGATAGATATCGGGGTACTTGGGTAGTAGGTAGGTGTCGCGATACTTGGATACTGGGTAGGCAATATCGTGGTACCGGTTCTCCTTAATACAAGGTGAAAGGCGTAGTGTGGCATCAACCCTTCCTAGGTCGTGGTGTCTATATTTCCTGGTACCTGGGAGCTGGGAACAGTCCCGATTTAGATTCTACCAGGTATCGGCTTGATGAAAAACTCTTCTTTGGACCCTCACCAAAAAAGTCTGTTAACACTTGTATTTGTCATGAGTGGCTAAATATCGTACTAAGGGATTGATGTGAACACTTGTGGATGTTGGGCTTTGTAATGAGCTTTATCTTTTCTATAAATCTATCAATTATGTTTCATTCATTATTTTAATTGCTTCCCTTAATTGATTGTCATTGATTGTACACTCCTCTCTTTGCTAATTGATTCAGGGAATTGATTGAGTAGTTGACTAGGTATACACTTTACTTGGTCTTCTTTAGCTCATTTGAATGGAAGGGTCAAAAGAGAGTACTCTCCTCGAGTGAGACCTACTCTCTTTTGACCCGGACTTAACAATGTCAATCATTATCTAATCTTAAATGGGTAATCAATTCTATAAACTCTAGGTTGATTGCTTGTGAGAGGTTAAGCATCAATACTATACCCTCTAGGTTGGTGATTTTATAAAAAGGTTTGTCCCTTAATTTGATAGATGTGCGTTCGTGGAAAATCCTAAGTGAGTGGTCAATCCTATACACTCTAGGTTGATCATTTATGAAGGATAATCTTAAGTGAGTGGCCAATACTATACACTCTAGGTTGGTCATTTATGAGGGATAAATAATCAACACTATATACACTGTAGGTTGATTACATAAGATTAATGAACATTCATGAGAGTTCGTGATTTGCCCATTATTCACTTGTTGGATCCATCAATACCTTAGTTCTCACTATCATATTTCTTATTAACTTTAATTGCATGTTAGATTAACTAGCCTAAATGTAGTTGCATTGTAGTTATTAACTTTTCAAAACAACTATTGACATTTACATGTTTTGTTTTACTTTAATAGTAGTTAACTAGTTTTAGCCATTTAATTTTCCTTTCCCTGTGAACGATACCCTCGCTTGTCGCTGTACTTGTTTTGAAAACATTAGAGCATATTGCTAGGACTTATTATAAATTTCTTTTGAATTCGCGATTTGCCAACAACACAATTAGTGCGTTCACCCTCCAAAGGGGTAATGTGAAACCCATTCCAATAGGTGGGTTTCATATTACCTTCCATTTGATTCCCACCGTGGGACCCACCCTCATTAAAAAACAAATTATTATTATTCTTTCTTTAATTATTTTCTTCTTCTTCGTTCTTCTACTTTCTTCAACAACAAAAATTGATAACAAAAACAAACTCAATCCAAATTCATCAATAATCAAAATCCCAAATTCATATTCATATTCATAATCATAATCCGAACAAACCCAGAATCCACCACTGCTACCACTCGATCATTTCTCATTTCTGACCATCATCATCATCATGTCATAATCATCCATTTTCATTTTTTGGAATCAAAATCGAGAAAAAGTCATTTGATTTTGAAGATTGATTGCATTTTACGATCTGGGTAGATGGTGGAATCTGAAAAGAACAATAGCACCACCACCGTCATTTCAACCACCAAACCCACCACCGTTGCCTCCGCCGCCAAGTCAAATTTAGCTTTCAATCACTCGTTTACGATGCAAGGAGGCCACAAACGTTGATTCTCGCCCGAAAATCAACTACGCTTCGCTCAATCGCGCCATGACCATCAACAACAAGTTCTACATTAGGATGGATTCCATCGAAAACCCTTGAATACAGGTCATGAACTTCTTAAATTGTCGAAACATGTGAGGTCTGTCTTTGAGTTACAATGAGTACTAAGAAAAAGTTTTTTTATTTTTAAATTAGTTTGATTTTATCATTTTTTATAGGAATAAAGTAATTTGTAATTTGTTTTTTTTAATTTCAAAATTATTTATTATATGATAAGTCTCATTCTTTTAATAAATAAATAATTTTTTTTATGTAATTATGGAAAAAAATGAAAAAAACATTCAAAATTGATTCAAAAGATAAAAAAACAAACAAATTCCCATGTACAACCAAACACTTGTACTTGATATTCCCAGAAATCCAATATAATATTCTCATGCAAGACCAAACACATGTATACAGGTTGCTCAGGAATCACATTACTATGTTTAACTTTCCCAAGAATCACATTATTTTGATTACCTCATACCAAACGGCCACTTAAGACTACGTCTTTCAAATGTCCTTCCCTGGTCAGTTTTTCGATGTAATCCCTCAACTGGTAACATTTTGAAGTCTCATGCCCATTCTCTCGGTGGAAATGACAGTACTTGGAAGTATCTCCCCTGGCAAAATTTGATTGTTTTGGGGGCTTCTTGTACATGTTCTTGTCCTCTATCTCGTTCAGAACTTCCTCTTGTTTATTGGCCAAGGGTGTATAGTTGATGTATTGCCTTTTGAAGGGTTTATTGCCCTTTTGGTCATCATCCTTATGACCTTCTTTGCCCTTGCCTGGATTCTTGTTCTTCTGGTCCCACTTATGGTTCCCTTTGAACTGCTATCTTTAGGCTTTTGGCCTTCTCCCGGTCGGCCACCATGTATAAACTCTCCACCATAGGCTATCTGCTCTTCTTTTGCCATCGCATTTCCCCCTACATCGTCCACCAAGTGTGCGTAAGTGGTCGGCCCTTTCTGCCGTAAGCTAAGTAATAGTTAGCTATGCTGCAAAATAATGACAAAGGCTGATACCATCGCGCCATCATTGGGATCCAGCACCTCCGACACTTCTTGGGAGAATCTGGTCAGGTAGTCTTTCAATTTCTCATCCATCCTCTGCTTCAAAGTTGAAATGACCGATATCGACTTTCTTCTCTGGATGTTTCCCATAAACTGCCTGGTGAAGGCTTGTATCAATTCTTCGAAGTTCCTGATTGAGTAATTGGTAAGGCTACCAAACCATCTAGACCCATGATCCCCTAACGTCTGTGGGAACATTCTGCACATAAGTGCGACATCATAATTACACTGCGCTGTCGCACTTTGGTACCTTCTGACGTGCTCCTACAGGTCGGTGCTGACTTTAAACTACTTCACATGTGGCATTCTGAACTTTTTAAAGAACCGAGCTTGTCGGATTGGATCAAAGAATGGACTTTCTGAGTTACCGATCAATAAATTCCCAAGGCTTTGCCTTCGCTCTAACAACTCTATCCTCCTTAATAGGACCTTTCGCTCAACCTCTGGCTCTCGTGATCATCAAACCTTTGTCGTATGGTGAGCTCATAGGGGTCCCTTGGTACTCGTCCAATAACTTGGGCGTAGCGAAGGTTGTATTTGACTGTATAGCTGGTTTCCCGACGTCTTCTGGATGGGGCCTCCTCATCGGTCGAGGCTGATCGAGACCGCCTTCTATGACCGTCTTACCTATTTTCCCGAGTGTACTCTGGTCTGTCCCCACCGTATCTTCATGTATCTCCTTGAAGGTTGGGCTCCTTATACCCCTTTCATCTCTGCTACCTTATCTCTTGTGCCCCATGTGATTCTGGTCTTCTTATCGATCATCTCTCCTCTGAGAATGTTTCCTCCTTCCACGATGATCCGCCTTATCCCTATCAGTTTTACGGGGTGCATCTGGGGTCACGCCTACTATCTCATAGCACACCTTAAGGTATTGTGCCACCATAGGTGTAGACAGCTAATACGACGAGGTAAAATTGGCGGTTGCTGTTACATTACTTCCCTATATAGGAACGTCTTCAATGACTCTCTGTAGGGACTCTTGGACCTACCGGAATGAGTCTGGGGAAACTCCTGATGAAATGTCTATGGAAGTTATTGTAGCTTGATCGGTTGAGGTTGGGGTCGCAGAGGGTAATCTCCTCCAGCGATGCTAGCGTTTATAGGACCAAAGTTGTTGACACCACGTGGAGTACCAACGTCATGTAATGACTGACTTCTGTCTCTACTATTCACCATGTTGCTGTTTCACGAGTTCTCTTAAGGTTTGATCTAGCAATTTAGCAAAAGTTACTATCCATATTCTTCTAGCACTAATTGTTGACGATGATTTTTGGGTCTACGTAAAGTTGATCACACGTCCATGTAGAGACCCCAGATTACCGATCGCGCAGTTAAAGGACTTTAAAAAAAATAATTTCAATGAAATACTTAAACTGCACCAGTAAACCTTAGGATCTATTTTTCGGAACAGTAAAAACAAAAAGAATCGAAATCAAAACATAAAAGATAAAAGAGAAGAGGAGAAACAATATTCGTCATACCTACATAGGAGGCTCCTTCTCTTTAATACGATCTGCTCCTGGTTTGAACCATTTGATCTTCTTGACTATCTCCTGGAATTGGTAACGGCGTGTGGGCGCGTCAAGGTACTTAGGAACAACAAGAGAATACAGAGAGAAGAAGAAGAAAAAAACTTTTTTTTTTCTTTTTGACCGAACCCTAGTTTTTCATTTTTCATTTCTCTGAAAGCTCAAAACTCTTTTGATCGTATGTATTTTTATAGTGTTATCTCTTAGTTTCCAAGAAACATATATCATATATATATATATTATAAAACTAATTAACTAAATCTTTTAAGATATATGATATCTTTAAAGATATTAATTATGTTTTTGATTTGAACTCAAACTCTTTAAATTCAAAATTAAATATTTAATTTACTAAAATAAAATAATCATATTATCTTATTTTATTCAAAATCAAATATCAATTAACACCCTCGATTTAGTGATTAATAACATAATTAAATAATCTAATTATTTAATTTATTCAATCACCATTATTCATTAGTTAAATAATCTCATTATTCAATTAATTCCCGAATAAATACGTGTCACTTTCGTAACACAATTAATTGGACAATCCAATTAATTAACCATGACCCTTGTTACCTTCATCGATCAAGCTAGCAAGGGGACCCAATAGACCCACAGTATTTTGAGCTCCAAAAATCCTTTAAAATAATTAATTAAACTCTTTAATTAATATTTCATGATTATTAACTCCGGTGTTATTCTATTAAAAACCCGAAGTTGCACTCTCTCAACTGTAGATGTTTTTACACAAACCAATAACTTTCGGTGTTCATCGATATAGCTATTACATATGGAATAATCCTCCACAAGTAGTTCATAATTAGAGTTGGGTCATTATGTCCGTTAAACCCCTCTAATTATATCTTTCCATTAAGTACCATTGATTTTCTAATGAACAATAAATCCTACATTCCTCACAGAATTAGGAGAGCGCTCACATTGTTCAAGCCCCGAATCAACCCTTAAGGGAACTACCATCTACTTCTCGCAAGAAAGAGTGGATTTCACTATTCTGTACAAACCTTCCCACCCACAAGCCAAACAGCGATCCCAACATACAGAGCAAATTGATCGGGAATGCAACTCCGACCTCACTCATGGTATATCAAAGACCACGATCTAACCTGAAGGAGTCGATAAGACACTCAGAATTAAGATCACCCACATATAGCCATCATTAGTTAATATTGTTAATAGCCAAATTTGGCTAGGGACCAAAGGAAAATTCTCCCCCCTCATAGCCCGGATCCATGCCTAAAAATTATCCACCGTGGAACGCCCCCCGGGGTCATGCCATGATGCCACCTCACAAAAACGAGGAAGGGTCATCAAGCTATAGAAACACCCGAGACGAAGCCCGGCATTATCGGATCGAGCTTCCGACACCAAGGTCAAGAGTACCTCGCAACCTCCCTGGAAGCCTGCCTTTCTCTCCAAATTGAAAGAGAGACTATTAGGCTTTAAGCTCGTATTACAATGTTTCACTACCTCGTTGAACGGAGTTTCGGACCTATTAGGATGGGTAGGAGGAAGCTCGTTAGAGCCCATTACCATCGAAAAACACCCATAGTAAGCTGTTTAAAGCTCCAAGGGACCTGGAAAGGTCGGACCATGCTCCTAGCACCAAGACCAGGACACTTCGCTCTACCAAGCAATAAGTGCCATAACCGCCATCCTCCATGAAGAACCATACCATGGAGATACATACAATCATACCTATAACAAACATGGAAACACTACGTGCAGAACAAGTGATTGAATCCAAAAAGGAAACAAACTTATCTCCGCCTACGATACTCCCGAATTCATCATCAAACCAAAGTCAATGACTTTTTAAATAAAAAGATCCCGCCCGATAAGAGGGGAGGGGGGGGGAGGATTGAGAAAATCATGGCGGGAAAGTCGCAAATGGAACCTACCTAAACTGTGTATAAAACGATCGATCAGGAAGAAAAAAAGAGGAGACTACTTTTGGACAGGCACGATAGTGCCACCCTACTGTACCCCAGAGAGATCGAGAGTATTTTGAGAGATTTTTGTACCTTACAAACTGTAGATAATAAAGCCAATTTGTTCTTATTTGTCTTGTATGAGTGGTTGTGGTTCGAGTAAATCATTTAAAATAATCAACCTCCGGCCATCACCTCCGTGGTAATGGTCTTAGGGTGTTAATTGATATTTCTCATCTCGAGTAAATTTTCCATTAACATTTTCTAGCGCCGTCTGTGGGAACTGCCCACACCTAGCTAATCAAATCAACAGTTCATATTTTAACTGTCTTACAGGAATCATGAGGCTCCGCTTCTCCCAAGGACAGCCCGTGGCTTCGGAACAACGTTCGGTGACCCAACGCGAAAAGCTCCGAGGAGGGGAAAGAAATCCGGGCACTGCAACCAAGTTCCGGTCTAAATAACTAATGCACGGGCTTCTAGCCCTCCTATGGTAAGCCAGGCCGCACTCGATCAACAAGCGGCGGCCTTCATGGAAATCATTCGCCTCCGCCTGCTAGCTGAAGGCAATGCAGTCGAGCCGACAAATCCAAATGACTAGGGAAAGCCGAGCAGGACCGGGACCAAGCCGCCTGGGATCTCCTCCTCCAGAACCAACCCGGGGTAGGACCGGGCTTCAACCTTCGATCCGAGATAGGCTAGGGCCCACGCCTCTAGTTTCTAGAAGGCCATCACAATATCAACCTAGACGGGTTAAGTCCGCAGAGGACGCTCTGACCCGGGAGCAACGAGAGGCCCCTCGCTCGACGGCTTCAAGGAGGCAAGCCCGGGCCCAAGAGGAGGGTAGTCGGCAAATCTCCTGGATAGATCCCGCTCATGAAGAAGGCCGGATTGAGATCACTGGTTCATCAGAGGGATCCGGTAGCAGAGAATCTGAGGTCGATTTAAAAAAGCTCAGGAACAAGCGATTGTGGGATCAGCTGGAAAAGCTATAGAAAGAGGTCCAGCAGATAAGAAAGGAAAAGAATAGGGAGGATAAGAAGGATCCATTAAGCGAGATGAACATTCCCTTTACTAGAAGGATCCGAGAAGCGGAGCTCCCGCAGAAATTTAAAATGCCTACAGAAAAATTCTCTGGAACAGAAGACCCTTTATGTCACCTGGAGAACTTCATCCAACAGATGGATGTTTAGAATACCACCAAGGCTGCTATGTGCAGGATGTTCCCTACAACCCTAACCGACTACGTAAAAACTTGGTTCAGGAAGCTGCCTGCTGGTAGCGTGGATTCTTTCACAAAGTTATCGACAGATTTTTGTTCGCAATTCCAAGGAGTCAAACCTCGTCCAAAGGATCTCATACATCTTCAGTATGTGATTCAAGAATGAGGGGAAACACTTCGGTCTTACGTGGAACGTTTTCATGAGGTAGTCATCCAAATAGGAGTCTTTACCGAAAAGGAAACTCTCGCCAATTTCAGGCGGAACCTGTGAGCCGGAAAGCTTTTCCGTTCCTTTGCCAAGAGACCTCTAGAGATCTATCAGGAGGCTTATGATCAGGCTCTTGAGCAGGTTGAGATCGACGAATAGCTCAAAGTCAAGATGGAACACGATGATATGAGAACGGTAAAGAGCCAAAAAAAAAAGCCCCCAGATCTGAGCTAACTCAGAAAAATCAAAACAAACCTCCCAATAGGTCGACATACCGCTTCCCCGCTGCTCAGCTCAGGCAAGAAAGGAATCCAGCAAGGCGAACCCCTCCGAGAGCTTCATCTCCTCCTAGGACTGTAGCCCCCATAATGCGAGGTGAGAAAGGGTATGATTACTGCACCCCCTTGAATGCCTCCCAGGAAACAATCTGCCTTGCTATACGGGACAAGGGGCTCCTCCA
Organism: Dipteronia sinensis; assembly: GCA_033220585.1. NCBI lineage: Eukaryota > Viridiplantae > Streptophyta > Magnoliopsida > Sapindales > Sapindaceae > Dipteronia > Dipteronia sinensis. Next base: position 57,446,501 of record CM065636.1, on the reverse strand, counting down.
GAAGCCCGCACCCATGAAAGCCCTAGTCGACCGGAGGAACTAGTACAAGTACTGTGACTTCCACGAGGACGTGGGCCATAACACTTCAGAATGTTATAATTTGAGTAATCGGATCGAGGCCCTGATAAGGGAAGGATGTTTGATCAAGTTCTTGCAGCATGTCAGAGATAATATTCAGACTGTAAGGGAAGTATAAGCCGAGATCTGCAAGCATGCGGAGAAGAGAAAGGGGGAACATATTGATTCTATGCAGCAAATCCAGGTGATACACACCATCAGCGGAGGGCCAACACTGGCTGGCACCTCCAATAATTCCAGAAAAAACTATGTAAGGAAAATTCGCCGTGTGGAAGAAGGTCGGGGTATCTTCAAGGTCAGCCAAAGCCCGGCTGGACCTTCCCTGTCAGCTCAGATTATTTTCACAGAGGCAGATGTTTTCAACACCTTAAAACCACATGATGATCCCATGGTGATCACGATACAAATTGCCAACTGCATGGTCCACCGGTTGTTGGTTGACATGGGCACCAGTGTAGACATTCTCTTCAAGGAAACTTTGGAAAGGCTAAATTTAAAGTAATGGTGTTACAATAGTTGCACAATTCTGCTCTATAGATTCACTAGGGAGTCGATCATACCAGTGGGATCAAAGATACTCCTAGTGATCGTTGGGACCTCACCTCTCCAATAGAATGTTATGATGGATTTCGTTGTGGTCAACGTCCCATCGACCTATAAAGCCATACTAGGGAGGCCTTTCCTATCATCTTTGAAAGGAGTCTTATATATCTACCATAATGTCCTAAAATTCGCGATGGGAACCCAGGTCGGAGAGGTATGTGGAGACCAGCAATCAGCTAGGAAATGCTACGCAGTGTCTGCTAATCCGACAGCTTTAGCAAAATAGTTTGTACAAGTTGCAACGTTAATAATCTAGAAATCTAGTTCGTCTTTCATAAAAGGGATATTAAGATTTTAGTCCCCCTAGTTTGCGTTTATCTGGGCTTGGTCCACTAGTTTTTGGAATTACTAACTTTAGTCCACTAGTTCTCTGATAAACCTAATCCAGTCCTTACCGTCCTATTCCGTTAGTTTTTCGTTGACTTCCGTTAGGTCAACAAGGGTATTATGGGAAGTTTAACGAAAGCTTCTAGAAACCAGTCTTGAAGAAGGGTAATTCTGGAATTTCATAATTCAAAAAAAATTTACAAATTAATTTTAAAAAAAATCTCCCGAAAAAATAAAATAAAATGACTTCTTTTTAATTAAACTTTTAAAATAGAAATTTAAAAATAAAAATTAAATAATATATATTAAACGCATTTAAATTAATAAATTTAATTAAATTATTTAATAAATTTAATTAACTAAAAAACAAATTAAATAAAAACCAATAATAAATTAATAGAAAAATGAAATTAAAAAAATAAATATTAAAAATAATAAAAAATTAAAAAATCAATCAATCGGTAATTTTAATCTCTCCCCTTTCTCTCTCTCTCTCTCTCTCTCTCTCTCTCTCTCTCTCTCTCTCTTTCTCTCTCCCATGTCTCCATCTTCTCCTCTTCAACCATCGACAGCTTTCTCTCGTTCTTCTTTATGCCCAATTCTTTCATGCTCCGAGATGAAGAACGGCGCGGTGACGCAGTCCGCAGAGAGGCGAACTCACTCAGAGGAGAGGAGCGAGTGAGAGTCGGAGCTGAGCGAATCGAATACAAGACTAGAGAGATGCGAACGGCGGTGGTGGTGATGGCGAAGCGAGAGGTCAGTGAGGGTTTGTTCTTTGAGGTTTGGTGTTGATCTTCGATTATGGTATGGGTTTGTTTATAAAAAATTTCTGGTATGGGTTCTGTGAGGGTTTTTTTTTTTTTAGGTTTGGTGTTGGTATGGATCTTCAATCCTACGATTTGATATGAATTTTTTTTTTTGGATGAACTGGGTCTGTGAGGTTTGGGTTTAATTTGGCGATGATGTTGATTGTGTTAGGGTTTTTTTTTTGGCTTAAATTAGGATGTTATGAGAAAAAAAAAGTTAAGGTTTGATTTTGGGTTTGTGATTTCTGGAAATTTTGATGAAGTCTGGTGTTGGGTGTTGAGTCTGGAAATTGTTATGAATTCTAGAAAGAGTTAAGAGTGGTGCTATTGGCACACCCCCTACTGATCTATTCATGTCCATTTTTTAAAATTTTGATTTAATTAAATAAAATTAATTGTTTTTATTAAATTTTTTGGTTTATTTCCAAAACTACCTGTTTTACTTATTTTTCAAACTTAATACATACCATATATGATCTCTCTATCTCTGATCTATATACCTGTATACACCTCTCTCACCTCCATTGATTGATTTATTTTTTTTCTTCTTATTTCCTTTTTTTTTAGTTTTTTTTTTCTTAATTCACGATGGAAAAGAAAAAATAAAAAATAACAGGGTACTTCAACACAACGATAGCTTGATATCATTCTAAAGAAAAAAAAACTTCAAACTTATTTCCAGAGAATGAATTGTTTCCAGATGATTACTATCATTGTCAGACAATTCTCACTTTATGTTATTCTCAGACAATTCTTTAAGATGTTTGATATCGTTCTTAGACAATTCTTCAATATTCTTGATATCGTTCTTCTCAGACAATTCTTTAAGATGTTTGATATCGTTCTTAGACAATTCTTCAATATTCTTGATATCGTTCTCAAACTCTTCCATAATATTTTATATGTATGTAAGAAGCAGATTTTAGGGTTTAAGAGTTAATTTATTTATTTTTTTGAAGAAACGGATTACTATGTTTTTTTTTTTGGAAAAGGAATGTGAGATTTTAATAGATTTACTTTGTAGAATATTTCTTTCCTAAATTGCATGTCTTTTAAAGTAATTTTGATAAAAGAAAAAAAAAGAATATTATATAATTAAAAAAGTTGGTATGAATAGATCACTAGGGGGTGTGCCAATAGCACCACTCAAGAGTTAATTTAATTTTTTTAAAAAAAAAAATTTCGCCATTTTTAAAATTTTAAAAGAAATGGATTTGGTGGATCTCCACCGTCCATTTCACGAGATGGACGGTATGGATCTCCACAAAATCTATTTTTTAAATTTAATTATTTTTATAATAATTTTTATTTTTATTTTTTTAATTAAATCTGATTGGAGGGCATAAGGGTCATTTCACATGTGCCAGCTTTTATCAAGGGCAGTAAAGTCATTTTGCCCTCTGACTTCAACATTTCACGAAAAACTTTACAGAATGACTGAACTTAGTATTTCAAAAACTAGTGGACCAAACCTAGATAAACGTAAATTAGAGGGATTAAAATCTTAATTCCCTTTCTTAAAAATTATATATAACTTGTGGGTCCCATAAAAATGAGAACAAATAAGTGGAAACATGAATAAAAGTGTTTTCACTGCTCACGCCTATCAAAGCTTTAAATGAATGAAATTGATTTCTATGTTTTTGTTTTTTGTTTTTTCTTTCGAAAAATGGCTACCGGACAAGTATTGAGTGATTTTTGGTGAATATAGGAAAAGTTGTTTCGGAAATGACACCGAACAGCCCCTAAGGGGTTGTTAGGTACATGTTTTCACCTCGATTTTCGTAATACAACTTTTAATTCGTGTTCACTAATTTTTTTTAGCATTTATTAAAAAAAACGTAGGAAACAAAACCAATGTTTAAACTAAAAAACAAGTGTTTAAAAATACCGAGGTTATCCACTAGGGGACCACGGTTCCCGAAGCCGAGCTACGATACCACACCACAAAAATAAAGGCAAGCTCCAGAAACACCTGGAATAGAGCCCGGAGCGATCAGATCGAGCCCGCGTCACCAAAGCATAAATCGGAAAGCTCCCCGAAGTCGAGACTACCTCGCGACCTCTCCGGAAGCTCGTCAAAACCTGCTGCAACAGAAGAATGTCCGCAGGGGGCCGCATCAAGCTCTAAAGATCAAGGGAGGTCAGACCAAGCTCCTTGCTAGACTAAGCTCCTGAATACCAAAGCGAGGACACTGATCTACCTTGCTATACGAGACAATACATACCATATTCAACGACCTCTGTGAGGAATCACGATGTGTAGATACGAAGATACAGTGGATCATATCTAAAAACATTATGTACGTGTAGAACAAGTAACAGAGTTTAAAGATGAAGCAAACTGATCTCCACCGATATATTCTCAATTCGGTTATTAACACAAAGTCAATGACGTTTAAAGGAGAAATCTCGTCTGATAAGGAGGGAAGAGATTGAGAGAATCAATGAGAGAATCACAAATTTAACCTACCAAAACTATGTATAAATAGGAGGAAAAATGGAACCCCCAGGGGGAGAAAAACTACTTTTTGACAAGCATACGACAACAACCTTACTACACCCCAGAAAAATTGAGAGCATTTGATAGATATTTGTACATGATATACCATTGATAATAAAATCATCTTTATTCTCTTTTGATTGTACCAATATTAGTATTCTTAAATTATCATTTGAACAAGCTTGGTATAAAGTATATCAAGCCATGCCCACCACCTCCGTGGTAGTGGTCTCGAGGGTGTTAATTGAGATTTCTCACCACGAGCAAATTTTCAGTTAACACTTTTTGGCGCCGTCTATGGGGAACACCCACACCCAATTAATCAAATCAACCGTTTACATTTTTATTGTTTTACATGAACCATGAGGCTCTGCTCCTCTCAAGGACAGCCCGGGGCTTCGGAACAACCTTCGGCGATGCCAGGGCGAAAGGCCCCAAGGAGGGGGAGGAAATCCGGACATCGCAGTCAAGTTCCGGTCCAAGCAAGCTAAATATGCTATCGTGGCTATCGATTATTTCACAAGATAGGTCAAGGCAGGGCCTCTCTCCCGAATATCAGAAAAGAATACGACCAAGTTCATCAAAACCAACATGGTCTGTAGATTCGGGACCCTTCTCATCATTTTATCCGACCTAGGCAAGCAGTTCGACAAAGCCCGATTCAAAGACTTCTGCGAAGGTTTGGCAATCGACATCAGGTTCGCTTCAGTAGCCCATCCTTAGACCAACGGGCTGGTGGAATCCACTAACAAGACTATCAAGAGGCTGCTGAAGAAGAAATTGCAGCAGAAGAAAGGCAAATGGGCCAATGAGCTGCCCGAGGTCCTCTGGGCATACCGGACGACAAAGAGGATAGCTACCGGGGAGACACCTTACTCCCTAGCCTTCAGAGTTGAAGCGGTCCTCCCCATCGAGCATAAATTGACCTCATTCAGGGTGCAGCACTTTGAACTTAAAAGCAACAAGGTCAAACGATTTACTACATCCCAATCATCAATAAAGTCTAGGTTTTTCTTTATCTCCGATTATGTTCTACATCAATATCTACATATTTGACTGGAAAATTTGACATAATCGCCTCAAGACCAGGGATGAGCCGGGGAAACCCCCTTGCTGCCCCTGATGCCTTGGCCGGGCACCACCCCCTGCCAAGAAGGGTCTAAGCGTAAGAGCATAGTTGCCAGCAGGATCTCGAGACCAGGGACTAGCTGGGGAAGCCCCCTCGTTACCCATAATGCCTTGGTCGGGCTACAACCCCCAAGAAGGCTCTGAATGTAAGAGCATAGTTGCCATCCAGATCTAGAGACCAGAAAATAGCTAAGCAGCCCTCCTGATGCCTTGGTCGGGCTACCACCCTCAAGAAAGGTCTGAGTGTAAAAGCATAGTTGCCATCCAGATCACGAGACCAGGAAATAGCTAGACAGCCCTCATGATGCCTTGATCGGGCCACCTCTCCTGAAACGGATTTAAACATAAATATTTGTGTTAATAGCCAAAATTGGCTAAGGACCAAAGGGAAATTTTCCACCCTCCAGGCCTGGCTCCATGCCCGAGATCATCCACCAGGAAACCATGTTACCCAAAGTCGAGCTACGGTACGGCCCCGTAAGAACATGGACGGGCTCCAAAAACATCCGGAATAGAGCCATAAATGATCAGATCAAGCCCACGTCACCGTACCTGAAAACAGGAAATCCCCCCCGAAGTCGGGATTACCTCGTAACTTCTCCAGAAGCTCGCCAGTACCTCGCTGACATAGTAAGGTGTCCGCAGGAGGCCGCACCTAGCTTCAAAAGGTCAAGGGAGGACAGACCTAGCTTCTGATTAGACGAAATTCCTTTATATCAGGGCTAGAACATTGATCGACCTCACTACGTGATGTACCCCGCCACATTACATGCCATATTCGGCGATCCCTACGGGAGAACATGCTAGACCTGAAGACACACATGATCATATCTTAAGACATTACATGCTTACAGAACAAATAATAGAGTCCAAGTAGGAAACAAATTGATCTCCGCCAAGATATCCACGATTCAGCAATGAACTCAAAGTCAATAACATTTAAAATGAAAATCCCGTCCGATAAGGAAGGGAGAGATGGAGAAACGCAAGGGGAAAATCAATTAGTTTAACCTATAAAGACATTGTATAAAGGAGGGACTTCCTCCTTCCTAAAAAAAAGACTACTATTCGACAGGCATACAACAAGTACCCAACTACACCCTAGAGAAAAGTGAGATCAGTTAGAGAGAGAGAGGGAGAGATGTATATCACATATTATCAACAGAGGAAGCCTTTTTTTATTCTTTTGAGTAGCTAATAATATCATTGTTTCCTTGTCATTTCATTAGGCATTGTTATATATATATATATATATATATATATATATATATGTACATTCTACCTTGGTCATCACCTACGTGGTAATGATCTCGAGGGTGCTAACTGAGATTTATTGCCCCGAGCTAAATTTCTGTTAACACTTTCTGGCGCCGTCTGTGGGAAAATAAAACCTACACCCAGTTAATCAGATCAACTATTTGCATTTACAGTTTCGTTGTTTTACAGGAACTATGAGGCTCCGCTCTTCCCAAGGCCAACATGGAGTTTCGGAGCAACCCCCGGTGAGGCCAACACGAAAGGCCCCAAGAAAGGGGAGAAAATCAGGATATGGCAGTCAAGCTCCGGTCCAAATAACTAATGCGCGGGCTTCTGGCCACCCTATTGTGAGCCAGGCCACACTCGACCAACAAGCGGCAGCCTTCATGGAAACCGTCAGCATCCGCCTGCTCGCTGAAGGCATCACGGTCCAGCCAACCAACCTGAATGATCAGGGAGAGCCGAACAGGTTCAAAGCTAGGCAGCCTACCTTTGATCGCCTGGGACCTCCTCTTCCAGAGCTAGCTCGAGACAGGTCTGGGCCCCAACTTTCGATCCGGGATAGGCTGAGACCCATGCCCCCAGTTCCAAAAAGACCTTTATAATATCAACCCATGCGAGTTAAGTCCGCCGCAGATGCTTTGACCTGGGAGCAACGAGAGCTATCCTACCCAACTGCATCAAGGAGGATCGCACGGGCCCAAGAGAAGGAGAGTAGACAAACTTCCCAAATGGATTCTGTCCATGAAGGGGACCGGATAGAGGTTGCCAGTTCATCAGAGAGACTCGATAGTGAAGAATCTGAGGTCAATTCAAAGAAACCTGGGAACAAGCGACTGAGGGATCAGCTGGCAAAGCTATAGAAAAAGGTCCAGCAGATAAGAAAAGGAAAGAATAAGGAGGATAAAAAGGATCCCTTGAGTGAGATGAATGCTCCCTTCACTAGGAGAATCTGAGAAGCGAAGCTCCCACCAAAATTTAAAATGCCAGCAGATAAGTTCTCTGGAACGAAAGATCCTCTAAGCCACTTGTAGAGCTTCATTCAACAGATAAAGTTCCAGAACACTACCAGAGCGGCTATGTGTAGGATGTTTCCAACGACCTTAACAGACTACGCTAAAACTTGGTTCAGGAAGCTGCCCGCTGGTAGCGTGGACTCTTTCACGAAGTTATTAACAGATTTTTGCTCACAGACCCAAGAGGTCAAACCTCGTCCGAAAGATCCTATACACCTCCAATAAGTGATTCAGTAACGAAATGAGACACTTCGATCGTGTGTGGAACGTTTTCACAAAGAGGTCATACAAATGAGAGTTTTCACCGAGAAAGAAACTCTCGCTAACTTCAGACGAAACCTATGGGCGGGAAAGCTTTTTCGTTCCTTCACCAAGAGACCTCCCGAGACTTACCAGGAGGCCTACGATAGGGCTCTTGAGCAGGTCAAGATCGAGAAGCAACTCAAAGTCAAGATGGAACACGACGACATGAGAACGGTGAAGCATCTGAAAAAAGAAGCCCCCAAATTTGAGCCAGCTCAGAAAGCTCAGAGTAAACCTCCCAATAGGTCGACCTATCACATTCCCGCTCCTCAGCATAGGCAAGAAATATATCCAGCAAGACGAACCCTTCCTCGGGCTTTACCACCTCCCAGGACCGTGGCCCCCGTAATGCGAGGGGAGAAAGGGTATAACTACTACACTCCTTTGAACGCTTCCAGGGAAACGGTTTACCTTGCTATACGAGACAAGAGGCTACTCCAAAAGCCTGATCCCATGAAAGCCCTAGCTGACAGGAGGAACCGGTACAAGTACTGCGACTTCCATGAAGACGTGGGCCATAACACTTCAGGAGTGTTATAATTTGCGCAACCAGATTGAAACCCTGATAATGGGGGGGATGCTTGATTGAGTTTCTACAGCAAATTAGAGATAATATTCGGACTGGAAAGGAGGTACAACCTGAGATCAGTGAGGATGCGGAGAAGAGAAAGGGGGAACAGACTGACTTAATGCAACAAATCCAGGTGATACACACCATTAGCGGAGGGCCCACACTAGCTGGCACTTCAAATAATTCCCGAAAAAAACCATGCAAGGAAGATTCCTTGCATAGAAGAAAGTCAGGGGGTCTTCAAGGTCAGCCAAAGCCCGATAGAGTCCTCACAGTCGGCACAGATCATTTTCACTGAAGCAGATGTCTTCAACACCGTGCAACCTCATGATGATCCCATGGTAATCACAATATAGATTGCCAACTGTCTGGTCCATCGCGTACTCATAGATACATATAGCAGTGTAGATATCCTCTTCAAGGATACTTTGGAAAAATTAAACCTGAAGCAATGTTGTTACAATAGCTGTACAACTCCACTTTATGGGTTCACTGGAGATTCGATCATACCAGTGGGGTCGATGATCCTCCCAATGATTATCGGAATCACCATTCTCCAACAGAATGTTATGACCGACTTTGTTGTGGTGGACACCCCATCGGCCTACAACGCCATCCTAGGGAGACCATTCCTATCCTCCTTGAAGGGAGTCTTGTCCATATACCACAATGTCCTGAAGTTCCTAGTTGGAACCAAGGTAGGAGAAGTACACGGAGACCAGCAGGCAGCTAGGAGATGCTACGCATGTCTGCCAATCATACAGCTCTAGCAAAATAATGCGTACATGTGGCATTAGTCCATGAAGACATGGAAACATCCCTGATATTTCAGAAAGAGATGGAGCCCACAGAGCATCCTGAGCATCCAGAAAGCAAACCTATTATGCCTTATGAGGAGGAACGGAGCAAGGAGTGGGCTAGCTCGCTTATGCTCTGGTGATCTCAGCGAGAAAGCTCTGTCCCTATTTTCAAGCTCACACAATAGCAGTGGTGACGGACCAAGCTCTCCGCCAATTCTTACAAAGACCAAACGTGTCTGAAAGGCTAGTCTTATGGGCCCTAGAGCTCACTCAGTTCGATTTAAAGTATAAGCTCCGGACCACGATTAAGGCACAGACTTTGACTGACTTCGTGGCAGAATTTTTAGCGCTCCCAGATCAAGAGCATCCCTCAGCACCAAATGAGACTCCTGAAAAGACATCCGAGATCGACAATTGGCCGGAAGGCTGCAAGCCATAACCCTCTTTACAGATGGAGCATCCGGGCAAGCTGTGGGAGGGGCTGGCATAGTTTTAATAGACCCGGAGGGGACTGAATTCTGCCACTATTTCAGATTCGAGTTTAAAGCCACCAATAATGAAGCAGAGTACGAAGCCCTCCTAGCCGGGATGACGATAGCCATCAAACTAGAGGCCGATTACCTGCAAATCAAGAGCGACTCATTTCTTGTTGTAAATCAGGTGACTGGGGTATACCAGGCAAAGAGAGATAATATGGCTGCCTACCTAAAGCTAGCTCAGTTGCTAAAAAATAAGTTTAAGGGGTTTAAGATCGATCAGGTGCCTCGACACCAAAACCACGCGCAGATGTTCTGGCTAAGATAACTGCAAATGGAGGCCAATCCTTACCACGGGGAATTCCCCTCCAAGTGATCTCCCAACCAAGCATAGCCACAAATAAAGAAATATGCTCCCTAGATCTCCAGCCTTGCTGGATGGACCCGATCGCTGCCTACCTCCTTGAGGAAGAGCTCCCCGAAGAGCCTGACCAAGCCCAAAGAATTAAAAGACTCTCGGTCCGATATTGTTTGGTAGACTGGACCTCTATAGAAGGGGCAGATCCCTCTCATTACTTAGATGTTTGCATCCTGATGATGCTCAATGGGCACTAAGAGAGGTCCACTCTGGGGACTGTGAGAACCACATAGTTGGGGAAGGTCTAGCATATCAGGTGCTTCGTATGGGGTACTATTGGCCGACCATCCACCAAGACACAAGGAGTTTTGTTCAATCTTGCGACCCATGTCAAAGAACTTCAAACTTGAACCACCAGTCACCTGAGCGATTGTCGTCCCTTAGTTTACCTTACCTCTTTTCCATGTGGGGAATCGACCTAATTCGACCACTCCCTACCGCTCCCGGACAAATGAAACATGCTATCGTAGCTATCGACTACTTCACAAGATGGGTCGAGGCAGGGCATCTTTCTCGGATATCAGAAAAGAATACGACCAAGTTCATTAAAACCAACGTGGTATGTAGATTCGGGACCCCTCTCATCATTATAGCTGACCTGGGGAAGCAGTTCGACAACGCCCGATTCAAAGATTTCTGCAAAGGATTAGGGATCGACCTCAGGCTCGCTTCAGTAGCCCATCCCCAGACTAACGGGCCGGTGGAATCCACCAACAAGACTATCAAGAAACTTCTAAAGAAGAAGCTACACCAGAAAAAAGGCAAATGGGCCGAAAAACTGCCAGAAGTCCTCTGGGCATACCGGACTACAAAGAGAACAGCTATCGGGGAGACACCTTACTCTCTGGCTTTCGGAGTTGAAGTGGTCCTCCACATTGAGCATAAATTAACCTTGTTCAGGGTACAGCACTTTGAGCCCGAAAGTAACGAGGTCAAGCTCCGGGCTAATCTAGACCTCCTAGAAGAGAAACAAGACCGGGTAGCGGAGAAAGTTGCAATCTACCAAAGCAAGATCGCTAGATATTTCAACCGAAAGGTCAGAGCCCGGATTTCAAAAAAGGGGATCTGGCGCTTAGGAAAGTGACCCTGAATACTCGAAAAAGGTCGGATAGAGTCTTAAGCCCCAATTGGGAAGGGCCATATTTGTTAAAACTAGTTGCTCGCAATGGAGCCTACAAATTCAAAGACATGGACGGACGACCCATCGACCACACTTGGAATGCAGATCACTTTAGGAAATTCTACCCTTGAGCAGGGAGTTTTCAAGCAGACTAGCCCCATTCATGTTTCATTAGAATCCCTAATAAAGATGTACTACATCTCGATCATCAACAAAGTCATTTTTCTTTTTCATCTTTATCTCCAACTATGTTCAACATTAGTGTTTACATCCTTGAGTGGGAAATTCAACATGGACACATCAAGACCAGTGATTAGCCGGGGAAGCCCCATCGCTACCTCCTGATGCCTTGGTCGGGTTACCACCCCCAATAAGGGTCTGAGTGTAAGAGCATAGTTGTCATCCAGATCTCGAGACCAGGAAATAGCTAAATAGCCCTCTTGATGCCTTGGTCGGGCTACCACCACCAATAAGGGTTTGAGTGTAAAAGCATAGTTGCCATCCAGATCTCGAGACCAGGAAATAGCTAAATAGCCCTCCTGATGCCTTGGTCGAGCTACCACCCCCAAGAAGGGTCTAAGTGTAAGAGCATTGCCATCCAGATCTCGAGACCAGTAAATAGCTAAATAGCCCTCCTGATGCCTTGGTCGGGCTACAACCCCCAAGAAGGGTCTGAGTGTAAGAGCATAGTTGCCATCCAGATCTCGAGACCAGGAAATAGCTAAATAGCCCTCCAGATGCCTTGGTTAGGCTACCATCCCCAAGAAGGGTCTAAGTGTAAGAGCATAGTTGCCATCCAGATCTCGAGACCAAGAAATAGCTAAAATAGCCCTCTTGATGCCTTGGTCAGGCTGCCACCCCCAAGAAGGGTCTGAGTGTGAGAGCATAGTTGCCATCAAGATCTCGAGACCAGGAAATAGCTGAACTGCCTTTATGATGCCTCAATCGGGCAACCTCTCCTTAGACGGATTTAAAAACAAATATTTGTTTTCGTGTGCAGGATCAAGATCATCATAATAAGAATTCCCTACCAAAGTTTAAATGAAGTATGAACAAATTGTCGTTGCGGATGCAATTCTGGTTCCTATTCAAGACCAGGAATGGAACATGAGTTCTCTAAGCAAGTTGATTTATCATTAAAGATAAGAGGAGCCTATCCCCCGGTAAGGCTACATCTATCCAACGGGGAGCCTAACCCCCGAGCTCGGGCTATATATAAAAAAAAAAGAAAAAAAAAAGAGAAAGCTAAACTAAATAAGAGCAAAACGAGGTGCCCACCCCTTTTTCCGGGCAATCAAGACAAGTCATGAACGAACTGCTTCAAGCTTTGGAACTCTCTTGGTTTTCCTCTGCCGATCCTCCTCCTTCACGCCGATCCTCGCCATCGACCCCCCCTTCAGGTAGTTGTCCATCGTGGTTATCCTCGCCAACCATCCTTCCATTTAGAGGTTCCACCTGTTGGTCAACAGGATCTTCCTCCAGGACTTCATTAATCACTTCCATAACCTCAGGCGGGATAGCCGCATCAAGAAGGGCAGCCATGGACCCTGTCTGGCTCCTGTCAACCTCCATCTCTATTATAGGGGGTTCCTCAGACGGGCTCCTAGCTCCTTCCCCAGCTCCTAACTGATCCCCCTAGGATCGAGAAGATAGAACCTTACTGGAAGACTCCTCGGGACCTGAAGTAGTAAATGGAGGAGGTGGAAATAGAGGATCTGTCTGGGCGGGTTGTTTTCCAGCTCCTACCTGGCTCGAAGGAACTGCCTCGTCGCCATCAGGGCGAGATAGCTCAGCAGCCTTAATCATTATTCCTGTCTATCCCAGCCGGCAATAGATGACAAGTCAAAGGGAAGAGGGAGAGCTTCTGCGGCCTGAAAGGAAGCGTAGAAGTATCCATCGCTGAACGAGGTCTCCGCGTCAGCTTGAAGCTTTATCACCTGAGCAATCAAAGCCTGATTCTCGAGATCTAACTTTTTAGCCTTAGCTTTCCAAGAATCCCTCTGTCTGGCCCGCCGGGGAGATTGAAGACACTCTTGATCATAAGATTGCTTCGTCTTCTCATGGTCACAATGAAGCTCAGCCATCTCGATCTTAACCTTTCTCTGGTTGGAGGTCATCTCTTCCACTAAGGACTAAGCCTGCTTGAGCAATCCCATGGCTTTCTCGGCTTCTGCTTCGGCTTTTGCAGCCCTATCGCGAAGGAAGGCTACTGGCTGGCCTATCGCTACATTAAACTTGAAGGCCTATAAAAGATAAAGCCAGAGTTAGAGATTGAACAAATTAGCAGAAGCAGTACGAAGGAAATGCAATTACCTCAGCTAAGATAGCAGACCCCTTGGTGATCAGGACATCCACGGGCATGTAGGCCATCATGGAGATCCCACCGCTCGGACAAGATGCGATGAATTATTCCAGAACTTCGCCCTGCCCCGTAGAGCTCGACTAAGGGCGGGAACGGCTGGAAGGAATCCTTGCGACACCTCTTCCAAAATCCTCCGAAGCTTGAGGGGTTGGAAGCGCAACGGAATCATAAGGGTGAATTGAGGGGGTAGCAACTTTAGCGACTATAACAGAAGAGGCAGAAGTAGTCGGATCAACAGCCTGGGGAGCTTTACCCAAAGCCCAAAAAGCCCGCGACGCAAGGTTGGCCATCTTAGACCCAGCTGGGGAGGTAGATGGAGCAAGAGCTGGTGCGACCCCAGCAAAGGGAAGAGGAATTCTAGCTTGAGGAGAACGTTGGACATTGCAGGAAGCTGGTTCAACGACAAAAACTGTGAGTAAACAAATCAAAAAGGAAAATGTCAGAACCAAGCTAATCAACAAGACAAGGCAAGGCAATTCAATGACACTTACGAGGAGTAGCGTCTGAGATCTGCAGGTATTGGTTCACCCTACGAGGATCAAAGGCTTTAGCGGTTGGGAACTTCAGGTTCAAGTAGTTCCTGGCTAAAATAGCCTTCAAAATAGCTTCAGATTCAGAGGGCAGGGAGTCCCAGTCCCACGAGGGTTTATCACTGAAAGCTGTGGGAACCTCGAACTCATACCCTTCAATGAAAATCGAGCTCCCCCAATCATCCCCCTTAAGGATCCATTCTTCCTTACAGGCGGGGTCCTTCTTCGAAACGCCGGGAATAACAAAGTTGAGCTTGTTCTTGGCCTTAGCGTAAAACTGACCTCGAGGAGCACCAGATAGACTCCTGATTTGGAAAAGATAGGCTAGCTCCTCCGCTCCAGGATCTCTTGTCACCTTGTTTAGCTGGAATTGTTCCCTCCATAGCACGAGGAAACCGATCAAATGTCTCTAGAAGCCGGGCGTCAACTGGAGGAGAGCAAGCTGGATGGCGTTGAGGGCTCGCCGAAGAGTAGGATGGTGGGGGAGTCTAATCACATTCTTGAGAGCCGCGACATTAATTGGAAGGACGCCCTTAGGAGGGGGGGGGGGGGGGGTCGAAGAACTCATAACCCTTGGGAGGTACAGAGATGGAAACGCCGTCAGGAATACCATACTTCGACCTCAAACGGTCAATCACCATCGGATCAACGATGGAATTAGAGATAACCCTGAAATCATAGGGAGGAAGCCTCTCCAAGGCAGGGCCGGAAGCTGGGACTCGATGCTCCCCCGCGGCGTCGACGCCTACCTCTCTATCGGAGTTGTCATTGGCTATATCCAAAGGGTGATCAGGATGGTTAGAAAACCCGGTCCCAATGGACACATTCCTGTTCCACCGCCGACGCTGCGGGTTGGGCGGGGAATCGTCGCTGTCTAAGCTCCTCCTTGCCCGTTTCCCCGGGCAAGGCTAAAGACCTCCTCGCCGTCAACTATGGAGTCAACTGAATCATGACTGGTTTTCGACATGATGAAGTCAATAAGGATGAAGAATGAAGAAAAAGATAAGCTTGTGAGGAAGAGGTTGAGATAAACAAGTATATATATTCAAGAGGGCAACAGCACGAGCTGTCAAGAGTCGAGATCTTCGGTTGAGATCACAAAGAATCTCGGGGACTGCCTTAACGTAACGGGATTAACTCGGAAACAAGTTAGTCAGCTCACGCCACGTCACTTGCGCAGTTAATGAGGAGATCTCCCCAAGATTCTGGTAATGGTAAAGAATCTCGGGAACTGCCGTAACGCAACCGGATTAATTCAGAAATAAATTAGTCAGTTCACGCCATGTCACTTACGCAGTTAATGAGAAGATTTCCCCAATATTCTGGTAACGGTAAAGAAGGAAAGATTTCCCAAATAAAATGAAAAATCTGACCCCAACCCCAAGCTCGACAACCGGTGTTCAAGTCAGAGGGGAATTCTGTTAATAGCCAAAATTGGCTAAGGACCAAAGGGAAATTTTCCACCCTCCAGGCCTGGCTCCATGCCCGAGATCATCCACCAGGAGACCATGTTACCCAAAGCGGAGCTACGGTACCACCCCACAGGAACAAGGACGGGCTCCAGAAACATCTGGAATAGTGCCAGGAATGACCAGATCAAGCCCGCGTCACCGAACCTGAAAACAGGAAATCCCCCCTGAAGTTGGGATTACCTCGTAACTTCTCCAGAAGCTCGCCAGTACCTCGCTGACATAGTATGGTGTTTGCAGGAGGCCGTACCTAGATTCAAAAGGTCAAGGGAGAATAGACCTAGCTTCTGATTAGATGAAATTCCTTTATATCAGGGCTAGAACACTGATCGACCTCACTATCTGATGTACCCCGCCACATTACATGCCATATCGACGATCCCTACGGGAGAACATGCTAGACCTGAAGACACACAGGATCATATCTTAAGACATTACATGCGTACAGAACAAATAATAGAGTCCAAGTAGGAAACAAATTGATCTCCGCCAAGATATCCACGATTTAGCAATTAACTCAAAGTCAATAACATTTAAAATGAAAATCCCGTCCGATAAGGAGGGGAGAGATGGAGAAACTCAAGGGGAGAATCAATTAGTTTAACCTGTGAAGACATTGTATAAATGAGGGACTTCCTCCTTCTTAAAAAAGAGACAACTATTCGACAGGCACACAACAAGTACCCAACTACACCCTAGAGAAAAGTGAGATCAATTAGAGAGAGAGAGAGATGTATATCACGTATTATCATTAGAGGAAGCCTTTTTTGATTCTTTTGAGTAGCTAATAATATCGTTGTTTCCTTGTCATTTCATTAGGCATTGTTATATATATATATATATGTTCTACCTTGGTCATCACCTACGTGGTAATGATCTCGAGGGTGCTAACTGAGATTTATTGCTCCGAGCTAAATTTCTGTTAACAATTTGTTTCATCTACAGGATAAGAATTTCCTACGAAGCCAGACTAAAGTATGAACAAATTATCATCAAAGATGCAGGATCGACTCACATTCGGGATCAGGAATAAAGCAAGAAGTTCTCAATCAAGATGGAAGCTCATAATCAAGGTCAATCAAAACAAATATGAAGGAAGTTATAGCAGTTTCTCATTAATAACAAAGGAGCCTATTCCCCAGTAAGGCTACATCCATCAAGCAGGGAGCCCAACCCCAGAATCTGGGCTATAAAAAGGAGAAAAAGATTGACTAAACTAATCTTGAATAAAGCGGGGTGCCCACCCCTTTTCGGTTCAATCAAAGCCAGTCATGAACAGGTAGCGTCAAGCTTTAGCGCCCTCGTGATTTTCCCTACTACTCCTCCTCCCTCGGGCTGATCCTTGCCATCAGCTCCTCCTTCAGGTGGCTGCCCGTCTTGGTTACCCTCACCAACCATCTCTCCCTCTAGAAGTTCTTCCTGCTGATCAGCTGGATCCTTCTCCAAGACTTGATTGATCACTAACATCACCTCATGAGGGATAGCCGCATCAAGAAGAGCAGCCATGGACCCCGTCTGGCTCCTGTCAACCTCTATTTCCACTCTAGAGGATCCCTCAGGCAGGCTCCTTATTCCTTCCCCAGCTTCTGGTTGATCATCTTCAGAATGAGCGGGCAGAACCTTACTTGAAGATTCCCCAAGACCTGAAGTAGTAAAGATGGGAGGAGGAAGAGGAGGAACTGCCTGGACGGGCTACTTTCCCGGTCCTGCCTGGTTAGAGGGAACCGCTTTGTCATTGTCAGGGCGAGACAGTTCAGCAGCCTTGATCATTATCACTTCTCTATCCCAACCGGCGAGGGATGATAGATCAAAGGGAAGGGGGAGAGCTTCTGCAACCTGAAAGGAAGCATAGAAATATCCGTCACTAAAGGAGGTCTCTACCTCAGCTTGCAGCTTGGCCACCTGAGCAATCAGATCCTGATTCTCGAGGTCCAACTTCTTAGCCTCGGTCTTCCAAGAATCCCTCTGCTTGGCCCGTCGGGTAGAGTGGAGGATTTCTTGATCAAAAGACAGCTTCGTCCTCTCATAAGCACAGTGAAGCTCGGCCAGCTCGGTCTCCATTTTCCCTTGGTTGGAGGTCAACTCTTGTACTAATGTGTGAGCCCGCTTGAGCAATCTCATGGCTCTCTCAGCTTTGGCATCAACCTTAGCAGCCTAATCACGAATGAGGGCTACCTAGCGGCCTATAGCCACGTTAAACTTGAAGGCATATAAGATACAAAGCCAGGGTTAGGAATCGATCAAGTTGGCTGTCTCAGAAGCAATATAGAGGAAAAACAATTACCTCAGCTAAGACAGCAGACCCCTTGGTGAGCAAAACATCGACGGGCATCGAGGCCATCCTAGAGAGCCCACCACCTGGGCAGGATGCGATGAATTGTTCCAAGACTTCGTCCTGCCCTGTCGAGAGGGCGAGAGCGGCTAGGAGGAATACCTGCGACACCTCCTTCAAAGTCCTCTGAGGATCGGGGGGTTAGAAGCGCAGCGGCATCAGGTAGGTGAGTCGTAAGAACATCAGTAGCAGTAGAAGGAGCAGAAGAGGCATGGGTAGTAACGCCAGCTACTTGGGGAACGGAGGCTCCTCTGTTTACCGCTTTGGAAGCCCATGACGCAAAGGTAGCCATCTTGGATCTCACCTCGGAAGGCGATGGAATAAGAGTAAGCGTGATCCCGGCCGAGACAATCAGCCCTTTCTTCTCCGAAATGGCAGAGGAAGCCCCCTGCGTCAATCTGATAGATGGGGGAGGAGTGCGAGCTTGCCGGAGCTGCTGACCTTCGCAAGAAGCTGGCTCAACAACAAAAACTATAAGTAAATGAAACAAAAGGGGAAACGTCAGAACTGAGCTGGTCAACGAGACAAAGCAAGACGATTCAGTGTTACTCACTAGGAATAGCATCAGAGATCCGCATGTATTGATTCACCCTACGAGGATCGAAGGCTTCAGCAGTTGGAAACTTCAGGTTCAAGTAGTTTCTGGCCAGAATAGCCTTCAAAACAGTTTCAAACTCTGGTGGCAGGGAGTCTCGGTCCCACGATGGTTTGTCACTAAAAGCTGTGGGGACCTCGAACTCATGCCCTCCGATAAAAATAGAGCCTCCCCAGTCACCCTCGCCAGGATCCACTTTACCTTCCAGGCGGGATCCTTCTTCGAAGCACCAGGAATGACAAAGTTGAGCTTGTTCTTGGCTTTTGCATAGAACTGACCTCTGGGAGCACCGGAGAGGCTCCCGATTTGGAAAAGGTAGGCCAGCTCCTCTGCTCTGGGCTCTCTCGTCACCTTGCTAAGCTGGCATTGTTCCCTCCACAGCATGAGGAAGCCAATCAAATGCCTCCTGAAGCCGGGTGTCAACTGGAGAGGAGCAAGCTGGATGGCGTTGAGAGCTCGTCAAAGGGTAGGATGAAGGGGAAGCCTAACCCCATTCTCAAGAGCCGCCACATGAATCAGAAGCATGCCGTCGGAGGGATTGAAGAATTCATAACCTTTAGGAGGAACCGAGATAGAAACACTGTCCAGAATGCCGTACTTGGACCTCAAACGGTCAATCGAGTTCAGATCAACGATTGAGTCGGAAACAACCCTGAAGTTATAAGGGGCAAGCGTGACTTGACACTTCCCAGCAGCATCCTCCCTATCCTCTTTATCAGAGCCTTTATCAACTAAATCTAGAGGATTGTCAGGTCGATTAGAGAACCCTATCCCAATGGCTACGTTTCTAGTCGACCACCGGCGTTGGGGACTTGGCGGAGAGTCCTCACTGTCGAAACTCTTGCGCGCTTGCTTGCCAAGGGCGAGACTAGCGACCTCCTCACCATCGACAATAGAGTCGACAGAGTCGCAGCTGTTTTTCGACATGGTTTAGAAAATCTAGCGAAGTCGATAAAGAGAAGATGAAATTCTTTTCAAAAGAAAGTTTGAAACTTGAAAGAGGCAAAAGTGTGAGGAAGGTGGTGGAGTTGTCGAGTTTAAATAGGAGGGGACAGAGCAGTGACGTCGGTAGCCCAAGAGCAAAATCTTCGATGGTGGGTTGCCTCGAATCACGGAATGGCCGTAACGTAGCCGGATTAGTTTGAAAATACCCCAGTCTACATGCGACACGTCACTTGAGGAAATTAATGAAATGATTTCCACCGAGATTCTGGTAACGGTAATGGAGGGAAAATTTCCTAAATAAAATAGGAAATCTGACTCCAACCCTAAACTCAATCACCGGCGTTCAAGTCAGATGGGACTTCTGTTAATAGCCAAATTTGGCTAGGGGTCAAAGGGAAATTTTTCTCCCTCTCCAGGCCCGAGGTTATCCACCAGGGGACCATGGTTCCCAAAGCCGAGCTACGATACCACCCCACAGAAATAAAGGTAAGCTCCAGAAACACCCGGAATATAGCCCGGCGTGATTAGATCGAGCCCGCGTCACCAAAGCAGAAATCGGAAAGCTCCCCGAGGTTGAGACTACCTCGCGACCTCTCTGGAAGCTCGTCAAAACCCCGCTGCCACAGAAGAATGTCCGCAGGGGGCCGCATTAAGCTCCAAGAGATCAAGGGCGGTCAGACCAAGCTCTTTGCTAGACTAAGCTCCTGAATACCGAAGCCGAGACACTGATCTACTTCGCTATACGAGACAATACATACCATATTCAATGACCTCTGTGAGGAATCACGATGTGAAGATACTAAGATACACTGGATCATATCTAGAATCATTACGTACATGTAAAACAAGTAACATAGTTTAAAGAGGAAACAAACTGATCTCCACCGAGATATTCTCAATTCGGTTATTAACACAAAGTCAATGACGTTTAAAGGAGAAATCCCGCCCGATAAGGAAGGAAGAGATTGAGAGAATCAAGGGGAGAATCACAAATTTAACATGCCAAAACTATGTATAAATAGGAGGAAGAAAGTAACCTCCAGGGGGAGAAAAACTAATTTTCGACAAGCATACAACAACAAACTTACTACACCCCAGAAAAATTAAGAGCATTTGAGAGATATTTGTACATGATATACCATTGATAATAAAATCATCTTTATTCTCTTTTGATTGTACCAATATTAGTATTCTTAAATTATCATTTGAACAAGCTTGGTATAAAGTATATCAGGCCCTGGCCACCACCTCCGTGGTAGTGGTCTCGAGGGTGTTAATTGAGATTTCTCACCACGAGCAAATTTTCAGTTTACACAATGTTAGGTCAGCTATTTATACTAACCAAACAAGGGTAGTCTTAACCTGTGTCATTAAGGTATATGATAACAACTACTTTATTCTCATTTAAAGAAATAAAATCACTACATTTATTATAATAAAACAATAAATGCATCAGTTGACCTGTATTTTTATTTTCATAAATAAAAATAAAGTAGTTGTTATTCTGTGTCCTAAGGACACAAGTTAACACTACTGTTAGGCCTCTTCTAGCACCAACCGTAGGAAAAGATACAGATGAACCCTCGGGCTCTTTCTCGTTCCCTCCGATATGGACATCCACCGATCAAAGCTCAAGTCTATCGAGAGGTTGGTTGGAAGCCACGTCATCCGATGTGATCATCGGAGGTAACCGACAGGACGACCAGAAACACCTGTCAAACTCCAACCAATCGTCGGTCGCCAGGGGATCGCCTGTGTCAGAGGTTAAGCCTATATAAACCACTCTACTTGTAAAAGAAAGGACTTTTGAAAAAATTAAAATTTCAGAGAGGACTAATAGAGACTTAAAGTTCATCCCACTAGTCCCTATTTTCTTAAATTGAAACCTAGAACTATCGGGACTTGAAAGAACAAATAGAAGAATTGATCCAAGAAGGAAAGCTCTAAGATTGCGTTGACTCCGAAAATTCAAATGTCGTTCCAGCGAAAATGAGCGGTCCTCTAAGCAACATATCCCGCAACTCCGACCCGAACTCAGATGACGACGAACCAATACACTTTATCATTACTGAACCTATCACTGGGGACCCTGGCTCCTCTTAAACTAGAAACACGCCAGCTGCGGTATGCCTGACATCAGCACCGAAGGACCCCCCAAAGGAATGGGATCCCATCATTTTCACTTCATCCAATTCGTAGGGAATCAGATACCCCGTATTGTGAAAATAGGAAATCGAAGAGGAAACAAATCAGAGAGATAGTAGAAGTGCAAGCAACCGAAATCTCCCTCCTAAACGAAGTGCACATTACAAGCTTGGATTCGTGCAAGATCGGATCCCGATCGACTGGAAAACTAACGGAGCCGTTGATAAAGGTCATTCTGAGTGCCGTAGAGCCTAAAAAGATAGTGTTAATAGCCAAATTTGGCTAGGGACCAAAGGGAAATTTTCCACCTTCCTAGTCTGCTTCCCGGCCTGAGGTTATCCACCTGGGAACCACGGCTCTCGAAGCCGAGCTACGGTACCACCCCACAGAAATAAAAGGCGAGCTCTAGAAACACTCGGAATAGAGCCCGATGCCATCATATCGAGCCCACGCCACCAAACCAGAAATCGGGAAGCTCTCTGATGTCGAGACTACCTCGTAACCTCTCTGGAAGCTTGCCCAAACCCCGCTGCCACAGAAGACCATCTGCAGGGGGCCGCATCAAGCTCCAAGAGATCAAGGGAGGTTAGACCAGGCTCCTGGCTAGACTAAGCTCCTGAATACCAAAGCCAAGGCACTAATCTACCTCGCTATACGAGACAATACATACCATATTCAACGACCTCTATGAGGTATCATGCTGTGAAGATACGAAGATACATTGGATAATACCTGGAAACATTACGTACATGCAGAACAAGTAATAGAGTCCAAAAAGGAAACAAGCTGATCTCCACCAAGATATTCTCAAAATCGGCTATTAACACAAAGTCAATGACGTTTAAATGAAAAATCCAGTCCGATAAGGAGGGAAGAGATTGAGAAAATCAAGGGAAGAATTAGTTGGTTTAACCTACCTAAACGATGTATAAATAGGAGAAAAAGAGAAAGCAAGAGGGACTACTTTTCAACAGGCATACGACAACAACCCTACTACACTCTATAAAAATTAAGAGTATTTGAGAGATATTTGTACATGATATACCATTGTTAACAAAATCATCTTTTGGTTGTACTAATATTAGTATTTTCAAATCATCATTTGAACAAGTTTGGTATAAATTATATCAGACCATGGCCATCACCTCCGTGGTAGTGGTCTTGAGGGTGTTAATTGAGATTTCTCATCCCGAGTAAATTTTCAGTTAAAACATTCTGGCGTCGTCTGTGGGAAACACCCACACCCAGTTAATCAAATCAACCGTTTGTATTTTTATTGTTTTACACGAACCATGAGGCTCAGCTCCTCCCAAGGACAGCCCGGGGCTTCAGAACAACCTTCGGTGATGCCAACGCGAAAGGCCCCAATGAGGGGGAAGAAGTCTGGACATCGCAATCAAGCTCCGGTCTAGACAACTAATACGCGGGCTTCTGACCGCCCTATGATAATTCAGGCCGCGATAGACCAACAAGCGGCACCCTACCTGGAAACCGTTCACCTCCACCTGCTGACTGAAGGCATCACAATCCAACCAACAAACCTAAATGATCAGGGAGAACCGAGCTGGCCTGGAACCAGGCAGCCTGCTTTCGACCTCCTGGGACCTCCTCCTCGAGAGCCAGCTTACGATAGGACTGGGCCCCAACCTTCGATCTGGGATAGGCTAGAACCCATGCCTCCAGTTCTGAGAAGACCATCACAATATCAGCCCAGGCGAGTTAAGTGTACAGCCGATGCTCTAACCCGGGGGCAACGAGAGGCACTTCGCCCGACGGCATCGAGAAGGGAAACCCGGGCCCAACAGAAAGGAAGTCGACAAACCTCTCGAGTAAATCCAGCTCATGAATAGGATCAGGTTGAGGTCGCCAATTCATTGGAGGGATCCGACAGCGAAGAATCCGAAGTCAATTCAAAGAAACCCGAAAACAAGAGATTGAGGGATCAGCTGGCAAAGCTACAGAAAGAGGTCCGGCAGATAAGAAAGGAAAAGAACAAGGAGGATAAGAAGGATCCATTAAAAGAGATGAATACTCCCTTCACCGGGAGGATCCGGGAAGCGGAGCTCCCACCAAAATTTAAAATGCCAACAGATAAGCTCTCAGGAACAGAAGATCCTTTGATTCACCTGGAGAATTTTGACTAACAGATGGAAGTTCGGAATACTACCAGGGTTGCCATGTGCAGGATGTTCCCTACCACCCTGACTAATTATGCGAAAACTTGGTTCAAGAAGTTACCCGCTAGAAGCGTGCATTCTTTTACAAAGTTACTAACAGATTTTTGCTCGCAGTTCCAAGGAGTCAAACCCCATCTAAAAGATCTCATACACCTCCACTATGTGATTCAAGAGCGAGGTGAAACACTTCGATCGTACATGGAGCGTTTTCACAAAGAAGTCATACAAATGGGAGTCTTCGCCGAGAAAGAGACTCTCGACAATTTCAGGCGAAACCTATGGGCAAGAAAGTTTTTCCGTTCCTTCGCCAAGAGACCTCCAGAGACTTACCAAGAGGCCTATGACTGGGCTCTTGAGTAGGACAAGATCGACAAACAGCTCAAAGTCAAGATGGAACACGATTATATGAGAACTGCAAAGCGTTAGAAAAAAAAAGCCCCCAAATCTGAGCTAGCTTAGAAAAATCAGAATAAACCGCCCAATAGGTCGACCTATCGTTTTCCCGCCTCTCAACTTAGGCAAGAAAGGTATCCAGCAAGACGAACCCCTCCTTGAGCTTCGTCTCCTCCTAGGACTATACCTCCCGTAATGAGAGGGGAGAAAAGGTATGATTATTACACTCCCCTGAACACTTCCTGGGAAACAGTTTACCTTGCTTTACGGGACAAGGGGCTACTCCAAAAGCCAACACCCATGAAAGCCCCTGTCAACAGGAGAAACCGGTACAAGTACTGCTACTTCCATGAAGACGTGGGCCACAAAACTTCAGAGTGTTATAATATACGCAACCAGATCGAAGTCCTGATAAGGGGAGGATGTTTGATTGAGTTCTTACAGCAGGTCAGAGATAATATTCAGACTGGAAGAGAGGTACAAGCTGAGATCAGTGAGCTTGCTGAGAAGAGAAATGGGGAACAGACTGATTTAATGTAACAGATACAAATGATACACACCATCAGCGGAGGTCCCACAATGGCCGATATCTCAAATAATTCTAGAAAAAACCATGCAAGAAAGATTCCCCATATAGAAGAAGGTCGGGGTATCTTCAAAGTCAGCCAAAGCCTGGCGGAGCCCTCCCAATCAGCACATATCGTTTTTACTGAAACAGATGTTTTCAACATCGTGCAACCTCATGATGATCCCATGGTAATCTCGATACAGATTGCCAACTGCATGGTCCATCGCGTGCTCGTTGATACGGGCAGCAGTGTAGATATCCTCTTCAAGGATACCTTGGAAAAACTGAATCTGAAGAAATGATGTTACAATAGCTGTACAAGTCCGCTTTATGGATTCACTGGGGATTCGATCATACTCATGGGATCAAAGATCCTTCCAGTGATCGTCTGAACCACACCTCTCCAACAGAATGTTATGACGAACTTTGTTATGGTTGACACCCCATCAGTGTACAACGCCATCTTAGGGAGACCATTCTTGTCCTTCTTGAAGAGAGTCTTGTCTATATACCACAATGTCCTGAAGTTCCTAGTGGGAACCAAGGCGGGCGAGGTACGTGGAGACCAGCAAGCAGCTAGGAAGTGCTACGCAGTGTCCGCCAATCCTGCAGCTTTAGCATAATAGTTTGTACATGTTGCAACGATCCAGGACATGGAGGCATCCCGGATAATCCAAGAAGATATGGAGCCCACGTAGCATCCAGAGAGCGAACCCATAATGCCTTATAAGGACAACAGAGCAAGGAATGGGCCAGCGGGCAACCCGTAGATAGCCTAGAGGAGATACCCATCAGAAATGACGATCCCTCCAAGGTTGTCAAGGTTGAAGCTACCCTCGAACCGCAAGTGAAAGAAGGCTTGATTGGGCTTCTCAAAGAATTCAGTGACATCTTTGCTTGGAGCCACAATGAGATGCCTGGGATCCCGGTATCATTGGCTGCCCATCGATTAACGTTAGATCCAACAGTCAAGCCCGTCAAACAGAAGAGGCGTCACTTTAACGCTAAGAGGAACGCTGCGGTGCAGGAAGAAGTAGACAAATTGATCAAGGTAGGTTTTATCAGAGTAGTGCGCTACCCCTAGTGGATCGCTAACGTGGTCATGGTTACGAACGCGAATGGGAAATGGCGTATATGTGTCGACTACACGTACCTTAACCGGGCACGTCGAAAAGACAGTTTTCCTCTACCAAAGATCGATCAGCTGGTCAACTACACTTCCGGAAATAAACTTCTTAGTTTCATGGATGCTTTCTCAGGGTATAACCAGATTAAGATGCACCCAGCTGACTAAGATAAGACCATCTTCATTACTAGGTAGTGCATGTACTACTACAAGGTGATGCCATTTGGCTTGAAGAATACGGGGGCTACATACCAGCGGCTGGTTAACAAGCTGTTCAGGTCTGAGATCAGAAGGACAATAGAGGTATACATCGATGACATGATCACAAAATCACCAACCACAGAAGGACATCAGGAAGACCTTTGCAAGACCTTTCTAATCCTAAGAGAACACCAGATGCGGTTGAACCCCTCCAAATGCGCTTTCGAGGTAACAGTGGGGAAGTTTCTAGGTTTCATGGTTCATGAGAGAGGCATAGAGGCCAACCCGAAAAAAATCAAGGCTATCTTGGACCTGGAGTCCCCCATATTGCTCAAATAGGTACAAGTTTTGACTGGGCGCGTAGCAACACTCAACAGGTTTATCTCTCACTCCACCGATAAATGCCTCTTGTTCTTCAAAGCCATCAAACAAGGGAGAAACATGAAATGGAGCCCGGAGAGCGAGTGAGCTTTTCAAGCCTTGAAGAAATACCTAACAAGCCCACCATTATTAGTCAAGCTGGTTCCCGGAGAGGAGCTGCAAATCTACCTGGCCGTCTCAGAAACTGCAGTAAGCGGAGCTTTGGCCAAGGAATGTGGCGACGGGATTCAAAGGCTCATATACTATGTGAGTCATGCTTTAACCAAGTCATAAAAAAATTATAGTCTCCTGTAAAAGCTCGCTTATGCTCTGGTGACCTCGGCGAGAAAGCTTCGTCCCTTTTTTCAAGCTTATTCAACAGCACTAGTGACAGACCAACCTCTCTGCCAATTCTTATAAAGACCGGACGTGTCAGGAAGGCTAGTCTTATGGGCCCTAGAGCTCACTCAGTTTAACTTAAAATGTAAGCCTAGGACCATGATTAAAGCGCAGGCTTTGGCAGACTTCGTTGCAGAATTTTTAGCGCTCCCAGGCCAAGGGAATCTCGCAGCATCGAATATGGTCCCTGAGAAGATTTCCAAGATCGATAATTGGCCGGAAGGTTGCAAATCTTGGACCCTCTATACAGATGGAGCATCTGGGCAAGCTGGGGGAGGAGTTGGTGTGGTCCTAATAGACCCAGAGGGGACTGAATTCTGTCACTGCTTCAGATTCGAGTTTAAAGCCACCAATAATGAAGCTGAATACAAAGCCCTCCTGGCCGGGATGAAGGCAGCCGTCGAAATGAAGGCCGATTACCTATAAATCAAGAGCGACTCATCACTTGTAGTCAATTAGGTGTTTGGGTATACCAGGCAAAAGGAGATAACATGGCCGCCTACCTAAGGCTAGCTCAGTCGCTTGAAAATAAGTTTAAGGGGTTCAAGATCGATCAGGTGTCTCGACACCAAAACCACCACGTGGATGTTCTAGCTAAGATAGCCGCAAGTGGAGGCCAAGCCTTACCACCAGGAGTTCCCCTCCAAGTGATATCCCAACAAAGCATAACCGCGAACAAGGAAATCTGCTCTCTGGAT
The DNA here is from genome assembly GCA_033220585.1 of Dipteronia sinensis. Classification (NCBI taxonomy): domain Eukaryota; kingdom Viridiplantae; phylum Streptophyta; class Magnoliopsida; order Sapindales; family Sapindaceae; genus Dipteronia; species Dipteronia sinensis. Next base: position 57,418,795 of record CM065636.1, on the reverse strand, counting down.
CGTCAGACTTGCTGGATGGATCTGATCATTGCCTATCTCCAAGAGGGAAAGCTTCCAGAGGAGCCCGATCAAGCCCGAAGAATTAAAAGGCTCTCTTTTTGATATTGCCTGGTAGACGGATACCTCTACATGAGGGGTAGATCCCTCCCCTTACTTCGGTGTTTACATCTTGATGATGCTAAATAGGCATTAAGAGAGGTTCATTCTGGGGACTGCGGGAACCACATTGGTGGAGAAGCTTTAGCGTATCAAGTGCTTCATATGGGGTACTACTGGCCTACCATCCACCAGGACGCAAGAAGCTTTGTACGATCTTACGTACCATGTCAAAGGACTTTGAACTTAAACATCCTACCACTAGAGCGACTGTCATCTCTCAGTTCGCCCTACCCCTTTGCCATGTGGGGGATATACCTAATTGGACCGCTTCCCACCGCTCATGGACAAGTTAAACATGTTATCGTGGCTATCGATTATTTCATAAGATGGATCGAGGCAGGACCTCTCTCCCGAATATCAGAAAAGAATACGAACAAGTTCATTAAAACCAACGTGGTCTGTAGATTCAGGACCCCTCTTATCATTGTAGCCGACCTGGGCAAACAGTTTGACAACGCCCGATTCAAAGACTTCTGTGAAGGTTTGGGAATCAACCTCAGGCTCGCTTCAGTAGCCCATCCTCAGACTAACGGGCTGGTGGAGTCCACCAACAAGACTATCAAGAAACTTCTGAAGAAGAAACTATAGCAGAAGAAAGGAAAATGGGCCGAGGAGCTGCCTGAGGTCCTCTGGGCATACCGGACTACAAAGAGGACAGTTACAAGGGAAACACCTTACTCCCTAGCCTTCAGAGTTGAAGCGGTCCTTCCCATCGAGCATAAATTGACCTCATTCAGGGAACAGCACTTCGAACTTGAAAGCAACGAGGTCAAACTCCGAGCTAACCTAGACCTTCTAGAAGAGAAACAATACCGGGTAGCTGAGAAAGTGGCTATCTACCAGAGCAAGATCGCTAGATATTTCAACTGAAAGGTCAAAACCCAGAATTTCAAAGAAGGAGATCTAGTGCTAAGAAAGGTGCCTTGAATACTTGGAAAAGTCAGATGGAGTCCTAGGCCCCAATTGGGAAGGGCCATACTTGATAAAGGTAGTTGCTCGCAATGGAGTCTACAAACTCAAAGACATGGAAGGACGACCCATCGACCACACCTGGAACGCAGATCACTTGAGGAAGTTCTACCCCTGAGAAGGGGACTCTTGAGCAGATTAACCCCATTTAGGTTGTAATAAAATCCCTAATAATGATGTACTACATCCCGATCATCAGTAAATTTTGTATTTTTTCTTTATCTCTGATTATGTTCTACATTAATATCTATATACTCGACTGGAAAATTTGACATCATCGCCTCAAGACCAGGGGTGAGCCGAGGAAGCCCCCTTGCTGCCCCTGATGCCTTGGCCAAGCACCACCCTCTACCAAGAAGGATCTAAGCGTAAGAGTATAGTTGCCAGCAGGATCTCGATACCAGGGACTAGCCGGGGAAGCCCCCTCGTTACCTCTGATGCCTTGGTCGGGCTGCCACGCCCAAGAAAGGTCTGAGTGTAAGAGCATAGTTGCCATCCAGATCTCGAGACCAGGAAATAGCTAGACAGCCCTCCTGATTCCTTGGTCGGGTTAATACCCCCAAGAAGGGCTTGAGTATAAGAGCATAATTGCCATCCAGATATCGAGACTAGGAAATAGCTAGACAGCCCTCATAATGCCTCGATCGGGCTACCTTTCCTGAAATGGTTTTAAACATAAATATTTGTTTCGTCTGCAGGATTAATATCATCATAATAAGAGTTTCCTATAAAGCCAGATTAAAGTATGAACAAATTATCATCAAAGATGCAAAGTTGATTCACGGTCGGGATCAGGAACAAAGCAAGAAGTTCTCAATCAAGATGGAAGCTCATAATCAAGGTCAATCAAAACAAATATGAAGGAAGTTATATCAATTTCTCATTAATAATGAAGGAGACTATCCCCCAGTAAGGCTACATCTATCAAACGGGGAGCCTAACCCCCGGAATCTGGGCTACAAAAAAAAGACCAACTAAACTAATCATGAGTAAAGCGGGGTGCCTACCCACTTTTTCGAGCAATCAAAGCCAGTCATGAATAGGTAGCGTCAAGCTTCGGAGCCTCCTGATTTCTCGCTGCTACTCCCCCTCAGTTAACAGATAGTCTTCATCGGCGCCAACCAATCCCCCTAACTCAGGGGAGAAATAACCCTTCCCCTCCGAGAGTTTTTCAACATATTCGTATGGAGCCAGGCGGATATGCCAGGCATCAATCCATCGGTCATCATGTATTCCCTCAGTGTGGATCCCGCTTTTCAAACCTATCTCCCAGAAAAGGAGATCTCTCAACACCGAGAGATGTGAAGTAGTGGCCACTGAGATAGACAAACTCCTAAAGGCCGGCTTTATCAAAAACCTCGACTCCAACGAGTGGTTGTCAAATGTCATCCAGGTGAAGCAAAAAGATAGAAGGTGGAGGATGTGCGTCGACTTCACAGATCTAAACAAGGCATGCCCCCGGGACAGCTTTCCCCTTCGGAGGATAAACCAACTTGTCAATGCCACATCCGGACAAGAGCTCCTGAGTTTTATAGATGCGTATTCAGGGTACAACCGAATCTGAATGAACAAATAAGATGACGGGAAGATTGCATTCATCACCAATCGCGGGGTGTATTGTTACTGGGTGATGCCGTTCGGATTAAAGAACGCATGAGCCACCTATCAGAGGCTTGTGAATCAGATATTTGCTCAACATATTGGAAAGACGATGGAAGTGTATGTGGATGACATGCTCACCAAGTCCGTAACTTCTGCTAAACACACTCAGAACCTCAGGCAGACCTTCCTCTTGTTAAGGATGTATCGTATGCGACTAAACCCCTCTAAGTGTGTGATCGCGCTTTAAATGTTCACATTTTGCGTACCCTTTACTTAACTTTTGTTTACGTTTTCTGAGCATTTTTAGTTAGTTAACCATGTGTTTAAGTGTTCTCAGGCATTATTGAAGAATTAGAGGTGTTTGTGCTTAAAGGGGAGATTTGGAAGCAAAATGGAGCAAAAAGAGTAAAAACTGTAATGGCCTGTGTAGAACCATCAACTTGTGGGTGCCATAACTTCCTCCTCCGATCGAACCATGGTGAGATATTTATATATTTGGAAAGGTACGGAAGTCTAGTTTTCAGATATTTTTACAGATTGTGATTCCAACCTTTTTGGAGGAAGTTATGCTTGTTTGAGTAACTGGTGCGCAGAACAGAAATCCAATTCGGCTGTCAATTCAGCTGCCATGGCCGCCGTTTTGACCGCCGAACAGCACCTGGAGGTCAGATTTTTTCCAGAAATTGAGGGGTAATTTCGTCCCTTCACTTCCAAATCATCCCCAAACTTGCCGTAAGTATAAATACACCGCCTTCATCTTCTCTAACCATAATTTTCAGACCTCCCAACACTTCTCACTACCATACACACCTCTCCCTATATCCAAATCACCTTCACACCTTCAACCAAATCCTTCCCATTTCACACTTTCAACACCAAAGCAATAACCTTCCCCATCTCACTAACTCAAACCCAGCACATTTTGGAGACATATTGAAGAGAAGAGAGGAGATTCACCAATGCCAAGGGAATCTCAAGCACATCAAGGAACAAGAAGACTTTGTGAAGGCTTTCATGGGTTTTCTCTACAACTTCACTCTCTTTAATTTCATTTCCATTATGTGTAACTAAACCCTTTGTTGGGGGATTAATGTGACTCTACTTGAAAACCCTATGTAACTAATTAGTATATTTTGTGATTAATCCACTCTTGGTTTTCCTTATTCATGAGATTTGAAGTTGCCATTTTACATGACTAAGCTAATATTGGAGCTCAATCTAGTTTTGCTTGTAATTTTGGTTCACATATGTTGATTGTGGTTTATAGTTTGAATGGTTTTCAACTCATTCTCCAATCCCTAGCTCAAATGAATGGAAAATATGCTTGTAAATGTTTTATCAAATTAAAGATTAACTAATTGTTCTTAAGAAGAAAGGTTGGATTAAAACTCATAGTGGGGCTCACTTGAGTAGAGATTTAACATATGTTCTCATTAAAACTCATAGTAGGGTTTACCTGGGTTGAGATTTGAACATGAGCTCTTAATGAATTTAATCAACTTTAGAACAAACCTTGAGTTGGATTGTTGTGCTTGATTGAACTAAATTGCATTGAGTCCTTTCATTTAGTTGTTTGTCAATCCCCAAATATCCATTCCCATACATTTCCACTTACTCAACCTTAGCCACTTGCTTTTGTATTTGCTTAGTTTAATTTAATTTAGCTTCCAAAAAAATTTCCAAACCCAAAAATGAATGTTACTTTTCCACACATAGTATAGATTAGTGTACATAGTTTGACTATAGCCAAATATCCTCCCTTTCCCTGAGGAACGATCCCGCTTGCCATTAAACTTCTCATTCGATTTGTGTATTCCAAGTGTGGTATTTTTGGAACCGTAAAATCCAGATCAGTGTGCCTTCGGGGTGCGTTTGGTTGGCGTGACGGGATAGGACAACGTGGGACAGTTTCCCATTGTCTCACGTTTGGCGCGACCTTAGCATGGGACAGGATGGGACAAGATGGGACAAAAATCTGTCCCACCCAAGATCTAGGACAACTTGTCCCATGACATGGGACAAGTGTCAAAAATACCAATTTACCCTTTACATTTTTAAACATTTACAAACATGTCTAATATATTATATATGTTAACGGAAATTTAGCTCGGGGCAATAAATCTCAGTTAGCACCCTCGAGATCATTACCACGTAGGTGATGACCAAGGTAGAACGTATATATATAACAATACCTAATGAAATGACAAGGAAACAATGATATTATTAGCTACTCAAAAGAATCAAAAAAGGCTTCCTCTATTGATAATATGTGATATACATCTCTCTCTCTCTCTCTAATTGATCTCACTTTTCTCTAGGGTGTAGTTAGGTACTTGTTGTGTGCCTGTCGAATAGTAGTCCCCTTTTTTCAGAAGGACGAAGTCTCTCCTTTATACAATGTCATCATAGGTTAAACTAATTGATTCTCCTCTTGAGTTTCTCCATCTCTCCCCTCCTTATCGAACTGGATTTTCATTTTAAATATTATTGACTTTGAGTTAATTGCTGAATCGTGGATATCTTGGCGGAGATCAATTTGTTTCCTACTTGGACTATATTATTTGTTATGTACGCATGTAATGTCTTAAGATATGATCCTGTGTGTCTTCAGGTCTAGCATGTTCTAGCATGTTCTCCTGTAGGGATCGTCGAATATGGCATGTAATGTGGCGGGGTACATCAGGTAGTGAGGTCGATCAGTGTTCTAGCCCTGTTATAAAGGAATTTCATCTAATCAGAAGCTAGGTCTATCCTCCCTTGACCTTTTAAAGCTAGGTGCGGCCTCCTGCGGACACCTTACTATGTCAGCAAGGTACTGGAGAGCTTCTATAGAAGTTACGAGGTAATCCCGACTTCAGGGGGGATTTCCTGTTTTCAGGTTCGGTGACGCGGGCTTGATGTGATCATTCCTGGTTCTATTCCGGATGTTTCTGGAGCCCGTCCTTGTTCCTGCTAGGCGGTACCGCAGCTCAGCTTTGGGTAACATGGTCTCCTGGTGGATGATCTCGGGCATGGAGCAAGGCCTGGAGGGTGGAAAATTTCCCTTTGGTCCTTAGCCAATTTTGGCTATTAACAAAAGTCCCCTCTGACCTGAACACCAGTTGTCGAGCCTTGGGTTGGGGTCAGATTTTTTATTTTATTTGGGAAATCTTTCCTTCTTTACCGTTACCCGAATATTGGGGAAATCTTCTCATTAACTGCGTAAGTGACGTGGCGTGAACTGACTAATTTATTTCTGAATTAATTTGGTTGCGTTACGGCAGTCCCCGAGATTATTTACCGTTACCAGAATCTTGGGGAGATCTCCTTATTAACTGTTCAAGTGACGTGGCGTGAGCTGACTAACTTGTTTCCGAGTTAATCCAGTTACGTTACGGCAGTTCGTGAGATTCTTTGTGATCTCAACCGAAGATCTCGATAGCTTGTGTTGCTGCCCTCTTGCCTATATTTACTTGTTTATCTCAACGTCTTCCTCACAAGCTTATCTTTTTCTTCATTCTTCATCCTTACTAACTTCATCATGTCGAAAACCAGTCATGATTCAGTTGACTCCATAGTTGACGGCGATGAGGTATTTAGCCTTCCCCTAGGGAAACGGGCAAGGAGGAGCTTAGACAGCGATGATTCCCCGCCCACCCCGAAGTGTCGGCGGTTGAACAGGAATGTGTCCATTGGGACCGGGTTTTCTAACCATCTTGATCACCCTTAAGATATAGCCGATGACAACTCCGATAGAGAGGTCGACGTCGATACTGCCGGGGAGCATCGAGTCCCAGCTTCCGGCCCCTCCTTAGAGAGGCTTCCTCCCTATGATTTCAGGGTTATCCCTGATTCCATCGTTGATCCGATCGTGATTGACCGTTTTAGGTCGAAGTATGGTATTCCAGACAGTGTTTCCATCTCTGTACCTCCTAAGGGTTATGAGTTCTTCGACCCCCCTTAGGGCGTCCTTCCAATTCATATCACGGCTCTAAAGAATGGGGTTAGGCTCCCCCTCCATCCTACTCTTCGGCGAGCCCTCAACGCCATCCAGCTTGCTCCCCTCCAATTGACGCCCGGCTTCTGGAGGCATTTGATCGGTTTCCTCATTCTATGGAGGGAACAATGCCAGCTAAATAAGGTGACGAGCGAGCCTGGAGCAGAGGAGCTAGCCTATCTTTTCCAAATCGAAAGTCTATCTGGCGCTTCTCGAGGTCAGTTTTATGCTAAGGCCAAGAACAAGCTCAACTTTGTTATTCCCGGCGCTTCGAAGAAGGACCCCGCCTGGAAGGAAGAATGGATCCTTACGGGGGATGATTGGGGGAGCTCAATTTTCATTGGAGGCATGAGTTCGAGGTTCCCATAACTTTCAGTGACAAACCCTCGTGGGACCGGGACTCCCTGCCCTCTGAATCTGAAGCTATTTTGAAGGCTATTTTAGCCAAGAGCTACTTGAACCTGAAGTTCCCAACTGCTGAAGCCTTCGATCCTCGTTGGGTGGAACCAATACCTGCGGATCTCAAACGCCACTCCTCATAAGTGTCATTGAATTGCCTTGCCTTGTCATGCTGATTAGCTTGGTTCTGACATTTTCCTTTTTGATTTGTTTACTCACAGTTTTTGTCGTTTAACTAGCTTCCGGCGACGTCCAACGTTCTTCTCAAGCTAGAATTCCTCATCCCTTTGCTGGGATCGCACCAGCTCTTGCTCCATCTACCTCCCAAGCTAGGTCTAAGATGGCCAACCTTGCGTCGCTGGCTTTCCAAGCTTTGGGTAAAGCTCCCAGGCTGTTGGTCCGACTGCTTCTGCCCCTTCTGTTGTAGTCGCTAAAGTTACTACCCCCTCGATTCACCCTTCTGATTTCGCTGCGCTTTCAACCCCCCAAGCTTCGAAGGATTTTGGAAGGGGTGTCGCAAGGATTCCTTCCAGCCGTTCCCGCCCTCAGTCGAGCTTGACGGGGCAGGATGAAGTCCTGGAACAATTCATCGCGTCTTATCCGGGCTGTGGGATCTCCAGGATGGTCTCCATGCCCGTGGATGTCCTGATCACCAAGGGGTCTACTATCTTAGCTAAGGTAATTGCATTTCCCTCATACTGCTTCTGCTAATTTGTTCAATCTCTAACTCTGGCTTTATCTTTTGTAGGCCTTCAAGTTTAATGTAGCGATGGGCCAGCAAGTAGCCGGCTGGGATAGACAGGAAATAGTGATTAAGGCTGCTGAGCTATCTCGCTCTGATGGCGACGAGGCGGTTCCTTCGAGCCAAGCAGGAGCTGGAAAACAGCCCGTCCAGACAGATCCTTAATTTCCTCCTCCTATCATTACTACTTCAGGTCCCGGGGAGTCTTCCAGTAAGGTTCTGTCTTCTCGATCCGAAGGGGACCAGTCAAGAGCTGGGGAAGGAGCTAGGAGCCCATCTGAGGAACCACCTATAATGGAGATGGAGGTCGACAAGAGCCAGACGGGGTCCATGGCTGCCCTTCTTGATGCAGCTATCCCATCTGAGGTTATGGAAGGGATTAATGAAGTCCTGGAGGAAGATCCTGCTGACCAACAGATGGAATCTCTAAATTGAGGGATGGTTGGCGAGGATAACCAAGATGGACAACTACCTGAAGGGGGGGTTGATGGCGAGGATCGGCGTGAAGGAGGAGGATTGGCAGAGGAAAACCAAGAGAGTTCTGAAGCTTGAAGCAGTTGGTTCATGACCTGTCTTGATTGCCTGGAAAAGAGGGTGGGCACCTCGTTTTTCTCTTAGTTAGTTTAGCTTTCTCTTTATTTTTTCTTTTTTTTTTATATATATAGCCCAAGCTCGGGGGTTGGGCTCCCCGTTTGATAGATGTAGCCTTACCTGGGGATAGGCTCCTCTTATCTTTAATGAGAAATCAACTCGCTTTGAGAACTCCTGTTCCATTTCTGGTCTTGAATAGGAACCAGAATTGCATCCGCAATGACAATTTGTTCATACTTTATTAAAACTTTTGTAGGGAATTCTAATTATGATGATCTTGATCCTGCACACGAAAACAAATATTTGTTTTTAAATCCGTCTTAGGGGAGGTAGCCCGATTGAGGCATCAGGAATGCTGTTCAGCTATTTTCTGGCCTCAAGATCTGGATGGCAACTATGCTCTTACACTAAGACCCTTCTTGGGGCTGGCAGCCCGACCAAGGCATCATGAGGGCTATTTTAGCTATTTCCTAGTCTCGAGATCTGGATGGCAACTATGCTCTTACACTCAGACCCTTCTTGGGGGTGGTAGCCTGACCAAGGCATCAGGAGGGCTATTTTAGCTATTTCCTGGTCTCAAGATCTGGATGGCAACTATGCTCTTGCACTCAGACCCTTCTTGGGGGTGGTAGCCCGACCAAGGCATCAAGAAGGCTATTTAGCTATTTCCTGGTCTCGAGATATGGATGGCAACTATGCTCTTACACTCAGACCCTTCTTGGGGGATGTAGCTCGACCAAGGCATCAAAAGGGCTATTTAGCTATTTCCTGGTCTCGAGATCTGGATGGCAACTATGCTCTTACACTCAGACCCTTCTTAGGGGTGGTAGCCCGACCAAGGTATCAGGAGGGCTATTTTAGCTATTTCCTGATCTCGAGATCTAGATGGCAACTATGCTCTTACACTCAGACCCTTCCTGGGGGTGGTAGCCCGACCAAGGCATCAGGAGGGCTATTTAGCTATTTCCTGGTCTCGAGATCTAGATGGCAACTATGCTGTTACACTCAGACCCTTCTTGGGGGTGGTAGCCCGACCAAGGCATCAGGAGGGCTATTTAGCTATTTCCTTGTCTCGAGATCTGGATGGCAACTATGCTCTTACACTCAGACCCTTCTTGGGGTTGTAGCCCGACCAAGGCATCATGAGGGCTATTTAGCTATTTCCTGGTCTCGAGATCTGGATGGCAACTATGCTTTTACACTCAGACCCTTCTTGGTGGTGGTAGCCCGACCAAGGCATCAGTAGGGCTATTTAGATATTTCCTGGTCTCGAGATCTGGATGGCAACTATGCTCTTACACTCAGACCCTTCTTAGGGCTGGTAACCCGACCAAGGCATCAGGAGGTAGCGAGGGGAGGCATCAGGAGGTATCTCTCCCCTCCTTATCGGACATGATTTTCATTTTAAATGTTATTGACTTTGAGTTAATTGTTGAATCATGGATATCCTGGCGGAGATCAATTTGTTTCCTACTTGGACTCTATTATTTGTTCTGTACGCATGTAATGTCTTAAGATATGATCATGTGTGTCTTCAGGTCTAGCATGTTCTCCCGTAGGGATCGTCGAATATGGCATGTAATGTGGCGGGGTACATCAGGTAGTGAGGTCGATCAGTGTTCTAGCCCGGATATAAAGGAATTTCCTCTAATTAGAAGCTAGGTCTATCCTCCTTTGACCTTTTCAAGCTAGGTGTGGCCTCCTGCGGACACCTTACTATGTCAGCGAGGTACTAGCGAGCTTCTGGAGAAGTTACGAGGTAATCCCGACTTCGGGGGGAATTTCCTGTTTCTGGAGCCCGTCTGTGTTCCTGCGGGGCGGTACCGTAGCTCGGCTTTGGGTAACATCGTCTCCTGGTGGATGATCTCGGGCATGGAGCTAAGCCTGGAGGGTGGAAAATTTCCCTTTGGTCCTTAGCCAATTTTGGCTATTAACAATATATTATATATTAATAATAATATATATTATAATTACATATATATTATTATATTATATATATTATATGTAATAATATTTAATAATAATTAATAATATATATCCTATATATAATAATATTTATTATATCATATATATATATATTATAATCTTTAATATATTATATATTTTTATATATAATAATATAATATATATATATATAATATTATAATCTTTATATTGACTCTATCGGACTTCTAACAGCAGCCTAACTCTTATACACTCTCAGCTGTCCAAGAGCAAAGAGGCTCTGATACCATGGCGGTGGCAGAGAGCCTTACACAGTCTCTCTATGGCACTTAGCGATGTATATTTCCCTAAAGCTGCAACCCTAGCCTGGACGGGACACAAAAGCTATCGGACATACTAGAGACCGATAAGGATCTTGAGTCAGTGGATCAATATCATCTTTCTGATGTGCAGGATCCTCAAGTAGAGGCAAGCACAGAGCATACTAAGACAATATTAAAGGCTGAGAGCCTTCTGATAGGGCAATAGATAGAAGGAAGAAGAAGAGAATTTAGCTAGACATGATAAACAGAACATAAGTTTTTACTTTCTTTTCGATCTGCCTTACAAGAGAGACCCGAGTTCCTTTTATAGAGGAAGGAGAGACAAGTCGGGATAAGTTAGAGCCGACAGTCGATTAAAGCAAACAAGGCCTAAACAGGTGGCCGACATTAACAAAAGCAAACAGGGCCTAAACAGGTGGCCTATTTACAAAAGCAAACAAAAGGAAACAGGGCCTAAACAGGTGGCCGTCATTAACAAAAGCAAACAGGGCCTAAACAGGTGGCCGACCTATGTTTACAAAAGCAAACAAAAGTAAACAGGAGGTGGGGTCCACCAGGGGTAGCTGAAGGACGAACTATGGGCTATGAAGATTACAATTGGCATGGTTTTCGTCATCTGAGTCTTGGGCACCACAAATGAAACAGGGCCAGGTGTCCATAGCCAAAGGGTCCTGGGAATCAAGCAGGAAGGAATCCTGGAAAGGATGCCAACTCAAGGAGGGATCTCGGGGCACACCAGGAAGGATGAAGGGTTTAGGAATGGAGATCCTGTTGACGTCGAGCAAGAAGTTCAGAAGAGCAGTTCATAGTGTTTTGGGATAAGAGGTTGGGTAGTCAAAAGTAGTCTGCCATTCATAGCTAACATTGGAGGACCACAGTAGCTTCTGTTGAGGATTGGAGCGGTAGGGCCGGTGGAGAATCCATATACAGGATACGGAGGCAGCTGAGTCAGGATCTAACTTCCAAAGGTTGTACTGACCCATGAGCTTGGTCAGTTCGGATTTCCAGACTGATAAAGGGTTAAACCACTGGAGTAAAGAGAGAAACATGGTACGGTGAGGAGAAGGAGTCTGGATCAGGGCATATGTGGCCTGGAGAGGGAAGACAAAGGCATGGTGATGGAGGATGGACAAACACCATAAATACCAGAGAACTTGGGGAGAAAAATAGTAGACTGGAGGCATGACAAAAGGATCTAGAAAAGGCCTGGAAGGGTTAGAAAGGACATGACGAATCCCTTGCTGTTTGAGCTGGAGTAAGTAGATAGGAAGATATGTGTGGGTAAAGGTCTGCATCTGGAGAAGAGAAGGTTGTTGACCTGGGGGAACTTGAGAAAGAGGTTCTGGAGGAAAATCCCTGACCGGAGGGAGGGATGAGGGAGGAACGGAAGAGGATGAAGCTGAGGAAGATGCGGAGCTGGCCATCAGGACAAAGGGAATTCTATAGAAGGGAGTGACAAGGTGAACTGGTGGAGGACGTGAGAGCATATCTGCAATTATATTGTGTTTGCCTTTCACGTGCCGTACAGTAAAATCATAGCGAGCAAACCAATCTTTGAGTCGTAAGAGTTGAGGATTGGGAGGTATCTTGTTCCGAAACTCGAGAACTTTGGGAAAAGAGGAGTTATCCATTTCGACTGTAAAGTTCTTTGTTCGGAGGTAGAAGTCAAACTTTTGGATGGCATATTTGACTGCTAAGATCTCTTTGTAGACAGTGTGATAATGTTTCTGTGCTTTTTTGAATTGTCCACTTGCATGACCACAATAATGGCGTTGGCCGAGCTTATCTTCAATCAAGATAGCACCCCAATAATGATCACTGGCATATGTCTGGAGGATGAGCTGTCCTGTGGATGGAATGGTAAGAGCAGGAGGAGACTGGGTCACTTTCTTGAGGTGGCTCACAGCAGAGGTGTGGGTGTGGTCCCACAAAGGGGGATTTTTCTTCAGAAGAACGGATAGCCTGGATGTGTAGAGGCTAACTTTAGGGATGAAATTTCTGATAAAATTAACGATCCCAAGGAATTGTTGGACTTGTTTGTAAGTGAGCTGAGAATCCGGGAAATCAAGGAGTTGGGATGCCAGGTGGGGACCAGGGTGGTACTGTCCATTGGCAATGTGCATGCCAAGGAAGTCGATCTCAGATTGACCAACGTAACTCTTTTTATCAGAAAGCATGATACCATATTTAAGAACAATATCATGGAAGGTCTGAAGGAGGTGAGAATGGGACTGCTTGTCAGAAGAAAACAGAAGGATATCATCAATGTAGATGAGGGCTGAATGGAGCAAAGGATGAAAGATCCGGGTCACGGCTTTCTGGAAGAGTGAAGGGGCGGTTTTAAGCCCGAAAGGGAGGACCTTCCATTGGTAATGAGCAATGGGGAGACATAAGGAGGTCTTATGACGATCATCATGATGGATGCCAATTTGCCAGAAAGCACCTTTGAGATCAAATTTGGAGAAAATGGTAGCACCGGGAAGCTGAGAGAACAGAGTGGAGGTCTTGGGGACTGGAAATTTGTCATCTCTAAGGAAGAGATTCAGAGGCTTGTAGTCGATCACCAGTCTTTTCTTTCCACGTGTCAGTTCTGATCGTTTTTCAACATAAAAGGCCTGGCAGGCCCATTGAGACGAAGTGGGCTCAATGAGACCTTGGCTAAGTAGCTAGGCACATTCAGCAGAGGCTAACTGGAGGTCAGAAGGTGACATGCCTGTGTGGGTGGCCTTAGTAAGGTTGACGTCTTCGTTGAGCTTAAAAGGGAGGTGGACGAAGAAGTCAGAATTCTTCCATAGAGGAGAAGGGTGGTGAAACTCAGCATGATTATTAGTGCAGAATTGGAGAAGCTTTTGTTGAATATCCTGGAAAGGAGGCTGGAGAGCAGACAGCGGGAAAACTTTGTGGAGAGGGGAAAAGGGTTTAAAATCTCATTTGTAACTCACACCGGACGGGAGAATGCGGAGAGAGTTGCATTGGCAGTAAACATCCCAGCCTATGAGGATATCTTTGTCAGGTAAGGGTGTACCGAGGACTTGGGCCCAGACGGTGTAGGACGGGAAGAGCTTTATACCAACCTTAGATTTTGAAATGAGATTGGTAGTAAAGATTTTGCCATCTGCAGCCTTGAAGTAACGGGTATGCGGTTTCCAACTGTCAGGAGGAAAGATGGCCGGGTTCATCATCGTGGTATAAGAACCAATGTCAAAATAAGAGATAATCGAATGGGTTTAGCATATTTATCGGGCAAAATTTGAATAGGAACCTGGGGGCCTAAGGAGGTTTCTGTAGAGGCTGCTTGGTAAGAACTGTAAGTCGGCCTGGACTCTGGGTCAGAGGAGCCAAAGTCAGAGCTGTCAGAGAGATGGAGGATAAAAATTGTACTCTGATCAGCAACTTCTTGCTCAGAGAAGATGGACTCAACATCAGCAATCTGAAGGAATATCATCAGCAATGGAAGCCAGCTGCTGGACAAGCTTAGCAGACTTAGCTTTCTTGTTCGGACATTGTCTGGCAAAATGACCTGGCTGGCCGCAAACAAAACATTTGGAGGATTTGTTCTGGGCTCGAGAGGACTTTCGTTTGAAGTATTTGAACTTCTTTGTCTTAGATTTTGAAGATTTACCAGAACGGGACTTGAAAGAACGGTAGTGGTTCTTCTTCTTGGATTTGCAAAAGCATTGATATTTGTCTTTGCATTTAATATGAAGAGAGGGCTGTTTGCACTGGCCTTCATATTTATTTCCTTCTCGAAGCATTTTGGAGAAGATCTTTTGGGTGGCGCAGAGTTTGTCGAGAGCTCCAAGTGTGAACATGTGTATTTCTCCCAAAGTGATATCATTAAATGGTCGACCAGACGTATCAATTCGATGCTGGAGTTCTTCTTGGAGTTCGGTGGGGAGAGAGTTGACATACACATGTTTGAGACTTTGGTCATTAATACCACCAAGGATGTGGTATCGGCCGGACATACGTTTGTAGTGGTATTCAACATCTTTTTTCCGTAAGGAACAACAACGCATGTCAAAGAACTCTTGGCGAGCCTGTTTGTGATATCGGTCGGGATCCCCGAGAAACTCGCGGAAGAGAATTCCCATGGCATGGGCAGTGGATTGGGCCCGAACAAACTGGAGCTGCTTGTACTCACCCAAGGCTTGGTACCAATCACGGAGAGAACCAGTAAAGTGAGAAACAAATTCTTGGAGGATAGCTTCAAGGGTTTGTTCGGACTTGGCCATTTGTAAATCGAGCCAAGCACTCATCTCAGAGATTTTCTTCCTCCATGTGTCAGGAGAAGAGTCATCAAGTTGGAACCAAGGGTCATTGGTAGGCCTGGACTTAGGGGCTTGAGGAGGTGGAGCCGGAGGAACATCAAGAGGTTCTTCGACAATAGGAGTAGTGCCTGTAAGACCAGTAGAACTATCACCAGGAGAGTCGTAGGTTCGGTCCGAAGGGTCTGCTCTGGAAGCCATAAAGGCCTGAGTAGGATCCGGTATGTCTGGAGAAGAAGACAGGTGGAACGGAGATCCCAAAGAGGAACGAGACTCTGAAGAGGATGAAAGAGAGTCTGAGGCCATTGTGGCGGATGGAGAGGACCTAGGAGATGCATAGAAGGCTGGTTTGTATTGAGCAGGGCTTTTATCCTTACGGGAACGAGAACTTGAAGCAGTAGAGGACTGAGGCTTAGACTTTGAGGCGTCTTTCGGAAGAGGATACTTCCAAAACAGTTCTCAAGTAGACTTAAAGTAATGCGAATAGTCTGGGAACCTTGCAGGAGAAGGAGGAGGAGAGGCCGAAAATCCCATGGAATGGGGATGAGACATTCTGGGCTGATATGGAGGCAGCTTAGAATAGGCCTGATCTTTTTGTAATTGATCTAGTTGAGCTCTGAGCTGTCGAATTTCTTTTTCCTTCTTATCAAACTTGGAACCATGGTAACCAAGGTTGATGTAGAAGTGGAGGTCTGCATCCAATTTAGCAATTCGAGACTGGAGATCAGAAAACATCTGTTGAAAAGTGGAATCCATGCTATGAAGTCGATTCTCATGTTAGGAGACATGATGAGAGACTCGGTCAATCTTCTGATCGATAGAACTCAGGACTCGATTTTGGATTTTGGCATTATGGGATTGCCAGTTGAGAACTTGTTTAGCATGAGAGGGATGCTTAACAGAACCATCAGGTAAGACCTCAGTGGTTTGAACATAAGGTCTGGAGAACCGTGTCTTCTCAGGATTAGAAGTGGGTTCTAAAGGAGGGAATTCTTGGTCATAGCTGGAGGCCATGAAACACTGAATCGGTTGTGAAATAGGACTGGGTAAAAGACCTTCAGTGTAGAGAATCTGTAATGCTCTGTCATATATGGGAAGAGGTGGTGAAGAGACAGGTAGTAAACCTACCCAGGGACTATCTGGGTCAGCGGGAGAATGGGTCCGATGGCGGACAGGTTTGCAAGTAGAATTGAGAAGTTGTCTGGAGGAACGATTGCAAAGGCTATCTGGGTCACACATGGAGGGATCAACATCCCAGATAAAGTGACCGTTGATCTTGTCTGTGTAGACTGCAGAGCCATCAGCTTTAAAGCTGTGGATAGGAATGTCATTTTCAAAGATAAGAGGACGGATCATCAAGGACTGGAATATAGGGGCTTCTGGAGGAGCAATAGGTGTAGCTTCTGAAGGAGAGGCTGAAATGGCTATAAGAGGCTTATAAATTGTCTTAACAGTGCCATCTGGTTGTCTGGTATAAGTAGTGTCGGAGGCAATGACAGGGATGGTATTTTGAAAAGCCTTTTCATAGTTAGTGATCCAAGACAGCGGCATGATCTCGAGAAGTTGGTCTCTGGGTAATTGTCTAGGAATCTAAAGGATCATGGGAACTTTATCTTCTCTTTCAGCTTTGATGAAGATGGTGTCACCGGAGTGGCCTGGGATAGGCAGGTCCAAGGCATGGTCTTGGAGGCGATAGGCGATCTGGTGATGAAAAGTGGCCATGTAAGAATCCGGGAGCATCTTTATGCCCATCAACTGAAGTTGTATCTTGAGACAGTTGTGGAGATTGGCATCTCGAAGAGGGATGTTGAAGTTGGGGTAATATGTCAGAGAGATGCTTCCTGCATGGAGAGTGGAAAGGCAGGTACCAATAACGGCCTGCTCGTAGTCTTGAAAGACTGTGTTAAGCTAAGCAAGGCAAGTCTGGCTGTGACAGGTAAACCTTTTCTGCCATGAAGGGTGAGGATGATCCGAACAGCACCGACATGAAGGTGGGAATAACCTTCTCAGATCCATTGATCGATCAGGGGCTGACCAATCTCTAGATCAACATATTGCTCAGCAGAGGATGCTGGAATTAGGCAATTATCAAGTGCAGAAGACTGCACATATTCTTTAACAGGGGGTCTCCTTTGTTGCACAAGATGAGAAATTCGTCTGGTAATGGATTTATTTCGTCTGAAAATATTGTAAGGATTGAGAAGAGGTAAAGCAGTTTCAGAGATTTGAGCGGAATCAGGGATGTGTGTATATTCAACAAGGTTTTGTATTTTGGTGTACTGGGTTCATCGAACAGAAGGAGGTAAGGACACAGAAGAAGAGAGGCGATCAGGAGTTATTTCAGAGGATGAGGAAGTCATATTGGAGAAATCGTCCTACTTTATATTGACTCTATCGGACTTCTAACAGCAGCCTAACAATAATATTTAATATATCATATATATTATATTATTATTTATATATATATAATATATATAATAATATTTAATATATCATATATAGGATACATATATATATATAATATAATATAATATATTTATATAATATAATATATATATATAAATATTATATATTATATATTTTAATATATATATTAATAATATATATTATATATAATAATATAATATATATATATATTACATAATATATTATATTTTTTATATTTACTTATATTTAATATTATATATATCTATACACGTGTTATATATATTATTATATATAATAATATAATATATCATATTATTATATATATAATGTATATAATATTATATATTAATATATAATGATATTAAATAATAAAATATATAATATAAGAGGGGTATTATGGTCATTTGAACCTCTTGTTCCGTCATGTCCCAGTCATACCAAACGTATAAGTGTATAACAGTACAGTTTACAGTTCTGTCTCATACATTTCAAACATAATACGGAACAACTGTCCTGGCATGTCCTGTCATGTCCTGTCCTGTCTTGTTCTCGTACCAAACGCACCCTCGGGGTTTCTTCCAGAAAGTTTCTCTAATTCGTTGTTCATCAACTGGGGATTGAGGCGAACCCCGACAAGATCAGAGCGGTGATAGACCTCCAGCCCCACAAGAGGACCAAGGATGTTCAGAAGTTGAATGGCGTAGTCGTCGCTCTCTCCCGTTTCATATCAAAGCTAACGGATTGATGTCTCCCATTCTTTAAGGCCCTCCGTAAAAAAGGCGACTTCTGTTGGACTTCCAAATGTCTGATCGCCTTTGAAGAGCTGAAGGCCTATTTGCAAAAGCCACCGATGCTAGCCAAGCCAACGCCCGGTGAAACCCTATATCTTTATCTGGCAGTATCCGGAGTCGCAATTAGTTCTGTCTTGATCAAAACCGAAGGATCAACCCAGAAAGCGGTGTACTACACCAGTAAGAGCATGACCGACCCCGAAACAAGGTATTTGGAGATCGAAAAACTGACCATCAGCCTCATTGTTGCATCGAGAAAGCTCATACCCTATTTTCAATAACATCCCATCATCGTCCTAACGAATCAACCTATGAGGCAAGTTCTTCAAAAGTCGGAGACCACGAGAAGGTTGGTCAAGTGGTCCATGGAGCTCAGTCAATTCGACATCCAGTTCAGACCTTGAATATCAATTAACGGTCAGGCGGTAGCCAACTTCATCGCAAAATACGCCGGACCAGAAGTTTTGAATGTCCGAAACAAGCTAATACCAAAATGGGAAATGTTCATGGACGGATCTTCGAACAGACATGGGAGTAGGGCAGGAATAATCATCAGAACCCTAGATGAGAGTACTGTCCAGATGGCCCTCCGGTTCGACTTTAAGGCCACTAATAATGTACAGAATACGAGGCTCTTGCCACCGGACTGAAAATCATTCTCAATATGGGAGATGAACATGTCACGGTATATAGTGATTCCCAATTGGTTGTTAATCAGGTGAACGAGAATTACCAGGCCAGAGATAGTGAAATGATCAGCTACCTAAAGCAAGTCAAGAATCTGATGGCTGAATTCACTAGATGCTATCTCCTCCAAATATCCCGAGATAACAACAATCAGGCAGACGCCTTCGCCAAACTTGTTTCAACTACTGACATGAAGTTGCCCTGAATGGTGACAGTATTCTGTTTACCCCAAGCAAGCATATACGAAGAACACCACACTAATGTCCTAACTCCCGAGAGTGAAAGCAGAGCAAAAAATTGGATGACCCCCCTTATGAATTATCTCCGAGACGGCACCCTCCCCGTAGAAAGGAACGCCTCCCAAAGAATAAGGAGACAGGCTCCCCGTTATCTCATTATTAACGGGATCCTATATCGCAGGGGGTTCTCGCTACCCTACCTCCGATGCATATCCCCACCATAGACAGATCTCATCTTGGAAGAAGTACATGGGAGGACGTGCGGCAGTCACTCAGCCAGACAAAACTTGGGCCACCGAATAACTAGACATGGATACTACTGGCCAACCCTCTTCAAGGATTCAATAGAGCATCTCAAATCATGTGATCGATGCCAAATGAAAGCTCTCGTTCCTCACCTCCACCCCTAGCCGGTAACGCCGATGGCATCTCCATGGCCGTTCTCCAGATTTGGGGTTGACATCATACGCCCACTAATAAGAGGAGCCTCAAATAAAAGATTCACCGTAGTCGCGATTGACTACTTCACCAAGTGGGTCGAGGCGGAGGCCCTACAGCACATCACTGAATCCAACACCACCAATTTTATCAAACATTCCATCATCTTCCGATTTGGCGTACCAAATGCCATCGTGGCTGATCACTGGACCCAATTCGATAATGCCAACTTTTGAAGGCTCTGTTCAGAATACAACATTGACCTAAGGTTCGCTTCACCATCACATCCTCAGCAACGGACAGGTCGAGGCTATCAACAAAGTCATCAAAACCCTTCTCAAAAGGAAATTACAACTCAGGAAAGGAGCATGGGTCGATAAACTCCCCGAAGTCTTATGGGCAATACGCACTACCCCGCATTTGACCACTAGAGAAACCCCATATTCCCTCTCGTTTTGGTCGGAAGCAGTTATACCCAGAGAAACAAATGTTCTGACCATAAGAGTTTCCTATTATAATCCCGGGGATAACGAAGAAGAGTTCCAACAATGCTTGGAAGAGCTGGAAGAACGAAGAGATTTAGCAAGGATCTGAGCCGCTCATCACCAGCAACAGACAGCTAAATATTACAATGTCAAGGTCCGAACCAGAAGATTCAGCCCGGGGAACCTAGTCCTCAAAAAGGTGATCCTCAACACTGGAAAGCCCGCCTCAGGTAGTCCGGGGGACAACTGGGAGGGACCATACATTGTAGACTCCGTTTCCATGAAATGAGCCTACAAACTCAAAAATGAAGACGGAATCCCCCTGAAGAACCCATGGAATGCAGACCACCTGAAGAGATACTATAAGTAAAATGAAAAATGTAAGATTAGTGTATCATAACTCACAGAACAGCCTTGTAACAGAACTATGTCGGTATTAATCCCCTTGACTAATCGGGATTTAAAATTCATCCAACTAATCCCTATTTTTGTAAACTGTAATCTAATCATAATATATCAGGCTGGTTCAAGCCGCGTGCCAAGCATTTAGCCTAAGACTCATTTTCACATCTAACAACTACCCTAAAAGGTAAGAGTCAAGAAAATGTAAGCATTCTATTGTATAAACAAAAACTGTCAATTTCTCTTGAGAATTGCGGTTTAACTCCTTGAGATAGTTGACTTATTTGAACGTCAGAGTATAAATGCCAGTCACCAACCGGCTCCTAACATTCCTTTTGTTTTGCAGAAAATTTCTTCCTATGTTCGATTGCATGAATTTCCATTCGCTAGAAAAAGTTCTCGACAAGGCTTTGTGCGGCTATACTAATGGTGGCCACGGTTCGGTTTCGGGGTGGTTTCAGTTCCGTGGCCACCCAAACCGTAACCGAACCGAGAAAACCGGTTTGGTTTTCGGTTTCGGTTCGGTTTCGGTTTCGGTTTATATTTTTTTTTCAATTTTTGTGGCCACGTGTCACTTTTCTATTGGTTATTTTTTTTTTTAATATATAAACCGCCCAAAACCGTCCCAAACCGCCGGTTTTGGGCGGTTTGTGTTTCGGTTTTGGGCGGTTTCGGTTTTGGTTTTTGTTGTTTTTTTTGTCTTTTTGTCCACGTGGCACTTTTCTATTGGTTGATTTTTTTATTTTTATTTTTATAAAAACCGCCCAAAACCGCCCCAAACCGCCAGTTTTGGGCGGTTTTGGGACATCCCTAACCGTAACCGAACCGGCTCGAAACCGGTTTCCAACCGGTTTCGTAACCGGCGGTTTCGGTTACGATTTCGGTTTCGGTTTTGGATGGTCGGTTTCGGTTTTATACACACGGTTTAACCAAACCGTGGGCACCTCTAGGCTATACCTAATTAATCCATTATTGCTGAATTGTAGATCAATCCACGTGGCAATCAACTCTTTGAGTAGTCTCCGTGGCTGTTGAATGGTTGACTTTCTACGTTTCTAGAAATCACCATCAACGAGTAATAAAGTACGATAGAAATAAATTGTTCAATAATTTTGTATTATAATATCAAACGAAATGCAAACTTGATATTACAATTTTTAATATTTTTAGTTAATTTATCGGACACTTTTTTATTTTCTGAATACAACTTTCAACATATGCTAGCAGGCGCGTTTTCATTTTTTAAAACTTAAACAAAAAACATTGTTTCATTTAAAAAATAAAAAAATAAAAACAATCAAAAACCCTTATTGGACGCACCCTAGTATAATCATTAGGTCTTAAGTATTAATTGAATAAAACGTTGATTCATGGTGGTTTTCCGCTCCTTCCTTATGTTCTTCGCTGAAATGCAATGACTACATAAGTCATGAGTCTTTTCGTTTCTCTTGATGTTTTTATTTTCTTGTGTGACCTGCGCCCCACTTTTCTGATTGGGGATTTACTCCCTGTGTTTTGTGGCCGGTTTGGCCCGTGCTACGCTTTGTTCTCTTCTTTTATTATTTATGTAGTTCTGGATACTGTATAGGAGTTTTTTAGCATATGATCTCTTGTAATGTTTTTTTTCCTTTAGATCAGTCCAATTAAAAAATATATTAATAGAATAAAAAGTCTTAAAGGATTATTGGACAATTGGGCCGAGTTCAGATGAAGCAAATTTAATACGACATGAACATAACAAAATACAAATTCACAATAACACACCAATTTTTTACTTATTTCAAGTATTACAATTTACAACTATTACAATATAACGGACCCTGTCAAGATATATGATGAGACAATGCATGTGCGGTCTGAATATCTATTTTCACGATCCGGGAAAAAACTTCTCTTAAATGCTTTTAAAATATGTATGACAGAACTCGAACCTCTGACCATCAATATGAAAGAGAGGTGCACAACTATATCTATCGAGAGGTGAAGTATATATGATACTCATTCTTAGATTTACTCAAATATAAACATTTGCGCTCCGCATGAAAATTTCGTGGAACTTGCTTATCAAGAAAGTGGGTTATACAGTATGCGCACACATATTTTTCACAAACGGCGTCTTGTTATAATGGACGAGTGGAAACCTGCAGCAACTTTGCGCACACATATTTTTCACAAACGGCGTCTTGTTATAATGGACGAGTGGAAACCTGCAACAACTTTCCTATTTGCCATATCATGTGATTGAGATAATTAAAAACTAGTTTATAATAAAATTATTGATACGTGTGACGTTTTTAGATATTTTTTGTTCATGTTACACGTGGTATTACGTGACCATGATTTTCATTCACATTACGAAAAAGTTTTCATCAATTATATGTGTATGTTGAACTAGTTTGATAAATAATAAAGTTGGGGGTGTTTAATTTTTTATTTAATTGATGTATCTTGCCTTGAAAGGAGATATTAAATGAAAATGAGATAATGACATTTGAGCAATGGTAGATGAGGTTGGTTGTTCAAATGAATGGGAATTTGTGGAAGGTAAAAAGTGATGATTGTTACTTTATCATTTTCAGTTATTACATTTTAATTTGTAAATGTTTAAATTGCTTTGAAAATCAATTTTTTTTTTAATAATGTTTTTCTTGTTTGGGCCGGTGGTTTTCGTGGTTAGGCTTTGGAGATAAGGAAGTAATGTTGCCTAATGTTCGGAGGAATGGACTTATCATTAAATGACTTAAAGTTGTATGAAGGTATTCTTTGTTCAAATTGGACTAAAAGATATTTATATAATAATTAAAGGAATATTTATCCCATTCTCTCATCAGTCCTGAATTAATTATAATAATTCAAAAACAATTAAAGATATATTTTATTGTATTTAATTTATATAAATAGCTATTTTTGGTGTTCAAAATGTAACTTGAATTTTGTTTGAAAATATATATTAAATAACACTTCTTCCAAATTAATGTTTTTTTTAATAGACCGTTGTTGGTGGTGCTTCTAAATGGCATAGTGCCTACCTTTCAATTTACCTTTTACTTATATTTTGGAAAATTAATTATTCCAAAAATTTTAATATATTTTGTTGTTGAATTACTAAATAGCAAACACCAATCAATAATAATATGAGTAATATAACAAGATTAGAATGAACTAGACTACTAGTGGTATTATCCCTCCTACTTGCACTAAAAATTGTGGGTTGTCGGTTTTTTCTCCCAAGATTCTAAATTAATTGTAACAAATAAAAAAATATAGGTAATTAAATCTCGTATTTATATTATGTTTATTAACAAAAAGTAAAAAAAAATACCTTTAGAGACAAAATAAATAGATTTGGAAACAAAAATAAAATAAAATGAAATGAGATTACAGTATTACAAAAATCTGAAAAAAAAGGTGAAAAATAGAGTTGAATAGAAACAATACAAAAAACACACAAATTTTATTTTTAAAAACTCTAAGTCATGGATCATTTTACGTCTCGACCAAAGTGGTCACCTTTGGCAGAGACTTATATTTAGATGTTTTCCAAGACTTATTTTTAGAAGTTTTCTAAGGAGTCGTTTGTTTTTTCTACTTAAAACTTAATGGGTCTGAATCATAATTATTAAGTTGTTTTGTTTGTTTTTATAAGTGGTCAAACAACTTAAAAATACCAAAAAATAACTTAAAATAAAAAGTAAAAAATCCTGACTTTTCACTTAATTGCAAATCACTAAATTGCATTAAATGCAATCCAAATTCTTCCGATATTATCCCCCATATATAACATATTTCCAATTTCATCATAATTATATATGGTACAAAAATCTTTATTTTAATATATTGCTTATTTTAAATAGCTTTAAAAATAAAAAAGAACCCTAATCACTTCTCATATTGATGTTTAATATCAAGACTTTATTATGATATTAGGGTGATGTATTTATATATTATTTTTTAGAGTGTTTTGTGTGAGTTTTCCTTCTGCCCCTTTTATTTTTTGAAAAAAAAAATCTTTGTTTTCTTAGTAAAAATGAAGTTTATTTGTAATTGAAGAAGAAAATCATGATCATATGTGTTCATATATAATAATTATTTTTTGATTGTTTTTATTTCATATTATATGTATAATTGTTTAACATGGGTATAAATGTATAATTACTTGGTTTCAAAAAAAATTTCTTTTAAAAACAAACGTATTGACAACACATTCAGATGTGGAAAAAAAAAACATATCATTCAAGTTCAGACTTCAATCCCTATTCGGTCTTCAGAAAAATTCAGGACTATTCAATCTTCAGACAAAAAAACAAACAACCCATAAATCTTTTTTTCTTTCTTCACATTTATTTTCTTTCTCTTTTCTTTTTAGTTTATTCCTCACATTGATTCCTCTTCTACGTTCTCTCTCTTTTGTTTGTAGTTTCTTCTTTACGCCGGTTCCTTTTCTACGTTTCATTCTCTTGCTTCAAATCACATATTTTAATTAGTTTTTTTATATGGTGTTTTTCTCTTTAATTTTCCACTATCCTATTTCAAACAACAACTAAATAAGTTTTGTTATTTATTTCAGAGATTTACAATGTGGAAATTTTCAAGAAAGAGATCATAGTATTGAAAGTCTCAAGGTGAGAGAACGTCTGACAAGAGAGGAAATAATGAAAAAGAGAAAAAAAAATATGGAAAGGAAAATGGGTCTTAAAATAAGTCAAAGAGCAGTTGTATAACTAGATGCTATTAAAACTCTAGTTAATAAGGCATGTGATTTATACCTACACAATAAGGTTATGAATTTGAGTCCAGTTCTCTCCATCCAAATCTCGAATTATTGTACTATTTTTTATAAAAAAAATAAAAAATAAAAACTTAATGACAAGCCTACAATTTCAGCTGAAAATTGTGCTATTTATGCTCATTTTCACATGACATTTAATAGTATTACTCCATTTAAAAAGCCTAACCCATTACCCATTAGTAAAAAGTCTCTCACATAATTATTTATATTTAAAAAAATGATAAAAAAAGTCTAGCCAAATTTTAAAAATAATTTGTAACTAATGAATATTATCATATTAAAATAAGGAGGACAAAATAAGGTTGGTCTAGTGATTTGCCCCTGACCCGCCTAAAACGGTTCTAAAAAATGGAACATAAATTTACGAGCGTGTTTGTTTATCCGCAAGTGCACTGATCGTTTGAACGATCGCACAGCAGCAAGCACGGTTCGTTCCCACAAGGAGAGTCATTGTTATTATACCCTTTCTAGTTAAAGCATTATTAAAAGCAATGTAAATAGAATACGGAAGTGGTGAGAATGGTGTAAGTGAAGTGTGATACATAATACGGTTTTTGTGTGAGGATGTGAATGAAATAAACCTAAAACTCAAATATAAAAGTAATAGGGTGCCTGCCTTTCTAAATTAAACTACTCCTAAGCTAAATTAAACTACTTCTAAAGGCAAGACACTCTAAGTTACGAAAACAAATGTAGCCTGGAGAGATGCAAGATAATGGACACACAAGAAAAATGAGTTCACCAAACAAAAATGCATATCGAGTTGATTGTTAGACATTAAGCACAATCAATTCAAGTAAATGGTTCGTTCTCTTGATTAAGGAATTACCAAAAACAATTCATCACTCTTCAGTGGTCATAGTAGAGCAATTATGTCTTTGGTCAAAGACTCATTAAGCACAAGAACATAGAACCAAACCTATTCTAGTAAGGTCATGCATAAAACAAGCTTTTCACATTCTTTAGAGCTAATAGTCAAGATTATGCCCGAAATGGTCATCTGAAGGCATAACCCTAACTCTCATTCACTCAAATAAATCCAAGCATGGCCTTTCAAATCATCCATCAACATACATACATAAATGAGATATTAAATACACTACTCCTAAATTAATTTATACTACTCCTAATCTCATTCATGAATATACATCAATTTCTAAACCTCTATACACATGCATTTAACAATAAAAGATTAATAACATCATAAATAAAGAATGAAATTAGACCCAAACAAAATCTAGAACAAATCATACATAAATAGCACTAACGTCTGTTTACAAATATTCGCAAGTGCTTGTAGTGATCTAGATTCGATTAGTGTTCAGTGAACGATGGTGTATGCCGGGTGGATTACACATCAAAGAAAATAAGAAATACAAAGAAGAATGATTTGTAGAGAAAACCCTAGGAAAAATCTCCTACAAAGCCTCTCTAATTCCTTTGTTGTTGCTTGGCTCGAAATTGGTCATAAGACCCATTTTTTCTTCTTGTAATCTACTCTAAGATGAGTGGAGGATGTGTAGAAGTGTGGATGGTGAGGCATCCATCGAGGAGAACCTCCATGAATGCCTTTGAAGGCTTCTCTCTCTTGTTTTGTGATGGGAGAATTGTAGATCTAAGAATGGTGTTTGGTGTCTTTGGGATTGAGAGTGGTATATATTATGATATGGGTTGCAAAGAAGGTATATTTATAGTTAGGTCAAGTTTGGGCATGATTTGGGGTGGAAAAGAACAAGATGACCCTGCAAAAATGCGTGATTTTCAGAGCTGATTTGGTCAATGTGGGTTTGCATTGCAGGTTCTTTCTAACATTGAAAAGTAGAACTGACCAGTGCGAATTCGCAATGCGGGTTCTTTGTAGCACTGGGAAGTAGCATTGATTTTTGATGTTTTGGTGTGGTTTCTTCAATGCGGTTTGTAGCCCGCACTCTTCATCTTGCACATGTCTCTAGCATTGGGTGTGACTTCTTCGATGCGGCTTCTTGGCCTCACTATCATCCCATACTTGGCTTTATCTTTGAATAATTTCCCTTTCTGCCCTCTTTTCTTCACTTTGAGCACAAACACAATCTTTAGAGAATATTTACCTACACATGGCTCAAACACATGTTATTTACACAAAAACGCTCAAAAACGAGAACAAAAGCTAGGAAAATGGGGCTCTAAATGTGAACATTTGTAGAGCGATCATCCCCCCACACCTACACCATAGGTTCGTGGGTTCGAGTTTGTTTCCTTCTCTAAAATCTTGAATTATTGTAATATTTTTTCAAAAAATTAAAATATAGGGTAGTTGCAATAAAAGAACCCTATGTTTTCTCATTAAAGCTTAATATTTAACAAATCCCATTAATTGTTATAGCCCCCCTTGTCAACCATCGACTTCCATTACATTTAACAGTTAACTAGGATATGGATGGAAAAAGTTAAAAATTCCCCTACACTCATTTAAAAAAGTCTTAATTGTCATTCACTCTTAAAATACCCAATTTTAAATTATTAAATAGTAATTAAAAATGAATAATAAAAATATATAATCAATTATTTTTAATAAAAAAGGAGGCCACACCAGCGGCCTCCTCCGGTAGGTGGACTCCATTAATAGTTATGTTTTTTAAAAATTAGATAATTATATTTCTACTATCAAATGACGATTTTTCCCCTAGAAATCCAATCAACCGTTAATTCTAACGGACTCTGAGTAATGGCTTGGGGGACTGCAACAATTAATGGGATTTGTTGAATACTAAGTTTCTGTTGAATTTAAAGTCATTTTATTGACTTCGATCCACCATATTCTAAAAGCAATGAGAGGTGTTTTCCTCTCATCATGAGTGGCAAGGTGTCATGCAAACTTGAGAAATGTCGCCATGCCATGGAGTGAGGTTGCTTGATGTGGCAAAATGTGTCACAAGGTGGCACTATGTAGATTGAATGGTGGACACATGAATGCTAACTGTCATCCATGGGAGAACATCACTTGGGTATAAATACCAAGGCAAATGATGCTCTCAAATTACTCCAACTCGAAGACAATCCTAATCTCTTGAATCTCAGTGTTAAGATCTCTTGTAATTTCTCCAGTTCCAAGTTATTCCTGAGATATTTTCTCCTATATTGAGAGAGAGAGAGAGCTTGTATTGTTCTCTCATTATTATAGAGAGAAGTTTGTATGCGTTTTCTCATAGTGAAATCATTTAACACGTGTCTGTGAATATTTCCCTCACACAGAGGGTTTTACCACCTAAATATTGTGTCAACTTCTCATTTTTATTCTCTATTTTGAATTTATTTCGGAAGTGGAAACTCATCAGTTTCTTAAAAGTGGTATCAGAGCACTAGGTTTTACAGTTGCTGGAATTAGTTGTGGCGGTATGGAAGTACATGTCTAGGAAAGTTCTGTCTTTAGAGACTGGTATTTTAGTGAGTTCGAAGTGACCCACCACTTTTTCCTAGGAACTATTCTAATTTACAGTACGGTTCATGGGCAATGTCTTGTGTGAATTTCACAAAGATGGGAGTAAAATTTGAATTTGAGAAATTCAATAGGGGTAATTTCTCGTTATGGGAAATGAAGATAAAGTCAATATTGATGTAGGATAATTGCTTAGCAGCAATTGGCGACATGTCAGTAGATTACACTGATGATGGCGAGTAAAACAAGATGGATGGCAACACAATTGCCAATCTATATGTAGCACTGGCCGATGGAGTTTTATCAGGTGTGGCTGAGAAGAAAACGATAAATGAGATATGGGATACTCTGACAAAGTTATATGAGGTCAAATCATTACACCACAAGATCTTCTTGAAAATGAAGCTTTACACTCTTCGAATGGCGGATTCCTCGTCAACGACCGACCATTGCAACATACTGAATACACATTTTCTCAGCTCACAGTGTTGAGTTATTAAACAAATGAGAATGAACGTGCGGAACTTCTGATTCAAAGTCTACCCGAATCATATGATCAACTTGGCGAACAATATCCTTACAGATTATCTAGTTTTCAATAACGCTGTAGCCGTAGTTTTGGAAGATGAAAGTATGTTCAAGAATAAGGATAGATTGCTAAGTTCGCATGAAACACATGCTTTAGTTGACAAGAGCAAGATCAATGGAACGTGGCCCCAGCGGGAGTCCTAACCATGGTAAATCAAGAAATAAGAAGAACGTTACTTGCTACAATTATGGTAATAAAAGGCATATCAAGTGTGAGTGTTGGCAAAACAAAAAGTGTGGAGGCCTTAAAGCTCTTGAGCTACCAAGTTCTCGGGCATGTGTTGCAAGTACCTCAGACAATGATGAAGTATTATACAGGGAGGCAACAATTGTTATTGAAAGCAGAAAATGATTTACTGATTTTTGGCTTTTAGACTTAATAACCACCAAGCATATGACCTCTTGAAGAAAGTGGTTTCACATATGTGAACCTGTCTAGAAGATCTGTATTTATGGATAATGATCATGCCCTGAAGATCGCTGGTGTTAGCACCATTAAGATAAAGGTGTATGACAGTACTATTCGCACCATTCAAGAAGTATGACATATGGATGGCATGAAGAAGAATCTATTGTCTCTAGGACAAATAGATGATCTGGGATGCATGACCCATATAGAAAATGTGATCTTGAATATTATCAGATGCACGCTTGTAGTTATGAAGGCAGATAAGATATCTTTTCCAATCTATACATGCTTAAAGGAGAAACACAGTAGGATGGTGATGCATGTGTTGCATCAACCAGTTATGGAGAAAAGTCAACGATGATGTGACATCGCAAACTATGCCACATATTGGAATGAGGTTTGTAGATTCTCTCAGACGAAAAGCTATTTCCTGTGCTCAAATCGGTAAATCTATTTTGTTGTGAGCATTGTGTTACAAGTAAGTAGCATAGGTTGAAGTTTAGCAGTTCAACTATTATGAGCAAATGCATTTTGGACTTGTTTTATTTCGATATATGGGAATCACAGGATTTATCCCTCGGAGGAGCAAAATATATGGTGACATTTATGGATGATTACTCTAGGAGATGCTGGGTGTACCCTATTAAGAGAAAGTCAGATGTGTTTCCTATGTTTAAAGTCTTCAAAGCGCGGATGGAACTTGACTCTAGAAGGAGAATCCAGTGTTTGAGGAAGGATAATGGAAGATTGTATACAAACGTGTTGTAGAAAATCTGCAAACACAATCGTGCAAATCTAAATCCACATGCAGATAATGATGAAAAAAATACAAGCACTGTTAATTTTCCTTAAGCTAACCTAGAGGGGGGGTGAATAGGTAAGTACACCTTTTTCATTCCCTTGAAACAAACCAAAAGTTTGTCCCTCTAAGTATATTGTATCACACTTTAAAATGCAAGGACAAACAAAATCAATTTAATTAAAGATATGCTTGTTCAAACAAAACCAATGTAAGCTATAAATTGCATGTGATACAAACTCAATTTATAACTTGGCTTTTATTCATAAAGCCTCAACATGTACAAAGTTGATATTATATGATTAACAATTACAAAGATATCAATCAAGATATATATATATCAACACATACACAAATATAAGAGATAGGGATAGAGAAAATCAATACATGATTTTTTACGTGGTAAAACCTTCGAAGAGGAAACATCCACGGGTTGATTCCACAACCACCGGCAAACACCTTTCACTAGTAAGATAAAAAGATACAATATCTCAAGTGGCCACTTCACCTAGAAATCTACCCTTCAACCCTACACAATGAAAGAGATGCCGCCTAGCACAAATTGAAGAATCACTCCACAAAATGTGACTTTCATGCTCAAATCAAAGAATCACTCTAAGAAATGAGATTTCCATGCTTAGCTATCCGGATCACTCTGATCCTAGCCAAGACTTCCAATGCACAAATCAAAGAATCACTCTAAGAAATGTGACTTCTAATGCACAACTGAAAGATTCACTCTCCAAATGTGATTTCCAATGCTCAATCCAAAGAATCACTCTAAGGAATGAGTCTTCCAACCTTTTCACACAAAGCATGTGATCTAAGTGAGTGCAAATGATGCAAACAAACACAACATAGTAGATATTATCAATATATCCTGTGGAAACTAGAATTGAATCAACATGCACATGTCAAATGTATTCTAGATTACAGTCCTAAAAACAATGCAATCACACTTAATGATGCATGTATATATGAAATGTGTGGATTAGGCACATAACACGAAGAACTAGATTTTTAACAACAAAAGCTCAAAAAACTAATTTATCTAGAACTTGTAACATGAACACTAAATCTAGTGCATGTGAAACACCTAACACACACAAAATCCTAGATTATGTTCAATCAAATAAAAATGCTAGAATCAACTTGATAAATTCAAAAATGAATTTCTAGCAAAATATTAGAGCTTAGATTCACAAGATAATCACATAGATTCAATCAAGCCCTAAATCATCAATAAAATATGCTATTTCAAAAAATCTTCAATTAAAGTGACCTAGCATATGAAAAGACTATCAATCATTAAAATCAAGTCAATAAACACACAAGATAGTCCTAGATTTGAAGCTAGCACAATACAACTCCACAAACATGTGAAAACATAGATTTGGAAAAATCTAACTCAACATATAAGTCAATTAAAGCTCAAACTAGCTCTATTAGAGTTCAATACTCTAATAAATTTTTACACATCAAACATACATATATATATATATATATATAAGGAGAAAACCAAAGGTGATTGAAGACTTGAAGATCAAAATCAAAAGAGAAATCAATACCTTGAATGAAAAACGTGCAGCTTCATTTTTGTGAGTGATTCTATCAGAAAAATCAATCTATTGACTCCAAAATCTCATGGAAATTATAAAGGACTGATAGACGAAGATAATCCAATTCGAATCACTCGATTCAGACTCCAAATGAGAAAGTTATGGTGTTTAGAAGTTAGGAAAATTGGAGAGAAAATTTCTGCACATTGTTTTCAAATTTTCTTCTTAGAATGAACTGTGAGGGAAGGTGGTATTTAAAGGAGAGGGAAACAAAATGGTTAGGATTATGCTCAATAGCAAGAGTGTAATAATGTATTTGACAATTTTTTCATATTAATAAAGTGATTTCTAGTTTAACAAATTTTATAGCATTTATAGTTTAATTATTATAATTGTCAAAAGTAAATAATCATATGGTCAAAAGACTATAAGAAATGAAGTATTGTTTGTACATCTAGATATGTATGAGATAGACACAATTCTTTAGTTAGTCTTGAACAATATTCACAAATTAAGATAAAGGTTGGGCGTATTTACCTTGTTAAAGTTGAAGATTCTTTTGCTAGCATTTGAGTGGGATCAAATATGTTATGATGAGTCTAAAATCATTAAAGTGTAGTGTCTTTGGGAAAAAGAATCTAGTGCACTAGATGCATTGAATATGATCACTGTGAAATACTTTATCTAGAACCCTTAGTGGATAAAAGTTTTCATTTGAGGACAATCGGAGAGTCTATCTCAATCCTGAGATAAATGATGGACTTATGGTTACAAGTGTTATCATTTGAGCTGTCAATGAGTACGATTATATAACATAGTCTATCCTCGATGGTTTGGTGGTATTCATTTGTTAATCGATAGAGGACTGCATTTATAGATATGGACATCGTGGCTCCGTTATTAAATGTGAGTAGAATATCATTATATGGATATTTTGAGGTATTGGATATTAAATCTTAATGTTAAATTTTCGATAGTGTCTATTGAAACATGGCTTCCAGACAAGTCAAAATATCCAAGTTCAAAATATGGTCATATGAGTAAATATGGTAACTAGGATAGCTATCGGCGGTCTATGAGCTCTTCGCAATTACTGATATTTTTCACGAGGATACGCTATCTCTAATAAGGTTGTCAAGGGTACAAATGAGAAACATTAACTTACTCTATCTTTATTTAAGAGTTTAATTTTAGCTCTTTAGTGGAATAAGCTAAAATTAATAGATTGAACCTAAGTAAATCATTTGTTGATTGTAATTAGGTTATGTCTATTGAATTTAGATAGCCGGCCAAGATCCCTAATCCGCACAAACTTGAATGGATCACTTGATATATTCTACCAGACTAATTTCTGAGTCCATCTAGAATTGTTTTGGATTTCGGAATCCAAAAGTTTTTTGAGAGGTGCG
This sequence comes from Dipteronia sinensis, assembly GCA_033220585.1. Classification (NCBI taxonomy): domain Eukaryota; kingdom Viridiplantae; phylum Streptophyta; class Magnoliopsida; order Sapindales; family Sapindaceae; genus Dipteronia; species Dipteronia sinensis. The sequence continues at coordinate 57,385,385 of CM065636.1, read as the reverse complement.
GTCATGAGTGATCAAGACACGCGGTACCTCTGCAAATGCCTGGAATGGGCAGCCAAGGATTTGGGAATCCTTGGGCGTCCTTAATGGGTTACGACTAGTATTCCATTAGTATATTAAGAATATAATTTGCACATTTTAAATAAATGGGCTGTTAAATTATATTAATGTATTAATTTAAGGCATGTGGACTTCCTTTTTAGAATGGGTCTAGTTCACATGTGGACTTTTTATTAAAGTCCAATGGATTTAATAAAATGGAAAAACAATATATTTCCCATGTATAGGCTTGGGCGGCAAAGGCTAAAATTATTAATCTAATATATTGTTTTGTTTTATTATTTAATTAAAAGGAAATTAATTAATTATTTGATTAAAAGTCAAAAATCTTTTTCTAACTAGGAGAATGACTCTTAGTGTCATACTATAGTTAGTAGTATGATAAGTATCAAAAACTTTATTTAATAAGTAGATAAATAAAAATGATTTATTTATCTAGTCAAATTAAGAAGTTATTAATAAAGTCACAATTTTAAATTGATATTCAATTGTTGGATATTACACTCATGAGTTGAAATAAGTTTGAACTACTAAGTTGATAAGAGTTTTGGTGAAACAAAAATCCTCCACATGATAGGACAATTTTCGGCCACCATATAACCCTATCAAGGGAGTTCGGCCAAGAAGGGGTTTTTAAGAAGAAGAATTGTTATTCTTGAAAAAAGGGTGTGAAATTCGGCCAAGAGAAATAGAAAAAAGGGTGTGAAATTTGGCCAAGAGAAATAGGAAAAAGGAACGTTTTGTTTTCGATAGTGTACTAGTAGCTTTTATATCAAAAAGCTTTGTACACAGCATCGAATTTAGGTTCAGGCGAGTTTTCGATTAAAAGATTGAGAATTCACAAGCGACTAAACGTTATTTGTTTTTTCTAGGAGGGTTATTGTGACTAACAAAAGAAAAATGTTTTTGTTTTCCATCCTCAGGTATACAATTCAAAGAAAAGGAGCCCACACTCCTAGGTGATTCACGTTCGAGATTGGATTGGAAGATCTTGAGGATTCAATTCGACGCAATATCAATCGTCACGTGAAAAAGGTATGATACTCTTAATTATATTTTAATTAATCAAGGGTTAAGGTGTTGGGGTTTATGCCCTAAAGATGTATTTTGTAAATGGATTTATGAAATAAATAAAAAGAAAAGTTCAATTCATTCTTGTTGTGTTGTTTATTTTATAACTTGTGCATATATTAACATCCTAGATTGCCGGATGTAATCTCAAAATGTGTATATGAGTATCATATACAGATGGATACAGTAAGAGATGTGCAATCTAAAGAGTCCATAGATAACAAATAAAGCTGGGTACTTTATTTGTGGTTAATCTATAGCTGCGGTCAATTCCGTAATGTACTGTGATTCTATCCTGAATCATTCATATGAGATATGGGAATGAAGGCACCTTGTATGATGTTATCATATAGGACTGGGCCATGATCTATATGAATCTCTCACCAAGATCTGTTTACAGATGAGATTCATATATATCAACTAATGATGGCTATATGTGGGTGATCTTAATCTTGAGTGTCTTAACGACTCCTTCAGGTTAGATCGTGGTCTTTGATATACCATGGGTGAGGTCAGATGCAATTTTTGATCAATATACTCCGTATGTTGGGATTGCGGTTTGGCTTGTGGCTGGGAAGGTATGTACACAATAGTGGAATCCAATCCTTCTTGTGAGAAGTAGATGGTAGTTCCCTTAAGGGTTGATTCGGGGCTTGGACAATATGAGCGCTCTCCTAATTCTGTGAGGAAATAGGATTTATTGTTCATTAGAGAATCAATGGTACTTAAAGGATATATGTAATTAGAGGGGTATAACGGACATTATGACCCAGCTCTAATTATGAACTACTATGGAGGATCACACCATGTGTAATAGCTATATCGATGGACACCGAGTTGTATCGGTCTGTGTAAAAACGTCTGCAGTTGAGAGAGTGCAGCTTCGGGTTTTTAGTGGAATAACACTGGAGTTAATAATCAAAGAATATTAATTAAAGAGTTTAATTAATAATTCCGAGGATTATTGGAGCTCAAAATACTGTAGGTCCATTAGGTCCCCTTGCTAGCCCGATCGATTTAGGTAACAAAGGTCACGGTTAATTAATTGGATTGTCCAATTAATTGTGTTACGAAAGTGACACATATTTATTCGGAAAATAATTGAATAATGAGATTATTTAATTAATGAATAATGGTGATTAAATAAATTAAATAATAAGATTATTTAATTTTGTTATTAATCACTAAATGGAGGATGTTAGTTGATATTTGATTTTAAATAGAATAAGATAATATGATTATTTTATTTTATTAAATTAAATATTTGAAATTGAATTTAAAATGTTTAAATTCAAAATAAATATTTAATTATCTTTTAAAATCTAAAGAGATATCAATTAAAGAGTGTTAGTTATAATAATATATATATGATATATATTGATAACAAAAATATAGCACACAAATGATACACACAAGTGTTTATATATGATACAAACTCATATTGTGTGTAACAAAAAAAAAGAGAAACAAGTGATTATGTGCGTGAATCAATCGAAGAAAAAAAAAGAAGCAAATAGTACGGGTACTATTGAAACAAAGAAAAATAAATTTAATATATATATATTTTTTAAAACAACTAGAATTGTTCTAGTTTGTGTATTTTCTTGGAAGAAAAAGTTTCTTCTTCGTTTCTCTACATCCTCCTAAGTTCCTGAGTACGTGACGCGCGCACATGCAGTTACAAGTTCCGGGAATAGCTAGGAAGATCAGTGGTACAGATCAGGAGCATATTGTGAAGTGAAGGAGCCTCCCAACGTTGTTACCAGTTCCAGGAATAGCTAGGAAGATTAGTGGTACAGATCAGGAGCATATCGTGAAGTGAAGGAGCATCCAAACGTTGTTACCTATTCCGGGAATAGCTAGGAAGATCAGTGGTACAAATGAGGAGCATATCGTGAAGTGAAGGAGCCTCAAACGTTGGTAAGGTTCTAAATTTCTTTTTAATATATTGATTACAATTTCCTGTGTTTACATATTGTATGTATTAGTTCTAAAAAAAGAATTGTGATCCTAAGTTCACTGGTCCCAGATCCTTTATGATATGTATAAAAATTTTAAAACCTATTTCCGCTGCGTTACCAGTGAACGGGGTTCCAACAATTGGTATTAGAGCCAATTTTTTTTTTCCGAGCAGGAAATTGTTTTCGATGCTCCTGTATGTATAATTGTGTAGGCACTATTTAAATTGACTGTATGTTGTTTTTGTATGTATATTGAATTTGTTAATTTACAAAAACATGATTGATCGTTAATTATATGGTACTGTGAATTTAGGGTTTATGGGTTGTATTATATTTTTTATTATTATTTTTTTTTTGTTATTGTAATGTAAAAAAAATGTAACCTATATTGAAGACTTGGAAAAATCACGAAGTCGGATGGGCGAAATAGGAAATACGAGTGATGGGTACTGTTCATGTGTGGTACTGTTCATTCGGGTACTATTCATGCAAGTACTGTTCATGCGCGGTACTGTTCATGTCGGGCACTATTCATGTCGTCTTGCACGGTTCCGTTGGCAAGTGTTGCCTAGTACGTTCCGTGCGGATTTCCTATTTCGGATTCATGAGATGAATCGGAGTGACCTGAAGAGATTAGAAGACTCGGAAATTACAAGAAGACCAAGGAATGCCTTGGGCGTATTTTTGTAATTTTAGATTCCAATTTTTTGTAGGTTAAATAATCCACAGTACTCGGTCAATTCATGTTGCTTTATATTATGTGATGATAAAAGCATTGCCATGCATACGTATGTCATTTAGATTAGATGTGCCTACACAAATATATTTGATATGTCATACATGCATCATAGCCTAATTTTTATGTATTATTTTTTTTAATATGATTAAAATCAGTAAATACATTATTGGCTATGAAAATGAGATTAGTTTTTTAATTGTTAGAAAACTTGTTAATTCTCATTAATATTAATCTGGTTATTAAAGTGTTTAATAAGTTAGATTAATAGGGTCATTTATTGTAATTAGGATTAATATGATTAAAAACCTAATAATAAATGGATCGCATAAAGTGTTAGAGTTTTTATAGTTAAAACTTGGTAAACGCTTACATAATAATCTGACCTTAGTAAAAAGTTTACAAAGATTTAGATTATTCACTAATAGATTAGATTTTTAATTGTTAAAAATCATTAATAATTTATTAGTTAAATTAGAATTTATTTCTAATAATGAATTAGTTAATGCGCTAGATAACTTGATTAAAATTAGCCGTTTGATCCTATAGAGTCTAGGTGCATTAACGGATAATAGAAAACCTTAATATTTAAATAGTGAGTGGGAGAGGGATATATTACATATATATCCCACAGTCTCCATTATTAGTTCAACACCGTGAGATCCGAGTGGGGCCTCGTGACGGCTTTGCTTTTGTCCTCCCTAAGGAGGGTTTCCACAAAGATCAATACCAATGTTGACTTCCTAACGGATAGGATTTCTGAGGGTATTTCGGGATTGACCGACCCTAAGGCGGCAATTCTCGAGTTAAGTTCATGAGATCTGAAATGGTGGGTTACACTCACGAAGGTTTTGATTAAGTTTTGTTAATTAAAAACCTGACTGAATAACGATGGTTGAATGATATGGAATAAGAGTTATTCTAGAATATCATTTGATTGAGAATGTCTCGGTCCAACATGCAAGGACTTGACCGACCCTAAGGCGGCACTTCTTTGTGGTATGTTGGATTGTCGTGGTATAATAACTGTTTTTTGGGTATTTCTAGTTCGTTAAACATGTTCACGCATCATGTTTAAATTTATGCCAAAGCACTCGCACTTGTTTTAATAAATGACTGAATGAATGTTTTATTTATTTCAGCAATTATGTCTTCTTCATTACTTCAAATTCTCGCAAACGACAAATTAACTGGTGATAACTACACTAAGTGGAAACTTAATATTAATGCAATACTGGTCACCAAAGACCTCAAGTTTGTGCTTACGGAGGAATGTCCTCCGGTGCCTACTGCCAATGCCACACGAACTGTTCATGAGGCATACCAGCAATGGGTCTCATCTGATGAGAACGCCCGAACATATCTGTTAGCTTCTATGACAGAAGTGCTTGTCACAAAGCACAAAGCAATGACTACAGCATTCGAAATTATGGAGTCATTACAAGCTATGTTCAGGCAGCCCTCCGAGAAAAAGCGACACGTAGCTGTTCGTTCCGCTATGCTCGCTCACATGAAGGACGGTACATCAGTTCGGGAACATGTCCTGAGCATGATGTCCTACTTCAACACTGCAGAAGTCAATGGCGGGGCCATTGACGAACCCAGTCAAGTGAGCATCATACTGACGACTCTTCCGAAGAGTTTAGATCAGTTTAAGAACAACTACGGGATGAACAAGTTAAGGTTTAGTCTCACACAGTTGCTCAATGAGCTCACTACTTTTAAGTCCTTGACCAAAGTAAGACCGGTGAGGCAAATGTTGCCGAACCATCCTCCTCCAATAATAAGAAGAGGAAGAGGTCTACTGGAAAGGCGAAGGGTAAGCCCAAACCCAAGAAGGCCCAAAGCAAAAAGAAGGGCACCTCCACAGACCAAGACAAAGAAAAATGTTTCCATTGTAACAAGGTCGGGCACTGGAAGAGGAACTGTCCTCAGTACCTGGAGGAGGTAGCCAAGAAGAAGAATAAAGGTAAATATGATTTACTTGTTCTTGAATCTTGTTTAGTGGAAGATGATTCTTCACCTTGGATTGTTGATTCGGGGGCCACTAACCATGTTTGTTCTTCTTTGCAGTGGACTGATTCTTGGACACAGCTAGAGGAGGGAGCCTTCTCCATGCTTGTGGGGTCGGGGGATGTCGTGTCGGCCAAAGCAGTAGGAGCAATAAGATTGCAATTTTGTAATAATAATAGTTTTTTATTATTGAACAATATTTTTTATATTCCTGGATTTACACGGAATTTGATTTTCGTTTCTAAGTTGTTAGAACAATTGTATTCTGTTTCTTTTAAAAATAAGTTTGTTATTATTGGAAAGAATGGTCTGAATATTTGTTCAGGAATTAATGAAAACAATTTGTATGTGTTAAGACCGTTAATACATACTACACTGCTTAACACCGAAATGTTTAAGGTTGAAAAACCTAAAACTAAACGACATAAGATTTCTCCAGATAATGACACGTATCTTTGGCATCTAAGGCTTGGTCATATCAACCTTGACCGGATAGACAGACTAGTAAAAAGTGGACCTTTAAGTGAGTTAAAGGTTGGCACCTTACCTGTCTGCGAATCCTGTTTAGAAGGTAAGATGACTAAGAGACCTTTTACTGGAAAAGGGCTTAGAGCTATAGAGCCACTAGAACTCATACGTACAGACGTCTGCGGACCGATGAATGTTAGAGCTAGGGGCGGCTATGAGTATTATGTCACCTTTATAGATTACTACTCAAGATATGGATATGTCTACCTAATGCAACGAAAGTCGGAAACATTTGAAAAGTTCAAACAATTCCGAGCTGAAGTTGAGAATCAATTAGGTAGGACTATCAAGTCACTACGATCAGATCGTGGAGGTGAGTACCTTGACCAAGAGTTTGAAGACTTCATGGTCAAGCATGGGATAGTTTCCCAACTCACAGCTCCTGGTACACATCAGCAAAATGGTGTAGCGGAGAGGAGAAATAGAACCCTGATGGAAATGGTGAGATCTATGATTAGTTTCTCATCGTTAGCAAATTCCTTTTGGGGATATGCATTACAAACAGCGGCATACATTTTGAATGTAGTGCCATCCAAATCTGTTCCTAAGACTCCCCTAGGGTGCGTTTGGCACCTGGATGGGACTGGACTGGACAGGACGGAACGGGACAGGACAGGACAGGACAGGACAGGACAGCTAGTCCGTATTGTGTTTGGAATGCCTGGGACAGAACTGTTCATTGTACTGTTAGATGTTTGGTATGGCTGGGACAAGACGTGACAAGAGGTTCAAATGACCAAATTGCCCATCTTGTCCTTTCGAACGTTTATAACTCTTGTCCTTTCGAATGTTTATAACAATTTTATTGAGTTTGAAAAATATAAAATTATGGATTCCTTTTTTCTAGGCTTTGCCCCTTCTTGTGCCAAAAAAAATATCAAATATTATTGAATTCCCACAAATCATTATACATCATCATCATCATCATCATCATCATCATCATCTGGAAACAAGGAAGAAACTTGAATTCTGGAAATCTGGAAATCATTATAAAAAATCTGTAAACAAGGAAGTAAAAAAATCTGGAAAAATTGAATTCCCACAAATCATCATCATCATCAACGGTCAACACCAAACCATTATACAACACAAATCTGTACACAAATATAGAAGTTCACCAACACCAAACCAACACAAATATGAACATAAATCAAAAATCCCAACCATCCATCATCGTCAACAATAAAGTAAAAAATTGAAACTCCACCAGTAATCTCTACATGACAAATTGTTGTTCCACAAACCAATTGAGTTTCAATTAAAGCAAAAAATTGAATCTCAAATGAAAATATTTACACAGAAAAATTGAAAATTGATTATTGTTTTTGACAAAGCAACAGAGAAACAAATGGAAAAATCGATCAATGCCCTCTTCCGGATCTGCAGCACCAGCAACGGCAGACGACAGCAGCGACAAGCGACAGGCGACAGTAGCGGCAACCGGCAGCAGCAGCAGCAGCAGGCATCGGCGGCGATCTGATGCAGTGTCAGCGGCGATCTCTACGGCGTTGGCGGCGAGTTGATATGAGAAAGAGAGAGAGAGGAGCGAAGCAGCTCGCGTCGGCGGTGATCTGTGCTGCGTCGACGGCAGTCGGTATGAGAGAGAGAGAGAGAGAGAGAGAGAAACAGAGAGAGAGGATGAGTGAAGATGAAATTGAAACGTGAATTCAAGATTAGTTTTTAATTTATACTTGGTAATTTTGTAATTTTTTGAAATTTTAAGGGCAAAAATGTCTTTTCCAGACTTGTCCCATGCATGGGACAAGTCTGGCCTAGGGTCTGGGGTGGGACAACTTTTCATGGTTTTTGTCCCACATTGTCCCGTCCCGTCCCAAGCTAATGCCGCGCCAAACGTGAGACAACAGAAAGTTGTCCCGTCCCGTCCCGCGTACCAAACGCACCCCTACAGTTGTGGAATGGTCGTAAAGCTAAATTGCTATATTTCCGCGTATGGGGGTGTCCAGCACACGTGCTGAAAAACAGAAGTGGAAAGTTAGACTCCAAGTCTGTGGTCTGCCTATTTGTAGGACACTCCCAGGAGACCAGAGGTTGACACTTCTATAGTCCCGAAGATAACAAAGTATTTGTATCGACAAATGTAACGTTTCTTGAGGACAATTATATTAGTAACCATAAACCTCGTTCTAAGATTGTATTGAATGAGTTGGAGCCTGGTGAGACTAGTGCTTCATCAACAAGAGTTGTTGATCCACAAATATCTGAGAGTTAGATGGTTCCTGATCAGGATACACTATCACCTAGACGTAGTGGGAGGGTTGTAAGACAACCTGAACGCTATTTAGGTATAGGTGAGGGACAAAGTGTTGTCTCTGCTGATAGTGTGGATGATCCATTGATATTTAAGAATGCAATGGAAGATCCTGATAAAAAGGAATGGCTTAAAGCCATGAATCTCGAGATGGAGTCCATGTACTCTAACTCAGTCTGGGATCTTGTAGACTTACCGGATGGGGTAAAACCCATAGGATGTAAGTGGATCTACAAGAGAAAGAGAGGAGTAGACGGGAAGGTAGAGACCTTCAAAGCAAGACTAGTGGCTAAGAGTTATACCCAGAAATAGGGGGTTGATTATGAAGAAACCTTCTCGCCAGTAGCCATGTTTAAGTCTATTAGGATTCTCTTATCCATTGCTGCCTATTTTGATTACAAAATTTGGAAAATGGACGTCAAGACTACATTCTTGAATGGCAATCTTGACGAGAGCATCTATATGATGCAACCAGAGGGATTCGTGTCTCCAGATCAAGAGCAAAAGGTTTGCAAGTTGCAAAGGTCCATCTATGGACTTAAGCAAGCATCTAGATCTTGGAACATCAGGTTTGATGATGTGATCAAAACCTATGGCTTTGAGCAAAACGTCGATGAGCCTTGTGTCTACAAGCGCATCATTGACAAAAAGGTAGTTTTCTTGGTCCTATACGTGGACGACATCCTACTCATTGGGAATGAAGTGGGAGTGTTATCTGATGTAAAGGGTTGGCTGGCTAGCCAATTCCAAATGAAAGATTTGGGAGAGGCGAGTTATGTTCTAGGGATCCAACTTATAAGGGATCGTAAGAACAAACTCATAGCATTGTCTCAGGCATCATATATCGATAAGAATCTTATGCGATTTTCGATGCAGAACTCCAAGAAAGGTAATTTACCTTCTAGACATGGGGTTCACTTGTCTAAGGAACAGTGTCCTAAGACACCTCAAGAAGTTGAGGATATGAGACGTGTGCCATATGCATCAGCAGTCGGTAGTCTCATGTATGCTATGTTATGCACGAGACCGGACATCTGCTATGCAGTGGGAGTGGTCAGTAGGTACCAGTCCAACCTAGGATTAGATCATTGGGTTGCTGTCAAGACTATTCTCAAGTATCTTCGGAGAACGAGAAACTATATGCTAGTGTATTCCGGACAGGATTTGATCCCGTTAGGATACACAGATTCTGATTTTCAGTTAGACAGGGATTCTAGAAAATCCATGTCTGGATCAGTATTCACCCTAGGTGGTGGAACCATTGTGTGGAAAAGTATAAAGCAATCTTGCATTGCTGACTCCACCATGGAAGCCTAATATGTAGCCACTTGTGAAGCTGCTAAAGAGGCTGTTTGGCTCCGTAAGTTCTTGAGTGATCTGGAAGTTGTTCCAGATCTGGATAAGCCCATCACACTTTATTGTGATAATAGTGGTGCTGTGGCTAATTCCAAAGAACCAAGAAGCCACAAGAGAGGGAAGAATATAGAGAGAAAGTATCATCTCATTAGAGAGATAGTGCAGAGAGGAGATGTGATCGTCACCAAGATAGCCTCACAAGACAATCATGCTGATCTATTTACGAAGACCTTACCGGCTAAAGTGTTTTCGGGTCACCTAGATGGTCTAGGGTTACAAGACATGCCTCACATGCTTTAGTGCAAGTGGGAGATTGTTGGGGTTTATTCCCTAAAGATGTATTTTGTAAATGGATTTATGAAATAAATAAAAAGAAAAGTTCAATTCATTCTTGTTGTGTTGTTTATTTTATAACTTGTTCATATATTAACATCCTAGATTGCCTGATGTAATCTCGAACTGTGTATATGAGTGTCATATACAGATGGATACAGTAAGAGACGTGCAATCTAAAGAGTCCATAGATAACAAATAAAGCTGGGTACTTTATTTGTGGTTAATCTATAGTTGCGGTCCATTCCGTAATGTACGGTGATTCTATCCTGAATCATTCATATGAGATATGGGAATGAAGGCACCTTGTATGATGTGATCATATAGGACTGGGCCATGATCTATATGAATCTCTCACCAAGATCCGTTTACAGATGAGATTCATATATATCAACTAATGATGGCTATATGTGGGTGATCTTAATCTTGAGTGTCTTATCGACTCCTTCAGGTTAGATCGTGGTCTTTGATATACCATGGGTAAGGTCAGATGCAATTCCTGATCAATATACTCCGTATGTTGGGATTGCGGTTTGGCTTGTGGCTGGGAAGGTATGTACACAATAGTGGAATCCACTTCTTCTTGTGAGAAGTAGATGGTAGTTCCCTTAAGGGTTGATTCGGGGCTTGGACAATATGAGCGCTCTCCTAATTCCGTAAGGAAATAGGATTTATTGTTCATTAGAGAATCAACGGTACTTAAAGGATATATGTAATTAGAGGGGTATAACGGACATTATCACCCAGCTCTAATTATGAACTACTGTGGAGGATCACACCATGTGTCATAGCTATATCAATGGACACCGAGTTGTATCGGTCTGTGTAAAAACGTCTACAGTTGAGAGAGTTCAGCTTCGGGTTTTTAGTGGAATAACACCGGAGTTAATAATCAAAGAATATTAATTAAAGAGTTTAATTAATAATTCCGAGGATTATTGGAGCTCAAAATACTGTAGGTCCATTAGGTCCCCTTGCTAGCCCGATCGATTTAGGTAACAAGGGTCACGGTTAATTAATTGGATTGTCCAATTAATTGTGTTACGAAAGTGACACGTATTTATTCGGGAAATAATTGAATAATGAGATTATTTAATTAATGAATAATGGTGATTAAATAAATTAAATAATAAGATTATTTAATTTTGTTATTAATCACTAAATGGAGGATGTTAGTTGATATTTGATTTTAAATAGAATAAGATAATATGATTATTTTATTTTATTAAATTAAATATTTGAAATTGAATTTAAAATGTTTAAATTCAAAATAAATATTTAATTATCTTTTAAAATCTAAAGAGATATCAATTAAAGAGTTTTAGTTATAATAATATATATATGATATTTATTGATAACAAAAATATAGCACACAAAGGATATACACAAGTGTTTATATATGATACAAACTCATATTGTGTGTAACAAAAAAAAAAAGAAACAAGTGATTATGTGCGTGAATCAATCAAAGAAAAAAAAAGAAGCAAATAGTACGGGTACTATTGAAACAAAGAAAAATAAATTTAATATATTTTTTTTAAAACAACTAGAATTGTTCTAGTTTGTGTATTTTCTTGGAAGAAAAAGTTTCTTCTTCGTTTCTCTACATCCTCCTAAGTTCCTGAGTACGTGACGCGCTCACACGCAGTTACCAGTTCCGGGAATAGCTAGGAAGATCAGTGGTACAGATCAGGAGCATATCGTGAAGTGAAGGAGCCTCCAAACGTTGTTACCAGTTCCGGGAATAGCTAGGAAGATCAGTGGTACAGATCAGGAGCATATCGTGAAGTGAAGGAGCCTCCAAACGTTGGTAAGGTTCTAAATTTCTTTTTAATATATTGATTACAATTTCCTGTGTTTACATATTGTATGTATTAGTTCTAAAAAAAAGAATTGTGATCATAAGTTCACTGGTCCCAGATCGTTTATGATATGTATAAAAATTTTAAAACCTATTTCCGCTGCGTTACTAGTGAACGGGGTTCCAACATAAGGTTCTTTATTTTAAAAGGAAATTTTTTGAAATATACCAATCAAGTTTTTCGATTCCGCCTCGTGTTTTTCCTTCAAAAAAAAGATTTAAGGACCAATAAGAGGTTGCTAACTGAACTTCTCGTGGAGGCATGTGGCCTCCACGGGGACAGACTGCAGCTCCTCCTGTGACGGCCACGCGCCTCCACTAGGTGAGTTGCAATGGCCTTCTTTTTGGCCTTCAACCCCCCTCGCGCACCATTTTTTTCTTCGACCATTCTCTAGCCTCCAAAATTCGATTTCGAATCCATTTTTGGATTATGAACCAGGACTCCCTCACCCATAAAAGATGTCAAGAAAACTTTCTCAAAAAATATGGATTTCAACTTGAAAATCAAGGATGAGAACCATGTATGATAAAAACACAGAAAGTTTCTTAACCTCCTATTTTGAACTCCAAACTTAATGAATGAGTAACCGAAACAAACGAAACTCAATAAAGAATAATATAAGCTCACAATCAAGTTCAATAACATAGAAACACAAACAAATAAACACAAGAACACACAAGTATGCTATTTCCTAGAGATAACCCTAAAACATGCAATTTATGAAAATTGTCAACTTTAAATCTAATGCATGTGCATACATGTATAAGTGTATATATTGTGTTATATCAAATTTTGCACAATGATGTAGGGACACGTATGAATGCAATGTATGTGTGTGCTTAGGCCTTGCAAAAGAAAGGAGGTCTCGATATTCCTTTTGCTAAGCAATTTAGCTTTATTCCTCTTGTAGATACCACTTTGCTTAAATGTTGTCCAATCTTCCTTGAAGCTTGTTTATCCACAAATCGTAGAAAACTAATCAATACAAAGTAAATGTCATTTTGATATGGAATTAAACCAATACACATCCTAAAAACCTAACAAATGAAAGCAATAAAAGAAGAAAAGAAACAACACGAGAAACCATATGTCCAAGGATCGTACCCATACTCAAATCCACTATTAGAGTTTGATTACAATCTCTCAGTCTCTCTCTTTCAATCTCTCAAATAATTGTTCTCTCTATTATGCAATTATGTACACCCACAATAACATAAGGTTATAACTATATTTATGTCAGCACATTAGGAAAGCCAAATCCCACAAGGAAACCATTTTCTTCATGCGAAAGAATTTCTTGATTCCCATTGTAATCGTTGTCACCGTAGTCTGGGCCACACACTGCAGCCTGAACCCTAGACCGTAGTAAATCATCTGTGATTGACCACTCAGAACACCGCGGTCTATACTTCCTTCCTCAACCGTGGTCTACACTGCAAGATATCCTTTTAGAGTTACCGCGATCGACACCGCGGTTGTTGAATCTTCTTCTTGAGCTGATATCAAGCTTCACCATCCTAACAAGAAGAAGAGTTTCTTGCAATATGTGAGCAAGAAGGTATTGAAAGGAAATGCACGATCATATATACTCCTCAATAGAATGAAGTGGCATAACAGATTTACAAAACTCTATTAAAAAGAATTAGAGCTATGTTGGGGGTTGCGGGTTTGATAGAGTCATTTTGGACAGAAATAACCAAGACCACCGGTTATATGATAACTAAATCGGTCTCCATAAATGACAATTGAGTTTAGAATGCCAATAAAGATATGGGCTGGTAAGCCAACTGATTACTCTACTTACATCAATTTGGCTGTTCTGTGAACCACAATACCTAGAAAAGAGCAAAGTTGAATAAAAAAAATCCAAGAGATGTATATTTTTGGGGTTTACTGACTGAGTAAAGGGGTATCGCCTATGGGATCCCACTGTCCACAAGGTTGTTGTCAAAAGGGATGTGATCTTTGTAGAAGATCAACTACAACGAATAAGAGATTAACGCACTTTGAAAGATAATTCATAAACTACAGTTGTTCATGTAGAAAATGGTTTGGAATAAGAAGATTCAGATTCTTCTAATGCATCACCAGTGCATGAGGAACAAGAACCAATCGTGTCCAAGGTTCTGAAAGTTCGATGATCAACTCGTGAGAGAAGACCACCGACTTGGAACTTAGAGTATGTTACTAAGAGCAACATTGTGTACTATATTTTAATGGAGGATGGAGAACCATCAACTTTCAATAAAGCTATAACTAGCCCAAATGCATCTTCGTGGATGAAAACAATATAGGAAGAAATTAAAGCTCTACATAAGAACAAGACTTGGGAACTTCTATCGCTAGCACATGGAAGGAAAGCCATCAGTAACAAGTGGGTCTATAAGATCAAACAGGATGGTAATGAGACCAAGTAGAGCATTATCGTGCAAGATTAATGGTGAAGCATATGCTCAGAAAGAAGGTATTGACTTCAACGAGATATTTTCCCCGGTGGTTCAACTTACAACCATTAGAGTAGTCTTCGTTATATCTACTTTATTTGACATTAAGTTAGAGCAATAAGATGTGAAAATTGCGTTTCTTCATGGAGAGCTTCAAGAAGAAATCTACATGCTTCTACCATGAGGCTTTGCCGAAGAAGGCAAAGAGAACTTCATTTGTAGGTTAACCAAATCATTGTAAGGCTTAAAACAGGCACCGAGGTGTTGGTAAAAAAAATTTGATTCCTTCATTGTTAGCCTTGGGTACAATAGGCTCAATTCTGACCATTGTACTTACTACAAGAGGTTGGAGAATAATGATGACTTCAATATATTGTCGTTGACTTCATTATATTCCAAATTATTTTCCACCTAAACAACTGTAGTCTATGAATTATCTTTCGAAGTGTTATAATCTCCTCTTCCTTGCAGTTGATCTTCTACAAAGATCATATCCCTTCTCTCAACAACCTTGTGGGCAATGGGATCCCATAGGCAATACCCCTTCACTCCGTTAACAAACTCCAAGAATATGCATCTCCTGGATTTTGGATTCAACTTTGCTCTTTCTTGGGTATTGTGGTACATAGGACAACCAAATGAATGTAGAGTATAGTAATCAGCTGGCTTACTAGCCCACATCTCCATTGGCATTCTCAACTCAATTGCCGTTGATAAAGACCGATTTAATTATCACATAACTGGTGGTTGTGGTTGTTTATGTCCAAAAGGACTTTGTTAGACCCGCAGTCCCTATCCTATTTGTTTGTAGTCTTTTCTTGGACTTGCTTGGTATTGATGAATAAATTTCCGTTAAAAAAAATTTATATTGTTGTTGTTCGTGGACGACATGTTAGTAGCAGGCCCCAACAAACATCGAGTCCAAGAATTAAAGGCACAGTTGGCTAAAGAGTTCGATATGAAGAATATAGGATAGGCAAACAAGATTCTAGGGATGCAAATTCACCGAGACAAAATAGTGGTGTAAATCTCGGCTAGGCTTGGGGGGACCGACCCGTTTAGCAGGTCTCATAGGCGTGCTGTGCCAGGCATGGCTTAGGGATGTGCCATGTGCGGCTGGGGTGCACGAGATGGGGTGCCAGCACGGTACGGCATGCCGGCACACGTGCTGAGCCTAATGATCTGCCTATCGGGCCGATCCTTTCACCAGATGCCCAATATAGCTGATATGACCGTTGGTAATATTTTTTAAAAAATAAAATAAAATTTCAACACATATTTACCATTTTACCCTAATTTTAGTTTTCCTATAAATACCCATTTCATTTCCCAAATTTTTGCACTCTCTCTTATCTCTATTCTCTCAATTCACATTCTCACAAATTCTCAATCTCTCTAATCTCTATTCATACTCTCTCTCTCTCTCTCTCTCTCTCTCTCTCTCTCTCTCTCTCTCTCTCTCTCTCTCTCTCTCAGCTTTATAATCTCTAATTCTCTAATATCAATTATCTCTAATCTCTAATTCTCTACTATCTCTAATCTCTATTCTCTAACTCTCTACTCTCCCTCAACTCCTCAAGCCTCAATAATCAACATTCTCTAATCTCTACAAAGGTATTAATATTTATCCTTCATTTTTATTCTTAACTTATTTATTATATTTTAATTTAAATATTTATGCTCAATTAGTCAATTTTAATACTTATAGCTAATTTGAATTTATTTTTAGTATTTATGCTCAACTAGTCAATTTTAATATTTATAGTTAATTTGAATTTATGCTTAATATTTATATTCAATTTTTAAATTTAAATTAAATATTTATGTTAATTTTAACTTTATTTAAATTTATGCTTTATTTATATATTTAATTTTAATTAATATATTTATACTCAAAATGGTGAATTTTTATAATTATAGTTAATCTTAATTTATGCTTAATATTTATGCTCATGTTTTAAATCTAAATTAAATATTTATGTTTGAACTTTATTTAAATTTATGCTTCCTTTATGTATTTAATTTTAATTTGTATATTTAGACTCAAAATGGTGAATTTTTATATTTATAGTTAATTTAAATTTATGCTTGATATTTATGCTCAAATTTTAAATTTAAATTAAATATTTACACTAATTTGAACTTTAATTATATTTATGCTTCATTTATGTATTTAATTTTAATTTATATATTTATACTCGAAATGATGAATTTTAATATTTATAGTTAATTTTAATTTATGATTAATATTTATGTTCTTTTTTTTAAAATTTATATTTTTATGCTTCACTTATATATTTCTTTTTTATATTTATGAGTTAATATTTTTTAACCCAATGAGTTAATATTTATATTGTAGGAAATGAATCCTAGTTTTATGGACGGTTTGAACATGGACACTAATGACTTTAGCATTTTTATACCAGGTGATGGTGTGCAAGATAGTCAAGGATAACCCAAAATTGTTAACAATACGGCAGCGGGAGCAGGTCCTTCTTCCTCCAAATCGGGGTCTACCACATCACGTCCCAAAAAGACAATATTTAAGGTATGACAATGTTTTGTACAGGAAACCGTACCCGGACCAGAGGGTAAGGAAAAAGTAATGGCTCGCTGTAAATTTTGTAAAAATTTATATATCGGTTCTGGGTCGAGAACGGGACATTTGGAAAGGCATATGAGAAAATACATGCTTAAACGCGAACATGTGGATACTACAACACAGACTCAACTACAATGGAACATAGACGGGTCCGTTACGACATGGATTTATGACTCCGTGTATGCTAGAGAATGTCTAGCATGTTATATTGCACAAACTGATCAACCGATTAATTTCGATGACAATGGTTGTTGTAAAGAATTTATTCAAAAAGCCTACAACCCCCAATTTAAAGCTGTTTCTAGAACAACCACTACAAACGATTAGAAGAATTATTTTTACACCGAACGAGATAACTTAATCGTTGAATTACAGTATCTAAGTGTTTCTAATGCACTAACTTCCGATATTTGGAAAGCATGTTCCAAACATGATTATTTAGGTGTCATGGGACACTATTTAGACTCTGATTGGAAGATACAAAAAATAATTTCAACATACTGCATAAATTATTTATGAAGTAATTACTTATGTTTTACAAGATTATAGAATAACTCGATGCATCATTTCTATCACATTAGATAATGCATCAGTAAATACTATATCTACTGGCTTATTTTTTGACAACAGTGTCCCCCAAGCCGAGTATTTCTTCCACCAACGGTATGCATGTCACAACATAAATTTAGTTGTAACATCTGGTTTGAAGGTTGTAATAAGTGATCGAATAGATCGCATTAGAGATGCCCTTTCTTGGATCAGCTGCTCTAATTCAAGAGTGGCAGAATTTGGCAGAAATTGTCAAGCTAACCATTTACGACACCCTGTAGGTTCCAAACAGATATATTGGTAAGGTGAAACTCTACTTACTTAATGCTGCATAAAACTCACATGCAACTACATTAAAATTAAAGTAATGTTTTGTCGTGATCACGTGTAACTTATATACGATCACATTCTTCTCACATGCAATCACATGCAACAATATTTCGATGCACCATACACCTGTGTTCTATCGATTGTTATATATATATATATATAGGTGCACCATACACCGGTGTTCTATCGATTGTTATATATATATATATAACAATCGATAGAACACCGGTGTATGGTGCACCGAAATATTGTTGCATGAGAGAAGAATGTGATTGCATGTATATAATGTTATCGCATATAAGTTACATGTGATCACGACAAAACAAGACTTAAATTTTAATATGGTCGCTTGTGAGTTGTATGTGATCACATATGAATTGATGTGATCACGCCAAAAGTCATGTTCACATATAAATTTTTAAAGGTGTATGGTACACTGGTATTCTATAGACTAACTATATATATATATATATATATATATATGGCAGGTTTCAAGTGTGGGGTCCCGCACAAATTGTTCATGTGGAATCATGTGATCATACGTGAATAGCATGGAATCATGTGTTTATAATGTTATTGCATATAAGTTACATGTGATTACGACAAAACAAGACTACAAATTTTAACATGATCGCATGTGAGTTGTATGTGATCATATATGAATTGATGTGATCAAGCCAAAAAGATGTTATCACACAAAAAAAGTCATGATGTGTGTTTGTCTGTGTATATGGCAGTTATGAAGTGCAAGATCCCGCATGAAAATTCGTTCGGGATCCCGCATTAGAAAGTGACTATATATATATTGATGCCCTTGTGTGCCACGTTGCATGGTGCAACCTAAAAAAATTTGAATGTGATCACGTCTTTTTTGGTACAATCATATCAACTAATATATGATCACATGCCCTAACATACGATCACCATAACTTAATTGTATGCTCACACGCAATAACATTATAAATGTACATGATCACATGGAATCATATATGATCACATATCGGTATACGGCCGTTGCATTGTGCAATGTTGCACTGTAAAATGACCAATATATGGGACAATCTATAGAACGTCGGTGTACCAGAATACCATGTAGAAAATATTGTGATTGAAGGTTGGATCACACCTTTTCAAATTACGATCACAATATTTCATACACAGTGTATGGATAGATCTGTGTTCTATAGCTTGCCCCATATATATATATATATATATATATATATGGGTTCTCTCATAGGGGATCCCTTATAAAATAAGGACCGTCTTGAAATTTATCGATTTCAATGAATTTTGATAAATTTTTTTATGGATGATAAGTTCAATGAAATCTACATGTAAAACAAATATAGAAAACTTTTCAAGAACTACTGCTATTTTTTCAAGGTTTTATTGAAAATCAAGTATCGGCAAATGGGAGAAAAAAATATATATATTTGTAGTGCATGAAATTTTTTTTAAATTTGTTTACAAGTATAAAGTAAGGACCGTCTTGAAATTCATCGATTTTAACGAATTTTGATAAAGATTTTTTTTTTTGTAGATGATAAGTTCAATATAATCAACTTGTACAAAAATTTAGAAAAAATTTCAAGTTCAAAATTTGTTAATAGCCAAAATTGGCTAACGACCAAAGGGAAATTTTCCACCCTCCAGGGCCTGGCTCCATGCCCGAGATCATCCACCAGGAGACCATGTTACCCAAAGCTGAGCTATGGCACTGCCCCGTAGGAACAAGGACGGGCTCCAGAAACATCCGGAATAGAGCCAGGAATGATTAGATCAAGCTAGCATCACCAAACCTGAAAACAGGAAATCCCCCCCCCCCCCCCCTGAAGTCGGGATTACCTCGTAACTTCTCCAGAAGCTCGCCAGTACCTCGCTGACATAGTAAGGTGTCCGCAGGAGGCCGCACCTAGCTTCAAAAGGTCAAGGGAGGATAGACCTAGCATCTAATTAGACAGAATTCCTTTATATCAGGGTTAGAACACTGATCGACCTCACTACCTGATGTACCCCGCCACATTACATGCCATATTCGACGATCCCTACGGGAGAACATGCTAGACCTGAAGACACACAGGATCATATCTTAAGACATTACATGCGTACAGAACAAATAATAGAGTCCAAGTAGGAAACAAATTGATCTCCGCCAGGATATCCACGATTCAGCAATTAACTCAATGTCAATAACATATAAAATGAAAATCTTGTCCGATAAGGAGGGGAGAGATGGAGAAACTCAAGGGAAGAATCAATTAGTTTAACCTACGAAGACATTGTATAAAAGAGGGACTTCCTCCTTCTGAAAAAGGAGACTACTATTCGACAGGCACACAACAAGTACCCATTTGCACCCTAGAGAAAAGTGAGATCAATTTGAGAGAGAGAGATGTATATCACATATTATCAATAAAGGAAGCCTTTTTTGATTCTTTTGAGTAGCTAATAATATCGTTGTTTCCTTGTCATTTCATTAGGCATTGTTATATATATATACGTTCTACCTTGGTCATCACCTACGTGGTAATGATCTCGAGGGTGCCAACTGAGATTTATTGCCCCGAGCTAAATTTCCGTTAACACTTTCAGGCGCGGTCTGTGGGAAAATAAAACCTACATCCAGTTAATCAGATCAACTATTTGCATTTACATTTTCGTTATTTTACAGGAACTATGAGGCTCCGCTCTTCCCAAGATCAACATGGAGTTTCGGAGCAACCTCCGGCGAGGCCTACGCGAAAGGCCCCTAGAAAGGAGAGAAAATCAGGATATGGCAGTCAAGTTCCGGTCCAAACAACTAATGCATGGGCTTCTGTCCACCCTATAGTGAGCCATGCCGCGCTCAACCAACAAGTGGCAGCCTTCGTGGAAACCATCTGCATCCGCCTGCTCGCTGAAGGAATCACGGTCCAGCCAACCAACCTGAATGATCAGGGAGAGCCGAGCAAGTTCGGTGCTAGGCAGCCTACCTTCGATCGCCTTGGACCTCCTCTTCCAGAGCCAGCTCGAGACAGGTCTAGGCCCCAACTCTCGATCCGGGATAGGCTGGGACCCATGCCCCCACTTCCGAAAAGACCTTCACAATATCAACCCAGGCGAGTTAAGTCCGCTGCAAATGCTTTGACTCGGAAGTAACGAGAGCTATCCCACCCAACTGCATCAAGGAGGAACACCCGGACCCAAGAGGAGGAGAGTAGACAAACTTCCCAAATGGATCCTGTCCATGAAGGGGACCGGATAGAGGTTGCCAGTTCATCAGAGAGACTCGATAGTGAAGAATCCGAGGTCAATTCAAAGAAACCTGGGAACAAGCGACTGAGGGATCAGCTGGAAAAGCTACAAAAGGAGGTCCAGCAAATAAGAAAAGGAAAGAATAATGAGGATAAAAAGGATCCCTTGAGTGAGATGAACGCTCCCTTCACTAGGAGGATCCGAGAAGCGGAGCTCCCACCAAAATTTAAAATGCCAGCAGATAAGTTCTCCGGAACAGAAGATCCTCTAAGCCACCTGGAGAGCATCGTTCAACAGATGGAGGTCTAGAACACTACCAGATCGGCTATGTGTAGGATGTTTCCAATGACCTTAACCGACTACGCTAAAACTTTGTTCAGGAAGCTGCCCGCTGGTAGCGTGGACTCTTTCACGAAGTTATCAACAGATTTTTGCTCGCAATTCCAAGGGGTGAAACCTCGTCCGAAAGATCCCATACACCTCCAATATATGATTCAGGAACGAAGTGAGACACTTCGATTGTACGTGGAACGTTTTCACAAAGAGGTCATACAAATGGGAGTTTTCACCGAGAAAGAAACTCTCGCCAACTTCAGGTGAAACCTATGGGCGGGAAAGCTTTTCCGCTCCTTCGCCAAGAGACCTCCCGAGACTTACCAGGAGGCCTACGATCGGCCTCTTAAGTAGGTAGAGATCGACGAGCAACTCAAAGTCAAGATGGAACACGATGACATGAGAACGGCGAAGCGTCTGAAAAAAGTAGCCCCCAAATTTGAGCCAGCTCAGAAAGCTTAAAATAAACCTCCCAATAGATCGACCTATCGCATTCCTGCTCCTCAGCACAGACAAGAAAAATATCCAGCAAGACGAACCCCTCATCGGGCTTCGCCACCTTCCAAGACCTTGGCCCCCGTAATGCGAGGGGAGAAAGGGTATGACTACTACACTCCTTTGAACGCTTCCAGGGAAACGGTCTACCTTGCTATACGAGACAAGGGGCTACTCCAAAAGCCTGCTCCTATGAAAGCCCCAGCTGACAGGAGGAACCGGTACAAGTACTGCCACTTCCATGAAAACATGGGCCATAACACTTCAGAGTGTTATAATTTGCGCAACCAGATTAAAGCCCTGATAAGGGAGGGATGCTTGATTGAGTTTCTACAGCAGATCAGAGATAATATTCGGACTGGAAGGGAGGTACAGGCTAAGATCCGTGAGGATGCAGAGAAGAGAAAGAGGGAACAGACTGACTTAATGCAACAAATCCAGGTGATACACACTATCATCGGAGGGCCCACACTGGCTGGCACTTTAAATAATTCCCGAAAAAACCATGCAAGGAAGATTCTTCACATAGAAGAAAGCCAAGGGGTCTTCAAGGTCAGCCAAAGCCCGATAGAGTCCTCCATGTCGGCACAGATCGTTTTCACTGAAGCAGATGTCTTCAACACCGTGCAACCTCATGATGATCCCATGGTAATCACAATACATATTGCCAACTGTCTGGTCCATCGCGTGCTCATAGATACAGGTAGCAGTGTAGATATCCTCTTCAATGATACTTTGGAAAAATTAAACCTGAAGCAATGTTGTTACAATAGCTGTACAACTCCACTTTATGGGTTCACTGGAGATTCGATCATACCAGTGGGGTCGATGATCCTCCCAGTGATTATCGGAATCACCCCTCTCCAACAGAATGTTATGACCGACTTTGTTGTGTTTGACACCCCACTGGGTGTGCCACATTTGATGAGAAGGTTTTTGCCGTCAGAAAACTGTCCGTCAATTTATAAAACCTATGCGATGCGTTCACAAGTATAAATACAAGCAAAGCGGCAAGCACGGGTGTCGTCCACTGAGATCGGGGTAGCGGTGATAAGATTAGGATTAATATAACTAGCATGCATAAAAGTAAAGTGATGGTGAATAACGATACAATATAAACTAAACTATGAAAGCAAATAAAATGGGATGACAATGGAGTGATGAATGAATGATGATGGAACTACGGAGTTGATGGACTCGTAACTGAATATTGGGGCAATTGCAACAAACTCTCAATTAAGCACGTTTTGACAAATGTAACCAACCTAGGGTGGATAGTGTTGGTATATATCTATAGCAAGAGGTTAACCTAGGGTGTATAGCGAAGACCTCTTACTAGAGATTAATCCCTCCTAAGCAACCAACAGTGGCTAGTTACTCAATTGGGACTTGTTCCATGAATGCTCATCTATCTAGCTATGGCTCAACCTATTACTAATGTAGCCATCCTAGGATGTATAGTGATGGCTTCCAATTCCCTCACAAGTGGCCGACCTAGGATGTATAGTGAAGGCCACCCGTTTGAGATTGGATGAGGCTTTAGGTTATCAACCGAATTCTACTCGAAGGTTAGTTCTCGTAGAATCACTAAAGTAGCCAACCTAGGGTGTTTAGTGGAGGCTTCTAATTCTCTCACAAGTGGCTAACCTAGGATGTATAGTGAAAGCCACTAATTCAAGATTAGATTAAGGGCATGGTTTTAGAGCCGGATTTCCAGAAATCCTTCCATTCAATTGAGCATTAGACAACCTAATTGCCTACTCAAGTAATCCAAATCAATCATGCAAAGAGGGTGTATCCAAGCAATTCAATAATGGAAATCAATTCAAGCAATGGAATAAAACATAGAGATAGAATAAATATAACACATAGAGTTTATTTACAAAGCCCAAATATCCATCAAACAAATAACATCAACCCCATAGTGGGGTATTTTAGCTACTCATGTTCTATTAAAAACAAATAAACTAAGAGAGAGTGTAGAGAGAACCCTTGAAGATTGATCTCCTTCCTTGAAGCTTGAATCCAAGTCTCCTAGTTGCCTTTGATTGAGTAGAGATGGTTTGGATGATAGGGAGATGTGTTACTAGCTTAGAATACAAGTGTTGGGAGGTATGGTGATGATTTGGTTCGTTCCCATCCTTTTCTATTTATAGAGGATGGAAAAAATAGGTCACTTAAGCTTGAAACCAGAAACTGTCACGCGCAGAGTGCGGGTGGAGTGCGGGTGAATTACCCGCACTGTACCCGCACTATATGGGTTTTCTTCATCTTCAGTTCTCTGATCTGGGCAACAGTGCGGGTGGAGTGCGGTTGGATTACCCGTACTTTACCCGCACTGTACTCGCACTCTGGTGTCAGGTGTAAATCCACTCCTCTGTCTTGAGCAACAGTGCGGGTGGAGTGCGGTTGGATTACCCGTACTTTAGTGTCAGGTGGAGCTGTTTTGAGCAATAGTGCGGGTGGAGTGCGGGTGGATGACCCACACTTTAATGAATCCAACTCTGTCTTGACCCGCACTTGACCCGCACTTTATCTGTCAGGTACGAATCAGCTCCTCTGTCTTGAGCAATAGTGCAGGTGGAGTGCGGTTTGATGACCCGCACTTTACCCGCACTTTATCTTTCCTTCATGATTCAGTCCCGGCTGTGGGAAGGAGTGCGGTTGGAGTGCGGTTGTGACCCGCACTTGACTTGTACTGTAGAGCTGCTTATGATCCTTTGTCTTTCCTTTTGCCCCTTTTCTGCCGGAACCACTGCAATTAGCTTCTAACACCAGAATTACATCTATTGCTTGCAATTAGCACAAACGAGCCTATTAGACATAAAATATATAGAAAATACACACAAGAACGAGACAAAGGAATAGGAATGAGGGTCAAAATATACAACAATTTAGGCACGATCAAACACCCCCAAACCAAACCTTTGCTCGTCCTCGAGCAAACATAATATAAAACAAATAAGACACGAACTAAAAATTACTCGAACTAAGAACTTTCCTAGACACAAAGAAAAACTTGTTGCAGAACCAAATGGCAGAGAGATATGCAAAAGCAAATGGGAGTGAGGAATGAGCATATGCAAAATGTTCTAAACAACTCGAAGGCACCCTAAGGGAAACTGGCACAACACGAATCCCATACTTAAATGCCCTCGCCTCAGAAACTACTCACTCTCACACCTTGAGCATAATTCGCTTCGACGCTAGATTCTCACATGGATTCTCTCTTATCTTTCCTCTCAGAACCTAGGTTCACACTCATGCAACATGTATGCCAATGAATATATGTAACTGAATCAACTTAGTTGCATACATTTAGTGTAGAATAAACGCTGTTTTCAGTGAGTGAGTCTTTTGAAAGAATCACGTGTCATGAACGTGGAAAGAGCATTCATTAACTAATATTCCCAATCTAGACATCCCTTAAGATCAACTAGGTCTTTTCCTTTTGGTTGTAACGTGGCCACGGTGAATGGTGATTAGAAGAATGAGAAATTTAGGCACAAGCACTAATCAACCAAGTTAAGGCAATACAGTCTACACTTAAGCATTTAATTTCTCGTGCAACTCCACTTCCAAATACAATATGGCGTCCAGGCATACAATTAGACTCTACGTGCAATCTTTAACTACTCATGTTACCCATTTGAGTAGCATTTACAATTTACAAAAGGCATTTGAAGCATATTTTTCTTTTGTTACTTTTTGCTTCTTTTCTTTTATTTTCTTTTCTTTCCATGCCTTTTTACTATGCACATTTTCACAACTCATTACTCTTGCCTAGGTACACGCCATTTATCAAATTAAAGCACAACTTTACATTCCTAAGCCTCAACAAGATCAATTAAGAGAGGGTTGGCTAAGTGTTTAGGTTGCTTGGGTTATGGATAACGTGGGTGTAGAATGGGAAAGTCTACATGTGTTTGGCTTCAAAATTGGCTTGGAAGCACACATATTACGGGAATGGGAAGTATTTAGGCTTTCTTTTTGAGTGGGTAAAACATACATTGCCTAATATCACTTCAAAGGATCAATCTACCAAGGGAATAAAAGTTTCCGTCAAGTAGTCCACATATATGATGCATGTTCAATGACAAATGATGATTTTTGATGTAGTGAGACTATGCATGGTGTTTGAATAGTGTTTACAGATTTGAAAAACATTTTCCCTCAAATATACACGCTTTTGGCTTGTGTTTGTGATCTCACAAGGGAAATCTCCACTATTAGAACAAGGCGCTTGAGCACCGAGTTCCCTAAACTTGGACACAAGAAGATGGGACTAGCCCATGAAGTGCAAGTGAGACCCCTAAAGTGACTAAGAGTTATTGAATAAGCACACAAAGCATACACCATTCGCCACAAACACTATGCTCCAGGTATCTCACCAAGCTAAATAAGCTCAAAATTCTGGCTAAGCAGCAACTTTTTCGAAAATAAGACACAAAAATGACTCAAGACACAAAAGACAACTCAAAAAGGCGTCTACACCCCCTAACCAAAACCCAACATTGTCCTCAATGTTGAAGACAAGAGAATCCGGCCTAGCGGCACGCACCTAACATGACTCAAACAAACCTAGGCACTAATCAACCACAATCAATGCCCCAACAGAATAAAAATGACTCAAACAAGGCTCACAAAATAAAGGCAATTCATGCAATATATCATTGAAGAACAAGTCAAGCTTAACATCATGCATTTTATCAAAATTGGCGGAATGGGGCATGAACAACCCCCAAACCGAATTAAACAATATAAAGCACATGCATTCATACTTGCACAAGAGCCTCCGGCTCTTTCATCCACAAATATAATCAATAAATTCAATGTGCAAATATCCACAAAATATAACATTCTAACCAAACTATCCCAACATCACAATTTATTGAATTTAAACAACATAAAACATAAAACTAACTACATGCATCAAAATCATTCAATGGGATGCATTCATGGAGAGGCTAGGGTCCTCTAAGGGTGGTTTGACCAAGTTAGGAAATTCCCTATTTTTCACTACCCAAATAAATTTAGGTGACTTCATTATCTTTTCCTTTTTCATGTTTCTATATAAGTGCACTTGGTCTTTCCTTACCCATATTTGCTTGACCCTAGGTCGATTCCACCTATTCCTAGGACCTCTAGTTTTCCTATGTTGATTTGGCTTGTAATTTTTATCCTTAAAATGCTCTATCCTAGAACATGCATAGCAAAAGATATTAGAGTTAGAGGAACTCCCCTTTGATGCGTGGGCTTGAGGACATTTGATTTGTTTCACTTGTAACGCCTTAACCTCCTCCTCCTTTTGCCCCTTTTCTGCCGGAACCACTACAATTAGCTTCTAACACCAGAATTACATCTATTGCCTGCAATTAGCACAAACGAGCCTATTAGACATAAAATATATAGAAAATACACACAAGAACGAGACAAAGGAATAGGAATGAGGGTCGAAATATACAACAATTTAGGCACGATCAACACCCCATCGGCCTACAACGCCATCCTAGGGAGACCATTCATGTCCTCCTTGAAGGGAGTCTTGTCCATATACCACAATGTCCTGAAGTTCTCGGTTGGAACCGAGGTAGGAGAAGTACGCGGAGACCAGCAGGCAGCTAGGAG
The DNA here is from genome assembly GCA_033220585.1 of Dipteronia sinensis. Taxonomy (NCBI): domain Eukaryota; kingdom Viridiplantae; phylum Streptophyta; class Magnoliopsida; order Sapindales; family Sapindaceae; genus Dipteronia; species Dipteronia sinensis. The sequence goes on along the minus strand of CM065636.1, from coordinate 57,357,584 downwards.
ATGCTATACAGTGTCTGCCAATCCTACAGCTCTAGCAAAACAATGCGTATATGTGGCATTAGTCTAGGAAGACATGGAAACATCCCGGATAATCCAGGAAGAGATGGAGCCCACAGATCATCCTGAACATCCAGAAAGCGAACCTATTATGCCTTATGAGGAGGAACAAAGCAAAGAGTGGGCCAGCGGACAGCCCGTAGATAGACTAAAAGAGATACCCATCAGAGATGACGATCCTTCCAAGGTTGTCAAGGTCGGGGCCACCCTTGAACCAGAAGTGAAAGAAGGTTTAATTAATCTTCTCAGAGAATTCAGCGACATCTTCGCTTGGAGCCATGATGAAATGCCTGGAATCCCGGAATCATTGGCCGCCCATCGACTAGCGGTAGATCAAACAGTCAAGCCCGTCAAACAGAAGAGGTGTCACTTCAACGCTGAGAGGAACGCTGCGGCACAGGAAGAGGTAGATAAATTGATCAAGGCAGGGTTTATCAGAGAAGTACGCTATCCCGAATGGATCGCCAACGTGGTCATGGTTACGAAGGTGAATGGGAAGTGGCGTATGTGTGTCGATTACACCGACCTCAACCGGGCCTGTCCAAAAAATAGTTTTCCTTTACCAAAGATCTACCAGCTGGTTGACTCCACGTCCGGAAATAAACTCTTGAGTTTTATGGACGCATTCTCAGGATACAGCTAAATTAAAATGCACCCGGCTGACCAAGATAAAACCAGTTTCATTACTGGGCAGGGCTTGTATTGTTACAAGGTGATGTCGTTTGGTTTAAAGAACGCAGGGGCTACAGCTAAATTAAAATACACCCGGCTGACCTAGATAAAACCAGTTTCATTACTGGGCAGGGCTTGTATTGTTACAAGGTGATGCCGTTTGGTTTAAAGAACGCAGGGGCTATATACCAGCAGCTAGTTAACAAGTTGTTCAAGCCCGAGATAGGAAGGACGATGGAAGTATACATCGACGACAAGATCACAAAATCACCAACCGCAGAAGGACATCGGGAAGACCTTCGCAAGACCTTTCTCATACTGAGAGAAAACCAGATGCCGTTGAACCCTCTAAATGTGCCTTCGGGGTAACAGCAGGGAAGTTTCAAGGCTTCATGGTTAATGAGAGAGGCATAGAGGCCAACCCAGAAAAAATCAAAGCTATCTTGGACCTGGAATCCCCAACATCACTCAAACAGGTACAAATTCTGACTGGACGTGTAGCAGCGCTCAACAGGTTTATCTCTCACTCCACCGATAAATGTCTCCCTTTCTTCAAAGCCATCAAACAAGGGAAAACATGAAATGGAGCCAGGAGAGCGAGCAAGCCTTCCAAGCCTTGAAAGAATACCTAACAAGCCCACCGTTATTAGTCAAGCCAGTTCTCAGAGAAGAGCTGCAGATCTACCTGGCCGTCTCAGAAACTGCAGTAAGCGGAGCTTTGGCCAAGGATTGTGGCGATGATTTTCAAAGACCCATATACTATGTGAGTTATGCTTTAACCAAGTCAGAGAGGAATTACATTCTCCTGGAAAAGCTCGCTTATGCTTTGGTGATCTCAGAGAGGAAACTCCGTCCCTATTTTCAAGCTCACACAATAGCAGTGGTGACGGACCAACCTCTCCACTAATTCTTACAAAGACCAGACGTGTCCGAAAGGCTAGTCTTATGGGCCCTAGAGCTCACTCAGTTCGATTAAGGCACAGGCTTTGGCTTGATTTCGTGGTAGAATTTTCAGCGCTCCCAGATCAAGAGAATCCCTCAGCACCAAATGAGACTACTTGAAAGACATCTGAGATCGACAATTGGCCGGAAGGCTGCAAGCCATGGACCCTCTTTACAAATAGAGCATCCGGGAAAGCTAGGGGAGGGGCTGGAATAGTTTTAATAGACCCGGAGGGGACTGAATTCTTCCACTTTTTCAGATTCGCGTTTAAAGCCACCAATAATGAAGCAGAGTACGAAGCCCTCCTAGCCGGGATGACGGTAACCATCAAACTAGAGGCCGATTACCTGCAAATCAAGAGCGACTCATTGCTTGTTGTCAATCAGGTGATTGGGGTGTACCAAGCAAATGGGGATAACATGGCTGCCTACCTAAAGCTAGCTCAGTTGCTAAAAAATAAGTTTAAGGGATTTAAGATCGATCAGGTGCCTCGACACCAAAACCACCGCGTAGATGTTTTGGCTAAGATAGCTGCAAATGGAGGCCAATCCTTACCACGGGGAATTCCTCTCCAAGTGATCTCCCGACTGAGCATAGCCACAAATAAAGAAATTTGCTCCCTAGATCGCCAGCCTTGCTGGATGGACCCGATAGCTGCCTACCTCCTTAAGGGAGAGCTTCCCGAAGAGCCCGACCAAGCCCGAAGAATTAAAAGACTTTTGGTCCTCTATAGAAGGGGCAGATCCCTCCCCTTACTTAGATGCTTGCATCCTGATGATGCTAAATGAGCACTAAGAGAGGTCCACTCTAGGGACTGTGGGAACCACATAGGTGGGGAAGCCCTAGCATATCAGGTGCTTCGTATGGGGTACTATTGGCCGACCATCCACCAAGACGCAAGGAGTTTTGTTCAATCTTGCGAGCCATGTCAAAGAACTTCAAACTTAAACCACCAGCCACCTGAGCTACTGTCGTCCCTCAGTTCACCTTACCCCTTTGCCATGTAGGGAATCGACCTAATTGGACCACTCCCTACCGCTCCCGGACAAATGAAACATGCTATCGTGGCTATCGACTACTTCACAAGATGGGTCAAGGCAGGGCCTCTTTCTCGGATATCAAAAAAGAATATGACCAAGTTCATCAAAACCAACGTGGTATGTAGATTCAAGACCTCTCTCATCATTATAGCTGACCTGGGGAAGCAGTTCGACAACGCCTGATTCAAAGATTTCTACAAAGGATTAAGGATCGACCTCAGGCTCGCTTCAGTAGCCCAACCCCGGACTAACGGGCTGGTGGAATCCACCAACAAGACTATCAAGAAACTTCTAAAGAAGAAGCTGCAGCAGAAAAAAGGCAAGTGCTCTGGGCATATCGGATGACAAAGAGAACAGCTACCGGGGATACACCTTACTCCCTAGATTTCGGAGTTGAAGCGGTCCTCCCCATCGAGCATAAATTAACCTCGTTCAGGGTACAACACTTTGAGCCCGAAAGTAACGAGGTCAAGCTCCGGGCTAATCTGGACCTCCTAGAAGAGAAACAAGACCAGGTAGCGGAGAAAATGACAATCTACCAAAGCAAGATCGCTAGATATTTCAACCGAAAGGTCAGAGCCCAGAATTTCAAAGAAAGGGGATCTGGTGCTTAGGAAAGTGACCCTGAATACTTGGAAAAGGTCGGATAGAGTCTTAAGCCCCAATTGGGAAGGGCCATATTTGATAAAGCTAGTTGCCCGCAATGGAGCCTACAAACTCGAAGACATGGATGGACGACCCATCGACTACACTTGGAATGCATATCACTTGAGGAAATTCTACCCTTGAGTAGGGAGTTTTTCAAGCAGACTACCCCTATTTAGGTTTCATTAGAATCCCTAATAAAGATGTACTACATCTCGATCATCAATAAAGTCATTTTTTTCATCTTTATCTCCAACTATGTTCAACATTAGTGTCTACATCCTTGAGTGGGAAATTCAACATGGACACTTCAAGACTAGTGATTAGCCGGGGAAGCCCCCTCGCTACCTCCTGATGCCTTGATCGGGTTACCACCCCCAAGAAGGGTCTGAGTGTAAGAGCGTAGTTGCCATATAAATCTCGAGACCAGGAAATAGCTAAATAGCCCTCATGATCCCTTGGTCGGGCTACCACCCCCAAGAAGGGTCTGAGTGTAAGAGCATAGTTGCCATCCAGATCTCGAGACTGGGAAATAGCTGAATAGCCCTCCTGATGCCTTGGTCGGGCTACCACCCCCAAGAAGGGTCTGAGTGTAAGAGCATAGTTTCCATCCAGATCTCGAGACCAGGAAATAGCTAAATAGCCCTCCTGATGCCTTGGTCGGGCTACCACCCCCAATAAGGGTCTGAGTGTAAGAGCATAGTTGCCATCCAGATCTCGAGACCAAGAAATAGCTGAACAGCCTTCTTGATACCTCAATTGGGCTACCTCTCTTAAGACGGATTTAAAAACAAATATTTGTTTTCGTGTGCAGGATCAAGATCATCATAATAAGCATTCCCTACCAAAGTTTTAATGAAGTATGAACAAATTGTCGTTGCGGATGCAATTCTGGTTCCTATTCAAGACCAGGAATGAAACAAGAGTTCTCAAAGCGAGTTGATTTCTCATTAAAGATAAGAGGAGCCTATCCCCCGGTAAGGCTACATCTAACCAACGGGGAGTCCAACCCACGAGCTCGGGCTATATAAAAAAAATTGAGAGAAAGCTAAACTAAATAAGAGCAAAACGAGGTGCCCACCCCCTTTTCCAGGCAATCAAGACAAGGCATGAACGGACTACTTCAAGCTTTGGAACTCTCTTGGTTTTCCTCTGCCGATCCTCCTCCTTCACGCCGATCCTCGCCATCGAACCCCCCCCCCCCCCCCCTTCAGGTAGTTGTCCATCTTGGTTATCCTCGCCAACCATCCCTCCATTTAGAGGCTCCACATGTTGGTCAGCAGGATCTTCCTCCAGGACTTCATTAATCACTTCCATAACCTCAAGCGGGATAGCCGCATCAAGAAGGGCAGCCATGAACCCCGTCTGGCTCCTGTCGACCTTCATCTCTATTATATGGTTCATCAAGAAGGGCAGCCATGAACCCCTTCCCCAGCTCCTGACTAGTCCCCCTCGAATCGAAAAGATAGAACCTTACTGGAAGACTCCCCGGGACCTAAAGTCGTAAAGGTAGGAGGAGGAAATGGAGGATCTGTCTGGACGGGCTATTTTCCAGCTCCTGCTTGGCTCGAAGGAACCGCCTCGTCACCATCAGGGCGAGATAGCTCGCAGCCTTAATCATTATTTCCGATCTATAGATGACATGTCAAAGGGAAGAGGGAGAGCTTTTACGGCCTGAAAGGAAACGTAGAAGTATCCATCGCTGAAGGAGGTCTCCGCGTCACCTTGTAGCTTGGTCACCTAAGCAATCAAAGCCTGATTCTCGAGGTCCAACTTTTTAGCCTCAGCTTTCCAAGACCCTCTGTCTGGCCCGCCGGGTAGATTGAAGACGCTCTTGATCATAAGATTGCTTCGTCCTCTCATGGTCACAACGAAGCTCAGCCATCTCGACCTCAACCTTTCCCTGATTAGAGGTCATCTCCTCCACTAAAGACTGAACCTGCTTGAGCAGTCCCATGGCTTTCTCGGCTTCGGCTTTGGCTTCGGCTTTTACAGCCCGGTCGCGAAGGATGGTTACTTGTTGGCCCATCACTACATTAAACCTGAAGGCCTACAAAAGACAAAGCCAGAGTTAGAGATTGAACAAATTAGCAGAAGTAGTATGAGGGAAATGCAACTACCTCAGCTAAGATAACAGACCCTTTGGTGATCAGGACATCCACAAGCATGGAGGCCATCCTGGAGATCACACCGCCAGGACAAGACGCGATGAATTGTTCCAGGACTTTGTCCTGCCCAGTCGAGCTCGACAGAGGGCGGGAACGGCTAGAAGGAATCCTTGCGACACCCCTTCCAAAATCCTCCGAAGCTTGGGAGGTTGGAAGCACAGCGGAATCAGAAGGGTGAATCGAGGGGGTAGCAACTTTAGCGACTACAACAGAAGGGGCAGAATCAGTTAGACCAACAGCCTGGGGAGCTTTACCCAAAGCCCGGAAAGCCCACGACACAAGGTTAGCCATCTTAGACCTAGCTGGGGAGGTAGATGGAGCAAGAACTGGTGCGACCCCAGCAAAGGGAAGAGGAATTCTAGCTTGAGGAGAACGTTGGACGTCGCAGGAAGTTGGTTCAACGATAAAAACTGTGAGTAAACAAATCAAAAAGGAAAATGTCAGAACCAAGCTAATCAACAAGACAAGGCTAGGCAATTCAATGACACTTACGATGAGTAGCGTCTGAGATCCGCAGGTATTGGTTTACCCTACGAGGATTGAAGGCTTCAGTGGTTGGGAACTTCAGGTTCAAGTAGTTTCTGGCTAAAATAGCCTTCAAAATAGCTTCAGATTCAGAGGGCAGAGAGTCCTGGTCCCACGAGGGTGTGTCACTGAAAGCTGTGGGAACCTCGAACTCATGCTCTCCAATGAAAATCGAGCTCCCCCAATCATCCCCCATAAGGATCCATTCTTCCTGACTGGCGGGGTCCTTCTTCGAAGCGCCAGGAATAACAAAGTTGAGCTTGTTCTTGGCCTTAGCGTAAAACTGACCTCAAGGAGCGCTAGATAGACTCCCGATTTGGAAAAGATAGGCTAGCTCTTCCACTCCAGGCTCTCTCGTCACCTTGTTTAGCTGGCATTGTTCCCTCCATAGCACTAGGAAACCGATCAAATGCCTCCAGAAGCCGGGCGTCAACTGGAGGGAAGCAAGCTGGATGGCGTTGAGGGCTCGCCGAAGAGTAGGATGGAGGGGGAGCCTAATCTCATTCTCGAGAGCCGTGACATGAATTGGAAGGATGCCCTTAGGGGGGTCGAAGAACTCATAACCCTTGGGAGGTACAGAGATGGAAACGCTGTCGGAAATACCATACTTCGACCTCAAACGGTCAATCACGACCGGATCAACGATGGAATCAAGGATAACCCTGAAATCATAGGGAGGAAGCCTCTCCAAGGGGGGGCCGGAAGCTGGGACTTGATGCTCCCCCGCGGTGTCGATGCCCACCTCTCTATCGGAGTCGTCATCGGCTATATCCAAATGGTGGTCAGGATGGTTAGAAAACCCGGTCCCAATGGACACATTCATGTTCGACCGCCGACGCTGCGGGTTGGGTGGGGAATCGTAGCTGTCTAAGCTCCTCCTTGCCCGTTTCCCCGGGGCAAGGCTAAAGACCTCCTCGCCGTCAACTATGGAGTCAACTGAATCATGACTGGTTTTCGACATGATGAAGTCAGTAAGGATGAAGAATGAAGAAAAAGATAAGCTTGAGAGAAAGGCTATGAGAGAAAGTATATCTTGGGAAAAATTTGAGTTTGAGAGATGTGAGGAAGACGTTGAGATAAACAAGTATATATAGGCAAGAGGGCAGCTGCACGAGCTGTCGAGATCTTCGGTTGAGATCACAAAGAATCTCGAGAACTGCCGTAGCGTAACCGGATTAACTCGAAAATAAGTTAGTCAGCCCACACCGTCACTTGCGCAGTTAATGAGGAGATCTCCCCAAGATTCTAGTAACGGTAAAGAATCTCAGGGACTGTCATAACGCAACTGGATTAATTCAGAAATAAATTAGTCAGTTCACGCCACATCACTTACGCGGTTAATGAGAAGATTTCCTCAATATTCTGGTAACGGTAAAGAAGAAAAGATTTCTCAAATAAAATAAAAAAATCTTACCCCAACCCCAAGCTCGACAACCAGTGTTCAAGTCAGAGGGGACTTCTGTTAATAGCCAAAATTGGCTAAGGACCAAAGGGAAATTTTCCACCCTCCTGGCCTGGCTCCATGCCCGAGATCATCCACCAGGAGACCATGTTACCTAAAGCCGAGCTACGGCACCACCCCGCAGGAACAAGGATGGGCTTCAGAAACATCTGGAATAGAGCCAGGAATGATCAGATCAAGCCCGCGTCACCAAACCTGAAAACAAGAAATCCCCCCCAAAGTTGGGATTACCTCGTAACTTCTCCAGAAGCTCGCCACTACCTCGCTGACATAGTAAGGTGTCCCCAGGAGGCCGCACCTAGCTTCAAAAGGTCAAAGGAGGATAGACCTAGCTTCTGATTAGACAAAATTCCTTTATATCAGGGCTAGAACACTGATCGACCTCACTACCTGATGTACCCCGCCACATTACATGCCATATTCGACGATCCCTACGGGAAACCATGCTAGACCTGAAGACACACAGGATCATATCTTAAGACATTACATTCGTACCGAACAAATAATAGAGTCCAAGTAGGAAACAAATTGATCTTCGCCAGGATATCCACGATTCAGCAATTAACTCAAAGTCAATAACATTTAAAATGAAAATCCCGTCCGATAAGGAGGGGAGAGATGGAGAAACTCAAGGGAAGAATCAATTAGTTTAACCTACGAAGACATTGTATAAAGGAGGGACTTCCTCCTTCTGAAAAAAGAGACTACTATTCGACAAGTACACAACAAGTACCCATTTGCACCCTAGAGAAAAGTGAGATCAATTTGAGAGAGAGAGAGAGATGTATATCACATATTATCAATAGAGGAAGCCTTTTTTTGATTCTTTTGAGTAGCTAATAATATCGTTGTTTCCTTGTCATTTCATTAGGCATTGTTATATATATATATATATACGTTCTACCTTGGTCATCACCTATGTGGTAATGATCTCGAGGGTGCTAATTGAGATTTATTGCCCAGAGCTAAATTTTCTTTAACAAAATTTTTGTACAAGTAGATTTCATTAAACTTATTATCCATAAAAAATTTAACATCAAAATTCAATAAAATCGATAGATTTCAAGACGAGCCTTACTTTTTTGTTAAAATAACAGATATTTTAAGAGAGACTCAGTATATATAGATATGTATATATAATCTGACGCCGAACATGTTTGCCTTACAATAGAAAGATATCTGCTCCTATAGTACCAGAGAGAAAATTCTTTACACATATTTGAAAAATCCACAAGATTAGATTGTTTTTGTTTTCATTTCTGAAAATAAAGTTGGATATCCGTTCTGCATTTTTGGAAAGTAAAGAAAATAATAACAAAGTTGAAGCTAAAAATAGGGAAAACAACTAAAACATGATTTCTGTGTTTTTCTACTTAAAAAAAAACACAATTTGTTTTTCTTTCTGTTTGTCCTTTGTCTTTCCTTTTCCTTTTGCCTCCTCCATCGCCGTATGAGGAGATAGAGGAGGTTCTTATCTCCTCCATCCTTAGAAGAGGCAGACACCAAATTATTTATAATGTTAAACACAATGCAAACTTGATATTAAACTTGATATTATAATTTTTTGTTTTGATATTTTTAGTTATTTCATCAAACACTTTTTTACTGTTTTTGTTTTTATTTTCAGTATATTGCTTTTAACATACTTTACCAAGAGCGTTTTTTAGATTTTGAAAACCAAAACCAAAAATATGGTATTCATTATCATTTTTTTTTCAAACAACAATCGATGAAAACGATAATAGACACATCCTCATTCTCCCTTTTCCAACTTACATTGTTAAAAAAAAAATTAGAATGACAATTTGACACTAGGGATGGGCATGGGGGAGGTCCCCCCAACGCACCCCCACCCACATTCCTCTACCCTTTCCCACCTCACCCCAAAACCCCATTTGGGGGAACTGGGATGAGAGTGTTTGGGGGGAGGTTCCCCCACCCCCATCCCCATCGCCCATTCCCTCATTTCTTCACATTTTCAATCCAAATTTTCAATCCGAAATCCGAAACCCCAATTAGGAGTCAAATTTGCCCCTACCACATCCCCAAATCCCATTTAGGGTGACATTTGCCCTCAAATGGGGTGGGGCCCCATGGGAAAAATCCCAATCCCTATCTGACACCGATACTTATCAAATTTTTAGTCAATGAGTGAACCGAAGATTTTCAACATTTAGAGAGTTTAAATTATGAATTAATCATTTAATATTTACTTCAAGTTTTTATTCCCTTTTAAATCCTGTTCATGTAAACAATATTGGTTTTTTAAAAAGAAAATATATAATGATTCTTTTTATATATGTTAATTTTTTTTAAGTATTACACTATTACATATATTTGGGGGTTAGAAACGGAGAAGACTTGAACCCATAACCTGGTGGTGTAAGTGTGAGGGGTTTACCACCAACCCAACCTCATCTCGTATATATATATATATATATATATATATATATATATATATATTAACTTCAATAGATTTTTAAAGATACTAAACCTTAACACATTTTTTTTAAAGAAATTTTATATTGGATTAGAGGTTCATTAGGACATGGCAAGATCAAAGTATGGTATGAATTGCAATTCTCACTACATAGAGGGGTTTCCCCGATGTAGGACACTTTGAATTTTTCCTTTTTTTTATGTTTTAGGCGTGATTTAGGGGTTATTTCAATTTAGGAAGATTTCTTTCTTTCGGTTTATTTAGAAATCTTTAGATTTAGGAAATAAATCAAAGATTTGATCTTTTCTTTTTAGTAAAGTTAGGAGTCCAGAATCTTAGAGGATTCAGGTTTATTTTATTTCATATTTAAGCAAGAATCAAGAATAATTATCGCAACTTTTGATTATATTAGTAAACAACCGTTCCTTTGGAACAAAATTATTGTTGTGGATTCAACGGTAATCATGGGTTTGATTAACCTATCGCTTTCGTTTCGTCACCTACACTCTAGAATTTAATGGACAAATGGACAAATATTAGGCTCAACCATTATCACACAATTGAGGAGAAATGCCTAACCACGTTTATAATTATTTTCGAAAGCTAATATTAAATTTCGAAGGTGTATTTCAAATCACGAATCAAATGCTCTTTTAGATTTTTTCCATAAAAGAAGTCTCCCAATTGAAATAACAAACTCCACCAACAATTAATAATTTTTGAAGAGTGATAGTGCCATTTACTATCATATATAATTCATTTTTCCAAGCTGTATTGCACTGGTTTATTGGGATCATTTTCCATTTCATATTGTATATTCTTTTTCCAGATTTATATTATTTTCCTTGATTGGTAAGATAGAAGATATGGAAGATCCAATCCATTTAATTAGAAATTAAAGTAAGTTATTATTTATAGGGCCACGAAGGCATTGATTCATAATCACTGAATCTTCGAAGTTAAGATCTGAGTTTGTCTCCTATTTTATGTACAACATAGAACAATGTCAATTATGTCATTTCCTACCTTCTCTTTTACAAACCACATATAGTTTACAATGGAATTGGTTAGGTCAATTCAATTTTGGATATATTTAGATAAGTCCAGTCAGAAAATGGCATCCAAATAAGTCCAATATAGGTGATAATTTCCAATAACAAAAATACAAAATGACAACTAACATACTTGGTCTAGATAGAGTTTGTGTATAAATCCATGTAGCCCTATGCTGCCTTCACTTAGGTTTAATACAGTATATTGACAAGAACAAAACAGCAATCGGCATATACAATTTTGTTAGTTAAAAAAAAAAAAAAGGAAACGAAATTATATAATGGAAACAACCGATTCAGTATATTCAAGACCCCAAAACAGATTTGGTAGACGATAGCATAGTTAGAAAAGTAACTTCTAAAATCTGATAGAAAGCTACAATATTTGCTGAGAAACTTTATTGTAGTACTGCTATGTATATCAACAATAATAGTAGCCGAGATGATATGGTGGCGGCAATTCGAACCTAAGATATTACCAGACTGAATGAGTATCATTCATCAGTCATCAGTAAACCACATTGGGCTGTGGTAGTGGTGGTTGAAAATAGGTTTTTGTATTGAGTAATGGCACTTTTCCCAAATGATAAGGTATTGGTAAAATCTAATCATTTCAATTATGTAAATCTAATACAAATCTAATACAAAGAAATAAATGATGCCACATCATTTACGCACCAGATTTGGACACTAAATTTGGATAAAGTAGAATTACTCTTGTGTATATAGAAAGGGTGACCAAACAAGCAAAGTGTCCAATTTCTAGAGGTATGGCATCAACAATAGATTAAAATGAGGTCTACTTAGATGATGGGTTCGAAAGCAATGAGGTACATTTAGCAATACGTAAGCAAATAAATTAGAATTTGGAAAGCCTAGTAGGCTGATCAGCATAGCATGAGACATTATAGAAGATTTCATATCAAGTCCACGGCAAATTGGGTTTCTAAAAAGACACGGGAGAATCAAGCGGAGGTGGAGTAGTGAAAATCACTAGGGTTGCATTCATGTTTATTTTTTTCCCTTCTAAAACCTGGATAGTGCTGAAATTTAAATAAAAGATGGATAATGACAACTATTAGTAATGTGTTGATTTATGTAGAACATGATTGAAGATTTTACGTAATAATGTCTGACAATTTCACATGAATGATCTACATGAAACGTTCTGACCCAAACACACCATAAAATCACACCAAAATACAAATATTATATACCTGAAACATGAAAATATATATCAAATAGGGGGAGAAATCACCATTTTTCTCTCTCTAAAAGCTCAGTCTCTAGTTATTAGTGTTTTCTCTCTCTAAGGGTCTTTAGGTCATTACATATGTCACATGGTTAATAACATTAAAAAATATACATTTGTTTAAGAAAATGTTTTCCTTTTTTGGAAGACTATTTTTGAATTTCACCCTTTTAATTTCTAACAGAATTTATAACAAACATTAATCGCACAAACACCCTTGAGTTTAGGCGAAATTGAACATATATTCAACATTTTCCTTTAATTGCATAACCTCCCTTAGAAAAGGTTGACCACAGTTAGACTTAACTATTGAGTAAAGTTAGGGTGTGAAAATTCAAAATTCCCCTCAGATTAATATAGAGCTAATATGTCGTGACATTGGAAAATTACAATTTTACCCTAAATATTTTTTTAATTATAAAATGACCCTAAACACCTCTCGATGAAAAGAATTAGAGGAGGCTTGCAACCTCTTCCATGAAACTAAAGAGGCAAAGTTCATCGCGCCTCCTTCATTTGAGAGGAGGAGGCACGATGCTTCCTTGTATGGATGCTGCAAACCTCATCTCGAAAAGAGGAGGCCGCGATGCCTCCAATCAGGAGGAGTTATACCCTTTCCATTTCAATGGAGGTGCGACGCGCCTCCTACCACCAAATTCTATGTTGCCACAATAGTGGAGGATTATGATGGGAGTGGTTGTGGTAGATTTGTAATTTTGTAAGCCTTTGGGGGTTATTTTTATAGTTATTATTTGAGTAGATTTTTAATGAGCTAATTACACCAAACTCCCTTGAGGTTTGCTCTTTTACAATCAGAAACAACATATCGATAATTGACACTCATCTCCCCTGTCATTAGGGTTTGACCATTAAAAATAATAAAAGATGGAAATACCAGTGATATACTAAATTAAAAAAATAAAATAGAAAAAAATAAAAATTAGAAGAAAGATGGATCTCTACCGTCCATCTCATATATGGGCGGTGGAGATCAAATTACAAAAAAAAAAAAGCAAAAAAAGCAAAAAAAAATTAAAAAACTAGGTGAGTCCTGGATTGGATTTCCATCCATCTCTATTTATGGAGACTATTGCATCTTAAATTGGAGACCGTTAGGTCTTCATCACAGAGGATGGAGATCCCACAGAGGGGTCTCTATCATCAGCGATGAACATCCTCGATGATGGAGACCCAACAGTCTCCATCTACGGAGATCCCGATGGAGATCTATATTGGACCTTTAACATTATTTTTTAGTTCTTAATTTTTATTTTATTTTTTTTGTAATTTTAATTTTTTTTAAATGATGGACGGACCATTGTTTTTTTTATAAAACAGTTATATTTTTTAAAATTCAAACTTTTCTAATTTTATTTAAAAAATTCCAAAATTTTAATTAATCTTATTTTTTATTTTTTTTCAATTAATCCCTATTTAAAAAATTTTATTCAATTTTTTTAAAATACTTCAAATGACTAAAATACCTTTAGTTTTAACAGTCAAACTTGATCAACGATTAAATTATACTAACTATGATTAATGGCAGATGATGTGAGTGTCAACTGATACAGTTGTTTATGGATGTAAACGATCAAACTTTAGGAGAGTTTGGTGTAATTAGCCCATTTATAATTATAGAAACATTTGGTATGCCTTCGGTTTTTCGTTATTTCTTGTGAAAAATAATACTTTTACCCCTATTCCACCCATGGACCATTAAATTGGCCGTTAGTTAAACCGTCGGTCAACATTTTTTGGGAAGATTTATGCAATTAAAGAAAAAGTTGAATATGTGTGCAAGTTAGATTAAAATCAGGGGTGTTTGTGCAGTTAATTTTTATAAAAATCACATGCCTTCGTGATTAACTGATTGATTTCGGTGGACATGTTGGACAAATTTTAGTTGCTATAAGACCATCTCCAATCCGAATAATTTTTTTGGTGGAATTTTTGTACTAAAACAGTGTAACTTTCACACTATTTCACTATTCCATCTCCAATCCATTGCACCAAATTAAAAACTAAAAAGAATATTCCCTTGAATATTCTCTTTCTTTTCCTTTTTTTTAATATTTCTCCACAATTAACATTTCACCCCACAATTAACATAATATTACAATACGATAAGAAATTATGATATTTAATACATTAAAGGAAATTTAATTTAATTAGGTAAAATATTGCAGTTCTTATTAAAATAGCTTAAATATTACATTTCATAAAATAAAAAAGAAAAAGCATAAAAATAAAAGTACATATTGTTCATCATCCAATAATCTGAATTAGTATATGCATCCCACAAATGATTTATTAATGCATTTCAGAGTGCAATGTGAGCCTATTTATGTTGGAACCCCGTTCACTGGTAAAGCAGCGGAAATAGGTTTTAAAAATATTATACAGATCATTAACGATCTGGAACCAGTGAACTTAGGATCGTAATTCTTTTTCCGGAACTAATACATACAACATGTAAACACAAGAAATTGTAATCAATATATTAAAAGAAAATTTAGAACCTTACCAACGTTTGGAGGCTCCTTCACTTTACGATATGCTCCTGGTCTGTACCACTGATCTTCCTAGCTATTCCCGGAACTGGTAACTGCGTGTGGGCGCGTCACGTACTCAGGAACTTAGGAGGATGTAGAGAGAATGAAGAAGAAACAATTTCTTCCGAGAGAAAACCAAACTTAGAACAACTCTTGTTCTTTAAAAAAAAGTTATATATTTTTTTTCTTTTCTTGCAATTGTGATTCGTAAAACACAGTACACACAAAAAAAAATTGCTTTTTTCTTCTGTTTTTCCTTTTTTGTTATACACGCACAGCACACTTGTTGCTTTTGTTTTCAATTTTTGTTGTTACACACAATATGAGTTTGTATCATATACAAACACTTGTGTATATCCTTTGTGTGCTATATTTTTGTTATCAATATATATCATATATATATTATTATAACTAAAACTCTTTAATTGATATCTCTTTAGATTTTAAAAGATAATTAAATATTTATTTTGAATTTAAACATTTTAAATTCAATTTCAAATATTTAATTTAATAAAATAAAATAATCATATTATCTTATTCTATTTAAAATCAAATATCAACTAACATCCTCCATTTAGTGATTAATAACAAAATTAAATAATCTTATTATTTAATTTATTTAATCATCATTATTCATTAATTAAATAATCTCATTATTCAATTATTTCCCGAATAAATACGTGTCACTTTCGTAACACAATTAATTGGACAATCCAATTAATTAACTGTGACCCTTGTTACCTAAATCGATCGGGCTAGCAAGGGGACCTAATGGACCTACAGTATTTTGAGCTCCAATAATCCTCGGAATTATTAATTAAACTCTTTAATTAATATTCCTTGATTATTAAGTCCGGTGTTATTCCACTAAAAACCCGAAGCTGCACTCTCTCAACTGTAGACGTTTTTACACAGACCGATACAACTCGGTGTCCATTGATATAGCTATTACACATGGTGTGATCCTCCACAGTAGTTCATAATTAGAGCTGGGTCATAATGTCCGTTATACCCCTCTAATTACATATATCCTTTAAGTACCGTTGATTCTCTAATGAACAATAAATCATATTTCCTTACGGAATTAGGAGAGCGCTCATATTGTCCAAGCCCCGAATCAACCCTTAAGGGAACTACCATTTACTTCTCACAAGAAGGAGTGGATTCCACTATTGTGTACATACCTGCCCAGCCACAAGCCAAACCGCAATCCCAACATACGGAGTATATTGATCAGGAATTGCATCTGACCTCACCCATGGTATATCAAAGACCACGATCTAACCTGAAGGAGTCGATAAAACACTCAAGATTAAGATCACCCACATATAGCCATCATTAGTTGATATATATGAATCTCATCTGTAAACGGATCTTGGTGAGAGATTCATATAGATCATGGCCCAGTCCTATATGATCACATCATACAAGGTGCCTTTATTCCCATATCTCATATGAATGATTCGGGATAGAATCACCGTACATTACGGAATGGACCGCAGCTATAGATTAACTACAAATAAAGTACCCAGCTTTATTTGTTATCTATGGACTCTTTAGATTGCACGTCTCTTACTGTATCCATCCGTATATGACACTCATATACACAGTTCGAGATTACATCCGGCAATCTAGGATGTTAATATATACACAAGTTAAAAAATAAACAACACAACAAGAATGAATTGAACTTTTCTTTTTATTTATTTCATAAATCCATTTACAAAATATATCTTTAGGGCATAAACCACAACAATCTCCCACTTGCACTTAAGCATGTGAGGCATGTCTCGTAACCCTAGACCATCTAGGTGACCCGAAAACACTTTAGCCGGTAAGGTCTTCGTAAATGGATCAGCATGATTGTCTTGTGAGGCTATCTTGGTGACGATCACATCTCCTCTCTGCACTATCTCTCTAATGAGATGATACTTTCTCTCTATATGCTTCCCTCTCTTGTGGCTTCTTGGTTCTTTGGAATTAGCCACAGCACCACTGTTATCACAATAAAGTGTGATGGGCTTATCCAGATCTGGAACAACTTCCAGATCACTCAAGAACTTACGGAGCCAAACAGCCTCTTTAGCAGCTTCACAAGCGGCTACATTTTTGGCTTCCATGGTGGAGTCAGCAATACAAGATTGCTTTATACTTCTCCACACAATGGCTCCACCACCTAGGGTGAATACTGATCCAGATGTGGATTTTCTAGAATCCCTGTCTGACTGAAAATCAGAATCTGTGTATCTTAACGGGATCAAATCCTGTCCAGAATACACTAGCATATAGTTTCTCGTTCTCCGAAGATACTTGAGAATAGTCTTGACAGCAACCCAATGATCTAATCCTGGGTTAGACTGGTACCTGCTGACTACTCTCACTGCATAGCAGATGTCCGGTCTCGTGCATAACATAGCATACATGAGACTACCTACTGCTGATGCATATGGCACACGTCTCATATCCTCAACTTCTTGAGGTGTCTTAGGACACTGTTCCTTAGACAAGTGAACCCCATGTCTAGAAGGTAAATTACCTTTCTTGGAGTTCTGCATCAAAAATCGCACAAGAATCTTGTCGATATATGATGCCTGAGACAATGCTATGAGTTTGTTCTTACGATCCCTTATAAGTTGGATCCCTAGAACATAACTCGTCTCTCCCAAATCTTTCATTTGGAATTGGCTAGCCAGCCAGCCCTTTACATCAGATAACACACCCACTTCATTCCCAATATGTAGGATGTCATCCACGTATAGGACCAAGAAAACTACCTTTTTGTCAATGATGCAATTGTAGACACAAGGCTCATCGACGTTCTGCTCAAAGCCATAGGTTTTGATCACATCATCAAACCTGATGTTCCAAGATCTAGATGCTTGCTTAAGTCCATAGAAGGACCTTTGCAACTTGCAAACCTTTTGCTCTTGATCTGGAGACATGAATCCTTCTGGTTGCATCATATAGATGCTCTCGTCAAGATTGTCATTCAAGAATGCAGTCTTGACGTCCATTTGCCAAATTTCATAATCAAAATAGGCAGCAATGGATAAGAGAATCCTAATAGACTCAAACATGGCTACTGGCGAGAAGGCCTCTTCATAATCAACCCCCTCTTTCTGGGTATAACCCTTAGCCACTAACCTTGCTTTGAAGGTCTCTACCTTCCCGCCTACTCCTCTCTTTCTCTTGTAGATCCACTTACATCCTATGGGTTTTACCCCATCCGGTAAGTCTACAAGATCCCAGACTGAGTTAGAGTACATGGACTCCATCTCGAGATTCATGGTTTTAAGCCATTCCTCTTTATCAAGATCTTCCATTGCATTCTTAAATGTCAACGGATCATCCACACTATCAGCAGAGACAACACTTTGTCCCTCACCTATACCTAAATAGCGTTCAGGTTGTCTTACAACCCTCCTACTACGTCTAGGTGATAGTGTATCCTGATCAGGAACCATCTGACTCTCAGATATTTATGGATCAACAACTCTTGTTGATGAAGCACTAGTCTCACCAGGCTCCAACTCATTCAATACAATCTTAGAACGAGGTTTATGGTCACTAATACAATTGTCCTCAAGAAACGTTGCATTTGTCGCAAACTAGCTTTACGACCATTCCACAACTCTAGGGGAGTCTTAGGAACAGATTTGGATGGCACTACATTCAAAATGTATGCCGCTGTTTGTAACGCATATCCCTAGAAGGAATTTGGTAATGATAAGAAACTAATCATAGATCTCACCATTTCCATCAAGGTTCTCCTCTCCACTACACAATTTTGCTGAGGTGTACCAGAAGCTGTGAGTAGGGAAACTATCCCATGCTCGACCATGAAGTCTTCAAACTCTTGGTCAAGGTACTCACCTCCATGATCTGATCGTAGTGACTTGATAGTCCTACCTAACTGATTCTCAACTTCAGCTCGGAATTCTTTGAACTTTTCAAATGTTTCCGACTTTTGTTGCATTAGGTAGACATATCTGTATCTTGAGTAGTCATCTATAAAGGTGACATAATACTCATAGCCGCCCCTAGCTCTAACATTCATCGGTCTGCAGACGTCTGTATGTATGAGTTCTAGTGGCTCTATAGCTCTAAACCCTTTTCCAGTAAAAGGTCTCTTAGTCATCTTACCTTCTAAACAGGATTCGCAGACAGGTAAGGTGCCAACCTTTAACTCACTTAAAGGTCCACTTTTTACTAGTCTGTCTATCCGGTCAAGGTTGATATAACCAAGCCTTAGATGCCAAAGATACGTGTCATTATATGGAGAAATCTTATGTCGTTTAGTTTTAGGTTTTTCAACCTTAAACATTTCGGTGTTAAGCAGTGTAGTATGTATTAACGGTCTTAACACATACAAATTGTTTTCATTAATTCCTGAACAAATATTCAGACCATTCTTTCCAATAATAACAAACTTATTATTAAAAGAAACAGAATACAATTGTTCTAACAACTTAGAAATGGAAATCAAATTCCGTGTAAATCCAGGAATATAAAATTTTTTGTTCAATAATAAAAAACTATTATTATTACAAAATTGCAATCTTATTGCTCCCACTGCTTTGGCCGACACGACATCCCCCGACCCCACACGCATGGAGAAGGCTCCCTCCTCTAGCTGTGTCCAAGAATCAGTCCACTGCAAAGAAGAACAAACATGGTTAGTGGCCCCCGAATCAACAATCTAAGGTGAAGAATCATCTTCCACTAAACAAGATTCAAGAACAAGTAAATCATATTTACCTTTCTTCTTCTTCTTGGCTACCTCCTCCAGGTACTGAGGTCAATTCCTCTTTCAGTGCCCGACCTTGTTACAATGGAAACATTTTCCTTTGTCTTGGTCGGTGGAGGTGCCCTTCTTTTTGCTTTGGGCCTTCTTGGGTTTGGGCTTACCCTTCGTCTTTCCAGCAGACCTCTTCCTCTTCTTATTATTGGATGAAGATGGTTCGGCAACATTTGCCTCACCGGTCTTACTTTTGCTGTCCTTGGTCAAGGACTCAAAAGTAGCGAGCTCATTGAGCAACTGTGTGAGACTAAACCTTAACTTGTTCATCCCGTAGTTGTTCTTAAACTGGTCGAAACTCTTCGGAAGAGTCGTCAGTATGATGCTCACTTGACTGGGTTCGTCAATGGCCCCGCCATTGACTTTTACCGTGTTGAAGTAGGACATCATGCTCAGGACATGTTCTCGAACTGATGTACCTTCCGTCATGCGAGCGAGCATAGCGGAACGAACAGCTTCGTGTCGCTTTTGCTCGGAAGGCTGCCCGAACATAGCTTGTAATGACTCCATAATTTCGAATGTTGTAGTCATTGCTTCGTGCTTTGTGACAAGCACGTCTGTCATATAAGCTAACAGATATGTTCTGGCCTTCTCATCAGATGAGACCCATCGCTGGTATGCCTCACGAACAGTTCGTGTGGCATTGGCAGTAGGCACCGGAGGACATTCCTCTATAAGCACAAACTTGAGGTCTTTGGTGACCAGTATTGCATTAATATTAAGTTTCCACTTAGTGTAGTTATCACCAGTTAATTTGTCGTTTGCGAGAATTTGAAGTAATGCAGAAAACATAATTGCTGAAATAAATAAAACATTCATTCAGTCATTTATTAAAAACAAGTGCGAGTGCTTTAGCATAAATTTAAACATGATGCGTGAACATGTTTAACAAACTAAAAATACCCAAAAAACAGTTACTATACCACGACAATCCAACATACCACAAAGAAGTGCCGCCTTAGGGTCGGTCAAGTCCTTGCATGTTGGACCGAGACATTCTCAATCAAATGATATTCTAGAATAACTCTTATTCCATATCATTCAACCATCGTTTATTCAGTCAAGTTTTTAATTAACAAAACTTAATCAAAACCTTCGTGAGTATAACCCACCATTTCAGATCTCATAAGCTTAACTCGAGAATTGCCGCCTTAGGGTCGGTCAATCCCGACATACCCTCAGAAATCCTATCCGTTAGGAAGTCAACCTTGGTATTGATCTTTATGGAAACCCTTCTTAGGGAGGACGTAAGCAAAGCCGTCACGAGGCCCCACTCGGATCTCACGGTGTTGAACTAATAATGGAGACCGTGGGATATATATGTAATATATCCCTCTCCCACTCACTATTTAAATATTAAGGTTTTCTATTATCCGTTAATGCACCTAGACTCTATAGGATCAAACGGCTAATTTTAATCAAGTTATCTGCGCATTAACAAATTCATTATTAGAAATAAATTCTAATTTAACTAATAAATTATTAATGATTTTTAACAATTAAAAATCTAATCTATTAGTGAATAATCTAAATCTTTGTAAACTTTTTACTAAGGTTAGATTATTATGTAAGCGTTTACCAAGTTTTAACTATAAAAACTCTAACACTTTATGCGGTCCATTTATTATTAGGTTTTTAATCATATTAATCCTAATTACAATAAATGACCCTATTAATCTAACTTATTAAACACTTTAATAACCAGATTAATATTAATGAGAATTAACAAGTTTTCTAACAATTAAAAAACTAATCTCATTTTCATAGCAATAATGTATTTACTGATTTTAATCATATTAAAAAACATAATACATAAAAATTAGGCTATGATGCATGTATGACATATCAAATATATTTGTATAGGCACATCTACTCTAAATGACATACGTATGCATGGCAATGCTTTTATCATCACATAATATAAAGCATACATGAATTGACCGAGTACTGTGGATTATTTAACCTAAAAAAAATTAGAATCTAAAATTACAAAAATACGCCCAAGGCATTCCTTGGTCTTCTTGTAATTTCCCAGTCTTCTAGTCTCTTCAGGTCACTCCGATTCATCTCATGAATCCGAAATAGGAAATCCGTACGGAACGCACTAGGCAACACTTGCCAACGGAACCGTGCAAGACAACATGAATAGTGCCCGACATGAACAGTACCGCACATGAACAGTACCCATATGAATAGTACCCCAAATGAACATTACCACACATGAACATTACCATGCATGAACAGTACATGAACAGTACCGTCACGCGTATTTCCGATTTCGCCCTTCCGACTTCGCGACTTTTCCAGGTCTTCAATATAGGTTACATTTTTTTTTACATTACAATAACAGAAAAAATAATAATAATAATAATAATAAAATATAATACAACCCATAAACCCTAAATCCACAGTACCATATAATTAACGATCAATCATGTTTTTGTAAATTAACAAATTCAATATACAAACAAAAACAACATACAGTCAATTTAAATAGTGCATACACAATCATACATACAGGAGCATCGAAAACAATTTCCTGTTCCGAAAAAAAAAATAGGCTCTGATACCAATTGTTGGAACCCCGTTCACTGGTAAAGCAGCGGAAATAGGTTTTAAAAATTTTATACAGATCATAAACGATCTGGAACCAGTGAACTTAGGATCGTAATTCTTTTTCCGGAACTAATACATACAATATGTAAACACAGGTTATTGTAATCAATATATGAAAAGAAAATTTAGAACCTTACCAACATTTGGAGGCTCCTTCACTTTACGATATGCTCCTGGTCTGTACCACTGATCTTCCTAGCTATTCCCGGAACTGGTAACTGCGTGTGGGCGGGTCACGTACTCAGGAACTTAGGAGGATGTAGAGAGAATGAAGAAGAAACAATTTCTTCCAAGAGAAAACCAAACTTAGAACAACTCTTGTTCTTTAAATAAAAATTATATTATTATTTTTTTTCTTTTCTTGCAATTGTGATTCGTGCAACATAGTACACACAAAAAAAATTGCTTTTTTCTTTTGTTTTTCCTTTTTTGTTATACACGCACAGCACACTTGTTGCTTTTGTTTTCAATTTTTGTTGTTACACACAATATGAGTTTGTATCATATACAAACACTTATGTATATCCTTTGTGTGCTATATTTTTGTTATCAATATATATCATATATATATATATTATTATAACTAAAACTCTTTAATTGATATCTCTTTAGATTTTAAAAGATAATTAAATATTTATTTTGAATTTAAACATTTTAAATTCAATTTCAAATATTTAATTTAATAAAATAAAATAATCATATTATCTAATTCTATTTAAAATCAAATATCAACTAACATCCTCCATTTAGTGATTAATAACAAAATTAAATAATCTTATTATTTAATTTATTTAATCACCATTATTCATTAATTAAATAATCTCATTATTCAATTATTTCCCGAATAAATACGTGTCACTTTCGTAACACAATTAATTGGACAATCCAAGTAATTAACCGTGACCCTTGTTACCTAAATCGATCGGGCAAGCAAGGGGACCTAATGGACCTACAGTATTTTGAGCTCCAATAATCCTCGGAATTATTAATTAAACTCTTTAATTAATATTCCTTGATTATTAACTCCGGTGTTATTCCACTAAAAACCCGAAGCTGCACTCTCTCAACTGTAGACGTTTTTACACAGACCGATACAACTCGGTGTCCATCGATATAGCTATTACACATGGTGTGATCCTCCACAGTAGTTCATAATTAGAGCTGGGTCATAATGTCTGTTATACCCCTCTAATTACATATATCCTTTAAATACCGTTGATTCTCTAATGAACAACAAATCATATTTCCTTACGGAATTAGGAGAGCGCTCATATTGTCCAAGCCCCGAATCAACCCTTAAGGGAACTACCATCTACTTATCACAAGAAGGAGTGGATTCCACTATTGTGTACATATCTGCCCAGCCACAAGCCAAACCGCAATCCCAACATACGGAGTATATTGATCAGAAATTGCATCTGACCTCACCCATGGTATATCAAAGACCACGATCTAACCTGAAGGAGTCGATAAAACACTCAAGATTAAGATCACCCACATATAGCCATCATTAGTTGATATATATGAATCTTATCTGTAAACGGATCTTGGTGAGAGATTCATATAGATCATGGCCCAGTCCTATATGATCACATCATACAAGGTGCCTTCATTCCCATATCTCATATGAATGATTCAGGATAGAATCACCGTACATTACGGAATGGACCGCAGCTATAGATTAACCACAAATAAAGTACCCAGCTTTATTTGTTATCTATGGACTCTTTAGATTGCACGTCTCTTACTGTATCCATTCGTATATGACACTCATATACACAGTTCGAGATTACATCCGGCAATCTAGGATGTTAATATATGCACAAGTTATAAAATAAACAACACAACAAGAATGAATTGAACTTTTCTTTTTATTTATTTCATAAATCCATTTACAAAATACATCTTTAGGGCATAAACCCCAACACTTTATCCCTGATTTATCTATGTCGAGCTTGAAATTCTTGAAATCAGGTATTTTCATCTACCACCGTCTCAACTTCTGGAGTTGGTGCTTCCAAATGATCCCCAATTGCTGCATCAACATCACGCCCATCCTCGATTATCATGTAAAACATGTTTCTGCCAAAAACGCATCAGTCCTGCCACAATTGCAAACCGTGATTGGAGAACTCCAAATGCATGTTCTACATCTTTTCTACATCCTTCTTGTTTCATTGCAAAAAGTTTGTTTTTCTGACCACGTGGATCATGAATAATTTGTACAAGCGTAGACCATTTTGGGTATATACCATCAGCTAAATAATAACCCATATTATATTCTTTTCCTTGAATGACATAATGAGCTAGAGGAGCAATACCTTGAGTGAGGTTGGCAAAAAGATGGGATGCCTCCAACACATTAATTTCATTGTTTGTACCCAGTAAACCAATATAGGCATGCCATATCCACATATCATAATCAGCTACAGCCTCTAGAATAATAGTTGGGGATCCACTACGACCTGTACATTGTCTGGCCCAAGCCGTTGGACAATTTTTCCACTTCCAGTGCATACAATCTAGACTACCCAGCATTCCTGGAATACCACGATATTTACCAATACGGAGTAGTCTGGCAACGTCAGTAGCGTTAGGTGATCTTAGATACTCATCTGCAAATTCCTCCACAACTACACGGAAAAATCTCTTCAAAGTTTCAATTATTGTAGACTCTCTTATTTTAATATACTCATCAGTAGCATCCGCTGGTAGACCATATGCCAACATCCAAAATATTGCTGTTATTTTTTGAATAGCTGACAAACTTAGTCTACCCATACTATCTCTTCGTTGCACAAGGAAGTTGTCACGAATTTCCACAGCATTAACAATATGAAGGAATAAACTTATACACATTCGAAAGCATCGACAGAACATTTGATCATTATATCGTGGGTTCTCGGCAAAATAGTCGTTGAACAACCTACGATCAGCACTTTTCCGGTCTCGATTTATAGGGAAAAATAGATATAAAACGCAGCGGAAGAAACGAAAAATAGATTTCGTATGGTTTTAAAATTTTTCTCAAAGTTGAACCTTAACCTTTAAATTAATTAAACTCAAATATATACGGTTAGAGTTAAATACCTCTTGACGCGTGATCCGATTGACTTACGTCGATTGGTAATCCGCAAAATCTTTTCCGATGCCCGTGAACAGTACCAGCGTGAACAGTTATTGTGAACAGTGATCGTGAACAGTACCCGCTTGAACAGTGACCGTGAACAGTACCCCCCCCCCTGTGAACAGTATCGCGAGATCTTCCAATCCGAACACGTACGTGAATCACCTAGGAGCGTGTCTCCCTTTTTCTTTGAATTGCAAACCTGAGAATGGATGAACAAAGTTTTCTTTTTCTTTTGTTAGTCACAAAACAATCAAAAGAAGACAAAAATTATTCCTGTCACTTTTGAGTTCTCAATCTAATGATCGAAACTCAAGTGAACCTAATTCGATGTTGTACACACAAGCTTATTGATGAACAAGCAATCAGTGTACTATCAAAGAATAATCTCTTCTCTCTTTTATGTTTAGTAGAACAAAAATTATCCTTTTCTATGAATTAAGAAGAAGAAGAAAAATTGAATCATTCAATCAACTATGGTGGCCGAATTCTATATGTGGTATTATATAGGTGGCCGAAATTTTTCTTCCTCTTCTATTTAGGATTGCCGAAATCTTCCTCTAAATGGACTAGGGTTGCCGCAAATCACATACCAAAAAGAGTTTGTGTTGCACCCTAATTTCCATCAACCTTTAGACTTCAAAACCTAATCCAACTCATAGATATTTTTATTCTTTTATTGACTAAATAAAAAGACTTCTTATTTGATTAAATAAATAAAATTAATTATTTATTTTCTTATCAAACAAGTCTTTTACTTTTAATATACTACTACCAATAGTATAACTTTAGGAAATATATTTCCTGATCAGAAAAAGATTTGTTTCTTAATTAAACAATTAATTAATAAATTAACTAATTCTTATTTAATTAAAACAATGAAACAAAATAATATATTAGGTTCATATATACACCTTGCCGCCCCACTTATATAAATGGGCCATATATTATTTTCTTATTTCATTTAATCCATTGGACTTTAAATAAAAGCCCACATGTGAACCAGACTCATTCTTACTAAAAGAAACAAGCCTACATGTCTCCTTTTTATATATTAATATAATAGTGCAGCCCATTAATTAAATAATAGACATATTATATTCTTAATATATTAAAAACAATTCTAGATGGACCCTTAAATCGGCCCGGTAGAATATATCAAGTGATCCATGCAAATACGTGTGGA
Source organism: Dipteronia sinensis (assembly GCA_033220585.1). Classification (NCBI taxonomy): domain Eukaryota; kingdom Viridiplantae; phylum Streptophyta; class Magnoliopsida; order Sapindales; family Sapindaceae; genus Dipteronia; species Dipteronia sinensis. Next base: position 57,331,049 of record CM065636.1, on the reverse strand, counting down.
TTGGGGATCTTGGCGGGCTATCTAAATTTAAGCTTCAATAGACACAACCTAATCACAATCAACAAATGATTCACTTAGGTCCAATCTATTAATTTTAACTCATTCCACTAAAGAGCTAAAATTGAACTCTTAAATAAAGATAGAATAAGGAGATGTTTCTCATTCATACCCTAGACAATCTTATAGGAGATGGTGTATCCTCGTGAATAATATCAGTAATCGCCAAGAGCTCATAGACCGCCTATGGCTCTCCAAGTTACCATATTTCCTCATATGACCACATTTCGAACTTGGATACTTTGACTTGTCCAGAAGCCATGTTTTCAATAATCATTATTGAAAACTCAACATTGAGATTTAATATCCAATACCTCAAAACATCCATATGATGATATTATACTCTCATTTAATAAATGGAGCCACGATGTCCATATCTATAAATGAAGTCCTCTATCGATTAACAAATGTATACCACCAAACTATCGAGGATAGACTATGCTATATAATCGTACTCATTGATAGCTCTAATGATAACACTTGCAACCATAAGTCCATCATTTATCTCAGGATTAAGATAGACTCTCCGATTGTCCTCTTTAATGAAAAGACTTATATCTAGTGACGGTTCTAGATAAAGTATTTCATTGTAATCCAGTTCAATGCACCTAGTGCACTAGATTCTTTTACTCGAAAACCTTTCGATGATTTTCGACTCATCATATTCATTTGATCCCACTCAAATGCTAGTAAAAGAATTCTACAACTTTAACAAGATAGAGGTGCCCAACCTTTAACTTAAGTTGTGAACGTTATTCAAGACTAACTAAAGAATTGTGTCTACCTCATACATATCCGGATGTATGAACAATTCTTCATGTCTCATAGTCTTTGACTTTATGATTATTTCCCTTGACAATTATAATAATAAATGCTATAAGTAATTATAAGAATCAGAGTTCACTTTATTAATATGAGAAGATTGTCAATTACAATATTACACTCTTGCCATTGAGTATAATCCTAACACTCTTCCACTTGCTCTATAGCAAGTGTGTCATATCTCTCATTCCCATGTTCTCTAGATGTCCATCAAAGCTCTTCTGAGGTAGAGCCTTTGTGAAAGGATCGGCTAGATTTTCTGCTGACGCGATTTTGGTGATCGTCACGTCTCCCCTATGAACAATTTCCCTCAAAAGGTGATACTTCCTTTCAATGTGTTTACCTCTCTTTCTTGGTTCTTTCGAATTAGCCACTGCACCACTGTTCTCACAGTGTATAGTGATCTGCTTATTCGCACTAGGAACCACTTCTAAGTCAATCAAGAATTGGTGGAGCCAAACAGCCTCTTTGGCAGCTTCGCATGCAGCAACATACTCAGCTTCCATGGTGGAATCAGCAATACAAGATTGCTTGATACTCCTCTATATGACTGCTCCTCCTCCAATGGTAAACACAGATCCTGATGTGGATTTTCTAGAGTCAGAATCCGACTGGAAATTAGAATCTGTATACCCAACGGGAATTAAATCCCCTCCAGAGTATACAAGCATATAATCTCTAGTTCTCTTGAGATACTTGAAAATATGCTTGACTGCCGTCCAATGATCAGGACCAGGTTTCGATTGAAACCTGCTAACTATGCCAACAGCAAAACAAATATCTGGTCTAGTACAGAGCATTACATACATGAGACTTCCAACTGCCGAGGCATATGGAACTCTACTCATGAATTGCTCTTCATGCACATTCTTAGGTGCTTGACCCTTAGAAAGTTTGATTCCATGTCTAAAAGGTAACATACCTTTCTTGGAATCTTGCATGGTGAATCTAGACAAGATTTTATCAATGTATGAAGCTTGGGATTATGCAATCGTTCTATTCTTTCTATCTTTTATTACTTGGATACCAATAATATAACTTGTTTCTCCTAAGTCCTTCATATCAAATTGTTTTGCTAACCATTCTTTCACTGATGTCAATACACCTACATCGTTTCCAATGAGTAGTATATCATCAACATAAAGAATGAGGAAAACCAACTTGTCGCCTTTGATCCTCTTGTATACACAAGGTTCGTCAGGGTTTTGAATAAATCCAAAACCCTTTACAGCTTGATCGAACCTTATGTTCCAGGATCTGGATGCTTGCTTTAGTCCATATATGGACTTTTGCAACTTGCATACTCTTTCTTCTTGGCCTTTTTCAATGAATCCCTCTGGTTGCATCATGTAGATGCTCTCGTCAAGACTTCCATTAAGGAAAGATGTCTTGACGTCCATTTGCCAAATCTCTAGGTCTAGAGATGCTGCAATGGATAAGAGTATCCTAATGGATTTAAGCATGGCCATAGGTGAGAAGGTTTCCCCGTAATCGATACCTTCTTTTTGTGTATAACCTTTAGCTACTAGTCTAGCTTTGAAGGTTTCCACCTTACCATCCATACCTCTTTTCCTCTTGTATACCCACTTGCACCCAATGGGTTTTATCCCTTTAGGCAAGTCTACAAGGGACCAGACTTTGTTATTGAACATCGATTCAATCTCGGATTGCATTTCCTTTTGCCAATGACGACAATCAACATCCTCCATAGCTTCCTTGTACGTGTAGGGATCATCGTCGTCTGTGAGATTCTCAACAGATTCTCCTAGACCAATGTATCTTTCGGGTTGTGTTCTAACCCTCCCACTACGACGAGGAATGGTAGGTTGTTGATCTTGTGTTGGAGTGGAACTTACAATTGGGCTGGGTTGTGAAACCTCTTGTGGAATTGTATCTCCTGACAGCTCATTCAAGACAATTCTACTTTTGGGCACAAAATTATTCATATAGTCCTTTTCTAGAAATGAAGCATTTGTTGAAACAAATACTTTTAGATCAGAAAGACTATAGAAATAATATCCTTTAGTTCCTTTTGGATACCCCACAAATATACATGTTTCCGAACGGGACTCCATCTTTTCTGTCTTTCCTTTCAACACATGTGCAGGACAACCAAATATCCTCATGTGTTGTAAACTAGGCTTTCGCCCAGTCCACAATTCATGTGGGGTTTTAGGGACAGATTTAGATGGTACATCGTTTAGAATATATATTGTTGTTTGTAGAGCATATCCCCAAAAAGAAATAGGAAGTGTTGAATAACTCAACGTTGATCTAACCATCTCTAAAAGAGTCCTATTTCTCCTTTCTGCTACCCTATTTTGTTGAGGTGTACCTGGTGTAGAAAGCTGAGAAACTATCCCATTATCAATAAGATATTGCTGAAACTCTCCAGATAGATATTCTCCACCACGATCAGATCTTAAGATTTTTATATGTTTCTCAAGCTGATTTTCTACTTCAGCTTTGAATGCTTTGAACATATCAAATGCATCCGACTTATGTCTCATGAGATACACATAACCAAATCTTGAGTAATCATCTGTGAAGGTGATGAAGTACTCATATCCACCTCTAGCTTGAATGCTCATAGGACCACATACATCAGTGTGTACTAGTCCTAAACATTCAGTGGCTCTTGCACCTTTGGTATTGAACGGCCTTTTGGTCATTTTACCTTCCAAACAAGATTCACAAGTTGGTAGATCATCAACCTTTAAGTCACTTAAAGGTCCGTCACATACCAATCTTTTAATCCTATTAAGGTTAATGTGACCTAGGCGTAAATGCCAAAGATAGGTTTCATCTTTTGATAATTTTACTCTTTTATGATTAGGTTCCGTTATTTCTGTGTCTAACGAGTGAGAGATATTTCTATGCAAAAAGAATAAACCGTTTTCCAATGTACCTTTGCAAACAACTTTGTCATTCTTACTAATAATAAAAGTTTTATTAAAAGTAACCGAATATCCAAACTTATTTAAACAAGAAATTGAAATTAAATTCCTCTTGAATTGAGGTACATAATAAACGTCTATTAAATCTAAATGCCTACTAGAATCTAAAATAACTCTAATATCTCCCACTGCACTTACAGACACTAACGTTCCATTGCCCAAGCGCAAATTGACTTCATCTTCATTCAACCTTCTCTTCTTCTAAAACCCCTACAAGGAATAACAAACATGATTAGTGGCTCCAGAGTCTATGATCCAAGAATCAGTAGAATCTGCCAGAAAATATGTTTCTAGATAATTAACATTACCTTCTTCCTTCTTTTTCTGGGACTTTAGGCAATCTCTTTTCCAATGTCCCTTTTCATCACAAATGAAGCATTTCCCTTTGATCTTGGTTACTTTCTTGGTTTCCTTCTTGGTAGGCCCAAGTTGCTTTTTCTTTTGTTGTTTCTTGGCCTTCTTACGGGTCTTAACAGTAGCAACTTTACCAACCAAATGAATCTCTTGACCTTTGTTTTTCACAAGGATCTTTTCAGCGCTTTGAACATCTTGCATCAGGCCCTACAAGGCGTATTCCTTTTTGTTCAAGGTGTAGTCCAACTTGAACTGATCAAAGGAATCTGACAGTGAGTTAACTACCATATCAATTTTGGTCTCACCATCAATCTCAACACCATTTAGTTCAGCAATATTGAGATGTGCTATGACTTTCATCATGTGATCTTTCACAGATTGTCCAGGTTTCATCCTAAGATTCATAAAAGCAGTCACTGCCTCTCTCTTAGTCGTCCTAGACCTCATAGCAAACATTTCCTCTAGAGACATCATTATATTAGCAGCGGACTCCATTCCTTCATGTTGCTGTTGCAACACGTCGGAGATAGTGGCCATAATGTAACATTTTGCCATATCATCAGAAGTCTTCCACTGCTCATACTCATCTCTTTGCACATCACATTAGATTCGCATCACATTAGATTCATTATTAGGAAGGGGTGGTTTAGAAGTGGTCAGAACAAACTTATGTTTTTCACTTTGCAGCAACAAACTTATGTTTTTCACTTTGTAACATCTTTGATTGATTCACGCACATAATCACTTGTTTCTCTTTTTTTTTTGTTACACACAATATGAGTTTGTATCATATATAAGCACTTGTGTATATCCTTTGTGTGCTATATTTTTGTTATCAATAAATATCATATATATATTATTATAACTAAAACTCTTTAATTGATATCTCTTTAGATTTTAAAAGATAATTAAATATTTATTTTGAATTTAAACATTTTAAATTCAATTTCAAATATTTAATTTAATAAAATAAAATAATCATATTATCTTATTCTATTTAAAATCAAATATCAACTAACATCCTCCATTTAGTGATTAATAACAAAATTAAATACGTGTCACTTTCGTAACACAATTAATTGGACAATCCAATTAATTAACCGTGACCCTTGTTACCTAAATCGATCGGGCTAGCAAGGGGACCTAATGGACCTACAGTATTTTGAGCTCCAATAATCCTCGGAATTATTAATTAAACTCTTTAATTAATATTCCTTGATTATTAACTCCGGTGTTATTCCACTAAAAACCCGAAGTTGAACTCTCTCAACTGTAGACATTTTTACACAGACCGATACAACTCGGTGTCCATTGATATAGCTATTACACATGGTGTGATCCTCCACAGTAGTTCATAATTAGAGCTGGGTCATAATGTCCGTTACACCCCTCTAATTACATATATCCTTTAAGTACCGTTGATTCTCTAATGAACAATAAATCCTATTTCCTTACGAAATTAGGAGAGCGCTCATATTGTCCAAGCCCTGAATCAACCCTTAAGGGAACTACCATCTACTTCTCACAAGAAGGAGTGGATTCCACTATTGTGTACATACCTTCCCAGCCACAAGCCAAACCGCAATCCCAACATACGGAGTATATTGATCAGGAATTGCATCTGACCTCACCCATGGTATATCAAAGACCACGATCTAACCTGAAGGAGTCGATAAGACACTCAGGATTAAGATCACCCACATATAGCCATCATTAGTTGATATATATGAATCTAATCGTTAAACGGATCTTAGTGAGAGATTCATATAGATCATGGCCCGGGCCTATATGATCACCTCATACAAGGTGCCTCCATTCTCATATCTTCATATGAATGATCTAGGATATGATCACCGTACACTACGAAATGGACCGCAACTGTAGATTAACCACAAATAAAGTACCCAGCTTTATTTGCTATCTATGGACTCTTTAAATTGCTCGTTACAAACTGAATCCATCTATATATGACACTCATATACTTAGTTGGAAATTACATCCTGCAGTTTTGGATGTTAAGTGCACATGTTATATAACGTATGACACAAAATGAATGAATATACTACTTCTTTTATTTATGTTCAAAATATATTTACATATTACAAGCTTTAGGGCAAAAACCCCAACAATCTCCCACTTGAACTAAAGCATGTGAGTCATGTCTCGTAACCCTAGACTTTCTAGGTGACCTTCAAACACTTTAGCCGGTAAGGTCTTCGTAAATGGATCAGCATGATTGTCTTGTGAGGCTATCTTGGTGACGATCACATCTTCTCTCTGCACTATCTCTCTAATGAGATGATACTTTCTCTCTATATGCTTCCCTCTCTTGTGGCTTCTTGGTTCTTTGGAATTAGCCACAGCACCACTGTTATCACAATAAAGTGTGATGGGCTTATCCAGATCTGAAACAACTTCCAGATTACTCAAGAACTTACGGAGCCAAACAGCCTCTTTAGCAGCTTCACAAGCGGCTACATATTCGGCTTCCATGGTGGAGTCAGCAATGCAAGATTTCTTTATACTTCTCCACACAATGGCTCCACCACCTAGGGTGAATACTGATCCAGACGTGGATTTTCTAGAATCCCTGTCTGACTGAAAATCAGAATCTGTGTATCCTAACGGGATCAAATCCTGTCCAGAATACACTAGCATATAGTTTCTCGTTCTCTGAAGATACTTGAGAATAGTCTTGACAGCAACCCAATGATCTAATCCTGGGTTGGACTGGTACCTGCTGACTACTCCCACTGCATAACAGATGTCAGGTCTCGTGCATAATATAGCATACATGAGACTACCTACTGCTGATGCATATGGCACACGTCTCATATCCTCAACTTCTTGAGGTGTCTTAGGACACTGTTCCTTAGACAAGTGAACCCCATGTCTAGAAGGTATATTACCTTTCTTGGAGTTCTGCATCGAAAATCTCATAAGAATCTTGTCGATATATGATGCCTGAGACAATGCTATGAGTTTGTTTTTACGATCCCTTATAAGTTGGATCCCTAGAACATAACTCGCCTCTCCCAAATCTTTCATTTGGAATTGGCTAGCCAGCCAGCCCTTTACATCAGATAACACTCCTACATCATTCCCAATGAGTAGGATGTCATCTACGTATAAGACCAAGAAAACTACTTTCTTGTCAATGATGCGCTTGTAGACACAAGGCTCATCAACATTTTGCTCGAAGCCATAGGTTTTGATTACATCATCAAACCTTATGTTCCAAGATCTAGATGCTTGCTTAAGTCCATAAATGGACCTTTGTAACTTGCAAACCTTTTGCTCTTGATCTGGAGACACAAATCCCTCTGGTTGCATCATGTATATGCTTTCATCAAGATTGCCATCCAAGAATGCAGTCTTGACGTCCATTTGCCAAATTTCATAATCTAAATAGGCAGCAATGGATAAGAGAATCCGAATAGACTTAAACATGGCTACTGGCGAGAAGGTCTCTTCATAATCGACCCCCTCTTTCTGGGTATAACCCTTGGCCACTAGCCTTGCCTTGAAGGTCTCTACCTTCCCGTCTACTCCTCTCTTCCTCTTGTAGATCCACTTACATCCTATGGGTTTTACCCCATTTGGTAAGTCTACAAGTTCCCAGACTGAGTTAGAGTACATAGACTCCATCTCGAGATTCATGGCTTTAAGCCATTCCTCTTTATCAGGATCTTCCATTGCATTCTTAAATGTCAATGGATCATCCACACTATCAGCAGAGACAAGATCTTGTCCCTCACTTACACCCAAATAGCGTTCAGGCTGTCTTACAACCCTCTCACTACGTCTAGGTGGTAGTGTATCCTGACTAGGAATTATCTGACTTTCAGATGTTAATGGATTAACAACTCTAGTTGACTGAGTACTGGTCTCACCAGGCTCCAACTCATTTAATAGAATTTTAGAACGAGGTTTATGATCACTTATATAGTTATCCTCAAGAAACGTTGCATTTGTCGATACAAATACTTTGTTATCTTCAGAACTATAGAAGTATCCACCTCTGGTCTCCTTGGAGTATCCTACAAACAAGCAGACCACAGACTTGGGATCTAGCTTTCCAGTTCTGTTCTTCAGCACGTGTGCTGGACACCCCCATATGCGAAAATGTCGAAAACTAGCTTTACGACCATTCCACAACTCTAAGGGAGTTTCAGGAACAGATTTGGATGGCACTACATTCAAAATGTATGCCGCTGTTTGTAACGCATACCCCTAAAAGGAATTTGGTAATGATGAGAAACTAATCATAGATCTCACCATTTCCATTAGGGTTCTATTTCTCCTCTCCGCGACACCATTCTGCTGAGGTGTTCCAGGAGCTGTGAGTTGGGACACTATCCCATACTCGACCATAAAGTCTTCAAACTCTTGGTCAAGGTACTCACCTCCACGATCTGATCGTAGAGACTTGATAGTCTTTCCTAACTGGTTCTCAACTTCAGCTCGAAATTCTTTGAACTTTTCAAATGTTTCCGACTTTCGTTGCATTAGGTAGACATATCTGTATCTCGAGTAGTCATCTATAAAGGTGACGTAATACTCATAACCACCCCTTGCTTTAACATTCATTGGTCCACAGACGTCTGAATGTATAAGCTCTAGTGGTTGTTTAGCTCTAAGCCCTTTACCAGTAAAAGGTCTCTTAGTCATCTTACCTTCCAGACAAGATTCATAGACAGGTAAGGTGCCAACCTTTAACTCATTTAAAGATCCGCTTTTTACTAGTCTGTTTATCCGGTCAAGGTTAATATGTCCAAGCCTTAGATGCCAGAGATACATTTCGTTTTCTAGAGAAATCTTATGTCGTTTAGTTTTTGGTTTTTCAACTTTAAACATTTCGGTGTTGAGCAGTGTTGTATGCATTAACGGTCTTAACACATACAAATTGTTTTCATTAATTCCTGAACAAATATTGAGACCATTCTTTGCAATAATAACTGATTTATTATCAAAAGAAACAGAATATAATTGTTCTAACAACTTAGAAACGGAAATTAAATTTCGTGTAAATCCAGGAATAAAAAATACATTGTCCAACAAAATAAAATTATTATTACAAAAACGCAATCTAATTACGCCCACTGCTCGTGCCGATACGACATCCCCTGACCCCACTAGCATCGAGAAGGCTCCCTCCTCAAGCTGTGTCCAAGAATCAGTCCACTGCAAAGAAGAACAAACATGGTTAGTGGCCCCTGAATTAACTATCCAGGGTGAAGATTCATCTTCAACTAAACATGACTCAAGAACAAGTAAATCATATTTACCTTTCGCTTTCTTCTTTTTGGCTACCTCCTCCAGATACTGAGGACAATTCCTCTTCCAGTGTCCGACCTTGTCTCAATGGAAACATTTTCCTTTGCTCTTGTCTATGGAGGTGCCTTTCTTTTTGCTTTGGGCTTTCTTGGGTTTGGGCTTACCCTTCGCCTTCCCAGCAGACCTCTTCCTCTTATTATTATTGGAGGAAGATGGTTCGGCAACATTTGCCTCACCGGTCTTACTTTTGCTTTCCTTGGTCATGGACTCAAAAGTAGCGAGCTCATTGAGCAACTGTGTGAGACTAAACCTTAACTTGTTCATCTCATAGTTGTTCTTAAACTAATCGAAACTCTTCGGAAGAGTCGTCAGTATGATGCTCACTTGACTGGGTTCATCAATGGTGACTTCTTTCGTGTTGAAGTAGGACATCATGCTCAGGACATGTTCCCGAACTGATGTACCTTCCTTCATGCGAGCGAGCATAGCAGAACGAACAGCTTCGTGTCGCTTTTGCTCCGAGGGCTGCCCGAACATGGCTTGCAATGACTCCATAATTTCGAATGCTGTAGTCATTGCTTCGTGCTTTGTGACAAGCACGTCTGTCATAGAAGCTAACAGATATGTTCGGGCCTTCTCATCAGATGAGACCCATCGCTGGTATGCCTCACGAACAGTTCGTGTGGCATTGGCAGTAGGCACCGGAGGATATTCCTCCGTAAGCACAAACTTGAGGTCTTTGGTGACCAGTATTGCATTAATGTTAAGTTTCCATTTTGTGTAGTTATCACCAGTTAATTTATCGTTTGCAAGTATTTGTAATAGTGCAGATGACATGGCTGAAAAAAAAACATAAATTAAGGATTCATTCAGTCATACATTCTAAACATGTGCGAATGTTCGGCATAAAATTAAACATGATGCATGGAAATGTTTAATGAACAAGAACAACCCTAAAAACAATGTTTCTATGCCATGACAATCCAACAAACCACAAGCAAGTACCGCCTTAGGGTCGGTCAAATTCTTGCATGTTGGATCGAGACCTTCTCAGTCAAAGGATATACCAGAATAACTCTTATGCCAATATCATTCAACCATCGTTTATTAGGTCAGGTTTTTAATTAACCAATTTAATTAAAACCTTGTGAGTGTAACCCATCATTTCAGATCTCAAGAGCTTAACTCAAAAATTGCCGCCATAGGTCGGTCAATCCCGAAATCCCCTCCGAAATCCTATCTGTTTGGAAGTCAACCTTGGTATTGATTCTTATGGAAACCCTCCTTAGGGAGGACGAAAACAAAGCCGTCACGAGGCCCCACTCGAATCTCACGGTGTTGAACTAATGATGGAGACCGCGGGATATAATGTTATATATCCCTCTCCCACTCACTATTTTATATTAAGGGTTTTCTATTAATAATAATGCACCTATATTAAACTAGATTAAACGGCTAATTTTAATCTAAGCGTCAAGTGCATTAATCATAAATTATTAGAATCCTATTCCAATAACTAATAAACTAAATTGATTTTTAACACTTAAAAAATCTAGTTCATTAGTGATAATTCAAATCTATGTAAACTGTTTACTAAGACTAGAATTATTATTAAATGTGTATTTACCAAGTTTCAACTATTAAAACTAAACACATTATTAGGTCCAATTATTATTAGGAGCTTAATCAAATTAATCCTAATATATATTTTAAGGACCCTACTAATCTAAGTATTTAAACTCTTTAATAAAAAGATTAGTAATTAATGAGATTTACCAAGTTTTTACTCCTAAAAACTAATCCCATTAAAAATAGCCAATTATGTGAATAACCCATTTTAATCAAATTAAAAAAAATTAAACACATAATATAGATGGCTATAATGCATGTATGATATATCAATATATATATATATATATATGTGTAGGCACAACTAATTTAAATGACATGTATATGCATGGCAATGCTTAATCATCAAATAATTAAAACATACATGAGTTGACCGAGTGTTGTGGATTATTTAACCTAAAAATTGGAATCTAATTACAAAAAATATTCCCAAGGCATCCCTTGGTCTTCTTGTAATTTCTAAGACTTCCAATCTCTTCAGGTCATGTGCACTGGTAGCATGGCTGGTACGCATCACTGGTAAACATGCGCTGATCTGCATGCTTGCAGGTGCTAGGTGCGCGCTGGAAGGATTGCTCGCTGGTAGGCGCGCGCTGGTGGGCCGAGCGCTGGTAGGCTGCGCTGGAAGGCATTTGCGTACTGGTAAGCTTGCGCGCTGGTAGGTGGCATGCGCTGGAGGTTGTGCGCTGGAAGGCGCTGGTAGGCTGCGGGAGAAGGTACGTTGAGCGCTGGTCATGCACGCTGGTGACGCTGGTGGCATGCTCTAGTGCATGCATGCTCGCTGGTCTTCATGCGCAGGTTGTACTACCAGGTCTCTTGATTACATTTTTTTTTTTAATAATACAACAGTAAAATAAAAAAAATATAACAACATTATACAACCCAGAAACACTCTAAATCCACAACACCATAAAAAATTACGATCAACCATGTTTTTAAATTAAACAATTTAATTAAAAAACATCATACACTCATCAAAAAAAATATGTGCCTACACATTCATACATATCAGGACTAATCGAATTCGATTATACTGTACAGAAATTGGCTCTAATACCAATTGTTGGAACCTAGGATTACAGATTGCGCAGCTGAAGGTTTTAAAATTATTATGCAATCATTAAACTAACTCATTTGTACAGTAATAATCAAATGTGATAATTAAGTGAAGAAACTTTTTCATACCTACGTAGGAGGCTCCTTCACTTTGATATGAACTGCTCCTGATTTGAACCACGTGATCTTCCTCGCTATCTCCCGGAACTGGTGATAGCGTGTGGGCTCGTCACGATATTCAGGACCTGTATGGAGGAAGAAGAGAAGAACACGCACACAAAAACAAATCCTAGCAGTGCAGAACTTGTGTTCTCGCCACACACTAAAATTTTTCTTTATTTTGTTTGCTGTTCACGATCACTCCTCTCTCTTCTTTGTTTCAAGTAATCTAATTACTTTTGTATGCTGTGTTATTTTTTCATTCGGTTATCTCTTGCTTTTAAATTGAAAATATATATCTCATATATATTCAAACAAAACCGAAAATCAAATTTGATTTTTAAAAATTTACAAAGATATCTCATATCCATTTAAAATTAATTAAATATTTATTTTTGAATTCAAACATTTTAAATTCAATTTCAAATATTTAATTTAATAAAATAAAATAATCATATTATCTTATTTTATTCAAAATCAAATATCAACTAACACCCTCCATTTAGTGATTAACAACATAATTAAATAATCTTATTATTTAATTTATTTTCACCATTATTCATTAATTAAATAATCCCATTATTCAATTAATTCCCGAATAAATACGTGTCACTTTCGTAACACAATTAATTGGACAATCCAATTAATTAACCGTGACCCTTGTTACCTAAATCGATCGGGCTAGCAAGGGGACCTAATTGACCCATAGTATTTTGAGCTCCAATAATCCTTAGAAATTATTAATTAAACTCTTTAATTAATATTTCATGATTATTAACTTCGATGTTATTCCACTAAAAACCCGAAGCTGCATTCTCTCAACTGTAGACGTTTTTACACAAACCAATAACTCTCGGTGTCCATCGATATAGCTATTACATATGGTATAATCCTCCACAAGTAGTTCATAATTAGAGCTGGGTCATAATGTCCGTTATACCCCTCTAATCATAACTTTCCATTAAGTACCATTGATTCTCTAATGAACAATAAATCCTACATTCCTTACGAAATTAGGAGAGCGCTCATATTGTTCAAGCCCCGAATCAACCCTTAAGGGAACTACCATCTACTTCTCACAAGAAGGAGTGGATTCCACTATTGTGTACAAACCTTCCCAGCCACAAGCCAAACCGCGATCCCAACATACGGAGTATATTGATCGGGAATGCAACTCCGACCTCACCCATGGTATATCAAAAACCACGATCTAACCTGAAGGAGTCAATAAGACACTCAGGATAAAGATCACCCACATATAGCCATCATTAGTTGATATATATGAATCTCATCGTTAAACGGGTCTTAGTGAGAGATTCATATAGATCATGGCCCAGCCCTATATGATCACCTCATACAAGGTGCCTCCATTCTCATATCTTCATATGAATGATCCAGGATAGGATCACCGTACACTACGAAATGGACCGCAACTGTAGATTAACCACAAATAAAGTACCCAGCTTTATTTGCTATCTACTGACTCTTTAAATTGCTCATTTCAAACTGAATCCATCTATATATGACACTCATATACTCAGTTCGAAATTACATCCTGCAATTTTGGATGTTAAGTGCACATGTTATATAAAGTATGACACAAAATGAATGAATATACTACTTCTTTTATTTATGTTCAAATTATATTTACATATTACAAGCTTTAGGGCAAAAACCCCAACACCGCCAAGATCCACAATCCACACGTACTTGTATGGATCACTTGATATATTCTACCGGACCAATTTATGGGTCCATCTAGAATTGCATTTAATATATTAAGAATATAATATGTCTATTATTTATTTAATGGGCTGCTCTATTATATTAATATATTAAAAGGAGACATGTGGGCTTGTTTCTTTTAGTAAGAATAAGTCTGGTTCACATGTGGACTTTTATTTAAAGTCTAATGGATTAAATAAAATAAGAAAAATAATATTAGGCCCATGTATATATGGTGTGGGCGGCAAGGCTAATAAAATAGCCCAAGATATTATTTTATTTTATTTGTTTTGATTAAATGGAAATTAATTAATTATTTAATTAATTAATAGTTTAAATCAAAATCTTTTCCTGATCAGTAAATAAAATACTATGTGTTGGATTAGGGTTAGAATTCTTTTAAGTGATAGGAGTTCTAATGTCGTAAGGATTAAGTCCACATACACTCCATACCACACAAAGAATTCGGCCACCCTAGTCCTATATGGGTTAGGATTCTTAAATTGATAGGAATTAGGGAAAAGCACAATTCCTTTTCAAGTAAGGAAATTGGCCAACCCTAGATTTCCTACACAAAGAATTCGGCCAACCCTATTTTGAAAAGGAGAAATTTCGGTCACCTTATAAATATAAGGTGATAAATTTCGGCCACAAAGAAGCTTGAGTGAGAGAGATTTTTGTTTGCTTTGAAAAATAAAAATCTTACTCAATACACATAGAATTTTGGCCAAGAGAGAAAAAGAAAAAGAAGTTCCCATTCGATAGTGCACTTGCAAGCCTTTAACATCAAAAGGTTTTGTGAACACTTTCGATTTAGGGTTACGCGAGTTTCAATCATATCGATTGTGAATTCAAAAGTGACCGGAACTATTTTTCTAGGCTCTTGGTGTTTTGGGATTGAAGATCAGGATCAAAAGTTCCATACATCCATTCTCAGGTAAGCAATTCAAAGAAAAAAAAAAGGGAGACCATGCTCCTAGGTGATTCACGTACGTGCTAGGATTGAAGATCTTGCGGATTACCATCGACGTAAGTCAATCGGATCACGCGACAAGAGGTATTTAACTCTAACCGTATATTTGTGTTTAATTAATTAAAGGGTTAAGGTTCAAATCTTTAGAAAAATTTTAAACTATACGAAAATCTACTTTTCGCCTTCCGCTGCGGTTTTAGTTAATTTTTCCCTACAGCTCTTAGGTGATTCACGTTCGTGATAGGATTGGAAGATGTTGCGGATTACCATCGACGCTAAGTCAATCGGATCACACGACAAGAGGTATGATATCTTTTGAGTATATGTATGTTTAATTAATTAAATGGTTAAGGTTCAAATATTGGAAAATTTTTAAACTATACTAAATTCCTTTTTAGTCTAGCTTCCGCTGCGTTTTCGAATTTTTCCCTACATGAGTTTTAGCGGACTTTGGTGTATGCTATTTATCATTGTGAAATATACTATTCTAGATAAACCAAATAAATATGTACTATTAAATCGTTAGCATTGGATGGATTTCGGCACCATCAGAACCATATGTTTAATTATAACTTCTTCTTTTTTTTTTCAGAGATCTTATCTTCACTTTCCCCAAAATCTGAAGATAAGATTTCTGAGTATGGCTAATTTCCAACCATTGGATGGATTGCATCACATATGAACCGTAGAAATTAATGTTAAGCGGAAAAAGGAAATAATCACTAATTGTTGAGCAAGAAACTAAAAGTCTCCGGACAACAATCTAAATGACACTTTTTGGACCTCTTTCAGGCTTGGGCACTGCCTGAGCTTTCCGAAAACATATTATAAGAGTCATTTGGAGCCCGTAAGTGAAAGTTATGAGCCCACAAAGTTAGCCTCGTTTAAATATGAGCAGTGACAAATATAAACAAGTTCAAAATTAAGATTAACAAGAGTTAATTACACAAAATTGACCAATGGATCTTCTAATTCACATGCTCAATTGCATATTCCAACACTTAACTCGATCGAATAGCTCCATCTCATACGAATCCCCAATTCGATCGAACATGATGAGCAGTAAATCATAATATCCAGAATTTAATATTAAATTTAAAATAGTTATTGCAATACACGCGCTTCTAGAAGAGCGAGTGGATGACAGATGTATCCATCTAGTTACAGCTCAGCACGTGGCTGACAACAGCTGCAAGCCAACGTGGAAAACAAACAAAGACACTTTAATTCAAAAAATCCAACCCGTGAACCAGATTCTCACTTTTCCCAAAATATCAAAATAAGATATCGGAGTTTTTAAAATCCAGCTATTGGATGGAATGCATCACCATCTAAATCATAGGACACCTCTCAAAAATAATATCTAGACTTCTCCAAAATTCTTATCACCATCTTTCCTAAAATCTGAAGATAAGAAATCAAATGCAGCAATGCCAACCGATGGATGGATTCTCTCACCATCTGAACGGTAGGATTAAATCTGAATAAAATACCTCCTAGTTTCTATAAATATCAAACCACAATAAATTAAACATATCCCTTCAAATCTCTTATCCATTCGAATCACTTATCTCTTCAAATCACTTTGCCCTTCAAATCATTTTTTCCAAAAAAAATGACTTCCTGAACTTCTTCATACTCATATGCAGAAGAAACACACCTTTGTCAGGTATATCTCGATACTTCGTAAAACCCGATCATAGGTACAAACCAATCAAAGGATATGTTCTGGTCTCGAGTTGAGACCGATTACAACAACACCAAACTAGAGAATATAGGTGAACCTCGTGGCAAGAGGAATTTGCAGTGACGAATGCAAACTATCCTTAGTGCAGTTGGAAAATTGTGGGGATGTATACGACAGATCAAAAGTCTTAATCCTAGTTGTACTTCAAAAGTGAATATTGTGAGTATTTGTTAAAATTAAAGTTGTAGAAAAATTATATTTAATATTGAATTTTAACATTATATATTTGTATCACTTTGCAGATAACTCATGCCAAATTTTATAAACACAGGATAACAAATACAAAAAAAGATTCAAATTTGACCATGTGTGGCCCATCCTCAAAGATATGCAAAAATTTACTGATAACAATATTGCAACATCAACCTTCCGAAGGCAAAATGGTCATTTTGTATCATCACAAGAAGACTCTCCAACTCCAGAGTCTCCCACGGTATCTCCTGGATTATCTTCATTTTCTCTAAATATAACTACTGATGACGTTGGCGGTAATTCATCTCAATGGCCCGTTGGGGGAGAGAAAGCAAAATTGAAAAGGAGGGCTGAAGAAGAAAGCTCAAATTTTTTTTTGGCATGGTGCAAGAAAGACAAGACCAACTCATAGAAGTTTTTTTAAAAAAGCAGTCAGCAGAGGGAAATAAATTACGATATTATGGAGAGAAAATTGGACGTGGAGGAAGCCAAAATTGTAATGATGGATTTGAATACCATAACTGATCCAAACCGACGCGTGTTTATACATCATGAACAATTAAGAATTATGGCAAAACGAGCTCAGCAACGAGGCCAGGGACCCAAAATACATCTGGGTCTTTTGATGATTTTTTCAATAGTCTCGAAGAATCTGGAAATGGTCTTCCGGACTACTAAATCGTTGTTGTAATTTATGTTGTATTTTCCATTAATTTTAGTGTCTTCCAATTAATAGTGATTTATTTCATCACTATGAAGTTTGTATTTCATTTATAATGTTTTTTTTAATTAATGTAATTTGCTTTAATTTCCGCTGTTTTGAATTAAGTGATTTATTTAGAAAAAAAATTGCAATCAAAATTTTTAATTATACACTTCATTTTAATTTATTATAAATATTAATATCAATAATAATTACATCAAAAAAATCATTAAATAATAAAAATGACTAAATTGAAATAAATTTAATTGATTATGGTACAATTGTAATTAAATAAAACCTTTAAATAAAGGATATAATCAGAATATATTTTAATAAATATGGTTAAACTGTGATTTGATAAAAATATAGGGTTAAAAAACCAAGTTGGGTTGGAGGTGGGTTTTAGCTAGAAAACGGAGATGGCGCAGGGGATAGAGTGGGGTTGGAGATGCCCTGAGAACCTATATCTAAAAGACAAAGCTATATTTGGACACATATACTTGAGCATTTATTTATAGTTTGAAAACCATTTGATCACCCATGACATGTGAGGCACACTAACAACTTCGCAATCTCCAAATATTTTCCCCTTTGGCAATTGAATTTACTTACGTTAGCATTTAGAGCTTGTTTGGTTGGACTTTTAGAAAACCTCTATCGGTAAAAAATCTACTTGTAGTAGATTTATTAGAAATAGAGTTTTTGAAAAAAAAAATTATAGTTGTTTGACAGGTAGATTTGTTTTTTAAAAAAAATGTCTATTTGAAGAAACACGAAAACTTAACCAAACGAGCACTTCTCTCAAAATGACTAATAGTTTTTTTAAAAAAGATTATTGTCGTAAAAAATGTATAAAAACTAACAAATTTAATAGATTCTTGGGGAATTAAACTAAATAAAAATTTGGGAGAATGTCAGAAATAGCCCACTTGAATATTGAAAAATTGTTTACGGAAGCGAACAAAATTTTGATTGTTTGTAATCATATCAGAGCTGCAATTACCCATATGCCCTTATATAAACATCACCCCCTTCTCAGTTCTCTCCCACTTGGTCTAACTTGAAGAGAGAGAGAGAGAGAAACACCGACGTAGACAGAGAAAGCTCTGCTGGACTGGACGACGCTACTCTAGTAATTATGATTCTTTTTTTTGGGACAAATGATTTCACGTGTTCCATACTTCCATTGATGATTTAGTTCGGGAACAAATGACAATTTCATGTTTGGGGTGAAATAAAATCTTATAATATAGTAATTATCAATCAAAATTTAGTTTGCGGTTCAAATTTTCGTATAATTCATGTGATGCGATTATTTTTATAAATATTATCACAATGGTTTTTGTAACACACGTCTATCTATTTGAACTAGCGGGAATTTGGCAAATTGTACACCTTCACAATTCGTAACAAGGAAATTATATATGAACCATAGTTTGTGCATAAGAATTATATATTTATTTATGTATTCATCATGATACAAACGAACTAAGTTAGATAAGCTGCGAAAAGTAGGAAATGCCTAAAGGTAATTAATTTGGTAGCTACAGCAATGGAGATTATAAAGTGTGTTTAATTATGTGAACTCCCATTGAGCGTTGGAATTAATGCCTTTATCAAAACCAATATTGGCTGACCAGATAGTTTGATATATTTATAATTTTATATATAGCTAGTGATGTGTAATGCACTCCCCTTTGGTTTGATCATCTTGATTTTCTTCATCATTTCTCACACTTTTCACCATTTCTTCTTCCTTGTTCTTCCCCCACAACACACTATAGAGACCACCCACCAGCAATACAGCCCCACCAACACTGCAAATTAAAATGGACCCTTGTCAATTCTCATGTATATATAATGGGTTTCCATAGTACATAATATTTAAATGAAGTCAACAAAACAGACGGTCTAGATTTGCATGATGACATGATGATCATTTGCTAGAAGAGAAGGGATAGATATTTATGGACCTTCCCCAGTAAAGGGCTTCTTTCCAGAGAAATGCTGAGAAGATTGCTGTTATGATGAGAGCACATGGTGTGAATATTGAAGTGAAAACTGGCCCTTTTTTCTCAATTGCCCAAACTTGTAGCCAATAAGTAATGCCAGTCACAATCACACCCTGCATGTTTCACTAAATAAGTTAAAAAAAACAAGACTCGTATAAATATATTTTCACATGGATTAATTAGGATAAAACTACCCTAAATTAAATTAGAGCACTTTCACAATTTATATTTTTGCATCTGAAATTGTCATTTAAAAAAAAAAAATTAATTACACATTTATACTTGATGCAATCATGCAATAATTAAACTACGTCATTTAATTAACAATGTACAACTTGTGTTAAATAAGCAGGCTACTCCTCCTGTCTCTATTGAATAATATGTCAGAGCTAATTATTA
Source organism: Dipteronia sinensis (assembly GCA_033220585.1). Classification (NCBI taxonomy): domain Eukaryota; kingdom Viridiplantae; phylum Streptophyta; class Magnoliopsida; order Sapindales; family Sapindaceae; genus Dipteronia; species Dipteronia sinensis. The sequence goes on along the minus strand of CM065636.1, from coordinate 57,310,987 downwards.
CAGTATATTAACATAATCTTTGCGTACATCAAATATTTATCAATAGGATTCTCTTTATGTCCATATTAAGGGTACGTAACTACGTACACAACGGCAGCCCTGGGGTGGGTAAGGGGGGCGCCCGCCCCTGGCCACTCATGCCTATGAACCCCAGATACATACTATGTGTTTTTGTTGTGTATTAAATTATATAAAAATAGAGATTCAAAAAAAAAACTCAAACAATACCAAAGAAAATTAGAATCTGACTCAATTTGTTTTATTCTAATGCAAAACCTAATTTTTTTTAAGTTTCATACTTTCCTATCACCTATTACTTATATATTTTTCATTTCTTCTCCATCCACCAAAAAAAAAAAGATAACTGGAGACATAAAAAACATGAATTTTTTAGTTATTATTTTTGTTTTGGAATGAAGTGGGGATGATTTTGTTGGTATAAGACCTATTTTTTAGATTTTGCCCAAGGGCCTCGGAATAATCAGGACCGGCACTGTACGTACATACGTGTTAACATATATTTTTAGAGTATATATTAGCAGAAAGAAATTGACATGGTGATTGCGTGAGCATATATATAAAACATATGTATGTATACAAGAAGCTGTCATTACTGATGTGATTTGGAGCAATATATAGAAGATGCAGGCAGCGCATGATGTTTTCACCAACAAAAGATCATCACAAGATAGTGTTCTCTCTCTATATAAAAGCTTTATAATGGAATTTCATAACTATTTTTGGGCCAAAAAATCTCCTACACGTCAAGTTTGGACATGGTACAAAATATTGTTTTGTGCCTTTGTTTGTTAGTCTAATAGAGCAATACAGGTAACACATTGTCCACTGCCACAGAAGAAGCCAAGCTAGCTAGGACGCACTTTAATTAAATCAACTTTAATAAAGCCATTTCATTTATGTGTTGTTATCCTTACAGAATTGCAGTGAAGCTTCAAAGATTTTCAAAGCATTTTGAAGAGAAATGTTGTTTCAGATGGATTAAGACCAGAATTTTTATTGATACTCCTAGTCACCGGAATAGCTAAGTGGCATAGCTAAGTGGCATAGCTAAGGATTTAAACCGGGCTAAGCTATTTTTTCAAAACACTATTTATATAAGAAAAAAAATTAAATAAACTTTCACTAAATGAAAGAAATTATTATTTTAAATATAAATACATACATCTGAGTTCTAACCTAGTAGGGGAACATAATAAGCTTAACTCTCAAAGTTTATGTTTGATTTTGAAAACAAAAGGTAAAGAAGATGACAATATGGCCCCGTTTGATGTACATGATTGGATTGAACTATTTTATGGGATTAGATTGGACTGTAATTGAATTGAATTGGATATAATTAAATATAACACTGTCTATTGTTTGTTGTAACATGAGATATGATTAAAATAGTCTAATTTTATGTTTGGAAATTGGAATGACCTGAGATTGGATTAAAAATAATTTGATGAACTATTTAATATATGCTTAAACTATAATTAAATTAAATCATTTTTAAAATATTATTACTCTCTTAAATAAAGATATAAATAAAATAAAAAAGTAAATTAAATAAATTTGTTATTCTGCTTACTCCAAAAGCTCGAAAAAAATGGTTCTTCTTTAACCTAGTATGCACACCCACCACCATAAAAAATAAAAAAAAGTACTAGAATTACTCTCTCAACTCACTCTCTCAATCTACTCTCTCTTCTCCTTTTGACACTTGTCAATTATTTACTTTTTTTGAAATAAATTTGTTATAGTCTTTTCTTTACAATATTAATAATATTATTATTTTATGTACCTCTTTTTTATTTTCTAAAATATCATAAAAAACACTATTTATACTTGAAAAATTAACGGTTTTGTCTATAATATCATAAGTTCATCATATTTTATAAAGTAATTATTTTTACGCGATTTGAAAAATATAGTTAAAAAAAATAATATTTCATTAATAATAACAAAACTCAAATATACTAAAAAAGGCAAGATGTCAATGTTTATTTTATTTTAATAACTTTAATATTGTTTATAATATATTTGCTAATTTTCTTTTTGAAATAAAATAAAATAAATTTAATAAATATTATTAAACTCATTTTACCTTTGAAAAGTTTTACTCACATATGTGGAAATGACAATTTGGTATAAAAAAGGGCAATTTCGGAATATGTGGATGGTTTGAATTTTAAATAACATGTAAAAGTAATTCATTAATAATGACTCTAAAATCTATTTTTGAAAAGTCAATATATGACAAGTGTCAAAAGGATAAGGTAGAGTGGGTTAGAAGAGTGAGTTGAGAGAGTATATCTAGCACTCTTCTAAAAAAAAATATTAAATAATTTTTCATACCTTCGATTGAGAGTTTGAAATGAAGATGATACAAAAAAGAAGAAGAGAAATTTTGAAAAAGAAGAGCATCGAGATTGAATTTGTGCCATTATGAGATTGAATGAAAGAGAATTAATGAAAGAGAAGATTTAACGGGATGAATAATGGGTGCCATTCTGAGTAGGGGCGGCAAAAATCCCCGACCCCGCCCTAAAACCGCGGGGCGCCGGTCCATTTGGGGCGGGTTTGGGGCAAAGTTTTTTACCCTGTCCGGTTACTGGGTCGGGTATGGGGCGTTCCTTTTTTCTCCGACCCGTACCGTTTGACCCATAAATATATATATATATATATATATATATATATATATATATATATATGCGTGTGTATAATATATATATATATTAAAAATATTTAAATATATATTAAAATATATTTTTTAAATATAAAAGTAAAATAATATATATAATACATATATATTTTAAATTTATATATTTTAAATAAAAAAGGAAAAATAATATATATATATATATATATTTGAAACGGGTCATTCGGGTTAGGTTTGGGGCACCCCTACTCCAAACGGGTTAGGTTTGGGGTGGAAATTGAAAACCCATTTGGATCACAGGTCAAGTTTGGAGCAACCTTTAAAAATCGGGTTTCGGGTTTGGGACAGGCCGAGCCTGCCCCAACCCGCCCCATTGCCCCTCCTAATTATGAGATTTAATGAAAGAGGAGTTGAAATCTGATAAGAGAGGGACTCTGGCTTGGTATGGGTGTGATGAATAAATGAGTGGGTGCCCATGAGCAAAAATAATGCTGGGATTAATAGAGGGTTAGGGGAGGTAGGTGAGTTTATTTTAACCCCTTGTTATGCAACTATTTTGTTGTTGGGATTGCTAGTCCCATGTTTTAAACTATCACCAAACGCAGGATTCAAATTAAATCTTTCAGATTAAATCTGTCCAATCTCAAGCCGATCTGGTGTGCCAAACAGGGCCATAGGTATAAATTTATCAAATATCGGATTCCCACACGTTTTTCTTGTATAATTCTAATAAATACAAGTTTTATTTTTTTTCTTCTGTTTTTTTTTTCCTTTTTTATTTTGTAAATGCATCAAATTTAGATGTGTGTAAATATATAATTTTTTTCCTTTTTGTTTTTTTAATAAATGTGGGATTCCATGAACATTAAGGGGTTGTTATTTTTTACATTTAAAACTTAATGAGTCAAAATTGAAATTATTAAGTTGTTTTGTTTGTTTTTTTAAGTAGTCAAACAACTTAAAATTACTAAAAAACAACTTAAAAAAAAGTAAGAAATTCTGACTTTTAACTTAATTCTAAATCACTGAATTTCATTTAATATATTTTCTTCCAAGATTATCCTATCAAAGATAACATATTTCTAATTTTATCATAATTTTATGTTATACACATTTATTTCTTTTAACTTATTACTTATGATAAAATCTCAAAAAAAAAAAATATTAATCACATTGTAACTTTCAATACCATCGTTGAACCTTCAACTTTAAAAAAAAAAATCAAAACCATTTTGTTAAAATCAAAATCATGAATAATATATTGCAATTATTACGTAAAAAAAGTTTAAGATTTGTTAAATTATTTTTATTTAGTTGTTTATATCATATAAAATTAAAATATATTACAATTAATAGTAACAATGGTACAAATGTCAAATTAATTGTTTTTAAGCCATTATATATTTAAAAAAACAATAAAATTGACATTCTATTTACAGGTGATAAAAATAATAAACAAAAATGTTATTCAAATTCATGTTTTTTGGTTTACACCATCCGGTTTCCGGGTGGGGCGGATCCACCATACGGTGCAATCGGCTCTGTCCACACCCCGACTAATCCGGATTCGCACTGGGTCGGCCCACTAAGGGGTAAAGTGTTCCCAATATGTGCAGCTCTGTTCACAAGGGGGGTTGAACCCACGACATTGTTTAAGGGATGAGAGTGCCGAACCACTCACACCAACACATGATTGGTATTCAAATTCATGTTTCATTCACTATTCAAACGACCATAAGTCTTTAGGTGAATTTCTAATGTTGAAAATTACATAAATACTAGAAATATAAAAATGGATGAAACTTACACAGTAGACTATAGAAAGAAGGTGAATATCCCAAGCAAGCTTCCAAGGTGATGGATTTCTGTCGGCAGCTACAGCCCAAAATGCTGATTGTACGCAACTGAAGAAGCACTGTAGAGAGGTGAGGCGTATTTTCGCTGGATATTCCTTAATAATGGGACCCTTTATAATCACACAAAAAAAAAAAAATTTAATGAAAGAGAAATATATATATATATATATATGTATATATATAATTAAGAGATAGATGAACATAGGAAACAAAAATAGAAGGTAAAAGCAAAAAGAACCTGCAAAATGAGCCACAAAGACCATGCTGTGTTGGCTGCGAGCATGATGAGAGCACCTTTAATCCAATCCTCGAAGGAGCAAACCTTTATTGATGAGCCTGTGATTTGCTTTTGATTGTCATCTGGATTATACCACTTCATGAAGTTCAGAGGAGGCCCCTTCAGAAAAGCAAACACCAGAGCCCCAGAAACACCTGTAATTGAACCCAACACCTTTGCAATTCCATGCACATGTTTTATGGAAGCACTTTCCATCCTGAAAATCATAAAAATTGTCTAATTAATTGTCTTTAAAATTTATTTAGGCTGTATATAATTTTCAACGATAAATAATTTAATTTGTGTTGGATTACCTTAATAAACCAGCCATGAAAAAGGTAATGGCAGGAATTAGGTTGGTGGTGGCAGCAGCAAATGTGGCTGTGGTATAGTTGATTGCAACGTAGTAGAGATTTAAACTTAAGGTAAGCCTGAAAAAGTTTGCAAATATTATTATCTGGGAATTAATTAAATTCTTGATTTTGAGAATCAAATTGATCAAAACAAGTTCATACCCAAAAAGGGAAATCAAGAAAATCTTGCAGAGTAAGTAGTATGATAAAGGGGAGGTCTTCTTGCTGCAAATTACAAGTTCATGAATCATGATCAGATATATAATTAAGTGAGAATGATTGACACTTAAGTATATGTAATGTGTAATTAACCTTTCAAGGAAAAATGCAAATGGAGCTAAGGCAAGAGAAGCGAAAGCTTGGCGGTAGACCACAAACACGAAAGGGTTCATTCCTTTGGCAACAGCTGCCTTGGAGAACAAGGCCATGCCTGCATAAACAAACTGGACCAGAAGCATTGCAATGTAAGGCTTATAGCTCTCCACGATCACTCCAACATAGCAAAGTAGGGTCTTCATAATGTTGCACTATCTTTGGCCTATTGTGGGATTTTTAGATTGAGAACCACTTCAATATATAGAGAAGCAAAGCACTCACTCAGCATCTGTCCTTGGAACAGCTTTTTCCCATGCTTACTTGTCTGTTACTATCAGTCCATTACTATTGAAAATTAAAGTGGAATTTTTTTTAAAGTAAAAAGGGTACTTTAATACCATCTCCCAATGTGGCTTAGGTGGTGAATGACGCTCATTTAACATGACAATGTCTAAGATTTGAGTCACTGCCACTGCATGTTATATATATATATATATAAGTGTTGTGAAAATTGTCAAGATACAAATAAATAGGCAAAATAAAAGCAGAGCGGAACAAGAGAAATGTACGTGATTCAGCGTAAAGCCTACGTCCACGTGCAGAGAAGAAAATAAATTTGCTATGATCAATGAAGATTACAAAAGAGTGTCTCAGAATCACTCACAAAACCAAAAACCCTATTATACCAAAAGAACTCTTTGACAACTCAAAAGAAACCTCTACTCTAGAAGATCATTTAACCACATATTTATAATATGGGTAGAGAGAAAATAAGAATCTATATCAAATAAGGTTACTAATCACTAAATGAAGCCACATATTAATAAATCTCCACCTTAGCTTAAATTCATACCAAGGTCTACTGAGTAGAATTTCAGCTTGTCATCTCCTCCAACAAACCCCCTAGGGTAACTCATAAATTGCAAACACAAATCAAGTCAAAGCTGTTCTTGAACTTAAGCACAAGAATAGGCTTGGTTAATATATCAGCAGGATTTTCTGCTGTAACAATTTTCTTGAATGTAATTGCTTCATGAGATACGATCTCCTGAATAAAGTGACATCTGACAACAATATGTTTGGTCCTCTTTGTAAGGAAAAACACGCGGCGGAAGCGAAAAATTGGGTTTGTATATTTCAAAAATTTTCCTTTTAAAAGAAAGAACCTTAACCCTTGATTAATTAACATATAATAAAAGTATCGAACATTTTTCACTTGACGATTGATATTGCGTCGATTTGAATCCGCTTATGTTGATTTGAATCCGCAAGATCTTCCAATCCAATCACAAACGTGAATCACCTAGGAGTGTGGGCTCTCTTTCTTTGTATTGTAAACTTGAGGATGGAAACAAAAATATTATTTCTTTTTGTTAGTCACAATAATCCTTGTAGAGAAAATAAAGAACGTTTGGTCACTTGTGAATTCTCAATCTTTTAATCGAAAACTCGCGTGAACCCTAATTCGATCTTGTACACAAAGCCTTTTGATGTAAAACTATCAAAAATAAAACGCTTATTATTCTTCTTCTCTTTGGCCGAATTCTACACCCCTTTCTTGAGTTGGAAGTTTTTTTTTAAATTCAAAAGTAAGAGAATAAAAATTTTCTCTAAAAAAAAACTTCTTCCTTCAATTATCTTTCTTGGCCAAATTCCATACATATATATATATATATATATATATATATAGGGTGGCCGAATTCTCCTACTCTATGGAGGATTTAAGTTTCACCAAAACTCTTATCAAGTAAGTAGTTAAAACCAATTCCAACTCAGAGAATGAATTATCCAATAATTAATTATTGAATATCAAATTGTGACTTAATCTATAACTTCCTAATTGATTAACAATTAGAGTTTTGATAGATATCAAATACTTCCTAATTTGACCAGATAAATAAAACCTTTTCATTTTTCTACTTATCAAATAAGGTATTTGAAACTTATCATACTACTAACAATAGTATGACACTAAGAGTCCTACTCCTAGTTAAAAAAAGATTTTGACTTTTAATCAAATAATTAATTAATAAATTAATTAATTTCCATTTGATTAAATAATAAAATAAAACAATATATTCGGCCAATAACTTAGCCTTGCCGCCCAAGTGTATATATATATATATATATATATATATATGGGCAATATATATTGTTTTTCCATTTTATTAAATTCATTGGACTTTAATGAAAAGTCTACATGTGAACTAGACACATTCTAATTACAAAATAAACAAGTCCACATGCCTTAATTTAATACATTAATATAATCTAGCAACCCATATATTTAAAATGTGCAAATTATATTCTTAATGTATTTATGGAATGCTAAACACACCCCATTAGGGCCGCCCAAGGATTCCCAAATCCTTGGCCGCCCATTCCAAGCATTTGAAGAGTTAACGCGTGTCTTGATCATACATGGCCGTGCCTCTCCAAAACTTTTGGATTCCGAAATCCAAAAATAATTCTAGATGGACCCAGAAATTGGTCTGGTAGAATATATCAAGTGATTCATGCAAGTTCGTGCGGACTGGGGATCTTGGCAGGTTATCTAAATTTAAGCATCAATAGACATAACCTAATCACAATCAACAAATGATTCACTTAGGTTCAATCTATTAATTTTAACTCATTCCACTAAAGAGCTAAAATTGAACTCTTAAATGAAGATAGAATAAGATAATGTTACTCATTCGTACCCTAGACAGTCTTATTGGAGATACTGTATCCGCGTTAAAATATCAATAATCGCCAGGAGCTCATAGACCGCCTATAGCTCTCCTAGTTACCATATTGACTCATATGACCATATTTTGAGCTTGGATATTTTGACTTGTCCAGAAGCCATGTTTCAATAGACACTATCGAAAACTTAACGTTAAGATTTAATATCCAATACCTCAAAATATACATATGATGATATGCTACTCTAATTTAATAAATCGAGCCACGATGTCCATATCTATAAATGAAGTCCTCTATCGATTAACAAATGAATACCTCCAAACTATCAAGGATAGACTATGCTATATAATCGTACTCATTGAAAGCTCAAATGATAACACTTGTAACCATAAGTCCATCATTTATCTCAGGATTGAGATAGATTCTTCGATTGTCTTCAAGTGAAAACTTTTATCCGCTGACGGTTTTGGATAAAGTATTTCACTGTGATCTTGTTCAATGCACCTAGTGCACTAGATTCTGTTACACAAAGACACTACACTTTGATGATTTTGGACTCATCATAACACATTTGATCTCACTCAAATGCTAGCAAAAGAATCTACAACTTTAACAAGGTAAAGACGCCTAACATTTATCTTAAGTTGTGAATATTGTTCAAGACTAACTAAAGTATTGTGTCTACCTCATACATATCCAGATGTACAAACAATATTTCATTTCTTATAGTCTTTTGACCTTATGATTATTTACTTTGATAATTATCATTATAAATGCTATAAGATTTTGTAAAACCATAAATCACTTTATTAATATGAAAAGATTGTCAATTACAATATTACACTCTTGCTATTGAGCATAATCCTAACAATCTCCCACTTGCGCTATAGCAAGTGTGTCATATCTCTCATTCCCATGTTCTCTAGGTGCCCATTAAAACTCTTATGTGGTAGAGCTTTTGTAAAAAGATCCGCTAGATTTTCTACTGATGCGATCTTGGTAATCGTCACGTCACCGCTATGCACAATTTCCCTCAGAAGGTGATACTTCATTTTAATGTGTTTCCCTCTCTTATGACTTCTTGGTTCTCTCGAATTAGCCACTGCCCCACTGTTCTCACAGTAGATAGTGATCTGCTTATTCACATTAGGAACCACTTCCAAGTAAATCAAGAATTGGCGGAGCTAGACAGCATTTTTAGCAGCTTCGCATCCTGCAATATACTCATCTTCCATGGTGGAATTAGCAATATAGGATTGCTTGATACTCCTCTATATGACTGCGCCTCCTCCAAGAGTAAACACATATCCTGATGTGGATTCCTTGGAGTCAGAATCTGACTGGAAATCAGAATTTATGTACCCAACAGGAATTAAATCCCCTCTAGAGTATACAAGTATATGATCTCTCGTTCTCTTGAGATACTTGAAAATATGCTTGACTACCGTCTAGTGATCAGGACCAGATTTCGATTGAAACCTGCTAACTATGCCTACAGCAAAACAAATATCTGGTCTAGTGCAGAGCATTGCATACATGAGACTTCCAATTGCCGATGCATATGGAATCCTACTAATGAATTGCTCTTCATGCTCATTCTTAGAATTTGTTCCTTAGAAAGTTTGATTCCAAGTCTGAAAGGTAACATACCTTTCTTGGAATCTTGCATGGAGAACCTAGACACGTTTTTATCTATGTATGAAGCTTGGGATAATGCAATCAATCTATTCTTTCTATCCCTTATTACTTGGATACCAACAATATAACTTGATTCTCCTAAGTCCTTCATATCAAATTGTTTTGCTAACCATTCTTTTACTGATGTCAATACACCTACATTGTTTCCGAAGAGTAGTATATCATTAGTGTAAAGAACTAAAAAAACCAACTTGTCGCCTTTAATCCTTTTGTATAAACAGAGTTCGTCAAGGTTTTGAATAAATCCAAAACCTTTCACAGCTTGATCGAACCTTATATTCCAGGGCATGGATGCTTGCTTCAGTCCATATATGGATCTTTGCAATTTGCATACCCTTTCCTCTTGGCCTTTTTCAATGAATCCTTCTGATTGTATCATATAGATGCTTTCATCAAGACTTCCATTAAGGAAATCCGTCCTGACGTCCATTTGCCAAATCTCTAGGTTTAGAGATGCTGCAATGGATAACAGTATCCTTATAGATTCAAGCATTGCCATAGGAGAGACGGTTTCCTCATAATCGATACCTTCCTTCTGTGTGTAACCTTTAGCTACTAATCTAGCTTTAAAAGTTTCCACATTTCCATCCATACCTCTTTTCCTCTTGTATACCCACTTGCACCCAATGGATTTTATCCCTTTAGGTAAGTCTACAGGAGACCAGACTTTGTTTGAGTACATATACTCAATTTCAGATTGCATTGCCTTTTGCCAAAGGCGACAATCAACATCCTCCATAGCTTCCTTGTACGTGTAAGGATCATCATCGTCCAGGAGATTTTCCACTGATTCTCCTAGACTGATTTATCTCTCGGATTGTCTACTAACACTGCCACTATGACGAGGAATGGTAGGTTGTTGATCTTGTGATGGTGCGGAACTTACAATTGGACTAGGTCGTGAGACCTTTTGTGGAATTGTATCTCCTGAGAGCTCATTCAGGACAATTCAACTTTTAGGCACAAAATCATTCATATAGTCCTTTTCCAGAAATTTAACATTTGTCGAAACAAATAGTTTAAGATGTGAAGGACTATATGTAGGGAAAAATTAACTAAAAACCGCAGCGGAAGGCGAAAAAATAATTTTCTTATAGTTTAAAATTTTTCTAAAGATTTGAACCTTAACCCTTTAATTAATTAAACTCAAATATATGGTTAGAGTTAAATACCTCTTGTCGCGTGATCCGATTGACTTACATCGATGGTAATCCGCAAGATCTTCAATCCTAGCACATACGTGAATCACCTAGGAGCGTGGTCTCCCTTTTTCTTTGAATTGCTTACCTTAGAATGGATGTATGGAATTTCTGATCTTGATCTTCAATAGTAAAAGACCAAGAGCCTAAAAAATTAGTTCCTGTCACTTTTGAATTCACAATCAATATGATTGATACTCGCGTAACCCTAAATCGAAAGTGTGCACAAAACCTTTTGATGTTTAAAGGCTTGTAAGTGCACTATCGAATGAGAACTTATTTTCTTTTTCTCTCTTGGCCGAAAATCTATGTGTATAGAGTAGGATTTTTATTTTCAAAACAAACAAAAATCTCTCTCTATTTTGCTTCTTCTTGGCCGAAAATTCATAACCTTATATTTATAGGTTGGCCGAATTTTCTCCTTCACCAAGTAGGGTTGGCCGAATTCATTGAATAGGAAATCTAGGGTTGGTTAATTTCCTTACTTGAAAAGGAATTATCCTTTTCCCTAATTTCTATCAATTCAAGAATCCTAACCCTTGTAGGACTAGTGGTGGCCGAATTCTTTGTATAATAAGGAGTGTATGTGGACTTAATCCTTACCACATTAAGACTCCTATCACTTAAAAGAATTCCAACCCTAATCCAACACATAGTATTTAATTTACTGATCAGGAAAAGATTTTGATTTAAACTATTAATTAATTAATTAAATAATTAATTAATTCCCATTTAATCAAAACAATAAAATAAAATAATATCTTGGGCTATTTTATTTAGCCTTGCCGCCCACACCATGTATATATGGGCCCAATAGTATTTTTCTTATTTTATTTAATCCATTAGACTTTAAATAAAAGCCCACATGTGAACCAGACTTATTCTTACTAAAAGAAACAAGCCTACATGTCTCCTTTTAATATATTAATATAATAGTGCAGCCCATTAAATAAATAATAGACATATTATATTCTTAATATATTAAATACAATTCTAGATGGACCCATAAATGGGTCCGGTAGAATATATCAAGTAATCCATGCAAGTACGTGTGGATTGTGGATCTTGGCGGGCTATCTAAATTTAAGCTTCAATAGACATAACCTAATCACAATCAACAAATGATTCACTTAGGTCCGATCTATTAATTTTAACTCATTCCACTAAAGAGCTAAAATTGAACTCTTAAATAAAGATAGAATAAGGAGATGTTTCTCATTCATACCCTAGACAATCTTATAGGAGATGGTGTATCCTCGTGAATAATATCAGTAATCGCCAAGAGCTCATAGACCGCCTATAGCTCTCCAAGTTACCATATTTCCTCATATGACCACATTTTGAACTTGGATATTTTGACTTGTCCAGAAGCCATGTCTTCAATAATCATTACTGAAAACTCAACGTTGCGATTTAATATCCAATACCTCAAAACATCCATATGATGATACTATACTCTCATTTAATAAATGGAGCCACGATGTCCATATCTATAAATGAAGTCCTCTATCGATTAACAAATGAATACCACCAAACTATCGAGGATAGACTATGCTATATAATCGTACTCATTGATAGCTCAAATGATAACACTTGCAACCATAAGTCCATCATTTATCTCAGGATTTAGATAGACTCTCTGATTGTCCTGATAATGAAAAGACTTATATCTAGTGACGGTTCTAGATAAAGTATTTCATTGTGATCCAGTTCAATGCACTAAGTGCACTAGATTCTTTTACTCGAAAACCTTTCGATGATTTTAGACTCATCATAACTCATTTGATCCCACTCAAATGCTAGTAAAAGAATTCTACAACTTTATCAAGATAGAGGTGCCCAACCTTTAACTTAAGTTGTGAACGTTATTCAAGACTAACTAAAGAATTGTGTCTATCTCATACATATCCGGATGTACAAACAATTCTTCATATCTCATAGTCTGTTGACCTTATGATTATTTACCTTGACAATTATAATTATAAATGCTATAAGATTTTGCAGAATCAGAAATCACTTTATTTATATGAAAAGATTGTCAATTACAATATTACACTCTTGCTATTGAGCATAATCCTAACACTATAGAAATAATATCTTTTAGCTCCTTTTGGATACCCCACAAATATGCATGTTTCTGAACGGGACTCCATCATTTCTGTCTTTCCTTTTAACACATGTGCTGGACATCCAAATATCCTCAAGTGGTGTAAAGTAGGCTTTCGCCTAGTCCATAACTCATGTGGTGTTTGAGGAACTGACTTAGATGGTACATCGTTTAGAATGTACATAGCGGTTTGTAAAGCATATCCCCAAAAAGAATTAGGAAGTGTTGAATAACTCAACATTGACCTAACCATGTCCAAAAGAGTCATATTTCTCCTTTCTATCACCCCCATTCTGTTGAGGTGTAACTGTGGCAGAAAACTTAGAAATTATCCTATTATCAATAAGATATTGTTGAAACTCACTAGATAGATATTCTCCACCACGATCAGATCTCAAGATTTTTATGTGTTTCTCAAGCTTATTTTTTACTTCAGCTTTAAATGCTTTAAACATGTCAAAAGCATCTGACTTATGTCTCATGAGATACATATAACCAAATCTCAAGTAATCATCCATGAAAGTGATGAAGTACTCATATCCACGTCTAGCTTGAATGGTTATAGGACCACACACATCGGTGTGTATTAATCCTAAACATTCAGTGGCTCTTGTGCCTTTCGTCGTGAACGACCTTTTGGTCATGAACGACCTTTTGGTCATCTTACCTTCCAGAAAAGATTCACAAGTTGGTAGATCATTAACCTTTAAGTCATGTAAAGGTCCATCACTAACCAATCTCTTAATCCTATCAAGGTTAATATGACCTAGGCGCAAATGCCATTGGTAAGTTTCATCTTTTGATAATTTTATTCTTTTATGATTAGGTTTAGTTGATTTCGTGTCTAGCGAGAGATATTTCTATGCAAATAGAATAAACCGTTTTTCTATGTACCTTTACAAACAAATTTGTCATTCTTACTAATAATAAAACCTTTATTAAAAGTAACAGAATATCCAAATTTATTTAAACAAGAAACTGAAATTAAATTCCTCTTGAATTGAGGTACATAATAAACGTTTATTAAGTCTAATGCCTACTAGAATCTAAATTAATTCTACTATCTCCCACTGCACAAGCAGACACCCACCTTTCGTTGCCTAAATGCAATTTGAATTCATTATCATTCAACTTTTTCCTTTCCTGAAACCCCTATAAGGAATAACAAACATGATTAGTGGCTCCAGAGTATATGATCCAAGAATCTGTAGAATCTGCCAGAAAACATGTTTCAAGATAATTAATATTACCTTCTTCCTTCTTTTTTTGAGACTTTAGGCAATTACTTTTCCAATGTCCCTTTTCACCACAAAGGTAACACTTCCATTTGATCTTGGTTACTTTCTTGGTCTCCTTCTTGGTAAGCCTAAGTTGCTTTTTCTTTTGTTGTTTCTTGACTTTCTTACGGGTCTTAATAGTAGCAACTTTACCAACCGTATGAATCTCTTGACCTTTGCCTTTCACAAGGATCTTCTCAGCACTATGAACATCTTGCATCAGGCCCTGCAAGGTGTATTCCTTATTGTTCAAGGTGTAGTCCAACTTGAATTGATCAAAGGAATCTGATAGTGAGTTGACAATCATGTCAATTTTTGTCTCACCATCTATCTCAGCACCATTGAGTTCAGCAATGTTGAGATGTGCTATGACTTTCATCATGTGATCTTTCACAGCCTATCCAGGTTTCATCCTAAGATTCATAAAAGCAGTCACTGCCTCTCTCTTAGTCGTCCAGGACCTTATAACAAACATCTCCTCTAGAGACATCGTTATATCAGCAGCAGAACTCATTCCTTCATGTTATTGTTGCAACACGTCAGAGATGGTGGCCATAATATAACATTTAGCCATCTCATCTGAGGTCTCCCACTGCTTATACTCGTCTCTTTGATCCTCAGTAGATTCATTAGTAGGAGCAGGTGGTTTAGGGGTAGACAAAACGAACTTATGTTTTTCAGATTGCAACAACCCAATTTTCCTTTTCCTTGTGACATAATTATCTCTGGTTAAAGTATTATCTTTTAGGATGTTGATTAGGGATGCGGTCATGATTTATGAGTGAAACAAAAATTATATAAGTAAACAATCTTGATATAGCACTTTTGAATATTTATCTTGAATTAAATAAAATAATTCAATCGTAAAATTCAACGGTGATCTAACATCCATATATGTCACGCATCCTTTGGGAGTTCACACCATTTACTAGTTAGACCAGGTCCTACCTAATTGTTAACATAACAACCAGCATTTTCAATTTAGCCTTGCGATTTATATTGACAAGAACTGTTGGGAGGATATCAATAAAACCACATTGAGTGTGTTACCAAGTTATCGACCTTCAATATATTCCTTCACAAAAATCCCTCATTTGAGAGTAGATATCGCTTGAGTCAATTGTCTAGTTATCCTTGTAAGAAAGTATCTTGCTAAATTCCATTCATGGATAGCCCTTGGGGGGGGGGGGGGGGGGAGTGTTATCATACAAAACATAAAGCTCAACTTATCTTGGAGGCCATAGGTGTTAGGTGTTCAAAACACCTTCTCCTACTCAATTATTTAAGGCGTGCAATTGAATTCAATAGAATGATTTACCAAGTTATCTAGATGCCAATTAGATACCTAAACCATTCAATGCATGTTCATACCAAAAGAGATATATGAGTGGCACTCCTATTCTATATGACATGTTATCAAACAATGATAAACATTGCAGTATTTACGAAAAAATAAATAGCCACAATTCTGGTCCATCTTAGAAAAACAAGTAAATTACATTTGTTTGAAATACAAGAAAATCTAATCCTAAATTGGCGAACAAGCCATCAAGCGGCCGTCGTCCAAAAGTCTTGCTCGCCCGAAACCATACACGGCTGCCCCGTGCTTAGCCCCGCGCTCCCTCCCCACGTGCAGCACCGTGTGCTCGAAGGCTAGCACAGCTGCCCAGCGCACAGCACGTCTGCTGCCTCCCAAGGGCATGCCCGTGCGCCCAGCCTTTAGGAAGGCCACACAACCTTGGTCGCTCACACACTTGTTGCCCGGTGCGCCTGCCTTCCATGGGCTGCCACGCCCTTGCTCCGTTGCTTCTTTTTCTGCTCCCAATTCTTCAATTCTTCGACGTGTTACATTATGGTGCTTGGTGCCCGGTGTTCAATACTTGCTGCTTGGTGTGCATGGGCCGCCCTGAGCTGCTCTGTTGCTTCTTTTTCTACTTCCAATTCTTCAATTCTTCGATTCTTCGAAACTTGAATATATTACAACAATTTTTTTTATTATTACAACAATAAAATAAAAAAACTTTAACAACTATCAAGAAGGAAATTATGGCGATGATATACCACCCTTCCTGTTACAATTCCAAAACAAAAATTACATTGAAATTCTAGGACCAAAATCGAGCAATAACAAATCATATAAAACATTTATATATATTTATATATACACACATTCCAATGTAATTATGTATTTGAATACCTAGAGTGCCAAATATTTCTAAAACATACATATTTACAATAAAAAGAAATAGATCCACATATATATACAACAATTAATCAAGGGTACAACCTCGTTCTGATTCCAATTGTAAGGAAAAACAGGCAGCGGAAACGAAAAATTGGGTTTGTATATTTCAAAAATTTACCTTTTAAAACAAAGAACATTAACCCTTGATTAATTAACATATAATAAAAGTATAGTACCTTTTTCACGTGACGATTGATATTGTGTCGATTTGAATCTGCTTATGTCAAATTGAATCCGGAAGATCTTCCAATCCAATCATGAACGTTAATCACCTAAGAGTGTGGGCTCCCTTTCTTTGAATTGTAAACTTGAGGATGGAAACAAAAATCTTTTTCTTTTTGTTAGTCACAATAATCCTCATAGAGAAAATAAAGAACGTTCGGTCACTTGTGAATTCTCAATCTTTTAATCGAAAACTCACGTGAACCCTAATTCGATCTTGTACACAAAGCCTTTTGATGTAAAACCTTCTAGTGAACTATCGAAAATAAAACGCTCCTTATTCTTTTTCTCTTTGGCCGAATTCTACACCCCTTTCTTGGTCGGGTCTGGTAGGCGGTTGGTTGAGCGACACGTGGACAATGTTGAATTTAATGCAAACACGACTCAAATACGTAGAAAAAGAGTCATACTCAAGTAAGGTTTCTCGAAGCATACTTTGATAAGGAAAGAAACTTCCTTAGAGATATCAGAATCCATATTAGGCAAGAGATCTAATGCATTCAAAATATAAGAGACACAAGACAGGAAAGAAGATAATCACAACTCAGACAGGTTAGAGTTTCATTAAATGTCATCAACTTTCCTTTCTTGTGTATCAAGAATTAGGGTTCAAGTAGACCTTCAAATATCATTGTAACGGTTAGAAGATATCAATTCGCAAGAGAGAGAGAGAGAGAGAGAGAGAGAGAGAGAGAGAGAGAGAATTAGAGCGTGTAATTATCTCATACATAGTGGACTATTTTTCTCGCCGTCATCGGCAACTGTGGACGTTTCCCCAATATGGGGTCTTACCAGGTAAAATTGTGTGTTTGCATGTTCTTTCTTTCTCATTCTCTCCATAGCATTGTTAGCAAACTGAGAATGTTTGTTGGACACGTGATCAACTTTACGTAGACCCAAAAATCACTGTCAACAGAGCACGAAATAGGCTTACAAATATTCACTACTAGAAAAAAAGGTGTTTTATGATGATTAAAAACCGTCATAAACGTTATTTTATGACGGTTTAAAACCATCAACGAATCCAGCGTCAAGAGCCAATTAATGATGGTTTATATTTATGATGGTTTTTAATGTCATAACTTTTTGACGGTTTTTACCCGTTATTAAATTATGACGGTTAAAAACCATCATAAATCTTGAAACGTTTTTTTTTTAAAAAAAATTTCATTGGATATATATATATATATATATCCTACAGAAAATTAATTTTTAAAATTTGAATAAATCATCAAATATAAAAATACAACTCAATGATCTTTCATAATTACACAAAATCAATAAAATTGAATATAACCACATTTTATTAATAAAATAAAACAATTACATTATCTAATACAATGAAGTATATGCTTCATTTACAAGAATACAAAATAATTACATTATCAAATACAATGAAGTATATACTCCATTTACAATAATATACATGTATTCCAAAAATTAACTATATATACCATCTCTAAAAGAAAAAAAAGTAGAAATAGAAGAAAAAATAATCTCAAGAATTTCTTCACTTCAAATGTCCTGCAAAACAAACATAAAAGTAAAAAGAAAAAACAATTAAATGTTCATAAGGTTATTAAAACATCTACATACTTCAAACTTAAAATTTAATTTACTACATACAAGAACTACACCAATTGGAAATAATGAGAGTGGACAAACATTTATCATGAAATATTTTAAAAAAAATTCTCTTATTTTTATTCCTCAACTAGGACAATCAAACAAACAAAAATTATTACATAACTCAAAAAAAAAATTTAAACCAAATTAACAACTTACAAAATCAAAGTTAACACAGTAATATAAAATTGAATTAGTGAAAAGAGAAAATAAAATGATAAAATACAACACAAATGTAAAAGAAAGAAAGGAAAAAAAAAAACACAAACCTGGACCAAAGAATTAAGAAGAAGACAGAAAAAGAGGACAAAGAATTAAGAAGATGAAGTAGAAGGTGAGAGAATAAAAAAAAATTAGAGATGAGAAAGAGGGTGCACCGCTAAACAATTCCAAAAGCACAAGATGTTGAAAAATTATAAATTAGGGTTGTGACTTGGATGACTTGTAGAAATCTAATAGTAATGGTGGGACCCATTTTGTTCCCTCTTACACTTTTTAACTTTTTGTTTTTCCTGTTTTATTTCTATATTACTTTTTAACCTTTTAGTTTCCCTCCTTCAATTTTAAATTATTTTTTAACATTTTATTTCCCCTCCTTCAATTTTAGGTTACTTTTTAACTTTTTAATATAACATTTTTTAAAGGCTTATTATAATATTCTTTAACTCTACATAATCAATTTTTAATACTAATTTTATTTTTCTGTTATATTATAACTTTGAAAATTGATTCAATAATATAATTATAAAATAAGTTATAACTATGATATAATATAGCATATCTAAAATGCCATGACTTAAATTTGAATAAAATATTTAATAATATCTTACAAAATTTACAAAATTTATAAAAGAATAATACAAATATTTATAGTTAAATATAGTTTGAAATATCAAATAATGAATTAAATATTAATATTTTTAATTATAATATATATATATTAAAAAAAATGGATAAGACATTTTTATACAATTAACCGATTATTGGGTTATAACGGTTAAAAACTGTCATTTACCCTTGACATTTTGTTTTTCCTTATTTAAAAACCGCCATAATGTCAAGATGGTTTTTAAAAACCATCATAATGTTATGATTGTTTCAAAAACCGTCACAATGTTTTGACGATTTTTAAAAACCATCAAGATGTGGTGATGGATTTCAAAAAAGTGTCATAACGTTATGATGGTTTTTAAAAACCATCATAACGTTGTGATAGTTTTTAAAAAGCGTTATAACTTATGTCGCTTTTTAAAAACCATCATTAGTTTGTGTCATAAATCATCATTTTTGTTGTAGTGATTCCCAAGTGAGGATTACACATTTAAGAAAATAAGAAATACAGAGAGATGAGAAAAAGGAGAAAAACCCAAGTGGAAAGCCCCTCCAAAATGTGCTAGACTCCTTAGATCATGCTTGGCTCGAATTTGGTCATAGACCACTCCTTTCTCCTTGCAATCTACTCTCAAATGTGGTAGGGGATGGTAGAAGGTGGTGGTGGTGAGCCGAGCCTTGGGAAAGCTTCTCTCTCTATCTCTCTCTCTCTCTCTTACGAAACGAAGAAGATGAAGATGTATTTTTGTCGCTGCTGTCCGGTCTGAAGAGAAGAGGAGAAGAGGTATTTATATAGTGTAGGGAAGCTAGGGCATGAAATCAGGGTGAAATGATGAAACTGACCTTGAAATTGGCCCAAAAATTGACCTAACGCAAGGTGATCGGCAGTTGGATTCGGCAGCCCCGACCGCTGTTCCAAACCGCTCAATTCTTCTGGAGATTCTGGTTTGGTGGATCGGCAGTCAAATCAGTGGCCTTGGCCTCCGATTGGCTAATTGCCGAGTCTTCTGGAACATTCTTTGATGAAACAACTATTGATTCTGTGGCTAGGGCCGCCGTTCTCAACTGCCGAATGCCTTCTCTTCTGGACTTTTACCGTAAGCTACAAGAAACAATTTACAGAACAATTTTACATTGCACATTTGTTCTACATTTGTACTTATAATTGTGAGTAACTTTACATTTGAAGAATGGAAGGCTTAAGTGTTTATAATTCACACTATTTCTTTTTAAAGCCTTTGCCTTACACAATTTACATACATTTGCCTAAGTACACGCTTTACACATTTTAGATCTCTACATCGCTTCTCTTAAGCTATACACCTCAACATGATCAACAACTAGGGTATGTGAAGTGTTTGGGTTATGTAGGTGTATGGAGGTTTAGTGTTTGGCCTCAATTTAACAGATGAAAGTGTAGGGAAAAATATGAAAAACGCAGCAGAAGCGAGACTAAAAACGAATTTAGTATAGTTAATAATTTTTCCAATATTTGAACCTTAACCCTTTAATTAGTTAAACATACATATATTCAAAAGATATCATACCTCTTGTCGCGTGATTCGATTGACTTAGCAGCGATGGTAATCCGTAAGATCTTCCAATCCGATCACGAACGTGAATCATCTAGGAGCGTGGTCTTCATATTCTTTGAATTGCGTACCTGAGAATGGAAAAACTAAATCTTCTTTCCTAATCGTTAATCACAAAAACTCCAAGAGCCTAGAAAGATCGTTCCGGTCACTTTTGAATTCACAATCGTTATGATTGAAACTCGCGTGAACCTAAATCGAAAGTGTGCACAAAACCTTTTTATGTAAAGGCTTGCAAGTCCACTATCGAATTTAGAACTATCTTTCTCTCTTCCTCTTGGCCGAAATTTCACTATGTTCTAGAGTTGGATTTTTTTTTAAGAAAAAGAAAAATCTCTCTAGCAAGAAGCATTCCCTTAGCCGAATTTTATCCCATCATATATATATATATATATATATATATATATATATATGGTGGCCGAATTCTATTGCTCATTTAATTAGGGTTGGCCGAATTCTCATAATAGGAATTCTAGGGTTGGTCGAATTCCTCTCTTCAAGAGGATTTGTGCCTTACCCAAATTCCTATCAACTCAAGAATCCTAACCCTAATCCAACTCATAAATGTATTTGTGATTATATTAAAGACTTACTTATTTGATTAGATAAATAAATTATTTATTTATCTACTTACCAAATTAAGTATTTTATATTCATTATACTACTTTAATAGTATACTACTAGGAAACATAATTCCTAGTCAGAAAAAGATTTTGATTTTTAATTAAATAATTAATCAATCAATTAATTAATTTACATTTAATCAAACAATAAAATAAAATAATATTTTAGGCTATTATTATAGCCTTGCCGCCCACACACAAAAAATATGGGCAAAATATTATTTTCTTATTTTATTTAATCCATTCAGGCTTTAAATAAAAGCCCATATGTGAACCAGACCCATTCTTACTAAAAGAAACAAGCCCACATACCTCTCATTAATATATTAATATAATTTGAGCAGCCCATTAAATAAATAATGTGCAAATTATATTCTTAATATATTTAATACAATTCTAGATGGACCCATAAATTAGTCCGGTAGAATATATCAAGTGATCCATGCAAGTCCGTGTGGATTGGGGATATTGGCGGGCTATCTAAATTTAAGCTTCAATAGACATAACCTAATCACAATCAACAAATGATTCACTTAGGTCCGATCTATTAATTTTAGCTCATTCCACTAAAGAGCTAAAATTGAACTCTTAAATAAATATATAATAAGAAGATGTTTCTCATTCATACCCTAGAAAATCTTATTGGAGATAGTGTATCCTCGTGTATAATATCAGTAATCGCCAAGAGCTCAAAGACCGCCTATAGCTCTCCTAGTTGCCATATTTACTCATATGACCACGTTTTGAACTTGGATATTTTGACTTGTGCAGAAGCCATGTTTTCGATAGACATTATCGAAAACTTAACGTTGAGATTTAATATCCAATACCTCAAGATATCCATATGATAATATTATACTCTCATTCAATAAATTGAGCAACGATGTCCATATCTATAAATGAAGTCCTCTATCGATTAACAAATGAATACCACCAAACTATCGAGGATAGACTATGTTATATAATCGTACTCATTCATAGCTCAAATGATAACACTTGGAATCATAAGTCCATCATTTATCTCAGGATTAAGATAGACTCTCCGATTGTCCTCATAATGAAAAGACTTGTATCTACTGACGGTTCTAGATAAAATATTTCATTGTGATCCTGTTCAATGCACCCAGTGCACTGGATTCTTTTACTTGAAGACCCTTTCGATGATTTTAGACTCATCGTAACTCATTTGATCCCACTCAAATGCCAACAAAAGAATTCTACAACTTTATTAAGATAAATGTGCCCAACCTTTAACTTAAGTTGTGAACGTTTATTCAAGACTAACTAAATAATTGTGTCTACCTCATACATATCCAGATGTACGAACAATTCTTCCTTTCTCATAGTTTTTTGACCTTATGATTATTTACTTTGACAATTATCATTATACACGCTATAAGATTTTGTAAAACCAGAAATCACTTTATTAATATGAAAAGATTGTCAATTACAATATTACACTCTTGCTATTGAGCATAATCCTAATAATCTCCCACTTGCGCTATAGCAAGTGTGTCATATCTCTCATTCCCATGTTCTCTAAGTGCCCATCAAAACTCTTCTGAGGTAGAGCCTTTGTGAAAGGATCGGCTAGATTTTCTACTGACGCGATTTTGGTAATTGTCATGTCACCCCTATGCACAATCTCCCTTAAAAGATGATACTTCCATTCAATGTGTTTACCTCTCTTATGACTTCTTGGTTCTCTCGAATTAGCCACTGCTCCACTGTTGTCACAGTAAATAGTGATCTGCTTATTCGCATTAGGAACTATTTCCAAGTCAATCAAGAATTGGCGGAGCCAAACAGCCTCTTTGGCAGCTTCGTATGCAGCAACATACTCAACTTCTATGGTGGAATCAGCAATACAGGATTGCTTGATACTCCTCTATATGACTGCTCCTCCTCCTATAGTAAACACAGATCCTGATGTGGATTTTCTAGAGTCAGAATCCGACTGGAAATCAGAATCTGTATACCCAATGAGAATTAAATCCCCTCAAGAGTATACAAGCATGTAATCTCTTGTTCTCTTGAGATACTTGGAAATATGCTTGACTGCCGTCCAGTGATCAGGACCAGGTTTCGATTGAAACCTGCTAACTATGCCAACATCAAAACAAATGTCCGGTCTAGTGCAGAGCATTGCATACATGAGACTTCCAACTGCCGAGGCATATGGAACTCTACTCATGAATTGCTCTTCATGCTGATTCTTAGGAACTTGTTCCTTAGAAAGTTTGATTCCATGTCTGTAAGGTAACATACCTTTCTTGGAAACCTGCATGGAAAACCTAGACAATATTTTGTCTATGTATGAAGCTTGGGATAATGCAATTGTTTTATTCTTTCTATCCCTTATTACTTGGATACCTAGAACAAAACTAGCTTCTCCTAAGTCTTTCATATCAAATTGTTTTGCTAACCATTCTTTTACTGATGTCAATACACCTACATCGTTTCCAATGAGTAGTATATCATCAACATAAAGAATTAGGAAAACCAACTTGTTGCCCTTTATCCTTATATATACAAAAGGTTCGTCAGGATTCTGAATAAATCCAAAACCTTTCACAGCTTGATCGAACCTTATGTTCCAGGATCTGGATGCCTGTTTTAATCCATATATGGATTTCTGCAACTTGCATACCTTTTCCATTTGGCCCTTTTCAATGAATCCTTCTGGTTGCATCATATAGATGCTTTCGTCAAGATTTCCATTAAGGAAAGATGTCTTGAGGTTCATTTGCCAAATCTCTAGATATAAAGATGCTACAATGGATAAGAGTATCCTAATAAATTTAAGCATGGCCACAAGAGAGAATGTTTTCTCCTAATCGATACCTTCTTTCTGTGTGCAACCTTTAGCTACCAATCTAACTTTAAAAGTTTCCACCTTTCCATCCATACCTATTTTCCTCTTGTATACCCACTTGCACCCAATGGGTTTTATCCCTTTAGGCAAGTCTACAAGGGACCAGACTTTGTTATCGAACATGGATTCAATCTCAGATTGCATTGCCTTTTCCCAATGACGACAATCAACATCCTCCATTGTTTTCTTATAAGTGTAGGGATCATCGTCGTCCGGGAGATTCTCCACTGATTCTCCCAGACCGATGTATCTCTCAAGTTGTTTACTAACCCTCCCACTACGACGAGGAATGGTAGGTTGTTGATTTTGTGTTGGAGTGGAACTTACAATTGGGCTAGGTTGTAAAACCTCTTGTGGAATTGTAACTCCTGACATCTCATTCAGGACAATTCTACTTTTGGGCACAAAATTATTCATATAGTCCTTTTCTAGAAATGAAGCATTTGTTGAAACAAATACTTTTAGATCTGAAGGACTATAGAAATAATATCTTTTAGTTCCTTTTGGATACCCCATAAATATACATGTTTCCGAACTGGACTCTATCTTTTCTGTCTTTCCTTTTAACACATGTGCAGGACAACCAAATATCCTCACGTGTTGTAAACTAGGCTTTTGCCCAGTCCACAACTCATATGGTGTTTCAGGAACTGACTTAGATTGTACATCGTTTAGAATGTATATTGCAGTTTGTAGAGCATATCCCCAAAAGGAAATAGGAAGCGTTGAATAACTCAACATTGACCTAACCATGTCTAAAAGAGTTATATTTCTCCTTTCTACCACCACATTTTGTTGAGGTGTACCTGGTGCAGAAAACTAAGAAACTATCCCATTATCAATAAGATATTGCTGAAACTCACCAGATAGATATTCTCCACCACGATTAGATCTCAAGATTTTTATGTGTTTCTCAAGTTGATTTTCTACTTCAGCCTTGAATGCTTTGAACATATCAAAAGCATCCGACTTATGTCTCATGAGATACACATAGCCAAATCTTGAGTAATCATTTGTGAAGGTGATGAAGTACTCATATACACCTCTAGCTTGAATGTTCATAGGACCACATACATCAGTGTGTATTAATCCAAAACATTCAGTGGCTCTTGCACCTTTGGTTGTGAACGGCCTTTTAAACTTCCAAACAAGATTCACAGGTTTGTAGAACATCAACCTTTAAGTCACTTAAAGGTCCATCACATACCAATCTTTTAATCCTATTAAGGTTAATATGACCTAGGTGTAAATGCCAAAGGTAGGTTTCATCTTTTGATAATTTTACTCTTTTATGATTAGGTTCCGTTAATTCTGTGTCTAACGAGTGAGAGATATTTCTATGCAAAAAGAATAAACCGTTTTCCAATGTACCTTTGCAAACAATTTTTTCATTCTTAATAATAATAAAAGCTTTATTAAAAGTAACCAAATATCCAAATTTATTTAATCAAGAAACTGAAATTAAATTCCTCTTAAATTGAGGTACATAATAAACGTCTAGTAAATCTAAATGCCTACTAGAATCTAAAATAACTCTAATATCTCCCACTGCACTTGCAGACACTAACGTTCCGTTGCCCAAGCGCAAGTTGATTTCATCTTTATTCAGCCTTCTCCTTTCTTGGAACTCATGTAAGGAATAACAAACATGATTAGTGGCTCAAGAGTCTATGATCCAAGAATCTATAGAATCTGCCAGAAAACATGTTTCAAGATAATTAATATTACCTTCTTTCTTCTTATTCTGGGACTTTGGGAAATTTCTTTCCAATGTCCCTTTTCACCACAAAGGAAGCATTTCCCTTTGATCTTGGTTACTTTCTTGGTTTCCTTCTTGGTAGGCCCAAGTTGCTTTTTCTTCTGTTGTTTCTTGACCGTTTGACGGGTCTTAACAGTAGTAATTTAACCAACCAAATGAATCTCTTGACCTTTGTTTTTCACAAGGATCTTTTCAGCGTTTTGAACATCTTGCATCAGGCCTTGCAAGGTGTAGTCCAACTTGAACTGATCAAAGGAATCCGATAGTGAGTTGACAATCATGTCAATTTTCGTCTCACCATCTATCTCAGCACCATTAAGTTCTGCAACATTGAGACATACTATGACTTTCATCATGTGATCTTTCACAGCCTACCCCGGTTTCATCCTAAGATTCATAAAAGCAATCACTACCTCTCTCTTAGTCGACCTAGACCTCATAGTAAACATCTCTTCAAGAGACATCATTATATCAGCAGCAGACTCCATTCCTTCATGCTGCTGTTGCAACACGTCGGAGATAGTGGCCATAATGTAACATTTGGCCATATCATCAATAACCCAATTTTCCTTTTCCATGTGACATAATTATCTCCAGTTAAAGTGTTATCTTTCAGGATGTTCATAAGTGATGGAGTCATGATTTCTGAATAAAACAAAATTATATATGAGTAAATAATCATGATAAAACACTTTTTAAATATTTATCTTGAATTAAATAAATAATTAAATCATAAAAGTTCAACGGTGATCCAAACACCCATAAACGTTACGCCTCCTCTGGGAGTACGTACCATTTACTAGTTGGACTAGGTCCCACCTAATTGTTAACATAACAACCAACGTTTTCAATTTTAGCCTTGCAATTTTATTAACAAGAACTCTCGGGAGGATATTAATAAAATCACATTGAGTGTGTTACCAAGATATCGACCCTCAATTTTCTCTCACGAAAATCCCTCCTATGGGAGTAGATTTGTTTAAGTTAATTGTCTAGATCCTTGTAAGGAAGTATTTTGCTAAATTCCATTTATGGATGCCCCTCGGGGTGATTACCAATAAATAATAAAGTTCAACTAACCTTGGAGGCCATATGTGTTCTAACATACCTTCTCCCACTCAATTATTTAAGGAATGTGATTAAATTCCATAGAATGATTTTTACCAAGTTATCTAGATGCCAATTAGATACCTAAATCATTCTATGCATGTTTATACCAAAAGAGATATATGAGTGACACTCATATTTTATATGACATGTTATCATACAACAACAAATATTGTAATATTTACGGAAATATAAATAGCTACAATTTTGGTCCATCCTAGAAAAACAAGTAAATTACATTTGTTTGGAATACAAAATATTCTTTCTTGGCGAACAAGTCTTCAAGCGGCCATCATCCACTTCCTCACCCCTCGGCTGCCACCTTTGGGCGTGCACACCCCTTGGGTCCATAAAGGGCCACCATACGCATCCCATTAGGCCCAAAGAACTGTCATGCGCAGCCCATGACACATAAGGGGCTGCCGTGCGCAGCCCATGCACCCAACAAGCGTAGCTACGCGCTAACGTGCACGCACGCTTGTTGCCATGGTGCACACGGTACCAAGCTTGTTCCGGTTGCTTCCTCTTCCACTTCTAATTCTTCAACTCTTCGAATATTCGAAACTTGAATGTATTACAGCAGATTTCACACAATAAATTACTGCAGTAGTATTATTATTATATATTTTTAATTCACTGCAGTAATTTTTTACACAAGAAAAACTACACTATTTTATACAAAAAAAAACTGTAGTATTTTTTAATACAATAAAAAATAGAGAATCTAGAAACTACCAAGAAGGAACCTATGACGATAATAGGCCACCATTCTTGTTACAATTTCAAAACAAAAATACATTGAAATTCTAGGACCAAAATCGAGCAATAACAATTGACTTTATAATAACATATAAATCCATACATGCCACATGTAATTATATATGCGAATACCTGGAGTGTCATCTCTTTCTAAAACATGAATAATCACAATAAAAGGAATAGATTCACGTATATATAAGTTAATTAATTAAAGGGTAATCTAGGCTCTGATACCAATTGTAGGGAAAAAAATGAAAAACACAGTAGAAACAAGACTAAAAACGAATTTAATATAGTTTAAAAATTTTCCAATATTTGAACCTTAACCCTTTAATTAATTAAACATACATATATTCAAAAGATATCATACCTCTTATCGCATGATCCGATTGACTTAGCGTCGATGGTAATCTACAAGATCTTCCAATCCGATCACGAACGTGAATCACCTAGGAGCGTGATCTCCATATTCTTTGAATTGTGTACCTAAGAATGGAAAAACGAAATCTTCTTTCCTGATCGTTAATCACAAAAACTCCAAGAGCCTAGAAAGATCGTTCCGGTTACTTTTGAATTTACAATCGTTATGATTGAAACTCGTGTGAACCTAAATCGAAAGTGTGCACAAAACATTTTTATGTAAAGGCTTGCAAGTGCACTATCGAATTTAGAACTATCTTTCTCTCTTCCTCTTGGCCGAAATTCACTATGTTCTAGAGTTGGATTTTTTTTAAGCAAAAGAAAAATCTCTCTAGCAAGAAGCATTCCCTTGGCCGAATTTTATCCCATCATATATATATATATGGTGGCTGAATTCTATTGCTCATTTAATTAGGGTTGGCCGAATTCTCTTAATAGGAATTCTAGGGTTGGCCGAATTCCTCACTTCAAGAGGATTTGTGTTTTTCCCAAATTCCTATCAACTCAAGAATCCTAACCCTAATCCAACTCATAAGTGCATTTGTGATTATATTAAAGACTTCCTTATTTGATTAGATAATAAATTCTTTATTTATCAACTTACCAAATTAAGTATTTTATATTTATTATACTACTATAATAGTATACTACTAGAAAACATAATTCCTAGTCAGAAAAAAATTTTGATTTTTAATTAAATAATTGTTTAAACAATTAATTAATTTCCATTTAATCAAACAATAAAATAAAATAATATTTTAGGCTATTATTATAGCCTTGCCGCCCACACACAAAAAATATGGGCCAAATATTATTTTATTATTTCATTTAATCCATTCAAGCTTTAAATAAAAGCCCACATGTGAACCAAACTCATTCTGACTAAAAGAAACAAGCTCACATGCCTCTCATTAATAACTTAATATAATTTGAGCAGCCCATTAAATAAAAAATTTGCAAATTATATTCTTAATATATTAAATACAATTCTAGATGGAATCATAAATTAGTCCGGTGGAATATATCAAGTCATCCATTCAAGTCCGTGTGGATTGGGGATCTTGGCGGGTTATCTAAATTTATGCTTCAGTAGACATAACCTAATCACAATCCACAAATGATTCACTTATGTCCGATCTATTAATTTTAGCTCATTCCACTAAAGAGCTAAAATTGAACTCTTAAATAAAGATAGAATAAGAAGATGTTTCTCATTCATACCCTAGACAATCTTATTGGAGATAGTGTATCCTCGTGTATAATATCAGTAATCGCCAAGAGCTCATAGACCGCCTATAGCTCTCCTAGTTACCATATTTACTCATATGACCACGTTTTGAACTTAGATATTTTGACTTGTCCAGAAGCCATGTTTTCAATAGACATTATCGAAAACTCAACGTTGAGATTTAATATCCAATACCTCAAAGTATCCATATGATAATATTATACTCTCATTCAATAAACTGAGCCACGATGTCCATATCTATAAATGAAGTCCTCTATTGATTAACAAATGAATACCACCAAACTATCGATGATAGACTATGTTATATAATCGTACTCATTGATAGCTCAAATGATAACACTTGAAATCATAAGTCCATCATTTATCTCATCCCCATAATGAAAAGACTTGTATCTACTGACGGTTGGTTCTAGATAAAATATTTCGTTGTGATCCTGTTCAATGCATCAAGTGCATTGGATTCTTTTACTCGAAGACCCTTTCGATGATTTTAGACTCATCATAACTCATTTGATTTCACTC
Source organism: Dipteronia sinensis (assembly GCA_033220585.1). NCBI lineage: Eukaryota > Viridiplantae > Streptophyta > Magnoliopsida > Sapindales > Sapindaceae > Dipteronia > Dipteronia sinensis. The sequence goes on along the minus strand of CM065636.1, from coordinate 57,280,725 downwards.
AAATGCCAGCAAAAGAATTCTACAACTTTATCAAGATAAAGGTGCCCAACCTTATCAAGATAAAGGTGCCCAACCTTTAACTTAAGTTGTGAACGTTTATTCAAGACTAACTAAAGAATTGTGTCTACCTCATACATATCCAGATGTACGAACAATTCTTCCTTTCTCATAGTTTTTTGACCTTATGATTATTTACTTTGACAATTATCATTATAAATGCTATATGATTTTGTAAAACCAGAAATCACTTTAGTAATATGAAAAGATTGTCAATTACAATATTACACTCTTGCTATTGAGCATAATCCTAACAGAAAGCACACATCTAGGGACAAGTGTTTAGGCCTTTTTAGTAGGTATGCACGACACTAGCCCAAAATCATTTCTAAAAGTCCATATAGCAAGGGAATACAAATCTCAAACAAGCAGTCCACAAGATAGAGTTCTATAGCAATCAATGAAAGAAATGTGATGTACAATGAGATCACTAAAAATTAAGCACAAAATCGAAGTGTGTTTAAAGAGTAGAAACAAAACCCACAAATGTTCGCAATTTAGGCAAAGTGTAGCTCACGGGTAGTCTCCACTATTTTCCTAGGCTAAACAAGCGTAGAGGTATCATCCACCTCAATTTCGAAAATTTAAAGCGATGCACAGAGCTAAAAGCATACATGATATGTCTCAACCGGCACACAAAGAAAAACAACTCAACAAAAATGGACTCAATTTCCAATTTCTTTTGAAATTGACCGATTTGTGCAGAGATTTGAAAATTTTCTAACACAACAAAAACAAACATAGGAACAAAAACAAACATAAAACACGAAAGTGTCCACACCCCCAAACCTAAACTCAATATTGTCCTCAATGTTGCTCAACTCTTAAAAAATGGACAACGTTTAGCAAAATTTGGGAGATAGAACATAAACTTTACAAAAAGACTAAAACCAAAAACAACAAATCCTAAGATCTAAGCATAATACAAATCCACTCTTAGATCTAAATAAAAATAAAAATAAAAATTACAAACACAACAAACATAGCATTATAACCTTTAAGCATATGGGCAATTTCCGCTCAATTCAATCTTCCCCAAGCACTCCATTTAAGTAGAGGATTTACCTCTTGTGACTGCGACCAACAGGGATGTTGTGGCACTGCCGTTTCACTTGGTGGAATTGTTGTGGCGCAATCTTGAAAAATACAAACACGGTTAATTTGCCTTAAACTAACCTAAATTAGGGTGGGTGAATAGGTTACTACACCTTTTTCATTCCCTTGAAACAAATAAAAGTTTGTCCATCTAAGTAGATTGTATCACACTTTAAAAGACAAGGACAAGCATTATCAATTCAATTAAAGATATGCTTGATCAAATAAAGTCAATGTAAACTATAACTTGCATGTGATACAAACTCAATTTATAAGTTGGCTTTTAATCATAAAGCTCTAACATATACAAATTTGATATAATATGAATATCAATTACAAAGATATCAGACAAGATGTATATCAACACATACACAAATATCAAGAGATAGGGATAGAGAAAATCAACACATGATTTTTACGTGGTAAAATCTCCGAAGAGGAAACATCCACGGGTTGATTCCATAACCACCGGCAAACATCTTTCACTAGTAAGATAAAAAGATATAATCTCTCAAGTTACCACTTCACCTAGAAATCTACCCTTCAACCCTACACAATGAAAGAGATTCCTCCTTGCTTAACTATCCGGATCACCTTGATCCTAGTTAAGACTTCCATGCACAAATAGAAGAATCACTCTCTAAAATGTGACTTCCATACTTAAATTGAAGAATCACTTTCCAATATGAGACTTCCATGCTTAGCTATCCGGATTACCCCGATCCTAGCCAGGACTTCCAATGCTTAAATCAAAGAATCACTCTAAGAAATGAGACTTCCAAACTCTTCACAAGGCATGTGATCTAAGTGAATGCAAATGATGCAAACATTCAAAACATAGTATATATGATCAATATATCGATTTTATGGTTTATTATTTGTTCCTTTAAAAAAACTTGGGGCTTTCTAAAACGTATTTTACACCAAAACATGAAAAACAATTGTGCAGTAAAAATAATAATCCACATCTTTTACAAACAAAATTGATTCTTTTTAAATAAAAAATGGTATTTTAGACTTTACAACTTACACCAGGTTAAAGACAATAACTTAAATTGTTTTGATTAAAAACAATAATATGTTTCTTAATTTGACTACTTTTACCAATGTCTCCAAATCTAAACTTTTAAAATCTTTGAAATTCCAACCGGCTCTAAATTGCATAGCATATGTATATATATCTCGCTCTTGACACTTTTTTGGCCAAGTCTTGACAATGACATGGAGGAGACCCGACACATGGGTATTGCCCTGCATAGTAGTCATACCCTAGTTTCTAACTTTCTACATGTTTTCTTGACAATCAGAATTATGATTAGTGAAGAAAATTTTGGTATAGTTTGACGGTCATCAATCATCACAAACGTTCAATCATTGATGCCTATAAAACCTTCTAGAATTTCTTTTTTGATAAAACCTTCAAGAATTTCTTAATATTACGAAACTAGTAAAGAATGTTATTTATTGACATTAGATTTCTTAGAACATCTCCTCATAGTGTAAGTAGTATGTATTTTTTATTTTATCACTATACACAATATCAAAATATGTGGAGAGTTTTCTATCTAGTATTTATGGGAATAGATATATCATGTTTATGAGAGTAAATATTCAGATGGCTTATATATATATATATATATATAAATATAAGATCGAGTCATGACAATACTAGATTTTAGTCCCCCTTTCCTATGTTTCTTGTTTTATTCTAGGGAAAAATCGAGTGTTTAATGGATTGAATGAGATCTTTGCAGGTTTATCAGTTTAGCAGGGGCATTTTGGTTAAAGAGAGAAGAAATTGGGGCATAAAGTGAAAAATTGAGGAATTGGAGCTTTGAAGAAGAAGAGTCGTAGTTGGCTAGCTGTTTCAGAAGCCAGCAACACTGAGCGATAGAGATTCTCACGGTCGAAATGCCGTCTTGGCCCACCGCGACACTCTAGTGACAGAAATTCTCGCGTCTTAAGTGTCGCTGCTGCTACGAGGAGAAAATTGGCACGACATTGAAGCGAAACCTTGCCGCGATTGAAATACCGTCTTGGCCAACCACGACATACCTAGCGATAGAGATTTCTGCTGCAAAAGTGCCGTCTTGGACAACCGCGGAAACCAGCCTCGCGACAGTCCGTCAACACGGCTTACGGCTTTCTAAAAGGATTTTTTTCCCTACTTGGAATCCATATAAATACCTCTCTTCAGTTTTTCTGACATAAGCAATCAGCCACACGAGGATTCTAGACCCGGCAGCCTTTCATACAATTGCATCATCCTTTTTCACATATTCCTCTTTACACCATCAACCATCCATCCTTGGAAGATTTGGAAGCAAGAAGAAGAGGGATACCAAGTCTAGGGAGGTCACGTGACCAATATGGGTTTTCTCTACAACTTTTCTATGCTTTTATTTTCTCCATTGATGTGTAACTAAACATTTATCTAGGGGATTGATGTAACCATCTTGGACTACTCTATGTAATTAATTAGTCTACTATTCTTAATTCAATTCGCTTTTAGTCTCAATTATTGCATTAATTGTTCAAATATCTTTACTCATGTTTGTTGTGACTTCAATGGATATGGGTTTTAAGTTAGTTTATGTATGAGGTTGGAGTTTAGATGTAGATGACCATTCCATTTGAATCTCAACCACAAGCTTAGTGATTGAGAAAGTTGGTGTATGCAGGACCATGTTATGTTAACTTGGCTTAGAGTTTTATGTTAAATAGGGGTGTTGACCATTGCTTGTTACATGACCGTGTGTGAGTAGTGGGAAAGTCCATGAACTTAATGGATATATCTTAAAACAAGCCCTAAAATTTGATTGAAGTGCTTAACGAGACTAAGAGAGTGCATTGAGTTGTCCGGAAAAGGTTGCATCGATTCCCTAGTGTTTCTCTCCCATATATCCATCCTTGTGTCTGCTGTTGTGTTAGTTTAGTTTTTAATTTCAAGTTGCAATTTAGTTAATTTCAAAACTCAATTGTTTCTAACAAATCAAGTATTATGCAATTTTCATGCACTTAGAGTAGATTTTACTTAGACTAATTGGCATTCAACCGATAGAATCACCGATCCCAGTGAACAAACTCTCTTTTAAATTGAACAGAGATTTTACTGCATCAATATATATATATATATATATATATATACATGGTAGTGTTAACCTATGCCCTTAGAGCATCTCTCACCCATACTCTAAAATTATGTCTCCAAGAAATTTTAGAGTATGGGTTGCTCCCATCATATTCTAAAATGTTGTCTCCAAGAATTATTTTTAAGAGTTTCTACACTTGATACTCTAAATTTAGAAAACCATATCTCATACTCTAAATTCACTTTACAACATTTTTTATTCCATTTATATCTTTTTACCTTTTTCATTAAATTCAATTAATGGCTAATAAATTTTAATTTATACATTTTATTAATATAAAAATTATACCATTACAAATGTTTCATCTAGATCTTTAAAATGAGTCCAATATTGAATATTAATTAATAATTTTTTATTTACCATACTTTATCATTTTTTTCTTTATTTTATAATTTTGTTATAGTTTTCTCTAAAAATATTTATTTTATGTTATAAAAAAAATATTTTATTACATATTGATAATTATAAGTTAGTAATAAAATAAAAACCGAAACATAGTATTAAAATAATAAATACTAAATTAGTTAATAAATGTTAGAAAAGAAATAAGTAGAGTGAGAAAATTAGTTGAAAAATGTTTTAGAACCTAAAAATTAGTTATTATAAATTCATACACTAATAAAACATTATATTTTTAAAAAAATTTAAAAAAATACAAATGTTATTATAAATAATATTTGTTCAAATTTAGTTGAACAATAATTTATTAAATAAACTAAAAAATAATAATGAAAATATAAGTTATATGAAAATATAAATAGAAATAGGGATATAGATAGAGATAAGGATAGAGATCGTGGTGAGAGTGAAATTTTTTTAGAGATAGAATTTGGGAGGAATATTCTCTTTTAGAACTCTATTTTAGAGATAAAGATAGAGTATTGGTGGGAGATGCTCTTAGGGTATAAGTTAATAACTACAAACTTACTAAAACAAGAAAATTAATAAATGCAAAAGTAGAAATAAAATAGTTAATGTAGTGGTAGTGTATTTATTATATTTCCTGTTTTAATAAGTTTTTAGTTGTTAATTTGTACCCTTCAAACACAGGTTAACACTAACAAAATATATATATATATATATATATATTTATATAATTACGAGAGCACTTATTCGTACCGCATAAGATAAACATTATAAGGAATAGTTTTCCTGATTTGGGGTGTTTTCACGATATTTGACATCAGACACAATTGCACACTTAACTTTTTATCAATTAGCTAAGATAATTGTCTTATCTTTAAGAAAAGACAAAGCAGCATGCCTAATAAGGACCACATGTTATACCTAAAAACAGAGCTTGGAAATTTGGTTAGTAGTGGTGAAGAAAAAATAATCCTAAGAACAAGGCGTATGGCTCTATGTCATGAGCACTAAGACTATTGAGGCTTGTCATTAATTGATTCGCCAATATTGATTGAATTTGAAGTGATTTACTGTTGTAGAAGAGGAGCTGTTGAAGAACACTGTTACCGTTTTAATTGGGAATCTGGCCCTACGAGTCCCCATTGTTAGGAAACAATGATTCTCCTTAATTTGCTATCAATTTTAACTAATAATTGCATTTTCATTTAATTGAAGTGATTAAATGTTGTAGAAGAGGAGCTGTGGAAGAACGCTGTTACCGTTTTAATTGGGAATCTGGCCCTACGAGTTCCCATTGTTATGAAACATTGATTCTCCTTTGCTATCAATTTTAACTGATAATTGTCATTTTCATTTAATTGAAATAATTATGTAATATAAATTTTTTTTTACTATACATTGATAATTTTTTTATTTGAAGTATTACAACAATTACAATAGGATTGTCTGGACCTGCCAAGGTCAGACAATACGCGTACTATTCGAATAACAACTTCCACTAACCTAGAGAAAACTCCTCACACATTCTTATAAAATGTGTATGGTTGGACTCGTACCTATCACCATCTCTGCTAAGAGATAATAACCATTACATGTCACACGGCATTTAACTATTTAAATAGAAGCTCATATGAGACAAGGCTCAGATCAATAAAAAACAAATCCAAATTCTACGGTGAGATTTCATTTAGATTTTAATGAAACAAAAGGAAGTTTTATAAAATATTATTTATGATTATGCAAATATTTCTCGAAGTGAAGACCACACGAGTGCCTAATCATCACATATATCGGTGGTATAGAAAACCAATAAGATGGTAATTGAGTGGACATGCACTAACTAGGCATAATATGAGTTCAAATTGGAATCTCGTAGCGCAACAAGCCACTCATGATCACGAATTAAAGTCAGATGGGATGGGAGAATATGGGTTTTTCAGGTAATATATTATGGACTGGATTTCATTTAGTGCAGAAATTGGAGGATGTTAGCTTATACAACTGTTGAAAGTACTTTTCACAAGGGTATGGGCCAACATCTGTAATTCTTTTACTTTCATATCCTGTCTATAAAATATGCTTCCCATATTGAAATATAAGTCCAAGAGACATGTCTCTAATTATGAAATCTGGAATTGGCTTTAAAAAAATAGATGATTCCAATTTCCAGCTAAATTTTTCTCTAGGGATAGTGGGGGCTTTTGAGTCCAGAATTGAATGTTTCGTAAGGGAGTCAAGCCAAAAGACAGAAAAAGTGAAAGTGAAAACGTAATGTTTGCGTCAACTATCACTTTGTGAAGTTAAGTTGCAGACTTACAGTTCGACAGAGAGAGTAGGGTCACTTCTATTAAAACAAATAGCAAATAAAGTCTATAAAGTCTGGCTTTTTTGGTATTTTATTCTAAATCCGACACTGATTGAGTCAAGATTGCATTGGATTTGATGAGATCAATCTTGAAAGTATAATCCGAAATATAATTATCACGAGGAGAGTTCTCACTACACTGAGGTGAGTTTTTTAGACTCTCCGTAGAACTTGGGTCTTAATTAAAGTCAGGCTTCTTACTGCTTGGTATAATACTGGTGAGAATACGGGTAAATAGCACAAAATGGGTTAGATCTTGTGGGGTATAGTACCTAGTTCATCGATGCACAAATAGAGTGGCTTACCTTTAGTGGAAGACTTTAACGATATGTTGGTCTCATGATACTCCGGTCACAGACGATGGTGTGCGGGTGTTACAAGAACAACCGCAAAATTCCATACTCAATTACCTAGTAGAAAACCTAGTTCTATGTTTAATGAGGGATAAGAGAATTGTAGCAGATACGTGTAGAGAAAAACATTATTTGCTTTGTATTTGTAACTGATAACAATCAATTACATATCCTAATGATATTCTATGATATATAAGGATAATATCATAGAATCGGTTAATTGGATAAATAAAGATTTGATTTGAAGTTAATAACTTAGCGGTTATATCATGAAAAAGACTGCAAATAACTTGGGGCGTAGCTCAGCTGGTAGATTGATGAGTTTGAGGCTTTGACGAATGACTCCCAAGTCAGCGGTTCAAATCCTACTAGTGGCAAAAAACTTTTAAAAAAATACTTAAGGGTCGTTTGTTTTTTTATCTGAAAACTGAACAGTCATGAATTTTTCTGAAGACTGAATAGGGACTGAAATCTGAACTTAAATGACATGTTTGTTTTTTTATTTCTCACATCTAAATATATTGTCAACACGTTTGTTTTTTAAAAGTAAAATTGTCTGAAACTAAGTAATTTTACATTTATACCTATGTTAAATAATTATACATATAATATGGAATAAAAACAATCTAAAAATAATAATTATATATGAACATATATGATCGTGATCTTCTTCTTCGATTACAAATAAACTTCAATTTTACTAAGAAAAGAAAATATTTAAAAAATAAAAATAAAAGGGATAGCAAGAAAACTCATATAAAACACTCTAAAAAATAATATATAAATACATCACCATAATATCATAATAAAGTATTGATATTAAACACCAATATGAGAAGTGATTATGGTTCTTTTTTATTTTTAAAACTATTTAAAATAATTAATATATTAAAATAAAGATTTATTTACTATATATAATTATGATGAAATTGGAAATATGTTATATAGGGGATAATATCGGAAGAAAAGATTTTGGATTGCATTTAATGCAATTCAGTGATTTGCAATTAAGTGAAAAGTCAGGATTTTTTACTTTTTATTTTAAGTTGTTTTTTGATATTTTTAAGTTGTTTGACCACTTAAAAAAACAAACAAAGCAACTTAAATTCAGACCCATTAAGTTTTAAGTGGAAAAAACAAACGACCCCTTAATCTAGATATTTGGATAGATAAATACCGTAAAAAAAGTTATATCCGACTTCAAATTCAAATCCACTGGATAATGTTTTATCAGTCCAGCCCACAATGGGCTCTTGGTTGGGCTAAACCCACGAGCCCAAAATCCAACATTTATAATTTAATGTTTTTTAGCATCAAAGTATGTAGTGGGACAAAAATACCTTTGACTTCACTTTTCTTTCTTCTTTCTCATTCTCTTAAGAAAAACAACTTTTTCCTTCAATTTTTCTCAAGAAAAAGGAAGAATCTCTCAAGAAAATTGCAGAGCAAATGTGATTCTATCTCTTTTGTAAGTGTTTCGGAAGAAGTAGAGGAATCGACCAGAAGGAGGAGCAAAATAAAAATCGCTAAAGAACATAAATCAGAAGAAAATACGAAAAACAGATTAGAAAAAAATTATAGAAATTAAGTCTCGAATTCCAAAACTATTAATTTTTTTAATATCTTCTTTATGGACCTATATTGGAGGTCAGGTTCCTTTGGAGGAACTCCAGTGGAGGTCATTGGTAGTCTGTTCAAACTCTATTGATAGAAGTTTATGAAAAAAAAAATCAAAGAAAAAAAATATAGAAAAAATAATAAAAGTTAAAAAAGGGGTATTTTTATCCGTCATCATATTTTGATGTCATTTAAAACTTAAATTATTATGTTGATGCTAATCCCAAAAATCAAGAAGTAAATAGTGCTATCAATTTAAAGAACACATAATACTATCTGTTTGGGGTTTGATCCGTTCGATTTTGTCAATTTAATTATTTTAATTCTTACAATTTTCTCACATTACCTAACTTAATCCTTGAAAATCTTCCATGTATCGGATGCTTCACATCTGATCCATTAATTTCATGGCACATGACATGACAAGTAATAAGATTAAATTTCTTTACCATGGGGCATGATTAGGATGGCCAGGATGTGCGGTGGACTAAACATTCTCTCCACTTTATCCATCTTAATTAACAACTACTTGTGTCATGAGTTTGAGATCTTAAATTTTTGTTCTTCATACTGCAACCTCATCATGCCGTGAGATTTTGAATCTTGGTGATTGACTATATGAGAACCCTAACCCTAGCTTTTATGTTTTGGATTATTATGATTTTAGTCCCTCTAGTTTGTGTTTATTTGGGTTTGGTCTATTAGTTTTTGGAATTACTAACTTTAGTCCATTAATTCTCTGACAATACAAATTCGAGTCTCTACCATCCAATTTCATTAGATTTTCATTGACTTTCGTTAGGTCAACAAGGGCAATATGGTAAATGTGCCGAAAGCTTCTAGAAGCTTGTCTGGAACAAGGGTAAAAATGATATTTCATAATGTAAAAATTTTAAAAATTAAAAAATATATTAAAATAATTAATATTAAACATTAAAAACAGAAATTTAAAAATAAAAAAGACACAAATGCCATTGACAAATTTATATAATTACACTTGACAAATTTATATAAATTATATATCTACCCAAATAGTAAATAAACAATAGCCACAAAACTTTACGAAATAAGAAATTAACCCTAAACACTCCTTTCATCACATTTCTCTAGATCCCTTCATCTCTCTCACTCATTCAACACCACCACTACCACCAAAAACCAAACGATCTAAACCACCGCCACCACTACCAAACCCTCTCTCTTGATCTCATCTCTCGCTTTCTCTCTCTCTCTTTCTGGATCAGTCTCATTTCTCTCTCTCTCTCTCTCTCTCTCTCTCTCTCGATCCCGATCTCTTCACGGATTCAATGGGTTATTGTTTTTTTTTTTGCGGTGACCGATTCAATGGGTTCTTGGTTTGGTGATGGTGGTTGAGTGATTTGCGATTCACTGGGTGTGGTAGTTGGTTGATTTTAGTGGTGGGATGGGTTTTTGGGTTGGATTTTGGTGGTGGGAGGGTTTGGTGATTCCATAGAAAAACGTGCCCATGAGAGGCTGAAATGGGTGGAAAAAGTAGCGGAGAAGGGTCGGTTGTCGTTCTGGGCAGAAAACCTCCTCAAATGAGGCCGGAGACGGTGCAGAACATGTGGGTTTCCTATTGGGTCAGCAGGGTCAAGAACCGGGTCCGGGTCAGGCATGCGCAGGTCGACGTGTCAGCTGGCTAGAGAAGACGACATGATGTCACGCTGATGTAATGGGGTATGCTCAACAATGTCTGGGGTTCACTCAGTGACCTAAGTTGGCTTGTTTAAGGGTGCAGTTGGATCAGGGCTGGGATGCGCTTAGCAGGCCTAACATCCCACTTTATGAAGGGCATAAAGGTCTTTTCACAGGTACTAAGGGCAGCAGGGTCATTTTGCCCTCTGACTTTGTCATTTAACAGAAATCGTTACAGAAAGACTAAAGTTAATAATTTTAAAAACTAGTAGATCAAACCCAGATTAACGCTAATTAGAGAGACTAAAATCTTAATATCCCTTTATGCTTTTGATGAAATAGTGACATATAATTAGCACATTTGAGATTTTATATATACGCATCACATTCTAACTCAAGCATGGCAGATGATGAGTTGTACTGTACAACCATTGACTTTCAGTTACATATGACCAGATTTTACATATGCCACAGACAGTAGAATTAATATTATATTGTGAAGTCAACATGACATATAGTCAATAATAAAATCATAACAATAAAGATCACAGGCTTTGTAGGAAGGGTGAATTTTATATGGTTGCAAATTGCATTAGCTAGCATGCATATCTCCAGCTTTTCTTGGATATCGTTTTCTTGGGAGTTTGACAATATGTTCTAGTACTGTGCGATAATAGTTGATATAAGTATATAACGACCACTGTAATTGTTTACTTGTACCAGGAAAAGTGGCTTCTTCCATATCCAAATTGTCTCAAAAAATCAACATGTGTTAATTAAATAGCCATGTATGGAGATTTAACCCTACCATTACAAACTACCAAGAAGAGAGATCATCATATTTCTTATCATAATCCACACACTATTCTTGCGCCTTGCTATAATAACACCTGTCCACTCCCCTCTATTACGGATCGCATTGACTTACATGTGCTATAGAGAGCCACGTTGGATAAAGAAAGACCAAATCAATAAGATTACAAATTAATTCTTGTGATCTTGAGATGTGTCTCTACTAAATTTACATATGCACATCCCTTGCAATGCTGCGATTACCATTTCCATTTCTTTTCCTTGTACATATTTCTTTGTTCTTCTATAAAATCGAGTAGTAGGGTTAGTTGAGCTTCAGCTAACTTGAGATCTGAATGTGAGATGATGCATGATGACGTTATTGTAGCACCTTCACAGCCCATGAAAAAACCGTAACTCGTGAAAAATTTCAAGATTAACAAATTGTGTTTTAAATCAAGTGATGATCAATATAAATTATGTAACTAAAAAACACATGTCAACAAGATACAAGAAATAAGTGATTAATTCACAACTATCTATATATATAGCAGTTATGTAGGATTTTTTGTACGGAATCGTTGATTGCTTATTAAATTGTTACCAGTGGTAATTCAATAGGTACCGGTAGCTATCCAATAAGTACCGAATCGACGATTCATACTGAAAATCTCATATATATAAATATATAAGGAAATTGAAAGAAATAATCATAAAATTTAAGAGTTTATTGTTTTTAGCCAAATATATGTTTTTGATTATACTTATTATTTTTAGGCTTGAACTTCCAAATATACCCTTCTTTTGTCTTTACTTCCTTCAATATTTCCCTCCAAAATTTTGCTCTCTTATTTCCAATCCCTCCATTTTGTTTTTCATTTCAAATATTCTCTCTCTCATGAAATTTTTGAGTGTTGACATCTTCAATCTCAGTCTCACGAAATTTTTGAGTGTTGAAATCACGAAGTGACAACGAAATTTCTGGGCAATTTGCATGACGTAGTTTCTGGGCAATGGTGACAAGACGAAGTCGCACTACATTTCTGGGCAAGAAGCTGAAGACAACTAAAATTTTCTGGGCAACAAGGTGAAATTTCTAGGCAAGAAGTCGACAGTGAGAGCTGAAATTTTCTAGGCAAGAAGCTGAAATTTTCTGGACAAGAAGCTGAAATTTTCTAGACAAGAAGTTGAAATTTCTAGTGTGAAGAAGAAGAAAACCGCCGTGAAGAAGACACCACCATCCGAAGCCAAACGACGTTTTTCAACAGTATGTATACCTTACCCACTTGTTTTTTATAAGGATCATTATGTTTGATATGAAGATAAAGAGATCGGTTTCGATTTAGAGTGAAACCAGCTATTATGATATTTTGTTCCCAGGTTACATGCCAGTTTATGTTAAAGTTATATGCTAGTGTATTTGTAAGTTACATGGTAGTGTACTTGTAAGTTACATGCTGGTTTATATCAAAGTTACATGCTAGTGTATTTGTAAGTTACATGTCAGTTGTACTTTTTGTACCCATGTTACATGCATGTTATTGTAGACTTTACATGATAGTTGGTTATTTTTGAAGTTACAAGCCATCAGTTATTGTTTTGTTACATGTCAGTTCATTATAAAGTTACATGCTGGTTATTTTAAATTTTACATGTCAGTTCCTAGCCATTTTAAATGTTTCATGTCAAATACTTTACATGCAGGAATATGGGTGCAAAGAAATTGGTCATCTATCATGGTGGAAGTTGGGTGGCCAATTGTTACGAGGGTGGTATGACAAAGTGGGTCCATGTTTCTATCGGTTTGACTTATGATGGCTTGGTGAAGTTGGTACAAGATGTTGCCAAAGTTAATGCTGATAGGTACACCCTAGAATTATGCTCGTTGGCCTTTACGAATAGTGGTACTGCTCGTCCGAGAATTGAGAATGACAAAGACGTGTCATGTATGATGGATGAAGATAAGCTATTACCCGAGGTTTATTTTACCGTTTCGAAGAAGGTAGCAACACATTGTGCACAAAATGGTACTATATTAGAGAAGATGAAAACTTAGTACAGTTAATGTTTCTTCAACAATGTAACCTACTTACTCCACAACCCGTGTATGGCGGGTTTCTCCGGCAACTGGCAGCATGTGGGTCCATTCCAATATTAGGCTCAATTGTATGTAATGATGAAACCATTGATGATGAAGAGAACAGTCAGTTGTCGGACACCGATAATAGGGATGATAGCTAGATACCCAAAATTGACAGAGGTAGTCACGAAGATGAAGATTGCAATCATAGTGTGGGTTCTGGTTCTAGGAGTGTTGGAGGACATGGATATGGTGGTCCATCTGGTTTTGCTACATTTAGCGGTGTTTCCTTTCTAGAGGATGGGTTGACAGTGTTGATCAAAGTTGTGAACATGCTTCCCCAAGAGCTTGGATTATTCCTAGATCCGAAAGGTATTCGTTCGAACCCATTAGCATGGAGGAATCAATCTCAGATGAGGGCAGGTTATACAAGGGTAAAATATTTCAATGCAAGAAAGATCTTAAGCGAACGTTGCATATGTATGCTTTGAAAGAGCAATTTGAGGTCCATATTAGAAGGTCTAGCAAGACACGTTATGAGGCCCGATGTAAGGATGACGAGTGTGAATTCCAATTACGTGCATTTAAGATGCAAAAAGGAGAATATTGGGTGGTTCGAATGTTCCTGAAGGATCATACTTGCAATATCGATGGTTTCCATGCACATCTTCGACAAGCAAATTCTTGGACTGTCGGTGAACTATTAGCACCAAAGTTGCAAGGACACGGCCACTCTCTAAAATCCAAAGACATCATGCCATCGGAAGTTGGTGGTACAACTTAGGTATTAGCAATGATGTTGTAATTCTTATATGTATGAACAGAATACTATATTTTGTATTTTAGACATTATTAAGTTAGAAGTTACATGCCAGTTCAATGTGAAGTTACATGCCTGTGCAATTTGAAGTTACATGCCAGTGCAATTAGAAGTTAAATGCCAGTTAGTCAAAGTTGAAAGAGACTTATACTGAAAACAAATTCAGTAATGTTACATGATAGAAGTTACATGCTAGTGCAATTAGAAGTTACATGCTAGTGCAATTAGAAGTTACACGCTAGTGCAATTAGAAGTTACATGCTAGTGCAATTAGAAGTTACATGCCAGTTAGTCAAAATTGAAAGAGACTTGTACCGAAAACAATTTCCAGTAATGTTACATGATAAAAGTTACATGCTAGTGCAATTTCACGTTACATGCCAGTGCAATTTCAAGTTATATGCCAGTTAGTCAAAGTTGAAAGACACTTGTACGTAAAACAATTTCCAGTAATGTTACATGATAGAGGTTACATGATAGTGCAATTTTAAGTTACATGCCAGTGGAATTAGAAGTTACATGCCAGCTAGTAAAAGTTGAAAAAGACTTGTACTGAAAAAAAATTCCAGTAATGTTACATGATAGAAGTTACATGCTAGTGCAATTTTAAGTTACATGCCAGTGCAATTAGAAGTTACATGTCAGTTAGTCAAAGTTGAAAGACACTTGTAGTGAAAACAATTTCCAGTAATGTTATATGATAGAAGTTACATGCTAGTGCAATTAGAAGTTACATGCTAGTGCAATTTCAAGTTACATGCCAGTGGAATTAGAAGTTACATGGCAGTTAGTCAAAGTTGAAAGAGACTTGTACTGAAAAAAAATTCAAGTAATGTTACATCATAGAAGTTATATCCCAGTGCAATTTCAAGTTACATGTCAGTGGAATTAGAAGTTACATGCCAGTTAGTCAAAGTTGAAAGACACTTGTACTGAAAACAATTTCCAGTAATGTTACATGATAGAAGTGATATGCTAGTGCAATTTCAAGTTACATGCCAATTAGTCACAGTTTTCACAGTTGAAACCCAAGTTCGAAAAACAAAGTAAAAAAATTCATACATTTCAAGAACTTAATAAACATTGATGATGTACCAACAAAGTTATCAATATGACGCTACACTATTTGCAAATATTTCTAGTGTCATTTCCTCCCTAAACCTTGGCACATTTTTGGTTCCCTATCCCTAAAAATATTTATGACGCATCAACTTGTCTATGTATCTACATATGAAAACACCACAACTATCGTTGTCCAGTTGTGTCAGTAACTTCTTTGAAAAAGTCAACTATTTAGGAATACCAAACAGGTGCCCAAAACAGATCTCCCGCAACTCTTGTAATTCTCCAACTTTTCGGAGAACCTTTACAATATCTGGGAGGCCGTTCAAATTGCAATACAAGTTGGTGGTAGATTTTTTTATCCACGAATTCCTCGGTTTTATGAGGAAATCTGTATAATTTATGTTCTCCATCTACAAAATCACATAAATAAATCCATTAATGTCTATTCAACTTACATGCTACTACAAACAAGTTACAAGCCAGTATAAAAAAGTTAGATGCCAGTACAAACAAGTTGCATGCCAGTATAAAAAGGTTACATGCCAGTATAAACAAGTTGCATGCTAGTATAAAAAAAGTTACATGCCAATACAAACAAGTTACATGCAAGTACAAACAAGTTACATGCTAAAAGACTGTAATATATTTCACTTAAATCTCACCTAATAAGCTCGGTAAAAACAGTGAGTCGCCACATATTACGTAAAAAAAAAATGAAAACAAACATAATTTATTCAAAATATAAATAAAAAAAAGTACATTGTATTGTTACAAATGTTAACTCTTTTTCAGTTTCTGATTTTTTTTTGTGATGTATTCGATATTGAAATCATGATTTCAGTTTTGTATTTTCCTTCAAATAATTCATGGGTTTAACTCATCAAAGGAAGAAATTGGGTATTATCCATGTGCTTTAGGGTATATGGTAATCTGGGTCATTTTATTTGAAATAAGTGAAGTAATTGTGCCATGTTACCCATGTATAACATATCTAACTTGAATATTCTTGAATGAAGCCATTTGGCATGTGATGTGCTACAAGTAAAGCAAATAATTGAAGATCAAAATTCATATTGATTATTCCACATTGAAATACCAAGAGATAGAAAATATATGAATGCACAGAATATACCATTGATCAGTTATAACTGTTTAGGAACAATGTGGCAGATAGAAGACTAAGGCATCTCTAAGATGGTAAACAATCGAGTCAGATTTCAGTACACATCAAAGCAATTAGAGAATTCCAATACAATAACTAACAATCCAGGCTTCAACAAGCTCTCAGAGAAAATTCAGCTAGAACATCACCTATAATAACGTCAGCTCCAACCTTGCCCTGCAAAGTTTAAATCTCAAGTGACCCAGAAAGTAAACTACTGATATCCAAAGAAGACGGTAAACTACAACAGAAATCAGGAATCTGAAGTTTGTACAAAAATATAATAAAAAGGACTTTTAATTGACAAACTTAAGAATATTGTTCATGTTATATTTAGGAAAGCAAAAATGGATCAATAATAAAGATGATCCAACAGGCATTTCCTAAAACACCCCCACTTTTTTTTATAGTAATCCTAAGAAATAATCACTCTAACAACTCAGAAACAGAACATTCATAAAGATGAGTGGTGCACGGGTCATCCATCCGTGCACATACCCATGCACATTGTGTAAATCTGAAGGGAAATGAAGACTGCACGGGTAACCTACCCGTGCTATACGGGATACCCAGCTCGTCACATCAGCATTTTGGCCTAGTTTTTGAAGGAAGTATAAATACTTTTAAAATCAGATTTTTGAGGGAGGAGACCCACGACCATACTGTAGGGAAAAATTAACTAAAACCGCAGCGGAAGGCGAAAAGTAGATTTTCGTATAGTTTAAAATTTTTCTAAAGATTTGAACCTTAACCTTTTAATTAATTAAACACAAATATACGGTTAGAGTTAAATACCTCTTGTCGCGTGCGTCGATGGTAATCCGCAAGATCTTCAATCCTAGCACGTACATGAATCACCTAGGAGCGTGGTCTCCCTTTTTTCTTTGAATTGCTTACCTGAGAATGGATGTATGGAACTTCTGATCCTGATCTTCAATCCCAAAACACCAAGAGCCTAGAAAAATAGTTCCGGTCACTTTTGAATTCACAGTCGATATGATTGGAACTCGCGTAACCTTAAATCGAAAGTGTGCACAAAACCTTTTGATGTTAAAGGCTTGCAAGTGCACTATCGAATGAGAACTTATTTTTCTTTTTCTCTCTTGGCCGAAATTCTATGTGTATTGAGTAAGATTTTTATTTTTCAAAGCAAACAAAAATCTCTCTCACTCAAGCTTCTCGGTGGCTGAAATTTATCACCTTATATTTATAAGGTGACCGAAATTTCTCCCTCTCAAAATAGGATTGGCCGAATTCTTTGTGTAGGAAATCTAGGGTTGGCCAATTTCCTTACTTGAAAAGGAATGTGCTTTTCCCTAATTCCTATCAATTTAAGAATCCTAACCCTTATAGGACTAGGGTGGCCGAATTCTTTGTGTGGTATGGAGTGTATGTGGACTTAATCCTTACCACATTAGGACTCCTATCACTTAAAAGAATTCTAACCCTAATCCAACACATAATATTTTATTTACTGATCAGGAAAAGATTTTGATTTAAACTATTAATTAATTTCCATTTAATCAAAACAATAAAATAAAATAATATCTTGGGCTATTTTATCAGCCTTGCCGCCCACACCATATATACATGGGCCTAATATTATTTTTCTTATTTTATTTAATCCATTAGACTTTAAATAAAAGCCCACATATGAACCAGACTTATTCTTACTAAAAGAAACAAGCCCACATGTCTCCTTTTAATATATTAATACAATAGAGCAGCCCATTAAATAAATAATAGACATATTATATTCTTAATATATTAAATGCAGTTCTAGATGGACCTAAAAATTGGTCCGGTAGAATATATCAAGTGATCCATGCAAGTACGTGTGGATTGTGGATCTTGGCGGGCTATCTAAATTTAAGCTTCAATAGACATAACCTAATCACAATTAACAAATGATTCACTTAGGTCCGATCTATTAATTTTAACTCATTCCACTAAAGAGCTAAAATTGAACTCTTAAATAAAGATAGAATAAGGAGATGTTTCTCATTCATACCCTAGACAATCTTATAGGAGATGGTGTATCCTCGTGAATAATATCAGTAATCGCCAAGAGCTCATAGACCGCCTATAGCTCTCCAAGTTACCATATTTCCTCATATGACCACATTTTGAACTTAGATATTTTGACTTGTCCAGAAGCCATGTCTTCAATAATCATTATTGAAAACTCAACGTTGAGATTTAATATCCAATACCTCAAAACATCCATATGATGATATTATACTCTCATTTAATAAATGGAGCCACGATGTCCATATCTATAAATGAAGTCCTCTATCGATTAACAAATGAATACCACCAAACTATCGAGGATAGACTATGCTATATAATCGTACTCATTGATAGCTCAAATGATAACACTTGCAACCATAAGTCCATCATTTATCTCAGGATTAAGATCGACTCTCCGATTGTCCTAATAATGAAAAGAATTATATCTAGTGAAGGTTCTAGATAAAGTATTTCATTGTGATCCTGTTCAATGCACCCAGTGCACTAGATTCTTTTACTCGAAAACCTTTCGATGATTTTAGACTCATCATAACTCGTTTGATCCCACTCAAATGCTAGTAAAAGAATTCTACAACTTTATCAAGATAGAGGTGCCCAACCTTTAACTTAAGTTGTGAACGTTATTCAAGACTAACTAAAGAATTGTGACTACCTCACACATATCCGGATTTATGAACAATTCTTCATTTCTCATAGTCTTTTGACCTTATGATTATTTACCTTGACAATTATAATAATAAATGCTATAAGTATTTGTAAGAATTAGAAAACACTTTATTAATATGAAAAGATTGTCAATTACAATATTACACTCTTGCTATTGAGCATAATCCTAACACATACACCATTCCATTCATTCTTTCTCTCTCTATATCTCAAAAACCTTTCTCACCAAAAACCCATCATAATCTTCATCAATTGCTACTCATAAGGACATAGGAGGTGGATTGAAGCTTGAGGAAAGAACGTTCTACATGGGTTTTTTCAACTTCTCTCCTTTTTATTCTTGTATTCCATTTGTTATGAGTAGCTAAATCCCATTATGGGATTGACGTGATTCACTTGTAAATATGGGTATTTGTAATGAACTCAATATCTTTTATTAAAATCTATCTTATTTGTTCTATTCAATGTTTTACTTGATTTCAAAAGCAATTTGTGTTTGATTGTACATGACTCTCTTCATGAGTTGTTTGAGAAATTATATGTGTAAAGAATCAAGTATACATGATGTTTGGCCCTCTAAGCTCAATTGAATAGGAGGATTGAACAAGGGTACATGACCCAAGTAATATCCGGACTTATTAATCTCACATAATTCTAATCTTTCATGGGTAATCAAGACTATACATCCTAGGATTGTTTGCATGTGATAGATTAAGCATCAACCTATACATGATGGGTTGGTGATTTTTAACAAATAGATTTGTCCCTTATGTGATAGATGTTCTTTCATTGTATAACCAATTGTGGGTGGTCAATGCTATACATAATGGTTTGGGCACTCACAAGTGGTAAATAATCACTCTTATACATCCTAGGGTGGTTACATTAGTTAATGACAATTAATGTGAGTTCATTCTTTACCCATTGTTGCATAGTTGAATTCATCAATTCCTTAATCCACATATCACATATCCATACTTTTTAGATTAGTGCATTTTAGCTTATTTTACATTTTAGTTTTACTTTTTCTTAAAAACCATATCAATTTACTTTTCTTGCATTTTTAACTAAAGCATTAGTTTAATCATAACTATCGCTCGATCCCTGAGGAACGATACCCATACTTGCCACATACTAGTTTTATACTTATTTAAGTACATCTTGAGATTTTATAAATTTGTTCGAATATTGCATACCACTGCAAAATGCACGTTCAACAAATCAAACTCAAACCCAAACCCAAACAATCAAAGTTATGTACAAGATATCCCCCATAAAACTTGCAGTTTTACCTAGGAATGTCTATTAAAAGTGGATCAAAGTATTGGAAATAGGAATAGCAGAGGTTCAACTAAGTTGCGTTGGCTTAGGAGGTTTAGAAAACTTGGAAAAAAAAACCGACATTGAAATCATGTAAGCTTATTCCACATTGAAATTCAGATACTGAAATCACAAAAAAATCAAAAAAAGCAACAACCAATCAGAAACAATAAAAACAAGAAGTCACTTGTTTTAAGCTAAAGAAACAAAAATCTACAGATTCCAGAGAGGTGTTACTGACGCCGACCGACTTGGAGAGAGGTGCGAGCGACGGCAACTGACGGCGAGAGAGATGCAGCGATCTCTTCTCTTCCTTTCTCTCTCATTTTACAACGACGACGAGAAAGGTGCGAGGCGACAGCTACAGGAAGCGACGGTGATAGAGGTGTGAGCGGCAACAATGGTGAGCAGCAGCGATAGCGAGAAAGGTGTGAGGCGACATCTACCAGAAGCGACGATGACAGAGGTGTGAGCGGCAGCTACGGTGAGCAGCATCGACAACTTCTCTTCTCTTCCTTTCTCTCTCTTTCCCATTTTTTACTGTAACCCTAACGAAAGTGATTGGTAAGTCGTTTTCAATCACTATTTAGGTTTTTTTAATTTCAAATTTAAGGGCTTTTTTGTCCAAAAGTGGTAAAAACTGACGAAAGCAATAAAAATTAAATTTGTGGCTAAAAACAATAAACTGATAAATATTTTGGTTCTTTATGAATTCACCCATATATATATATATATCTAATCACTTATATTAGAGGCGGGAAACGACAAAGCTTTATTGATATTGCAAGGTGGGTGAAAAACTTGGGTGTAGCAAGGTACAAACCCAGAAAGGCTTGTCTACAGTGGGATAGACATGTGCAAAGGAAACACCCCATACACATGCTGTTGCTCGGCTATATCCTTTTATAGCTTCAAATGGAGAAAAAAAAAAGAATCCACACAACCTCTTTCCACAATCATGCAACTTCTTTCCCTTTTTTTTTTTGATCTTTAAAACCTTTTTGGCAGTATGCACGCAAGTACACAACCTGTTCTTCTTTTGGGTGACACGAACCCCTTTCTTCCATTAATTTAACTGTTGGCATCGGTTTCAACTTATACGTGTCTAAACAACTGCACTGCAAACACACATTTGATCGAGAACGTGATTACTTTAGAATTATCGTCCCAATCATTAAATACATAGTAAACTTATGAAAAAAAAAATAATTGATGCCAAAATCTACATGTTATTTATTGTTTCTCTAAGATTGAATACACGTACGTGCATGCTTAATTTGATCAAATTTTGAACAGATAGTGTGACGTATATTCTTTCTTGGGTGCATACGAAAATATTTTATTATTGTTTTCATTGAGTTAGTAATGTATACTTACAACTTCATCAAGTATAAGTTCAGAGGGTATTTGACGCAGCGTGAAACAATGAAGGAATAAGACCAACGTCGATATTCCAAGATAAACTGGAATCCACCAAAAAAGAGTACACTCTTAAAGCTTACAAGCTTATTTAAAATAAACGAACCCTAATCCTTGTTGAGCAAGGAAACAAACCTAAATTAGAGAAAATTATCAAAAATAGCAAACTTGAGATAATAGTAGAAAAAAATAATAATATAGACTTAAATTAAGGCATAATTGACGGCAGACGATTCTGACTTGTAAAACTAAACTTATTACCAAAACAAAAGTTTCCTAAAATGGCAAAAACGGCAGTTTCGGGGCTTAAACGATGGAATTTGACCAAAAAAGGACGTGCTTCATGGCTAAAGGCCGTGAGTATCGTATGCCTCGTCAATTCGCTTCAACAATGAAAGTTTCGCGCCATCCCAACTCCGTCGCCAGCTATAGTAGAAATCATTTCTTGAAGTTCGGGTGGTCCATCAAAGCTATGAAGGACTCTGCCACCTGTTCTACATCAGTTCCCTCCACTTGGAAAGAACTCGATCTCGAGTTAGGCTCGGGATAGAGGGACTCTTCGGCATGATACTGGAACAAGTCTGTAACATTAAAAGTCTTGGAAATTCCCATGGCCTCCAGTAAGTCAATCACATAGGCATTATCATTAATCCTTTTCAAAATCTTGTACAGACCGTACTTCTTGGGCTTTAATTTGTCGTAAGTCTCAATTAGAAACCTCTCTTTGCGTAAGAAAACCATCATTGAATCTCCTTCCTCAAACACCTTAAGACGCCTGTGTTTGTCTGCAGCTGCTTTATATTTTGCATTAGTTTCTTCCAGCTTTTGTCTCACTTCGGCATGCACAGCCTGAGCCTGTGTAGCCATAGTCTCCGCTGCAATACTAACACCTAGACCCTTTGGTAAGCATACCAAATCCACATCATGCCTTGGTGGTGTCACGTATACCATAGCAAAAAGGGATTTTCCTGTGGCACTATACACATCATTGTTGTCCCACTGTCTCGACTTATCTTCGCAAATGCAACGAATCAGATTTCCCAAGGTTCTGTTCGTAACCTCCATTTGTCCATCAGTCTGTGGATGTGCAGTAATACTGCGTTTCAGAGAAGTATCAAACATCTTCCACAAGGTCATTCAAAATGGCTAAGAAATTTTGTGTCACAATCAGAAGTAATTGATTGAGGTACCTCATGTAGTCGGACTATTTCCCTGAAGAATAGTCGGGCTATGTGCGAATCATCTGACGTCTTCTTACAAGGAATGAAGTGAGCCTTTTTTAAAAGTTTGTCAACAACAACAAACATGGAATCTACCCCTTGCTGGATACGAGGAAGACCCAACACCTATTCACAAAATTTCTAACATCTCAT
This sequence comes from Dipteronia sinensis, assembly GCA_033220585.1. Classification (NCBI taxonomy): domain Eukaryota; kingdom Viridiplantae; phylum Streptophyta; class Magnoliopsida; order Sapindales; family Sapindaceae; genus Dipteronia; species Dipteronia sinensis. Next base: position 57,257,336 of record CM065636.1, on the reverse strand, counting down.
TTCAGTTGGGGCTAGAAATACCACTCCTCTAAACTAGCCACTGTTTTATCTAGATCAAAGTGTCCACTTAATCCACCTCCATGCTCGCGGATTAACTTCTCCCGCAGAGAAGTCTTAGGAATACGCAAATGGTTCCCACAAAATAAATACCCATCATTCTCACGAAAATCACTAATAAGCTGCCTTTCAATAAACTTCGACCAAATTTCCTTGAAGTCTTCATCCTCCCCATATAACTCCTTCAAACAGTTAAACCCCACAACCTCATGAGCCATTGTCATAAGTGGGCTAGCACATCGGCTCAATGCATTAGCAACCCTGTTCAAGACCCCTGATTTATGCCGAATAGCAAAAGGGAACTTTTGAAGAAAAGTGGCCTATCTGACATGCATGGTGTCCAAATGCTTCTGGTTATTTATAAACTTCAAAGCCTGATGATAGGTGTACAATACAAACTCCCTCTGTACTAGGTAGTGCTCCTAGTGCTTCAAAGCTCGGACCACTGCTTAGAACTCCTGATCATAGGTGCTCCATTTCTGGCGGGCTTCACTCAATTTTTCACAAAGGTATGCTACTTGTCGTTTCTCTTGCGACATGACAACTCTAATTCCTACGCTACTAGCATCGCACTCGACTTCAAATACTTTCTTAAAACTAAGCAGAGCCAATACTAGTGCAGTGCACAATTTCTCCTTGATTAAGGCAAAGCTCATCTCTACCTCTTTTCCCCATATAAACCAGCCTTTCTTCATGCATTCTGTGATTGGCGCCATTATAGTGCTGAAATTTCTAATAAATTGGTGGTAGAAATTGGCTAAACTGTGGAAGCTTCGAACTTCACGCACAGTTTTTCGGTGCTGGCCATTCTCGAATAGCTTGGACCTTCTCTTCATCTACATGGATTCCCTTTGAACTTACCACATATCCTAAAAACAATAAATTGCTAGTCATAATGCTGCACTTTTTGAGATTAAGAAACAATTGATTTTCCTGCAAGACTGTTAGTACTTCCCACAACTACTCTACATGCTCTTCCTTAGTCTTACTGTAGATGAGAATGTCGTCAAAGTAAACAACAACAAATTTCCCTACAAAAGGTCTCAATACCTGATTCATCACCCCCATGAAAGTACTGGGTGCATTAGACAGGCCAAAAGGCATGACCAGCCATTGATACAAGCCATCCTTACTTTTGAACGTTGTCTTGCATTCATCCCCAGGTCTGACCTAAATTTGATGATACCTGCTGCGTAGATCAATTTTTGGAAATAGCTTCGAACCCTCCAGCTGATATACATGTCATCTAGGTGGGGAATGGGAAATCGGTATTTGATGGTTATTTTTTTGATAGCGTGACTATCCACGCATATACGCCAACTCCCATCTTCCTTCGGTGTCAACAATGCAGGAACCGCACATGGGCTCATGCTCTCACGTATGAAACCTTTATGCAATAACTCTTCTATCTTCTCTTGCAAAATCTCATTCTCTTTTGGACTCATCTGGTAATGTGGCAGATTAGGCAAACTCGCTCCAGGTATAAGGTCTATATGGTGTTGAATGTCTCTCAACGAAGGCAAGTTGTGTAGCAAGTTCTCGGAAGTGAATTCTCTAAATTGTTCTAGCAGCGGTTGTACTTTGTCAGGAACAGTCATTACCGGCACTTTTATTTGGTGCCCTGGTTTTACCGATTGCACAGAGGAAGGGTTTTTATATTTTTTTTATAAAGCGAATGAAAACATAAACCTATTCTGTACAGTAAAATACGATAACAAGGAAAGAAGGAAGAAAACACTTTTCTTTATACCTGCGTTGGTGGCTATTTCTCTTTAATTCAAAATGCTCATGATCTGAACCAATAGGAACTTCCTTGCTATCTCCCAGGATTGGTAATGGCATGTGGGCGAGTCACGAAACTCAGGAATTGCCGTTGGTAGAAGAGGAAATGGAGAAACTTTTTCTGTCCGATAAAAAAAATAAGAACACTTTTGTTTTTCTTTTATGGATTTTTTTTACACTCAAAAGAATTTTTGATCATCTTCTTGTGTTGCACACTTATCAGTTACCTAATATATATATATATTTATATATATATACCATATATCTATATTTTAAACTTATTAAAATTTTATTAAATCCTTTTAAAAGATATCTGATATCTTTTAATAGATATTAATAAAGTTTGAATTTAAACTTTTAAATTCAAATTAAATATTTAATTAAAAATAAAATAATCACATTATCTTATCTTTCAAAATTAAATATCAAAGAACACCCTCCAATAATGATTAATTACATAATTAAATAATCTAATTATTTAATTAACATAATTATTATTTTCCATTAATTACATAATCTCATTATTCAACTAATTCCCGATTAAACACGTGTCACTTTCGTAACACAATTCATTGGACAATCCAATTAATTAACTGTGACCCTTGTTACCTAAATTGATCCGGCTAGTAAGGGTACCTAATGGACCCACAGTATTTTGAGCTCCAATAATCCTTAGAAATAATTAAATAAACTATTTAATTAATATTTCATGATTATTAACTTCGGTGTTATTCCACTAAAAACCCGGAGTTGCACTCTCTCAATTGTAGACGTTTTTACACAAACTAATAACTCTTGGTGTCTATCGATATAGCTATTACATATGGTGTGATCCTCCACAAGTAGCTCATAATTAGAGCTGGGTCATAATGTCCGTTATACCCCTCTAATTACATCTTTCCATTAAGTACCATTAATTCTCTAATGAACAATAAATCCTACATTCCTCATGGAATTAGGAGAGTGCTTATATTGTTCAAGCCCTGAATCAACCCTTAAGGGAACTACTATTTACTTCTCGCAAGAAGGAACGGATTCCACTATTGTGTACAAACCTTCCCAGCCACAAGCCAAACCGCAATCCTAGCATACAAAGCATATAGATCGGGAACGCAACTCCGACCTCACCCATGGTACATCAAAGACTACGACCTAACCTGAAGAAAACGATAAGACACTCAGGATTAAGATCACCCACATATAGCCATCATTTGTCGATATATATGAATCTCAGCGTAACCGGATCTTAGTGAGAGATTCATATAAATCGTGGCCCAGTCCTATATGATCACATCATACAAGGTACCTCCATTCTCATATCACCATATGAATGATCCAGGATAAGATCATTGTACATTACGGAATGGACTGCAGTTGTAGATTAACGACAAATAAAGTACCCAGTTTTATTTACTATCTACAGACTCTTTAGATTGCTCGTTTCAAACTAAATCCATCTGTATATGACACTCATATACTCAGTTCGAAATTACATCCTGCAATCTTTGATGTTAAGTGCACATGTTATATATAAAGTATGACACAAAAATGAATGAATATGCTACTTGTTTTATTTATGTTCAAATCACATTTACAAATTACAAGCTTTAGGGCAAAAACCCCTACAATCTCCCACTTGCACTAAAGCATGTGAGTCATGTCTCGTAACCCTATACCTTGTAGGTGACCTTCAAACACTTTAGCCGGTAATGTTTTCGTAAATGGATCAGCATGATTGTCTTGTGACGCTATCTTGATGACAGTCACATTTCCTCTCTGCACTATCTCTCTGATGATATGATACTTTCTCTCTATAAGCTTTCATCTCTTGTGGCTTCTTGGTTCTTTGGAATTAGCCACATCACCACTATTATCACAATAAAGTGTGATGGGCTTATCTAGATCACTCAAGAACTTACGGAGACAAATAGCCTCTTTAGTAGCTTCATAAGCGGCTACATATTCTGCTTCCATGGTGGAGTCAGCAATATAGGATTGTTTCACACTCCTCCACACAATGGCTCCACCGCCAAGGGTGGATACTGATCCAAACATGGATTTCCTGGAATCCCTGTCTGACTGAAAATCAGAATCTGTATATCCTAACAGAATCAAATCCTGTCTAGAATACACTAGCATATAGTTTCTCGTTCTCTGAAGATACTTATGAATACTCTTGACATCAACCCAATGATCCAATTTGGGGTTGGACTGGTACCTACTGGTGTTAGGATTATGCTCAATGGCAAGAGTGTAATACTGTAATTGACAATCTTCTCATATTAATAAAGTGAATTTTGATTCTTACAATTACTTATAGCATTTATTATTATAATTGTCAAGGTAAATAATCATAAAGTCAAAAGACTATGAGACATGAAGAATTGTTCATACATCCGGATATGTATGAGGTAGACACAATTCTTTAGTTAGTCTTGAATAACGTTCACAACTTAAGTTAAAGGTTGGGCACCTCTATCTTGTTAAAGTTGTAGAATTCTTTTACTAGCATTTGAGTGGGATCAAATGAATATGATGAGTCTAAAATCATCGAAAGGTTTTCGTGTAAAAGAATCTAGTGCACTAGGTGCATTGAACTGGATCACAATGAAATACTTTATCTAGAACAATCACTAGATATAAGTCTTTTCATTAAAGAGGACAATCGGAGAGTCTATCTTAATCCTGAGATAAATGATGGACTTATGGTTGCAAGTGTTATCATTAGAGCTATCAATGAGTATGATTATATAGCATAGTCTATCCTCGATAGTTTGGTGGTATACATTTGTTAATCGATAGAGGACTTCATTTATAGATATGGACATCGTGGCTCCATTTATTAAATGAGAGTATAATATCATCATATGGATGTTTTGAGGTATTGGATATTAAATCTCAACGTTGAGTTTTCAATAATGATTATTGAAAACATGGCTTCTGGACAAGTCAAAGTATCCAAGTTCGAAATGTGGTCATATGAGTAAATATGGTAACTTGGAGAGCTATAGGCGGTCTATGAGCTCTTGGCGATTACTGATATTATTCATGAGGATACACCATCTCCTATAAGATTGTCTAGGGTATGAATGAAAAACATCTCCTTATTCTATCTTTATTTAAGAGTTCAATTTTAGCTCTTTAGTGGAATGAGTTAAAATTAATAGATTGGACCTAAGTGAATCATTTGTTGATTGTGATTAGGTTGTGTCTATTGAAGCTTAAATTTAGATAGCCCGCCAAGATCCCCAATCCACACGTATTTGCATGGATCACTTGATATATTCTACCGGGCCGATTTAAGGGTCCATCTAGAATTGTTTTAATATATCAAGAATATAATATGTCTATTATTTAATTAATGGGCTGCACTATTATATTAATATATTAAAAGGAGACATGTGGGCTTGTTTCTTTTAGTAAGAATGGGTCTGGTTCACATGTGGGCTTTTATTTAAAGTCCAATGGATTAAATGAAATAAGAAAATAATATATGGCTCATTTATATAAGTGGGGCGGCAAGGTGTATATATTAACCTAATATATTATTTTGTTTCATTGTTTTAATTAAATAAGAATTAGTTAATTTATTAATTAATTGTTTAATTAAGAAACAAATCTTTTTCTGATCAGGAAATATATTTCCTAAAGTTATACTATTGGTAGTAGTATATTAAAAGTAAAAGACTTGTTTGATAAGAAAATATATAATTAATTTTATTTATTTAATCAAATAAGAAGTCTTTTTATTTAGTCAATAAAAGAATAAAAATATCTATGAGTTGGATTAGGTTTTGAAGTCTAAAGGTTGATGGAAATTAGGGTGCAACACAAACTCTTTTTGGTATGTGATTTGCGGCAACCCTAGTACATTTAGAGGAAGATTTCGGCAATCCTAAATAGAAGAGGAAGCAAAATTTCGGCCACTTATATAATTCCACATATAGAATTCGGCCACCATAGTTGATTGAATGATTCAATTTTTCTTCTTCTTCTCAATTCATAGAAAAGGATAATTTTTATTCTACTAAACAAAAAAGAGAGAAGAGATTATTCTTTGATAGTACACTGATTGCTTGTTCATCAATAATCTTGTGTGTACAACATCGAATTAGGTTCATGCGAGTTTCGATAATTAGATTGAGAACTCAAAAGTGACCGGAATAATTTTTGTCTTCTTTTGATTGTTTTGTGACTAACAAAAGAAAAAGAAAACTTTGTTCATCCATTCTCAGGTTTGCAATTCAAAGAAAAAGGGAGACCACGCTCCTAGGTGATTCACGTACGTGTTCGGATTGGAAGATCTCGCGGTACTGTTTGTGATCACTGTTCACGAGGGTACTGTTCACGATCACTGTTCATGCGGGTACTGTTCACGATCATTCTTCACGCGGGTACTGTTCACAATCACTGTTCACGGGGGTACTGTTCACAGGCATCGGAAAAGATTTTGCGGATTACCAATCGACGTAAGTCAATCGGATCACGCGGCAAGAGGTATTTAACTCTAACCGTATATATTTGAGTTTAATTAATTAAAAGGTTAAGGTTCAACTTTGAGAAAAATTTGAAAACCATACGAAATCTATTTTTCGTTTCTTCCGCTGCGTTTTATATCGATTTTTCCCTACAACTGGCTACTCCCATTGTGAAGCAGATGTCATGTCTCGTGCTTAACATAGCATACATGAGACTGCCTACCGCAGACGCATATGGAACACGTCTCATATCCTTAACTTCTTGAGGTGTCTTAGGACACTGTTTCTTAGACAAGTGAACTCCATGCTTGGAAGGTAAATTACCTTTCTTGGACTTCTGCATCAAAAATCGTACAAGAATTTTGTCGATATACGATGCCTGAGACAATGCTAGGAGTTTGTTCTTACGATCCCTTAAGAGTTGGATCCCTTAAGAGTTGGATCCCTATAACATAACTCGCCTTTCCCAAATCTTTCATTTGGAATTGGCTAGCCAGTCAGCCCTTTACTTATGATAATACCCTTACATCATTCCCAATGAGTAGGATATCATCTACGTATAGGACTAAGAAAACTACTTTCTTGCCAACGATGCGCTTGTAGACACAGGGCTCATTAGCATTTTGCTTGAAGTCATAGGTTTTGATCACATCATCAAACCTTATGTTCCAAGATCTAGATGCTTGCTTCAGTCCATAAATGGACCTTTGCAACTTACAAACCTTTTGCTCTTGATCTTGAGACACGAATCCCTCTGGTTGTATCATTTAGATGCTCTCATCAAGATTGTCATTCAAGAATGCAGTCTTGACGTCCATTTGCCAAATTTTGTAATTGAAATAGACAGCAATGGATAAAAGAATCTGAGACTTGAACATGGCTACTGGCGAGAAAGTCTCTTCATAATTGACCCTTTCTTTCTAGGTATAACCCTTGGCCACTAGCCTTGCCTTGAAGGTCTCTACCTTCCTGTCTACTCCTCTTCTTCTCTTGTAGATCCATTTACATCCTATGGGTTTTACCCCATCCGATAAGTCTACAAGTTTCTAGACTGAGTCAGAGTACATAGACTCTATCTCAAGATTCATGGGTTTAAGCCATTCCTCCGTGTTAGGATCTTCCATTGCATTATTAAATGTCAACGGATCATCCACACTGTTAGTAGAGAAAACACTTTGTCCCTCACCTATACCCAAATAACGTTCAAATTGTCATACAACCCTCCCATTACGTCTAGATGGTAGTGTGTCCTGACTAGGAATCATTTGACTATCAGATGTCAATGGATCAACGACTCTTGTTGATTGAGCACTGATCGTACCAGGCTCCATTTCATTCAATACAATCTTACTACGAGGTTTATGGTCACTAATATAGCTATTCTCAAGAAACGTTGCTTTTGTCGATGCAAACACTGTCCTCTTCAGGACTATAGAAGTATCCACTTCCGGTCTCCTTGGAATATCCTACAAACTAGCAGACTATAGACTTGGGGTCCAGCATTCTACTTTTTTTCTTCAACACATGTGCTGGACATGCCCATATACGGAAATGTCACAAACTAGCTTTACGACCATTCCACAACTCTAAGGGAGTCTTAGGAACAAATTTGGATGGCATTACATTCAAAATGTATGCCGCAGTTTGTAACGCATATCCTCAAAAGGAATTTGGTAATGATGAAAAACTAAACATAGATCTCACCATTTCAATATGGGTTCTATTTCTCCTCTCTGCAACACCATTCTGTTGTTGTTTTCCTGGAGTTGTGAGTTGGGACACTATCCCATGCTCGACCATAAAGTCTTCAAACTCTTGGTCAAGGTACTCACTTCCACGATACGATCGTATAGACTTAATAGTCTCTCCTAACTGATTCTCAACTTCAGCTCGGAACTCTTTGAACTTTTCAAAAGTTTCCGACTTCCATTGTAATAGGTAGACATATCCTTATTTAGAGTAGTCATCTACAAAGGTGACATAATACTCATAGCCACCCCTTGCATTAACATTCATTGGTCCACAGATGTCTTAATGTATAAGCTCTAGTGGTTCTTTAGCTCTAAGCCCTTTTTCCAGTAAAAGGTTTCTTGGTCATTTTACCTTCCAGACAGGATTCGTAGACAGATAAGGTGCCAAACTTTAACTCATTTAAATGTTTGCTTTTAAATAGTCTATCTATCCTGTCAAGGTTAATGTGGCCTAGTCTTAGATGCCACAGATATGTTTCATTTTTTGGAGAAATCTTTTGTCATTTTATTTTTGGTTTTCAACTTTAAACATTTTAGCGTTGAGCAGTGTTGTATGTATTAACCGCCTTAAAACATACAAATTTTTTTCATTTAATCCTGAACATATATTCAAACCATTCTTTGCAATAATAACAGACTTATTATTAAAAGAAACATAATATAATTGTTCTAACAACTTTGAAACAGAAATCAAATTTCTTGTGAATCCATGAATAAAAAATACATTGTTCAAAACAATAAAACAATTTCCAAAATGTAGTCTAACTACACACACTACTCTTGATGACACAACATCCCCTGACCCAACACGAATAGAGAAGGCTCAATCCTCAAGTTGTGTCAAAGAATCAGTCCACTGCATAGAAGAACAAACATGGTTAGAGGCCCCCGAATCAACTATCCAGGGTAAAGGATCATCTTCCACTAAACACTACTTAAGAACAAGTAAATCATATTTACCTTTTGTTTTCTTCTTCTCGGCAACCTCTTCTAGATACCGAGGACTATTCCTTTTCCAGTGTCTAACCTTGTCACAATGGAAACATTTTCCTTTGCCTTGGTTGGTAGAGGCTCCCTTCTTCTTGCCTTAGGCTTTCTTGGGCTTGGGCTTACCCTTTGCCTTCTTAGCAAACCTCTTCCTTTTTTTATTTCCAAAGGAAGATGGTTCGGCAACATTTGCCTCACCGGTCTTACTTTGGCTGTCCTAAGTCAATGACTCAAAAGTAGTGAGCTCATTGAGCAACTGAGTGAGACTGAACTTTAGTTTGTTCATCTCATAGTTATTCTTGAACTGATCAAAACTCTTTGGAAAAGTCGTCAGTATGATGCTCACCTGACTGAGTTCATCAATGGCCACGCCATTAATCTCTGCCATGTTGAAATAGGACATCATGTTCATGACATGTTCCCTAATAGATGCGCCCTCTTTAATCCAAGCATGCATTGCGGAATGAACAGCTTCGTGCCGCTTTTGCTCAGAGGGCTGCCCCAATATAGCCTACAATGACTCCATTATTTCAAATGCAGTACCCATTGATTTGTGCTTAGTGACAAGCACGTCTGTCATACTGGCTAAAAGATATGTTTGAGCTTTCTCATCAGAGGAGACCCATTTTTGATATGCCTCACGAACAGTTCGTGCGGCATTGGCAGTAGGCTCTGGAGGACATTCCTTTGTAAGCAAAAACTTCAAGTCCTTAGTGACCAAGATTGTATTAATATTATGTTTTCATTTTGTGTAGTTATTACCAGTTAATTTGTCATTGAAAAGTATTTATAAAAGTGCAGATGACATGGCTGAAATAAACATAAAATAAAGATTCTTTCAGTCATACATTCAAAACATGTGCGAATGTTTGGCATAAAATTAAGCATGATGCATGAAAATGTTAAATGAACAAGAACAACCCTAAAAAGTGTTTCTATGCCACGACAATCCAACATACGACAAGGAAGTGCCGCATGAGGGTCGGTCAAGTTCTTGCATGTTGGATTGAGACCTTCTCAATCAAATGATATATCAGAATAACTCTTATTCCAATACCATTCAACCATCGTTTATTTAGTCAGGTTTTTAATTAATCAATTTAATCAAAAACTTATGAGTGTAACCTATCATTTCAGATCTCATGAGCTTAACTCGAGAATTGTCGCCTTAGGGTCGGTCAATCCCGAAATCCCCTAAGAAATCCTATCCGTTAGAAAGTCAACCTTGGTATTGATCTTTGTGGAGACCCTCCTTAAGGAGGAAGAAAACAAAGCCGTCACGAGGCCTCACTCGGATCTCACGGTGCTGAACTAATGATGGAGACTGCGGGATTTAATGTCATATATCCCTCTCCCACTCAATATTTTATAATTAGGGTTTCTATTTATTTAAATGCACCTAGATTATTCAAGATTAAATGACTAATTTTAATCTAAGCGTCTAGTGCATTAAACATTGTTTATTAGTGTTAACAGAAAATTTGCTCGGGGTGAGAAATCTCAATTAACACCCTCAAGACCACTACCACGAAGGTGGTGGCCAAGGTCGAATGTACTCTAAACAATGCTTCTTCAAATGACAAAAAATACTAATGTTAATACCATCAAAAGAGAAGAAGAATGCATTCTTTATTAATGGTGTATCGAGTACAAATATCTCTCAATTGCTCTCAATCTCTCTAAGGAGAAGTAGGGTTGTTGTCGTATGTCTGTCAAAAAGCAGTCTCTTTCTCTCTTCCTCTTTCTTTCTATTTATAAATAGTTTTTGTAGGTTAAATCAAGTGATTCTCCCCTTAATTTTCTCAGTCTCTCCCCTCCTTATCAGGCGGTGTAAGGACCTCGATTTTATGATTGGCTTATTTCATGACAAACCACACCACATTGGGGATGATTGTGTAATGGGTAGCTTAGTTCCGTATTGGAAACTTCCAAGCATCTCCATGACTTCAAGAGCAAAAGGTATACTCACTTGACTTTGTCTCTTGAAGAGTTTAGGTGCACACACACACTTCATGCATGTTTTGTTTATCTTGCATTTGTGTTCTTTATTGTTTATATAAGTGTGCATCCTTTTCAAAAACACTCACTAGCTTACATTAGATATCATATCTTGCATTGTATCTTATTTGATAACATGTTTGACATGTTAATTGTGCTTTATTGTGTGCATCTCACTCACTTCACACTTACACAACATTCATGTAAGATAGACTTTTGTCTTGAGTGTTAAAAAGGGATCTTTCCCTTTAGCGCGGCCTAGAACGCTCGGCAGGCTCTGCTTGCACCGCGGCGCACGGAGCGGTATTCTCCAGTGCGTCATGCGCGACGTGGACCGCGACCTGTGTACTTGCACGCACAGCGGTCCCAACCGCGGTGTTGTCCAGACGGTGCACTGCTGTATGTACCGCGGTCTAGCAAGCGGTTTTGACGGGATTCTGTTTCCCAAGTTCAAAACGATGTAGTTTTAACTAGGGCTTCATATATATTCTTCCTCTTCTCTTCTTGGCCGACCAAGAGCTCAGAAAATCATTTTTAGAGAGAGGTTAGAGCTTCTAGAGAGAGAAAGCTTCAAGAAAGCATCTTTGACTCTCCAAACCCAAAACCCATCTCCATCTTGCATTATTCAACATCATATGAGCATGGGTCTTCATTGTTTCATGACTAGGTAAGCAAGAACTTCTTTGAATATCATTTATTGTTCTTCTTACTCTAGATTAGGTATTTATTGCTTGATTAAATACCTAGACTCTATTTATTGCATATATTTATGAGTCTTTATAACATGATTGGGTTTGTTTGTGATAGCTTAATTGATTATGTCATTTTTGCCTAAAAGCTAGGTCATAAATATTTATGTGTGATAAATTGATAACTAGGTTGAGAAATTGTGTTTTAATCAACTGGTTAATGTTCATGAATATTTGATTGTGTTTGTTTGTGATAGCTTGTATTATTAGGTCAAATATGCCTAAATAGCTAATCCATAAATGTTCATGTATGCTTAATTGATGATTAGGTTGACTTTGTGCATCTAGTCAAGTTTATGAATGTTTATGTGAATTTAATTGACAATTAGGTTGTTAGAATTTCTCTACAACTAATTGAGACCTCATGTGTGTACATGTAGGCATTGTTTGATAACTAGGATATTGTATTGCATTATTTACATCTAGTTAAGCATTGTATGTTTGGTCTAACATATTTTGTGTTGAGCATTCATTGATTGTTCACTTAGACCTTATACTCTTCATTGAGTCAAAATCTTGTGGCTTCGGGGTGAAGTTGCACAAGCATTGAAGTCTTGCAACCAAAGTATGGTTGGCAAGCATCGGTCAAGAGCCGCTATAAAAGGCCTGCTGGGTAGAGTAGGAGGTGCTCACGCCAAGAGTAGTGTATCAGGGGATATCACTAGGGACTGAACCAATAGTGGCGAGTGGTAGTGTCCATAGCCTGAGGTTGTCGAGAGTGAGAGTCCGAGTATCACTTGAGGGTGTAACTTTTTACTCATATAGTGGATTTCTGTGATCGTCTGTGGCTAGAAGGATAGCCCCGTGGTTTTTCCCTTTGTTTAAGGGTTTCCACGTAAAAATCAAGTGTTCTTTATATTTCCGCACTTTTACTTGATTTTGTATGTTTGATTTAATTGGGTTATATGTTTAATATTGACTAATCGAAAAAGTTGGTAATAATCGTTTAACAACCCATTCACTCCCCCCCCCCCCCCTCTAGGTTGTTAGACACACGCTTAGAGTGTATTTTCAATTGGTATCAGAGCGGGTTCCTAGACATACTTAGGTGATCCTTGCTCTTGATTGTGTGTGTCCTGCATTTGTGTGCATTTTGATCATTGCATTCATTTATATTCATTCATTCACTAAACACTATGTGTGAGAGTGAAACACCTAGAGAGGAAATTTTCGGAGAAAGGAATGTTTGCCTCTCCGTTGATGTTGAGGATGCTCCAACCCTTAGAGGTTCTATGAGCACTCGCTCCAACATCCTTGCTTCTATTTCACATAGTGACTCCGATGAGGAGATGGCCCTCACAGCAATGAAGTTTAGAAGATTTTTGAAGCTTGAGAAGAAAATGAATAACTTAAGAAAAAATGACTTCAAGAAGAAGACTTTTTTCAAGAAGAGTGAAGAGGACTCTTCCAAAGGTGAAGAGCATATGCTTAACTTCACGGCCCTTGGTGCTTCTTATGTGGAAGTTGTTGGTGTGGTAACAAATGACCAAGGCAAAGGCCTTGATGAGGGAATTGACTCAATTGAGGAGTGTCAAGTGATCCTTCTCAAAGTCTTGAAGCAAAATAAAGAGCTCTCAAAGGAGAATGAGACCTTGAGATTATGGAAGATTTCCTCGGAGGAAAAGATCCGTACCCTTGAAGAAAGCAAGCAAAATTGTCAAAGTCAACTTCATCGGTACAAGGAGATCATGGATGAGCAAATGGAAGACATATCTATTCTTATCACCAAATTGAAGACCATGGAGATGGAGACCTCCATGAATGACTCCTTGAAGACGGACATAGTTGATGTGTCCGAATATGAGAAGGAGATTGAAGATTGCCATCAAAGGATGAAGGCAATGAAGGAAGAGCTTGCCAATAAAGAAAACTCCTTGAAGATTGTCAAGGAAAGAGAGATGAGGTACCTTGAAGAATTAAAGAAGGCCAAAGTCAAACAACCTCAAGCTCAAGGCAAGAGCAAAGCTTCATCCAAGCAATCTTCCACTCAAGGAAAGTCCACACAAGCCTTGGCATCCCAACCAAAGCCTAGGCAATCCAAGAAGAAAGGACAAGTCCTTGCGAAGTCTATCACCTCCTCCAAAAAGCCAATTATGAAGAAATGAGGTGATCATAAGAAACATGCTCAACCAAGGTGGCATGATCAACCGGCTCAACCACCTCAACAAGCTAGACCACAAAGGTGCAAACAATCAGCTCAAGTTCCAAGGATAAGCCAACCGGTGCATCATCAAAGACAACCTCATCAACATGGCGATGCCTCGATGAGATCACAATGCAATGGTATAAATTCTTACTTTGTACCTACTTGTCATTTTTGTGGTATGATTGGTCACTTAAGACCAAAGTGCTCTAAATATATTGAGAGGTGTAGATTAAAGAGCATGAAAGAAAAACGGTTGAAAAATAGGGCAAGTTTGCATAAACCTAGGGAACCTAGAAACATGTCTATGACCACTAAAAATGTGAAAGTGGAACCTAGGTGGGTTAGAAATAATGAACCCGCTTGCCTTAGTGCCCATGTGACTCCCTTAGATGCAACTAGGTCCATTGGACTTGGTAGGTCTATAGGAGGACATGTCTCCCAATGACTTGGTTGAATTTTGACCCCATGTGGGGAGCTCAAGCAAAGAGAGCGAACTTGCATGATTTGATATATGCAAAAAATTGATTAATTTTATGCTCTTTTATAATTTCTTGAGATGATTGGTTGCACATATAAGCTTATATCTTATTTACTTAATAAGTGTGCAACATTGCTTTATTTGCAATCCATGTCACCTCTATGTTCAAACATGCATTTTTGGACTAGGAGAATTAATTGGGAAGTACATTTGAATGACCTATAATTTATCTCCATGACATGTGAACTTGTTTTTATGACATGCTTTAAATGATATGCATGAAATATGTTTTGATTGCTTTAATGCAAATGTGTGTGAATGCAAATGAGAAGACTAATCAATAAGGATCTTGTATCCATGCAATCAATAAGGATTTTATATCCAAATTAGTCTTCTCTCTCTTCTTAATTGTTAATCAAGACTTCTATCATACGGATAATTATCCGGAAAAATCTAAAAGGATCTCTTGATCCATTGTCTTGATTTGCTTTTAAGGATTGACATAGTTTTGTGTGCGTTGAAAATTTCTTTTCAAAATACTATATCATGTTTGCTTATGACAAAAGGGTTAAAATTGGTTTGACTTCTTATGGAAACCCTTTTGATGTTTGCTTTGCCAAATACCATTGTTTTTGAACTTTGATGTTATATGTCTTGCATGCAAAGCAACATTTCACACATTTCTCATTAAATAAAACTCCTTGAATCTCTCTCAATTATTTAAGTTGCATAAAGTTTATGTATATGATTATGCAACCATCTTTTGTGCAAATATCTCTCTTTGCTAAAGCAACCCGATAGGGAGAGCTCCTTTGCCTATCTCATGACAAAAAGGGGGAGAAGTCTTGAGAGATATAGGGGGAACATTGTTTATGCTTTAGGGGAGATATCATGAGAGAGAGTAACCTTTTAGGGGGAGCATTGCACATGCATTCTTTGTATTGCTTTATTTGTATTTAAGTGAAATGCTTGTTTTTATTTGTTCACCTCACTTGCACTTGTTCTTGGAAAGTGCTTCTTGCTATTGTGTGTAGATACATTGATAATTCTACAAAGAGATTGAAGATACTGAAGATTTAGATTCTAGGTATCTCTTTTGTAATGTAGAAGTGATTATGGACAATAGCTTTGTTTTATTTTGTGAGGATTGTTTGTGAGTGGTTGTTTTGTCATGAAATAGCCAAATGGGGAGATTGTAAGGACCTCGATTTTATGATTAGCTTATTTCATGACAAACCACACCACATTGGGGATGATTGTGTAATGGGTAGCTTAGGTCCGTATTGGCAAGCTTCCAAGCATCTCCATGACTTCAAGAGCAAAAGGTATACTTACTTGACTTTGTCTCTTGAAAAGTTTAGGTGCACACACACACTTCATGCATGTTTTGTTTATCTTGCATTTGTGTTCTTTATTGTTTATATAAGTGTGCATCCTTTTCAAAAACACTCACTAGCTTACATTAGATACCATATCTTGCATTGTATCTTATTTGATAACATGTTTGACATGTTAATTGTGCTTCATTGTGTGCATCTCACTCACTTCACACTTGCACAACATTCATGTAAGATAGACTTTTGTCTTGAGTGTTAAAAAGGGATTTTTCCCTTTAGCGCGGCCTAGACCGCTCGGCAGGCTCTGCTTGCACCGCGGCGCATGGAGCGGTATTCTCCAGTGTGTCATGCGCGACGTGGGCCGCGACCTGTGCACTTGCACGCACAGCGGTCCCAACCGCGGTGTTGTCCAGATGGTGCACTGCTGTATGTACCTCTGTCTAGCAAGCGATTTTTATGGGATTCTGTTTCCCAAGTTCAAAACGATGTAGTTTTAACTAGGGCTTCATATATATTCTTCCTCTTCTATTCTTGGCCGACCAAGAGCTCAGAAAATCATTTTTAGAGAGAGGTTAGAGCTCCTAGAGAGAGAAAGCTTCAAGAAAGCATCTTTGACTCTCCAAACCCAAAACCCATCTCCATCTTGCATCATTCAACATCATATGAGCATGGGTCTTCATTGTTTCATGACTAGGTAAGCAAGAACTTCTTTGAATATCATTTATTGTTCTTCTTACTCTAGATTAGGTATTTATTGCTTGATTAAATACCTAGACTCTACTTATTGCATATATTTACGAGTCTTTATAACATGATTGGGTTTGTTTGTGATAGCTTAATTGATTATGTCATTTTTGCCTAAAAGCTAGGTCATAAATATTCATGTGTGATAAATTGATAACTAGGTTGAGAAATTGTGTTTTAATCAACTAGTTAATGTTCATGAATATTTGATTGTGTTTGTTTGTGATAGCTTGCATTATTAGGTCATATATGCCTAAATAGCTAATCCATAAATGTTCATGTATGCTTAATTGATGATTAGGTTGAGTTTGTGCATCTAGTCAAGTTTATGAATGTTTATGTGAATTTAATTGACAATTAGGTTGTTAGAATTTCTCTACAACTAATTGAGACCTCATGTGTGTACATGTAGGCATTGTTTGATAACTAGGATGTTGTATTGCATTATCTACATCTAGTTAAGCATTGTATGTTTGGTCTAACATATTTTGTGTTGAGCATTCATTGATTGTTCACTTAGACCTTATACTCTTCATTGAGTCAAAGTCTTGTGGCTTCGGGGTGAAGTTGCACAAGCATTGAAGTCTTGCAACCAAAGTGTGGTTGGCAAGCATCGGTCAAGAGCCGCTATAAAAGGCCTGCTGGGTAGAGTAGGAGGTGCTCACGCCAAGAGTAGTGTATCAGGGGATATCACTAGGGACTGAACCAATAGTGGCGAGTGGTAGTGTCCATAGCCTGAGGTTGTCGAGAGTGAGAGTCCGAGTATCACTTGAGGGTGTAACTTTTTACTCATATAGTGGATTTCTGTGATCGTCTGTGGCTAGATGGATAGCCCGTGGTTTTTCCCTTTGTTTAAGGGTTTCCGCGTAAAAATCAAGTGTTCTTTATATTTCCGCGCTTTTACTTGATTTTGTATGTTTGATTTAATTGGGTTATATGTTTAATATTGACTAATCGAAAAAGTTGGTAATAATCGATTAACAACCCATTTACCCCCCCTCTAGGTTGTTAGACACACGCTTAGACTGTATTTTCAGGCGGGATTTCTCATTTAAATGTCATTGACTTTGTGTTAATAGCCGAATTGAGAATATCTTAGTGGAGATCAGTTTGTTTCCTCTTTGGACTCTATTACTTGTTTTGCACGTACCAGATATGATCCAGTGTATCTTCGTATCTTCACAGCATGATCCCTCATAGAGGTCGTTGAATACGGTATGTATGGCGAGGTAGATCAGATGGCAAGGTAGATCAGATAGCGATGTATGTATGGTGGATGACCTCGGGCCTGGAGTCAGACTAGGAGGGTGAAAAATTTCCCTTTGGTCCCTAGCCAAATTTGGCTATCAACAATTAGAATCTAATTCTATCAACTAATAAATTAATATGATTTTTAACACTTAAAAAGTCTAATACATTAGTTATAATTCTAATCTATATAAACTATTTACTATGACTAGAATTATTAAATGTGTATTTACCAAGTTTTAACTACTAAAACTAAACACATTATTTTGGTCCAATTATTATTAGGGACTTAATCAAATTAATCCTAATTTCAATAAAAGGACCCTATTAATCTAACTAATTAAACTCTTTAATTAATAGATTAATAATTAATGAGAATTATCAAGGTTTTATACCTAAAAACTAATCCCATTAATATATAGCCAATTATGTGAATTGCTTATTTTAATCATATTAAAAAGAAAACACATAATATAAATGAACACATAATATAAATGGCTACGATGTATGTAAGACATATCAACATATATATATATATATATATATGTAGGCATAACTAATCTAAATGATATGTGTATGCATATCAATGCTTAATCATCACATAATTAAAAGCATATATGAGTTGACCGAGTGTCGTGGATTATTTAACCTACAAAAATAAGAATCTAATTACAAAATATACCTAAGGCATTCCTTAGTCTTCAAGTAATCTCCAAGATTCTTCAAGTCTTTTGGGTTATTATTTATTTTGGGCTTTTAACCGAGTCTAACTTGATTAAATAAAAAAATTATTTTATTATTGTGACCCATCTCATGAATAAAACCTAAAGCCCAAGTGTTACTTGAACACTGTACTTGAGGCCAAAGGTAAGAAAAAAATAAAATTCAGCCCAAAATCTTTTGCAAATTTGAAAACCCTAACGTCGCGAATTTTCAGCCCATAACACTTTTGTGCATGGCCGTCATTCGTGCACGTATGCCGCTCGCACCTGTACCGCATGAACAGTGTAGTGAACAGTGCCCGTCGCTTGTGTTTCTGATTTGCTGTCGCAGGCAACTAAAAATAAAACATACACACCTAAAATTGCATGTAGTAGTGTGAGTAAGGATCGTTCCCACACAGAGTATCTAGCCTAGTTTATGCTACGTGAACAAGGATGGGGGGGGGGGGGGGGGGGGGGGGTGTCTGAGTATAATGAAAACAATTTCAAGAAAAGCTACTTAGGAACAATTCAAGTTAGAGTATCGAAATCAATCAAAAGAACAAGCCTTGGTCAAAAGTCAACATCCACCATTAGAATTTTACAACTGATCATCGATGAAAGTATAAATCAATTCACACTTTGAATATTCACCGTTCGAACTATTTTCCTATCTCTCCTTAGTCGCAGTTATTAGAAAATAACCAATCTAATTAACCCCAACTACGTAACAACCCAAGACAAGCGCTAAAGGTTTAATCTAGTAGCAGCCTTAAGAATTAGAGAGATCGATGAAGCTAAACAACACAACTGCAAGTGGTTGTATTTAATTTAGTCGAGTGTTCTTCCTAAGATCTAATAATTTCTGACGCAGCAAATCATTACGTCTTAGTTTCTTCACAAATTAGAGGGATCAAACAATTACGGATTTGATATCTAACCTAGCAGTAGATTGCAACGAATAACAAACTAGTAGGCCTCTTAGTTACATATAAGACATGTAAAACCAATCACTCCATTCATCAGCTTCTTCAATTTGTCTCTAAAGCATTTAAACCATAAAAAACTCATGCGTTGAAAAAGAGATCGTTCTAAAGGAACACTTTTCGTTTGAAACAGGGAACGATCCTTCGCATATATCATGTATAAACAGACCCCTTTCTTGGAATTTTAGGAGGAATTATGGATTCCCTCCATCATTTTTTTATTTTTATTACATCAACAATGGAACTCACGAATTGAGAATGAAAACATGCTCCATTTCACCAGTCATAGCCATACCATAAATCCCTACACCCCCACACTTATTTCTTGCACACCCACACATATCATAATGATGACCAATACTCCACTAGCTCTACGGCTTAGGTAAAGGCATTGTTTTTCGGGTTTAAAGCTTGTAACGTGGGTTTACAATAAATGAAAACAATATATATATATATATATAAACTCAAGGGGGTTCACCAAAGGGAAAATTTAATTACAAGGTAGGCTATTTAGCTTATGTAGCTTATAACAAAGAGGACCTTAATCATATTCATGCATGGATGCGTCAATGTGACCTTTGAAGAGAATCAAGGCAAGTTCTAGAGAAACAAATCCATGGAAGAATATCTCTCACGAAAGAAAAAAGTGAGACTGATATGGATATGTAAGTCTAAAGGCTGACAAGAGCGTTTTTGTCGTTAGAAAATGCTCGTCAAAAATATTTATAAAAACCTTAACTGCCTCAAAATGTTTGCAAAACGAGTACAATGGCAAATAAGGGTATCGTCCTCAAGGAAAGGGAAATTAAATGGCTAAAACTAGTTAACTACTATAAAAGTAAAACTAAGCATAAATAAGGTAAAGATTGATGGTTGAGTTGAAAGGCTAATAACTATGATGCAACTACAATTAGACTAACTAATCTAACATGCAATAATCTAACATGCAATTAGTGTTAAGGTATGATAGTGGGAACTAAGGTATTGATGGATCCAACAAGTGAATATGGGCAATGTAGGAACTCACATGAATGCACTTTAATCTTATGTAACCAATCAAATCATTTATAGGATTGGTTGTATACCATTTATGAGTGTCCAACATATCATGTATAGTATTGGCCACCCATAAATGGTTGTGCAATGAATGAATATCTATCAAATAAGGGACTAATCTCTTTGTTTAAATTCACTAACCCATCATGTATGGTGTTGATGCTTAATCTCTCACAAACAACCAATCAAATCATGTATAGGATTAGTTACCCATTTGAGATTAGATAGAGTTCCGATTAATGTGTCCGGATTTCACTCAAGTCATGTACAATTGTTCAATCCTTCCATTCATATGAGCATAAGAAAACCTAGCATCATGTATACCAAATTATCTACTCAAATAAATTCTCAAACAATTTGCAAAAAGAGCCATGTACAATCAAATACAAATCATCCTTGAATTCAATTAAAACAATGAATGAAACATATATGATAGATTGATAGAAAATATAAGGTTCATTACAAGCCCAACATCCATAAGTGTTTCAAATCAATCCCTTAGTGGGATATCTAGCTACTCATGAGAAATATAATAAAATAAATAGGAGAAGAGAGATAGAGAAGACCTATGTTGAGAAACTCTTCCTTTCTTGAAGCTTGATTCCAATCTCCAATGTCCTTGAGTAGATGAGGATGATGGTTAGATTTTGTGAGGTTAGTGTTCTTGGGAGAGAATTGTATGAGAGAAGGGAAGAGAGTGTATGAGAGAGAAGAGGAGAGAAGAAGAAGAGCTTGAAATCATAAAACTGGTGTATTTATATGCTTGGGAGGTTAGGGCACGATCTGGGCCGGAAAAGACATCATTGCCCCTCTGAAATTTGCTTAAAACCCATTTTTTTTGGTGCTGGAAAGTGCATTGCACGGGTAACTGCACGGGTAGGTGACCCGTACAGTTTGCTCATGCCCGAGTGATCAAATTTCGGGATTTGGTGAGTTGCACGGGTAGGTTACCCGTGCATTACCCGTGGACAGCCGCGCAACAGTTACTAAAATGGCCATAACTTCCTCTAGAAAATTTGGAATCGCAGTCCGTAAAAACCGCTGGAAACTAGACTCCCTGGGATTCTTGAATATATACAATTAGAAACTGTTGGAACCTAGGGTTACAGATTGCGCAGCGGAAGGGTTTAAAATTTTTTTATGCAATCATTAAACTAACCCATTTGTACAGTAATAATCAAATGCAATAATAAAGTGATGAAACATTTTCATACCTACGTAGGAGGCTCCTTCACTTTGATACGAACTGCTCCTGATTTGAACCACGTGATCTTCCTCGCTATCTCCCGGAACTGATAACAACGTGTGGGCGCGTCACGATATTCAGGACCTGTATGGAGGAAGAAGAGAAGAACACACACACAAAAACAAACCCTAGAAGTGCAGCACTTGTTGTTCTCACCACACCCTAATTTGTTTTTTCTTTTTGTTTGCTTTTGTTTGCTGTGTGACGATCACACTTTTTTTGTTTTCTTTGTATGTTTTCTCTTCTCTTTTCAAGTAATCATATTAGTTTTCATTTGCTATGTCAGTTATCTCATTCGGTTCAACTTACTTTTTAATTGAAAATATATATCTCATATATATTCAAACAAAACCGAAAATCAAATTTGATTTTTAAAAATTTTACAAAGATATCTCATATCTTTTTTAAAAATAATTAAATATTTATTTTTGAATTCAAACATTTTAAATTCAATTTCAAATATTTAATTTAAAATAAAATAATCATATTATCTTATTTTATTCAAAATCAAATATCAACTAACACCCTCCATTTAGTGATTAACAACATAATTAAATAATCTTATTATTTAATTTATTTAATCACCATTATTCATTAATTAAATAATCCCACTATTCAATTAATTCCCGAATAAATACGTGTCACTTTCGTAACACAATTAATTGGACAATCCAATTAATTAACCGTGACCCTTGATCCAATTAATTAACCGTGACCCTTGTTACCTAAATCGATCGGGCTAGCAAGGGGACCTAATGGACCCATAGTATTTTGAGCTCCAATAATCCTTAGAAATTATTAATTAAACTCTTTAATTAATATTTCATGATTATTAACTTCGGTGTTATTCCACTAAAAACCCGAAGCTGCACTCTCTCAACTGTAGACGTTTTTACACAAACCAATAACTCTCGGTGTCCATCGATATAGCTATTACATATAGTATAATCCTCCACAAGTAGTTCATAATTAGAGCTGGGTCATAATGTCCGTTATACCCCTCTAATCATATCTTTCCATTAAGTACCATTGATTCTCTAATGAACAATAAATCCTACATTCCTTACGGAATTAGGAGAGCGCTCATATTGTTCAAGCCCCGAATCAACCCTTAAGGGAACTACCATCTACTTCTCACAAAAAGGAGTGGATTCCACTATTTTGTACAAACCTTCCCAGCCACAAGCCAAACCGCGATCCCAACATACGGAGTATATTGATCGGGAATGCAACTCCGACCTCACCCATGGTATATCAAAGACCACGATCTAACCTGAAGGAGTCGATAAGAAACTCAGGATTAAGATCACCCACATATAGCCATCATAAGTTGATATATATGAATCTCATCGTTAAACGGATCTTAGTGAGAGATTCATATAGACCATGGCCCAGTCCTATATGATTACATCATACAAGGTGCCTCCATTCTCATATCTACATATGAATGATCCAGGTTAGGATCACCGTACACTACGAAATGGACCGCAGCTGTAGATTAACCACAAATAAAGTACCCAGCTTTATTTGCTATCTACGGACTCTTTAGAATGCTCGTTTCAAACTGAATCCATCTATATATGACACTCATATACTCGGTTCGAAATTACATCCGGCAATTTTGGATGTTAAGTGCACATGTTATATAAAGTATGACACAAAATGAATGAATATACTACTTCTTTTATTTATGTTCAAATTATATTTACATATTACAAGCTTTAGGGCAAAAACCCCAACAATCTCCCACTTGCACTAAAGCATGTGAGTCATGTCTCGTAACCCTAGACCTTCTAGATAACCTTCAAACACTTTAGCCAGTAAGGTCTTCGTAAATGGATCAGCATGATTGTCTTGTGAGGCTATCTTGGTGACGATCACATCTCCTCTCTGCACTATCTCTCTAATGAGATGATACTTTCTCTCTATATGCTTCCCTCTCTTGTGGCTTCTTGGTTCTTTGGAATTAGCCACAACACCATTGTTATCATAATAAAGTGTGATAGGCTTATCTAGATCTGGAACAACTTCCAGATCACTCAAGAACTTACGGAGCCAAACAGACTCTTTAGCAGCTTCACAAGCGGCTACATATTCGGCTTCCATGGTGGAGTCAGCAATGCAAGATTGCTTTATACTTCTCCACACAATGGCTCCACCACCTAGGGTGAATACTGATCCAGACGTGGATTTTCTAGAATCCCTGTCTGACTAAAAATCAGAATTTGTGTATCCTAACGGGATCAAATCCTGTCCGGAATACACTAACATATAGTTTCTCGTACTCCGAAGATACTTGAGAATAGTCTTGACAGCAACCCAATGATCTAATCCTGGGTTGGACTGGTACCTGCTGACTACTCCTGCTGCATAGCAGATGTCCGATCTCGTGCATAACATAGCATACATGAGACTACATATTGCTGATGCATATGGCACACGTCTCATATCCTCAACTTCTTGAGGTGTCTTAGGACACTGTTCCTTAGACAAGTGAACCCCATGTCTAGAAGGTAAATTACCTTTCCTGGAGTTCTGCATCGAAAATCGCATAAGAATCTTGTCGATATATGATGCCTGAGACAATGCTATGAGTTTGTTCTTACGATCCCTTATAAGTTGGATCCCTAGAACATAACTCGCCTCTCCCAAATCTTTCATTTGGAATTGGCTAGCCAGCCAGCCCTTTACATCAGACAACACTCCTACATCATTCCCAATGAGTAGGATGTCATCTACGTATAGGACCAAGAAAACTACTTTCTTGTCAATGATGCGCTTGTAGACACAAGGCTCATCAACGTTTTGCTCGAAGCCATAGGTTTTGATCACATCATCAAACCTTATGTTCCAAGATCTAGATGCTTGCTTAAGTCCATAAATGGACCTTTGCAACTTGCAAACTTTTTGCTCTTGATCTGGAAACACAAATCCCTCTAGTTGCATCATGTATATGCTTTCATCAAGATTGCCATTCAAGAATGCAGTCTTGACGTCCATTTGCCAAATTTCATAATCTAAATAGGCAGCAATGGATAAGAGAATCCGAATAGACTTAAACATGGCTACTGGCTAGAAGGTCTCTTCATAATCGACCCCCTCTTTCTGGGTATAACCCTTGGCCACTAGCCTTGCCTTGAAGGTCTCTACCTTCCCATCTACTCCTCTCTTCCTCTTGTAGATCCACTTACATCCTATGGGTTTTACCCCATTCGGTAAGTCTACAAGTTCCCAGACTGAGTTAGAGTACATAGACTCCATCTCGAGATTCATGGCTTTAAGCCATTCCTCTTTATCAGGATCTTCCATTGCATTCTTAAATGTCAATGGATCATCCACACTATCAGCAGAGACAAGATCTTGTCCCTCACTTACACCCAAATAGCGTTCAGGCTGTCTCACAACCCTCTCACTTCGTCTAGGTGGTAGTGTATCCTGACTAGGAATTATCTGACGTTCAGATGTTAATGGATTAACAACTCTAGTTGACTGAGTACTGGTCTCACCAGGCTCCAACTCATTTAATACAATTTTAGAATGAGGTTTATGATCACTTATATAGTTATCCTCAAGAAACGTTGCATTTGTCGATACAAATACTTTGTTATCTTCAGGACTATAGAAGTATCCACCTCTGGTCTCCTTGGAGTATCCTACAAACAAGCAGACCACAGACTTGGGATCTAGCTTTCCAGTTCTGTTCTTCAGCACGTGTGCTGGACACCCCCATATGCGAAAATGTCGTAAACTAGCTTTACGACCATTCCACAACTCTAGGGGAGTTTCAGGAACAGATTTGGATGGCACTACATTCAAAATGTATGCCGCTGTTTGTAACGCATATCCCTAAAAGGAATTTGGTAATGATGAGAAACTAATCATAGATCTCACCATTTCCATTAGGGTTCTATTTCTCCTCTCCGCGACACCATTCTGCTGAGGCGTACCAGGAGCTGTGAGTTGGGACACTATCCCATACTCGACCATAAAGTCTTCAAACTCTTGGTCAAGGTACTCACCTCCACGATCTGATCGTAGAGACTTGATAGTCTTTCCTAACTGGTTCTCAACTTTAGCTCGGAATTCTTTGAACTTTTCAAATGTTTCCGACTTCCGTTGCATTAGGTAGACATATCCGTATCTCGAGTAGTCATCTATAAAGGTGACATAATACTCATAACCATCCCTTGCTTTAACATTCATTGGTCCACAGACGTCTGAATGTATAAGCTCTAGTGGTTGTTTAGCTCTAAGCCCTTTACCAGTAAAAGGTCTTTTAGTCATCTTACCTTCCAGACAAGATTCACAGACAGGTAAGATGCCAACCTTTAACTCATTTAAAGATCCGCTTTTTACTAGTCTGTTTATCCGGTCAAGGTTAATATGTCCAAGCCTTAGATGCCAGAGATACGTTTCATTTTCTGGAGAAATCTTATGTCGTTTAGTTTTTGGTTTTTCAACTTTAAACATTTTGGTGTTGAGCAGTGTTGTATGCATTAACGGTCTTAACATATACAAATTGTTTTCATTAATTCCTGAACAAATATTCAGACCATTCTTTGCAATAATAACTGATTTATTATCAAAAGAAACAGAATATAATTGTTCTAACAACTTAGAAACGGAAATTAAATTCCGTGTAAATCCAGGAATAAAAAATACATTGTCCAACAAAATAAAATTATTATTACAAAAACGCAATCTAATTATGCCCATTGCTCGTGCCGACACGACATCCCCTGACCCCACTCGCATCGAGAAGGCTCCCTCCTCAAGCTGTGTCCAAGAATCAGTCCACTGCAAAGAAGAACAAACATGGTTAGTGGCCCCTGAATCAATTATCCAGGGTGAAGAATCATCTTCAACTAAACATGACTCAAGAACAAGTAAATCATATTTACCTTTCGCTTTCTTCTTCTCGGCTACCTCCTCCAGATACTGAGGACAATTCCTCTTCCAGTGTCCGACCTTGTCTCAATGGAAACATTTTCCTTTGCTCTTGTCGATGGAGGCGCCTTTCTTTTTGCTTTGGGCTTTCTTGGGTTTGGGCTTACCCTTCGCCTTCCCAGCAGACCTCTTCCTCTTGTTATTATTGGAGGAAGATGGTTCGGCAACATTTGCCTCACCGGTCTTACTTTTGCTGTCCTTGGTCATGGACTCAAAAGTAGCAAGCTCATTGAGCAACTTTATGAGACTAAAAATTAACTTGTTTATCCCGTAGTTGTTCTTAAACTGATCGAAACTCTTCGGAAGAGTCGTCAGTATGATGCTCACTTGACTGGGTTCATCAATGGCCCCGCTATTGACTTCTGCCGTGTTGAAGTAGGACATCATGCTCAGGACATGTTCCAGAACTGATGTACCTTCCTTCATGCGAGCGAGCATAGCGAAACGAACAGCTTCGTGTCGCTTTTGCTCAGAGGGCTGCCCGAACATAGCTTGCAATGACTCCATAATTTGGAATGCTGTAGTCATTGCTTCGTGCTTTGTGACAATCACGTCTGTCATAGAAGCTAACAGATATGTTCGGGCCTTCTCATCAGATGAGACCCATCGCTGGTATGCCTCACGAACAGTTCGTGTGGCATTGGCAGTAGACACCGGAGGACATTCCTCCGTAAGCACAAACTTGAGGTCTTTGGTGACCAGTATTGCATTAATGTTAAGTTTCCATTTTGTGTAGTTATCACCAGTTAATTTATCGTTTGCAAGTATTTGTAATAGTGCAGATGACATGGCTGAAAAAACATAAATTAAAGATTCATTCAGTCATACATTCTAAACATGTGCTAATGTTCGGCATAAAATTAAACATGATGCATGAAAATGTTTAATGAACAAGAACAACCCTAAAAACAATGTTACTATGCCACGACAATCCAACATACCACAAGCAAGTGCCGCCTTAGGGTCGGTCAAATTCTTGCATGTTGGATCGAGACCTTCTCAGTCAAAGGATATACCAGAATAACTCTTATGCCAATATCATTCAACCATCGTTTATTAGGTCAGGTTTTTAATTAACCAATTTAATTAAAACCTTGTGAGTGTAACCCATCATTTCAGATCTCAAGAGCTTAACTCGAGAATTGCCGCCTTAGGGTCGGTCGGTCAATCCCGAAATCCCCTCTGAAATCCTATCTGTTAGGAAGTCAACCTTGGTATTGATTCTTATGGAAACCCTCCTTAGGGAGGACGAAAACAAAGCCGTCACGACGCCCCACTCGAATCTCACGGTGTTGAACTAATGATGGAGACCGCGGGATATAATGTCATATATCCCTCTCTCACTCACTATTTTATATTAAGGGTTTTCTATTAATATTAATGCACCTAGATTAAACTAGATTAAACGGCTAATTTTAATCTAAGCGTCAAGTGCATTAATCACAAATTATTAGAATCCTATTCCAATAACTAATAAACTAAATTGATTTTTAACACTTAAAAAATCTAGTTCATTAGTGATAATTCAAATCTATGTAAACTGTTTACTAAGACTAGAATTATTATTAAATGTGTATTTACCAAGTTTTAACTATTAAAACTAAACACATTATTTAGGTCCAATTATTATTAGGAGCTCAATCAAATTAATCCTAATATATATATTAAGGACCCCACTAATCTAAGTATTTAAACTCTTTAATAAAAAGATTAGTAATTAATGAGATTTACCAAGTTTTTACTCCTAAAAACTAATCCCATTAAAATTAGCCAATTATGTGAATAACCCATTTTAATCAAATTAAAAAAAAATTAAACACATAATATAGATGACTATAATGCATGTATGATATATCAACATATATATATATATATATATATATATATGTAGGCACAACTAATTTAAATGACATGTATATGCATGGCAATGCTTAATCATCAAATAATTAAAATATACATGAGTTGACCGAGTGTTGTGGATTATTTAACCTAAAAAATTGGAATCTAATTACAAAAAATATTTCCAAGGCATCCCTTGGTCTTCTTGTAATTTCCAAGACTTCCAATCTCTTCAGGTCATGTGCACTGGTAGCATCGCTGGTACGCATCACTGGTCAACATGCGCTGGTCTGTATGCTCGCAGGTGGTAGGTGCGCGCTGGAAGGATTGCGCGCTGGTGGGCATCGCTGGTGGCATGCTCTGGTGTGCATGCGCGCAGGTGGTAGGCATCGCTGGTGGCAGGCATCGCTGGTGGCATGCTCTGGTGTGCATGCCCGCAGGCATGTTGAACTACCAGGTGCGATTACACACATTTTTTTTTAATAATACAACAGTAAAATAAAAAAAATATAACAACATTATACAACCCAGAAACACTCTAAATTCACAACACCATAAAAAATTACGATCAACCATGTTTTTTTTAAATTAAACAATTTAATTAAAAAAACATCATAAACTCATCAAAAAAAATATGTGCCTACACATTCACACATATCAGGAGTAATCAAATTCGATTATACTGTACAAAAATTGGCTTTGATACCAATTGTTGGAACCTAGGGTTACAGATTGCGCAGCGGAAGGGTTTAAAATTTTTTTATGCAATCATTAAACTAACCCATTTGTACAGTAATAATCAAATGCAATAATAAAGTGATGAAACTTTTTCATACCTACGTAGGAGGCTCATTCACTTTGATACGAACTGCTCCTGATTTGAACCACGTGATCTTCTTCGCTATCTCCCGGAGCTGGTAACAGCGTGTGGGCGCGTCACGATATTCAGGACCTGTATGGAGGAAGAAGAGAAGAACACACACACAAAAACAAACCCTAGAAGTGCAGCACTTTTTGTTTTCAGGTGCTGCATTTCTAGGGTTTGTTTTTGTGTGTGTGTTCTTCTCTTCTTCCTCCATACAGGTCCTGAATATCGTGACGCGCCCACACGTTGTTACCAGTTCCGGGAGATAGCGAGGAAGATCACGTGGTTCAAATCAGGAGCAGTTCGTATCAAAGTGAAGGAGCCTCCTACGTAGGTATGAAAATGTTTCATCACTTTATTATTGCATTTGATTATTACTGTACAAATGGGTTAGTTTAATGATTGCATAAAAAAATTTTAAACCCTTCCGCTGCGCAATCTGTAACCCTAGGTTCCAACAGAAACATGGTTCAATCTAAGGAGGGAGATATAAATCTTTGAAGTTGGATGATCTGCACACACTGTTTTTACAATATTTGCCCTTTTGTCACCAAATCTCATTTTTGATCCCGTTTCTTGCTTTTTTCACTTAATGTCTGCAATATCAACAAAAGAGCTATAAATACACACAAAAATTCCCAAGCAAAAGACAAAGAGAAAGGATATGAGGGTCAAAATGTATGACATTTTCAGCTCGATCAAATACCCCCAAACCAAACATTTGCTCGTCATCGAGCAAACTCAAGACAAAAAACAAAGACTCACAACATAACAAACATGACTCTAACTAAAAATTTTCTAGACTCGAAAGCAAACAATTCAAATTGTCGCAAGTCCAACCGATGATGAGATGCAAGGATGTGTCATTGAGAGAAGTAGACATATGCAATATAATCTAAAGCAACTCGAAGGCACTAAAGGGAAACTCGCACAATCACGAATCTCACACCTAAGAGTACTCTCGTATTGAGAACTACTCACTCTCACACCTCTAGCCTCTTATGGAGTCTCTCTTTTCTTTTCGCTCAGAGTCCTAAGTTCACACTCAAACAAGGTATGCAAAGATGGAATTTATGCGTATAAATCTAAAACATTGCATACATGTAAATTGAAAAACGGATAATGTCTATGAACTAGCCTAAGAAGGATTCACTTATGCCATGAATGTGAAAGATCATGCTTCAACAAACATTCCCAATCTAGACTCATCATGGATCAAAAAGGACTTTCCCTTTGGTTGTAATGGGGCCATGGGGTATAATGTTGTAAACAAAGAAATAGGGAAATATGAGTTCAAAAATCACCAATCATGCTTAACATACTCAAGCACACCCCATACCAAGCTCTACTTAACATTTACACGTTAGCGTCTAGGCATTCACTTAAACACACATTTGTGCTTCACAATTTTGTACTCCACATTATGAGTACTTTACAATTACTTTCAAGGCTCATTCTCTTTTCTCTTTTCCTTTTACATTGATTTTTCTTTTCTTTTCTTTTTGCTTTTTTGCCTTTTTCTTTCTTTCATTGTTTTGCACAATAACATCTAACAATTGGACACTTTGGCTCTAAGTGCACTTTTTGGCACTTTTACATTTTGGAGTCATTTCTTGCACAACATACATAATTGCCTAAATACATGCTATTTCCACATTAGAGCTTACACCTTTCCCACCGCTTACACACCCACACACACACCACCCACACGATTGGCAATTAAAGGGTTGGTTTGTGTTTGGCTTATGGCTATATGGTTTAATGTGGTACCAAAATAAAAGGTAAGTGTTTGGCCTCAAAATTGGCTATGGAGCACACATAAGGGACATAGGAATGTGTTTAGGATTTTTAAGTAGCTAATTGCACACACATTGCCTAAGATCATTTCCGCAACAAGTCTATCAAGGGAATGAATACATTCATCATGTAGTCTACTATATGTATGTGTTGCATGTTCTATAGCATGTGACACATATGATGAGAAGAGTGTTTAAAGAGTAGAAAAATTGTACACTCAATGCGCTTTTCAAATAGGCTTGTGTTTGTGAACTCACGGGTATCTCCATTATTAGAACAAGGTGCAAGAGCACCGAGTCCTTTCAACTTAAGCACGAAAAGGATGAGACTGGCTCATGACGTGCAAGTGAGACCCTAGAGTGACAACTATCTACTACACAAACTCAACATGCATACATACACTCGCCAAAATCATACGCTCAAAGCATCACAACCAAGCTAATCAAAGCTCGAAAAATTTGGCTATTGCGACAATTTTGAAATTTTTGGACCAAAAAGATAACAAAAATGACTCAAGAACAAAAAGACGACTCAGCAAGGCGTCTACACCCCCAAACCAAAACCCAACATTGTCCTCAATGTTGAAGACAAGAGAGCCCGGTCTAGCGGCGCACACCTAACTAGACACAAACATAAAAAACTTAGGCACTAATCATGAACAATCAATGCCCAACAAAATAAAAGACTCAAACATGGCTTAATCATAAAATAAGGCAATCATGCAATTTTGACATTTAAGCACAAATCAACACCAAGCATTTCTTTAATCAAAAATGGCAGAGTGGGGGCATGATGACCCCCAAACCTAGTATCACTATATGCACAAAACCTATAAAAAATGTGAGCAATCAAAACCACCCCCAAACCGAGTGGGGCTATATATGTGCAATATGAACCTGTACACACACATATGTATCCACAAGAACCTTTGGCTCAATTCATCAAGAATGAAAAAAATCAATTAATGCAAAAATTCAAGTATATGATCAATATGTTCACAAAAATATATCATCCAAATATCTCTCAACACAATTATCCCATCATCACAAAAATTATTCAATGAAAAAAAGTAAACTAAAAGCAATAAAGGTTTAGAATTCTAAAACCGATGGTGGTTGCATCCTAGCAATTCTCCTATGAAGGTGTGGCTCTCGCTCTTTTTATGAGCACTCTTGGCATGCTTGTTCCTCAAAGACGCATAGGTTGTCATTGTTTCTTACCAAGAGATGAAGAGCCTCGCATTGAAACACAAGCTGTAAAAATTCGCTTCCTCCAGAAGCTGTAGATTATCTGCCACACTAAAACACATATTAAAAAGTTCAGGCAAGCAAGATTTTCCTGAATAGATGCCCTTGCCCAACCACAACATGCAACACCACTCATTATTACAAAGAAACAATCTAAACAAGCTAAATACATCCCACAATAAATTTTACCCCCAAACCTAGTTCTTCCTCTCTTCACAATTAACAAGCAAAAATTCAAACACAAGGGAGAGAGAAATAATAGATTAAAGAAGGAAAAATAGATTGTGCAATTTTAAAACAAAAGAAAGCATTAAAATAGGATGCACAAAAGAATTTCTATATTATGTACTTGTGCTAAGGGTGTTATCAACTAAAGGAGACTTTACTAACTTTGGAAATTGGTTCTTTTTCACAACCCAAACAAGTCGAGTTGACTTCCTCTTTTCCATGGCTTTGGGTCTAACTTGGTCAACCAAGTCTTTCCTTACCCAAATCTTCTTAACCCTAGGTGGACTCTTCCTATTCCTAGGTTTCTCTACCCATCTCTTCCTAACATTCCTATATCTCTCTCTATGTTTAACACTCCCTCGAGTGCCTTGTCTTTCATATTCTTGGCCAAATGGTCGAATGTGACCTATCTTATGGCAATTGTGGCAATCGAAGATAGGGTTAGGAATGATACCTTTTTGGTGGGTCGTTGTTGGAGGTGGATGATGCTTCCTCTTCTTGTTGGCTTTCCTCCTCTTTGCTATGCTAGGGTTTGGCTTTTTAACATTAGCACTTGGATTTTCTTGACTCATGGCAATCTTTTCTTCTTTTGGAAGTCTAACCGCTTCTTGCATTGCCTCAATTTCTTGCTTAGCTTGTGAAAGCTTCGCAAGGTGGTCAAGTTCCTTCTTCTTCATTATCTCCAAGGCCTTGTCCCTTGTTTCAATTTCTGCTTGCATTAGTCGCATCCTCTTGGCAAAGTCCTCCTTGATCTCAATAAAATCCCTAAAGGGTATATATCATCAGCTTCAAGGGTTTCAATATGTGCTTCAAACTCCTTGTTCTTGTCAGAGATCTCCCCTATCATCTTTTAGAGTGTACCATTCTCCGTCTTAAGTAAGTTTACTTCAAGAGTGAACTTCCTATTTTTCATTTCAAGTTCTTCCACTTTCACCGTTTCCAAGGCCTCTTTGTTTTCAAACTCCTTTTCCATGAGCTTTAACTTTCTTTCAAAATCTTCCTTCATTTCATCTTTCTGTTGGGAGGTTTTCACCAACTCCTCTTGAAGTAAGTAGATTTTCTCTTCCAATTTCTTGTGCCGCTCTTGTTTCATTTGGCGATCTTCATTCCAATTAGCCTCCATCTCAAATTCTTGCACAAGAGCACGTACACTATTTTCCCACTTCCTTTGCTCGGGATCATCTCTTGCGCAACAGTTCTTCTGATTTTGCATGAAAAAATCCATAGAATCCTGAAACAAAAGAAAAACAAAAACTACCAAAGCATAAAAAGAAACAAAAGAACGCTAAAATCACTAAGAAAGTAGATACTAAGATTAGCCACCTAATTGACACCGATCCCCGACAGCGGCGCCATTTTGACGAGAGCGTTTTTGTCGTTAGAAGATGCTCATCAAAAATATTTATAAAAACCTTAACTGCCTCAAAATTTTTGCAAAACGAGTACAATGGCAAATAAGGGTATCGTTCTCAAGGAAAAGGAAACCAAATGGCTAAAACTAGTTAACTACTATTAAACTAAAACTAAGCGTAAATATGGTAAAGATTGATGGTTGAGTTGAAAGGCAAATAACTATGATGCAGCTGCAATTAGACTAACTAATCTAACATGCAATTAGTGTTAAGGTATGATAGAGGGAACTAAGGTATTAATGGATCCAACAAGTGAATATGGGCAATGTAGGAACTCATATGAATGCACTTTAATCTTGTGTAACCAACCAAATCATGTATAGGATTGGTTGTATACCATTTATGAGTGTCCAACCCATCATGTATAGTATTAGCCACCCATAAATGGTTGTGCAATGAATGAATATCTATCAAATAAGGGACTAATCTCTTTGTTTAAATTCACCAACCCATCATG